>JANVCC010000021.1:22519142-22670346 GCA_025345505.1 Todiramphus chloris collaris
AAAAAAAAAAAAAAAAAAAAAAAAAAAAAAAAAAAAAAAAAAAACCACAAAGTTTTAAGAGTAATTGTCTTGGCAAAGAGTGATTTTTCCCAATTCCAGAATTAGAGATGACACCAATCATCTTTTCCCACAAAACATGCCAGGAAAGTGAATGATGAAATGAAGGGAGTAGTTGAATAAGCACGTTCACTCGCTGAATATGTTGAGTTGTTGAATTAACAGTGTTCTGATTAATTTTGTCTATACTAATATAATGGCCTCTTAATATTGATTAAAATGTCATTATAATATTTCTGAAAGACTTTGAGATATAGAAGATTTTGGAAGTAACAGTACTTCCTAAGCTGAAGTCCTTAGTTATGCTTTTGAAAGAATGATGAATGTCACCAACTGGCATGTTCCTATGTATATTAGTTCTAGTTTTAACATTGTCATCTTTAATTCAGGATTTGGAAATATCCCAGCCTATCTGTGCACATTTTTCCACTGCAGGCTAAACAGATCTATGATTTTGTAGTTGTACAGATCTGCCATGTGTTCTTTATGGAAGTACAGTGAAGGACACATAAAACAGAAATGTGCCATTAATCGGTTAAAGAACAGTATTTCATAAATCCTCTAAAAAATGTCTTTTATGTGTTTTTGCTAGGTAATTCATAAAATCAAATACAACCAGATTTTAAAGAATAAGGGTTGTTGTGGGGATCTATGAAATATTGGAGGGTAACTTTATTATTTACTTGCAAAATGTGCTGATTACCTAAATAATTACCTATTTCCTTCAGTTTTGTGTATCGCAGCAAGGAAAAAAAGCAAAGTTTCTTTTAACTGAAGACTGAAAAAAAAGGAGTCAAGGGTACTCAATTCTTCCTCATACACTCCTCCAACATTCAGCAAAGGTCTGCAGCTATGTCTACTCTCTATTAAAGAAGAGAGTTACTTGTATTACTGTTAGTTCTATCACTTTTTCTGTGTGCATCCTCTACCCACACGAATAGATACATGTGTCCATATGTATATGGCACACTCCCTATAGCTAAATTATCATATTTACAAAGAAATCAACCAGACCAATGCTGATTAAAACAATTTGTTTGGAAAATGACAGCTATACATAAAGATACACAAGTACTTCTACTTTAAACACATATGGGTAAATAACATGATGCTTAAAATTCTGGCATCCCCTGGACCACTGCAGATTAATGCATGAATTCATACTATTGTTGCTGAAGGTGAAGCAGTAACCAAAGTTGTTTGGGATTTTTTTCCTGTCAAAAATACTAGCCGTGATTCACTTTAAATGTATTTTCCTGTCTCTACGGATTTTTCTAGAAATCATTCTGTATTTTTGAGACCCTGTCAAAACAGACCTCTTTTGTCTGTTCACAGAAAATAATTTAATATAAACATTGACAGTATCTGTCATTTTAAAAGCAAAGCTAAAAACAATGTTTTATTCACCAGTTAAACTTGGTGAATAAAATAAATTATTTTATTAAAACAGACTTTAGGACATATTTCTAAATTACAGCCTTACTATATACAACTTTATTTTTAAAATCTCTGAATAAATAAATTGAAATATAGGCCTATAGGCCTGTTATAGGGCTATCATTGCCAGAAAATAACTCTGGAATGTCAAGAGATTAACACTAAAACAAAATTAATTTTTATTTTTCAGTTAAAGCTTAGGAGGAAAATGTTCTTCCTACTTCAGAGACATTTCCTTGCTTTTGTTTTCCAGTAAAGCAAAATTAATTTTTCACCTCATTGAAATTCTGAGCCATAAGAAGTTTTATTAGGAAAAGTAAATAATAAGGTCATTCTTTCCTCTCCATAAAGAAGATTAAATAGATACAGTATCAAAGCATTAGAGATGAGATTACCGTGAGATTCACTAAGGAACTTCAAATATCCCATAATACATTTGCTCTAAACCTATGTAGGCAATAAACAAACAAACAAAAAGGGCTGGTCTGCTCTTTTTGCTAGGAATATTCTGAACAAAGGAACAGCAAGATGTATCACTGAATCCAAACGTAAGTCATAAGGACATTTATTTTTCCAAATACTGCTGAAATTGAGCATGCAATTTAAAATACCTCCTACTGGTAATGAATAGAGCTGCTTATTCACAGGAACTATGATGACAACAACACACTTTTGATAATATTGAAAAAATTTTGTACATAAATATATTTACAAAGTGGTTCATGTGTAAAATACCTCAGTGCAAAAAAAATCCATTTACTCTTACTTCAAGTGCTAAGGATAAATATAAGAAAAGCATCAGTGTATATATAGGATTCTGATGCCTGGGAATCTAACATAGCGTTAGTGTTTACAGACAAGATCATAAATTCGGAGTACTATGTATTTGGTAACTATACTCAGCTACAGTTCATGTATGGATGAACAGCAGTGGATTCTTTTGGATGAAAATTTACATGTTTTCTATAAATGTATTATGAATTGTACATTAGTTTCATTTTGCAGGAAAATAAATGCAAAGATATGTATGCCACCCACTCAGCTATCTAGATGGACACTGCTAAAATGCCTAAGTTAGGAGACAGCTTGTATGTGCCACAGCATATCTAGAAACTCATGCCCCCAGTCACCCTTCTTTGTCCCTAAGTGCCCTGCAATCACAAAAGTAAAAATCCATGACTCCTTTCTATATGAAGGTGGCACACAGGTGAACCAGGAGTCCACTGTTTAACTTATGTGGACATAATCATGATAGCCCAGCTATTCAAAACTATTGCGCTTTTTCTGACTGTTCTTTCTCTTCGCATTCACTTTAAGAGACAGAGGAGGAAAACTAGGCTCTAATTTAGACATATCATTTCGATGCCTATGCTGCATGAGAACAACTGTATCAAAAGTAACTTGCGGAGGATATATACAGAATTATGTTTGTGCTGCTAGCTTCAGGAGACTTTCTTGGACTCTCATACCAGCTGTAGAAGATGCTTATGGCTCAGCTCTGGGTCAGAGCCAAGTATTCATCCACAATGCTCTGGTTTCCAGAGAAATGAAAGATGAACTCAGAGGCGAACAGTGAATTTATGAAGACACACCTTCTAAAATACAACTGGAGACAACCATAGTAAATCACTGCAGAGCTACATATCTTGACTTCTGGCTGTTTTCTTTCCTCTTGGACATGGTGTATCTATTTAAAAAGTATTCAATAGGTCTATTTCAATGAACAAATGCAAACAGTTCCTAAAGATAAAGAAGCCTACTAGTTCCAGATGATATTTTTTACAGAGATTGATAATAGATACAATTTAACAGATATATTTTTAATATATTAAATTGTCATATTCAATGTGTATTTTTAAGTAGTTCACTATTTAAATTCCTTGTTTTGTCGAAAAATAAGTATCTTAGCCCACGTTCCAGATGAATACATGGACTTTGTCTTTTATGGGATATTTTTTCTTTATTTCAGCTTCTGTATTTATGTGAAATAATTGTTAAATATTAATAGACAATACAGCAAACAAAATAGCTTAAAATTGACTTATTATCCAGATCAAATTCTAGATTGCACTGAGGCTTTGGTTATAGGCACAGTGAAGGAATAACAGACCTGGTATTACCTGTCTACACAGAAGAAGGCCCTCATGAAAGAATTGCAACTTCAGGATTCTCAGACCTATACCATCTGTTTTTTCAAAAGTTAGGTTCAAAGTCTGATACAGAACTTCAGCACACATACCCTCGTTTGAGGATGCATTGCTATGCTGGTGAATCGGGTATTTTTATATCTTTTCTCACCCTAGATCCTTGAGTAAACCAAGTATCTATTGTTCAAGTGTTGCTTTTATATTTCTTTCTCAAGAGGGCACACACTTTCCCTGGATAAGCTTACCTTAAAAAAAGCAAAAGAAATCTCAATAAAGAGATACTTTTAACATTATATCCTTCATCAGTTACAATATCTTCCAATACACACCTTGGTCTATGTGTGGGAGGTGGGTTTTGTTAATTGATTGTGTTTTGGTCAGTCACTATGCATATTTGTACTGCTAAAACCTCCAAACTACTTTTTATGTCAGTATGTCATTACAGCATGTAATATATATGATAATGATGCAAAGTATGACTAGTAAGTTTCTAGTTTTCATGAAATTCAAGATACTACCAAGCAATCCTCCACTGTTTTATTGCAGAAAAATTACCCATGTCAGTTCTAGAAGCACTGGTATTTAATGCATCTGAGTCACAAAAAAAACATCTTGCTGTTTCCTTTTGGTTCCTTTAGGTGGTTAAAATCAAATTTGCGAAATACTTTTCTGCATGCATCTTACCTTTCTTATCTCAGAGGCCCAGATTAAGCTTAGCATTACATTTTAAAAGTGATTTATGTGCTTAGGAGCATGAATCTCAGAGGGAAATAATGAATCTTAGGGTCTTAAGTTATTCAGCATCTTGAAAACCTAACTTCTTGCCTTCACTTTGTAGGTAGAGTAAGGACTTCAGCCTTACTCCTATGTAACTAGATAAAGCAATTAGATAATGCAACGAGATCAGCAACCTGATCTAGAGGAAAGTGTCCATACCTATGGTGGGGTGTCACAGTTTAGGGTCAGGGCAGCCCCTTAGACCTATAACAGACGCTCTCTGTTAACCCCCCTCCTTCCCCAGAGGGGAAGAAAAAGGGAATAAGGGAGAGAGACTTAGCGATCACAAAAGGAAACTAGAACAGCTTTAATGAAAATTAAATTAATAATTATAAAAAATGGAATATATACAAATATATACAAAACCAGTATCGGACCCAACCCCCCGATGGTAATTACATCACCATCACCATTGATTCTGTGCAGGCACCGGGGCAGTCCCAGACTGGGCCCTGCAGCAGACGGGAGCTGTGTTCAGGAGCTGGAGTCTGGTACCGGGTTCAGGAACACACAGACTGGATCGAAAGCAGAACAGACAGAATCCTCTCCTTGGGTGCTCCGAGGAAGGAACCGAAAGAGGACCCGAGGCAAGCCAAGCAAAAGCTGGCAAGGCAGTCCAAGAGGGGAGAAGAGCCCAGAGACCTTTCGGATCCCTCAGCTATAAACCAAATATAGCATATACGGGATGGAATACCTCGTTGGTCAGTTTATTGTTACCCGTCCTGTCCGCTCCTCCCTGCAGGTGCAGCCTTTCACTTTCTGCACCCCTCCAATGTGGTACACAAGACCCAGCAGTGGCCTTGGTCTGCATACCAATCCTTGGTAGTAACTCTAAACATGAGGTGTTATCACTGCTAGAAGCAGACACTGTCTGTGAGAACAGTCTGCTAACTTCAGAAAGTGCAGTTAATTAGAAAAACCAAGCTGAAAAGTAAAATTACTGAACAGAATTAGTTCTGTTTTCACTGAAACCAGGACATGGGGGGAGGGTGGAACTAGATGATCTTTAAGGTCCCTTCCAACCTAAACCATTCTATGATTCTCTGAACAGAACAATGAATATACAATTTCTTCTAAAAGATGAGATAGTTTCATGTCTGGTCCTAATATAACTGTGAAGCAAGCAAGCAATCAGGAAAAGAATGGAACCATATTCTTCCCCTACATTTGCCAAGCAAGGGAACTGAATCATCACCACAGGAGAAAAAAAACCTGTCATAATCTTTCTTATTGGCAAAACTACACAGAGCATTAACTACAAAAGGCAGAAGAGGAAAAGGAGCTAAAGTTTCGACTGAGGTGATATTAAATTCAGCCAATAGGTTCTGCTACATATACATAAGAATGCTATTGTTGCAGTCAAAAAGTACTAATTGCAAGATATATCATTATATATAATTACTTTCCACTTTCCTCATTTAATATCAAGCCAAAGGCAGTAGCATTTTTAAGAAAGAACTTTCAGAGGTAGAAACCAATGACAATCCTTCATGATATGGTACTGAACATTTTGCTGAAGACTTGTTCTTGATACCATTCAAATTGCATGTTTTTTAATGATTTGTAATTTTCTGATAAAGTTTCTTTATACTGAAACACTCTTGATTTGGATCCATATAAGCACTCTCTTGCTCCTTCTCTGATTTCACAGAATCTAACTTAAAAAGAAGTCATCATTTAGGTATCAGCAATACTGGAAACATAAGAAAGCTTATTTTGTAATGAGGTAATTTTTAAGGGTAAATTCTGGATGGTATAGGTCCAAATATTTTCCTTTGGCAACATCATGTAATAAAAAGAAAACAAAGTAAATAAATATACAGGAACAGAAAATATCACAGAGATTCACGGGTCTGCAGAGCTGTTTGACTTGATTGAAATTCAGATTGATAGATTTGGAACACCCATTATGTAATGTACAGTTTTATACTCTGATACGTATCAACATAAAGAGATTACAAACAAAAATATTAATGACAGTTCAAAACCACTTTTCTTCGGAGGGGGAAAAAAGGAATCCAGGATTTTCAGTGGTTTATCATAGTCTACTACCTAGTAAAAAAAAAAGAAAAGTCTGGGTTTTAAGAAATTAAGTTAAACCAAGTTATATTAACCATTGTTTAAAATCTACTCGTTTGGTCCTTTTATGGAAAGTCTCAACAAAACTTTTTATATGTAAACCATACATAATTACGAGTTGATGAAACCAGAAATCAAAATACTATGTTGTATGAAGTTTTCTATCATGAACTCATCTTTTTCAACAAATGTGTAGTACAGTTGTTCTAAAGAACACTTCACAGGTTTAAAGATGCAAATTCTCAAGAATATCACCACCAATTAAGACAAACGGTTTCACTGAAGACAGTGCAGACTTCTTAAAGCTCTGACCTCAGCCCAACTGTTGGTAATCATTATGCAAAGCTGACAAATATGTCAGAACTCACAGATAGTAAAATATATGATCATACTTATAAATTAGCTAATTTCTGTAGTAAAGTTGATGTCTTATGTTCATATGGTGATCACACTTTTCCAAAGGAAGGGTTGTCTGTTTGAAAGAGCCAATAAAATAGATACTTAGGTCATCCTAAGAATAGAAGTGTAGTTTATATTGATATAAGACTTTTCGAGCACTTGGTAATTCTAGAATTAAACATAAAATTAGTTTACAGTGGTCTGTTGTTAACTAAAAAATAACTGTTACTGAAAAATAATTTTAAAAGGGTTATTTTCAAACAATAATAAAACATTTCCATGTTTTAGTTTTCCTTTTTTTTTTTGTTTTTCTTAGCAGATGCATGTTAGGTTACGAGGAATGCTCTGACCCAGAGAAATCAGATGGTGCAATCTATTGATCTCTGAATGAACTCATTCTAAACAAGCACCAAGAACAAAGCCTATGTTACTATGGATAATTTAACTTCTATTAACACTTGACATTAAGTAAGCAATGAACTCCAGCACACTCCCTTGAACTCATTCTCATCACTCTGCTCTGCTAACCCTCAGTCCTCTGAATCAAAAAGAGGGTGAGTCTTCATGTTCATCTGAAGACTTTAGTCATGTTGTGCTCTCTATTCAGGATCTGACAAAAATACCAAGCCTTATCCTTACTTTTACTTAGAATCACGGAATTACTGCAGTTAAAAAGGACATCTAAAGATCAACTAGTCCAACCCCCCCACCAAAGCAGGTTTGCCTAGAGCACATTACACAGGATGGCACCCAGACGGGTTTTTAGTATCTCCAGAGAAGCAGACTCCTCAGCCTCCCTGGGCAGCCTGTTCCATTGCTTCATCAAACCCCCAGTAAAGAAGATTTTCCTGATGTTGAGGTGGAATGTCCTGTGTTCCAGCTTGTGACTGTTGCCCCGTGTTGTGTCACAGGACACCGCTGAAAAAAGTCCAGCTCCATCCTCCTTACACACACCAGATATTTATAGACATTGATAAGGTCTCCTCTCAGTCTTGTCTTCTCCAGGCTAAATTGTCCCAGCTCTCTCAACCTTTCCTCATAACAGAGATGCTCCAGTCCCCAAATATCTTTGTTGCTCTCCACCGGACTCTTTCCAGTATTTTCAGGTCTTACACTTCCATGCAGGTCCCCTGCCTCCTCTGCTTTTCTCAATAAATGGAATGTCGTCCCACACCCTCAAAGGCATAGGTGCTAAAAGTGTGTTCCAAAAATTGGACAGGTTTTGGAAAAAAAATTACCCTGCTAGGACTGCTTTTTCATTGGGGTGAAGAAAATAAAAAAGAGATACAGGCTGAGATGTTCTGTGTGTCTGAAAAGTAATCATGTTAGAAAGAGGTAGGTAAATAAGAATATGCAGATTTTAACAGATACTCGCCTGTGAAGTCAGGGGGACAGTATTCTGCTTGAAAGGTAATAAAGCAAGTTGAGCAACCATTGTTATCCTAGGGCATCCTGAGATAAACAGGAGACAGGATGCTGAGGCCTTGAGACAAGCTTGATGGGCCTTAGCTCATCTTGCATGGCTTGTAGATAAGGGAAGATTACTCCAAGACAGGGAGGAATAAAGCAAAGCCCCCTCAGTCTTGTGATCTCTGACTCGCCCCCCCCCCAGTCTTGTGATCTCTGACTAATCGCAACTCTGCATCCTGAGACAAAAGGTGAAAAGTACACTGCGAGGAAGACTGAGCCTTCCTCCCGAAGACCCCTGCCCACGACCACCAGACGGCATTGCGCAAGCGCCAATGGGAGGAGACCTATGATAATGAGTTCCCGGAACTGATTGTAATAATCCAACCCCATATCATGAACATGTAACTAACTGTTAAATATGCATGATTCCATGTCATAAATACCTGCTCGATGGACACTTAGGTGTGCAAGTTAGGAGGAATGATCCCCCTTGCACCCGGCGCCGTAATAAACATACCTGCTTCATAACCTTTCAGGGGTTTTAGAGTTTGTTTTCCGCACGTCACCTGCTAGAGATTTTTTATTCCAGTGAAAGATCATCAGTTTTGCAACCGTTGTCTATTGTCTATTCTTACCAAAAAACACAAAATGAATGATATTCGAGGTGCTTTACAAAGTTGATTGCTTTATACAATTCTGTGGTCATTCCAGTGTTTTTAAGTGACATATCTATATGAACGGAGTGGAGGTTTATAAAATGTTGAACTCCAATATGAGTGATGATTTTTTTTTTTTTTATTTGATTTTAGAGCTTAACATTATTTGTTCTACTGTGGAGTTTATTTATTTATTTATTATTATTTGTCAACATTGTTGATTTTAGTGGCTTTAGATCAGTCTTTTAGACACTACTATTTACCTGCAACCATAAATACAATAAGATATTCACAAAACTCCACTGTGTTTCTCCTAACTGTTAAGTTGAATCCTTTGTTCTGTGAGTTGTGTATATCTCAGTTATGCTCTGCACTGGACGCTGCAGAATCTGCAGCCCAAGGCAAGACTGCTAAAGCTCCAACCCACAGGTGCAACCAGCAGGGAGGCTGAGAATGCCCAACAGACAAACAGACAGAGAACACATATATACACCACATGTGTACACTTGCACACATCTGGACACAGAAATCACAGGCAGACACACTCAGCACTCACATAAACACAAAACCAGTAGTCTCAGCCTGTTCCCTTCTCTGGCTGAGGAAGAGAGAGATCTACCAGTGAGAATATATACACAGATGTAAATACAAGGTAGATGATCTTAGTCCAGTTCCTGGCATCATGGACACATGGGCCTCCATTACCTGAGGTCCTGTTCTAATTGTTGGCATGTAGGCCCACACACTCTGTTCTTTCCAGTTCATGACTTCAGGGCCCACTGACCTGTGGTCTGACTCCAGTAGCTAGCAATCAAACTGTCCTTCTCCCCTCAACAATGAACCAAGAGTCCGTTTATCTGGAAAGGAGTTAGAAGTGACATTTCATAAGATAGGACAAAACACACTGGTCAGATGCAGAGCATTGCCAGATAAGCATACTGACCAGCCATGTGTATATATGCAACCAGCCCTTTTTATCACCATACTGCTCAGTTTTCCTGTTTCATGGTCTTCCCAAAATTACCCTCCCTTTCCCCACCTTTGCTTCCACCCCTGAGCACCCCACACTAAGTCTTGTGCAATCCCAAAATGCTCTTCCTCTGCATCCCAAAATGTGGCCCATGCGTCTAGGTAGCAACCCCCCTCAATCCCAAAGGTGCTTTGGAGAGCTTCTCCTCTTGACACTTCATGATGAGTTTCACACCCGACCCAGGGCCTGGGAGTCTCCTGGGACATCTATGGGAAGGGCACTCACAGGGGACCCCTTCATTCAGGTTCCCACCTGCCTTTGTGCCCCTGTGTTTCTTTGTGGATGTGTAGATGAGGTTTTATCACACAACCTTACACCTGAGGTGTGAATTTATTTATATTGACATGTAAACTTCTCAGCTTTAGGCAGTGTCTTCAAGCCAATAGTTGCTACAGACAGATTTTGTACATCATTATCCTTGTTTTCTTTAGACTTTAACATTGCTAAGCAAGCATTTAGAAGACTGAAGAAACTCATTCTGATGCATAACTATTGGCCTTGCTACTTGGTGATATTAGACAAAGAAAAAGATGTACAGTGCTGCATGAAGCAGTTAAAAACCAATTTTAAATCTGAAAATTGACAATGAATATTAATTTCAACACCTGAGCAGATGAAGACTAAGAAGCAATTGTTTTTTCCCATGAGTGATCAGAACATCCATACTCCTAATAATCAGCCACAGTGTCTCTTTTGGTTCATTTATATATTCTTTATATTGTGTTTGAATGTGTGTTTATTGGCTACAAGATGGCCTAGTGTGTGCCCTACAGATCCAGTAGATAAAGAACAAAGGGAATCATTATGTAAAGTGCTCCCACAAATCTGTATTGTGCTAGATTTGAAAGTCATTCCACATGTTCAAACGCTCGTTTTTATAGCACATTTTTTCCACAGACAAGTTACACCACAATGGTCTGTACAACAGTATGTCACAGTGATATAATCAGGTGACTAACATAAGATATGTGACCCAAAGGCTTTTAGTTCCCTGCAGTTCTCCTGGTAATACCCCTGCAGTAATTATGAAGAATCAGCAATGATGTGCAAAGATACTCTTTCTTCTGACACCGTAGGAAATTCTACAGAGACACGTCCTTGGACTTAACTAGATTTATGTCCTACACTTCTTTTTTTTTAGTGTGGTGTATGTGGATAATTTTTTATTCTAATATCTGTGGAGCCCTTCAGAGAATGATGGTATTGAACCCCTGCCAAAGTGGTTCTCTGAAGACCTTATATTCAACAAACATGGTTCATCATAAATTTTTCAGAAAAGTGACTTTATCACTGTTGGAGATTTTTGAGAGTTATGATTCCTGCATTGTATATTTGCCTAAAATTTTAGGCTGAAAAGGCCCCTGAGAATATTCCATGTGTGTGTTTTGTCACTTCTACTAGTTGTATGTACATAGGGGGTTTTCCATTGTTTTTCTCAAGCACTGTCACTAGCTATTCCTCTCATTTATAAGAGCTCTGGTGTATTTCACATGTTTGATGTTACAGTCTTATCAAAGATTGCTTTTTAATAATCAAGTATAGGCAAAAGAGCAGTGATGCTGAAAATTTATCTGAAGATCTGTAGTTGTGGAAATACACCAAAGCTGGTATCATGGAGTCACTGAGAACAACTTCCAAGTAAGAATCCAATAAAATCAGGGGAGACATGTGACTTGGGGCAGACAAACTCAGCACTTTATTGCTGAATGTGGAGCCATACTGAAAGAAGTGGGAGGTACATATTATTCATTCTACATTATACAAACTAAAAAATAATTAAAAAATTAATTATAGTAGTGAGTTAAGATTAGCAGGGATGATGTCTCTGTCTTTTTTTACAAGATACTTCCCAGGCTAACAGTCTACTGAAGCTACTCTGTCAAAGACTGCAGGTAAAAAGATGAACAACAAAACCTAGTATTGATGAAGATAAAATTGGTTTACTTTACAACCCACATGTGGATTAGGGAACATAATAACTTTCAGCTTTGGATGGGAAAGGCAACCTCAGTGATATCGCTGTAGAAAAATCTGCCTACACCGGTGCTTACAGGTATTTCTTATCATTGCAGAATTTCCCACAATTATTTATGAAAGAGACACCAGCTGAGGGCCTATCTAACATAATGTCCTAAATTCAGTTCTAGAATAAAACAATATTGATTGTAAATGCATTGCTTGAATTACTATTAATTCTTTGATTTCTATTTTTTGTAATCTTATTACAACATATGCTTGTATATATTGCACACATATACATATACATATACACTTTTTTATTAATAAAATTCTCATTTTCCGTAAAGAAAGTCAAAATTCAGCTACTCTGTTGTCCACCTAAGGCCACAAGAATCAGTAGTACATTCAGAAAATTTGTATCAGACACTAATGTATCTTTCCATACCCTTTCTCTCCTACAGCTTGTTGAATGCAACTTTATTAAAATCAGTGTAAAAGGACTTTTGTTCCTCTTATATTCCTGCAGGATTCTAGTAGAAATTAGGCTATCTAATGGTAAAGAAATTATACAGTTATGATATCATGCCTGTCCAGGGGGTACGTATTCTAGCCTTTGCTCCAGACATACTACCCATTCTTTTACTGTTCAATCCATTCACGTGTCTACTGTGTAAAAAACAAAACTCATGATTTCTAAGTAAGATTAGTGAATATTTGTGACTTGGAAGAAATTATCTAACATGTTCACAGGCTCACAAGGAAGTATGATCACATGGGAATATTATTACAGATCCACAAAGAAATGATGTAGTTTCAAAAAACATATGCAAAAAATGTAATATCTGAAATTAAATTAGAGCATTCAAACTATCTTGAGATAAAATGTTGGGAAAGTATGCATGGTTTAAGCCTTGCATTTTGATTTAGCAAGGTCAGAATGTTTTAGTGGCAACAGTTTTTCAGATCTGTCAGAACAGCAATGCAGCAAGATACTAATAACGGTCCTCAAGCTTTGTAAAGTTTTCATAAAATTTCACTTGAAAGCAATCATTCCTAACTGCAAAAGTGACACAGTAAATGTTTGGTAAATAAAACTACACAACTTAAATGTCTTAACAATAGCTTGATTCACACCTTTTTATATTTTTGTTCGGATGTTTTTTTTAAATCCTTGCTTTATGGTTACTTCTGCAACAGCAGTATCTCTTTGTAGCTTCTGAAATGGAAAAGCAGCACTTGTAAGGTTGTGAATAGTTCCCTATTGTCCTGGTGATCTGCCATTGCCTAATATTTTTCATATATGTGATGCACAATTAGACTTCCTTTCCATGCAAGAGCATTATTAATTCACAGTCACCTAACATGGACTTATTTGTTTCCAAAATGCAATACAGCCAGTAAATCCACACTAAGATTTGAAGACATAGATTTTTACAGGTGGCTAGGTAGTTATGTGAAGTCTCACTTAGTGGATGTGAAACTCACATAGCACTGCTAGGAAGACTTCTTAGCATAGCTCCATCACCACAAGAGCTGTTGTACATGCAGGACAGTCTTTGAGATTCCTTGTGCCAGAGTAGAGGGGTTCTGTATGACATTTGAGAATTTCTTTCCTTATTGTCCTATTGGTGTATTTTTTCATGAAGTGATTATAAGGTAAAATTTACATTCAATGCCATAAGACCTGGAACCAGAAACTACCTGCATTTTAGGAAGAGGGTCTGCTGCCACTCCAGAGCATGCTTTCTTCCAAGTTTGTTTTTCAAAGGAATAGAGAAAATCCAGAAATTTTTAGTAGCCATATGTGTAACGGTATCAGGGTCTTAAGCTGATCTATACATTGTCCCTGCAGCCTTAAACTGAAGCCTCTGAGATTCTCTGTTTTTGTAAGTATTTCTCACTGCCTAGCTCTTAACAATTGCAATCTGTCTCTTGCATTTCAGCCTCAGGCAAATAGCTCCATATAAATATTGTAACCATGTGTAAATTATTCTTACAGTTCAGGTTGTCTCCATATACTACATAGGGAACAAATATAACTCTACTGTGGATATGCTTTCTAAAGACAGGCAAAGAACTCCAAATTATATATATTTTTTTAGATAGTAAGAAAGCAGATAATTAATCGGTATTAACTATTAGATTAGAATTAAAATCGTAATATTTTTTCCTTGCTGAGATTGAAAAATGTATGTTTTTAAAAGTCAAGCCAAGTGTCAAGGTTTAGGTCTGGGCCAGCCACTAGACAAATGACATATGCTTTCTATTAACTCCTCTCCCTTCCCAAAGGGGAAGAGAAATGAAATTAAAGGAGAGAGACTTACAGATTGGAAAAGAAAACTAAAATATCTTTAATTAAAATAATTATCATAAAATAAAATAATAAAATACCAACATACAGAAAACCAGTATCAAACCCAAGCCTCCTGATGGCAATTATGTCACAGTTGGCACTGATGATGTGGAGCAGGCACTGGAGACATCCCAGACTGGATGCAGCAGCAGATGGGAACCAGATTCAGGAGCTGGATTCAGGAAGACATGGATCAGCATCGAAGCAGAACAGAGTCCTCCTTGGATGCCAGGCATTGAAGACGAGAGCTTGACTGTCATGATCCATCAGTTTTATAATGAGTATGATGTATATGGCATGGAATACCTCAGCTGGTCAGTTTATCATACTGCATGTGATCTAAAATGATTTTCAGGCAATGTGGAAAGTACATAGTTTTTGCTGCAGGTACACACATTCAAGTGATGATTCAGTCTGTGAGGATGAAGAGTATGAAAATGCAAAATAACATAATGAGGTTAAGAGTATCACTGTATTTTTATTAGTATTGTTATTTTTGTTTGTTTATTTTATTTGTTAAGACAAATCCTTACAATATAACCTTACTACTTAGTCAAGGTATCTTGGCTAGGGTTTACTAGTGCTGTCATAAAGCTTTTGTTCATCACGTACTATACCAGAGACCTTGTGGGCTTACCCAGAATAAACCTGACATGTCTTTTTTTTTTTGTTTAAGAAAGAGAGTAACAACACTCTTTGTCCAAATTTTTAATAAGTAATATATATCATGCTATCAGTATCAATCTCTAAGTTGCTCCACATCCTCCACAAAGTAAGCATATAAACTAGGTGCCAGTTGAGAGAAATTTCAGCTTTCATGGATTTTTTCTGCCTGGTAAATAGTTCTCTTTAATGTAAAATAATTTACATGCTATTTAAAAGAATAGCAGACTGTAACCTGTGATAGTGTAACTAGTGTATAAAAATATGTAGGAGGAGGAATTTATGTCTCATCCAGGATAATAATACTAATTTAGTTACATCTATCCACTACATTCTAGTTACAAATTACATGAAATTCACATTTCAATATGAGCCCCTCTAAGTTTAAAGAAACCCTGCCAAAATCATGCAAGGAAAGGCTCTAGAAGTTTAAATGCTCTGTAGTCACTGCACGATTATTTTACCTAATACTGGCCCCCTAAAATTGGGCACTTAGTCTAAAGCAATTGTCTCGACTCTAAAAAGAAGTAGTTTTAGAAGAACATAATAATTCATTTCAAATAGAAGTAGAAAAATATATTTTATGGATTGTCTCTATAGATGCATTTGACTACACCTGCATTATCAGCATGGATGCTCAATGGTATCCCCCACAGTTATAGTCTCCAGCTGTCTTTGCAAACCTGCATGAAGCATACAGCAACTCCCTTCCAGCTACCATGCAAAATATCCTTTCTTCAGAAATGTGAAACAGCAGAGAGACATTCCTGAGCCTTGTTATATAGAAGAGGCAGCAGGAGAAGCAGTTGTCATTTTTACCTTTCTTTCTCTGCTCACTGTGGATTTAATCTAAGCCAGATTTTGCTAGATGCCCTACATTTAGCCTACACAGGCTTGGTGATTTTTAGTGTAGAATTTTTCATTTAAATTTTAGCCACTTTATGCTGTGGAAGCCTGAATTGAAGATGTTCATTCTATATTTTGTTTATAGTCAATGGAGAGAGAGAGAGGAGTTGTAGCTTACTCATTTGTGCCTTACTGGACCTAGTTTAGGATGCAGTAAATCATACCCTTGATGTGCCTGTTTTTCCTTTATTGACTACAGTGTACAGAGAGTGACTGAAGCATACACAAATATCTGTATATAGACAGGTTAATACAGCCTTCTGCAATATATCTTACCCCCAAATGTTAACAGATACGGTATAAAAGATGTGGAAAAAGCAAATATGTTAGATTGTTTCACAGAGAATAAAACCATGGCATGAGTTTTCTAGGTCCTTTTTCCCACAACAGTGTACAAAGTATACACCCTTATAATAATATGTTGAAGTTGTTTTTTTGCTTTGTTTTGGTTATTACTATTATTATCTTTATTTTGGTAATACTTGGGTATCTGGAAGACCAGTATGTACAGCTCTATGTAAATAATAAGATACAGAAGTTTGGTCAAAATCTATCAGAAGTTACCTATCAATAGCATGCAAATCTATCATTAAATACTGTTGTTTATGATATGAAATCTAGTAATCAAAGAATATCACACAGCAGCACTTCTGTATTTAGTTTAAGATAAAGGTTAAAAAAGAATAAACAACATTACCTTATATTTTGAATATTTTCTTCCTGCTTAATGCAAGTATATGAAACTCCTGAGGACAGCTGGGTTATCAAACTACATCTTCGACAAGTGCTTGATGTTTTTAATAAAAACAAACGTTAAAGACATTACTTTAATACAACATCCAGAACTTTTATTTCTATTGCCATGTCTTTCCCTTAGGCTCTGATCATTTGACATATGCAACTGCATGAAAAAGAAAGACGCCTATGCTCCAAAACATTTTTATAAAAACAAAAAATAGAAAGGTGGAGTGAAAAGCACATAATTTTGGATAGACAACATATGTATGTGTTCTCATAACTAGTTCACAAAATTCAGTAGTATCAGCACTAAAGATTTCAAGATGCACAGCAGGCCAAAGCTGGTTGAAATCTGCAGCTGACATTTCTCTCTGCTATTCTGTACTGTGCCAATGAAGTTAAAGTGTATTAGTTGAATAATTTTGTAAGTAAATATGATACCTCCAAGGTGCATTTTATTGCAACTCATGAAGTTGATATGGCATACAGAAATGCAAAAAGCAGCACATATAGTCAAACAAACAAAAGCGTAAAAAGGCTGAACAAAAATTCTGCAGAGCCAGAACAAGAAGAAAGGATTCAAAACAGATATTTTGGTTTATGCCTCTCTAAGTGATAGTAACATTCTGCTAGAAATGTTATAAAAACTTTCATAAAATCTTTTATTTCTTATGGAAAGATTAGTATTTATTATGGCACACAGCTATAGTAATGAAATGTAAAACTGATTTAGTCTGACATTCTTAGAAATAAAGAACACACCAAGGACAAATATCCACCATGATACAAGCAAATGTTGCTTTCTTTTCTCTTTGTTTCTACATGGATCATTGTAGAATAGGAAGTTTATGTTTATGAAATTTATACTAGTGTTGCTTTCCTTAAAGAATAATAGCACAACCCAGTCTAGAGACCAAAATGAAGAGGAAGAGGACAGGGCTCAGTAATATTATTTTGGACTTGGGAGAAACTCACTGGCAAAAGTGATGAGATATTGTAGGAGAAGCTAGAAACAGCATTATCTATGTAGGATGAAGTGATCAAGAGGATTATGCTATTTCTTGAGATACCATAAAATGTATCTTGTAAAAATGTAAAAGTAAAAATGTAAATGTAAAAATGTAAAAATGTAAAAGAAAGCACTCTCTGCTTTCCCAAGCAAACAATATGTCTCACCCTTTAAAATAATGCAGCAATTACAAGCTTTTTGTGTTAAATCCAATGTTGCTGACACTAAAAGTACTTCCAAAGCAGTTAATGACTGCTGCAAAATAAAGATGATCTGTGAAGATGGAAGGTGCAAACAAGAAACACTGTCATCTTCAATACAGAACAGTGTAGCAGTTACGTTGGAAGGAGGAACTCTTGAGGTCAGAGGAAAATGTCAATCCTTTCACTATATATTGGTAAGACCTGGAGTATATTACTCTCAAATGTGTTGAGCAGTTATACTAATTCAACTAGAACATATGGTCCTGAAAAAGGTTAGAGTACAGCCATGAGGATTGTTAAAGGTCTGTGATTTCAGTCTACGACTGATTTTAGCTTCCACCCCACTTCACAACAGTTATTTTGCTTTATATTTGGCCTAGGCTTCTTATTTCTAAAGGAAGAGGTTGTTCAGTCATCTAAGCTCCATAGACAAGACCAGAAAACCAGAAACCATTCAGACCACAGAAGACCTCTGTTGTACTGATCAGTCTCTCCTGCATCTCTTTCTGTCATTGAAAAGACCTTTTGTCAGGACTGCAATTTTGACTTGACTCAGGAAAGCTGATGAAAAAGTCAGATGGAGCCACTATGCTTGAAACAACAAAGGGGATAAAGAATAGCAGAAAGTATTGAAAATCATTTTGAATGCTCACTTCGTAAATAAAGCTACAAATGTTCCTCTTTGATTGATGACTTCAGGGGCTTCTAGCACAAAGGAGAGCAACAAATTCAGATCACTTGTTATGCTTATAAAACTGTGCCAGAATCTCAGTATAGGTTGGTAGAAGAGGAAGATTGATTGACCTTTAGAGCAGCAAGACACAGGGAAAAACAAACGTTCTGTATTTGCTGTCCTTGACATACTCCAAATCCCTAATGTTATGGTTAAGTGAACTCTTCCTAAGAAGAGAATGCATCAATTCATGACAATTCTTGATGTTGCCGAAATAGCTGATGCCTCAGTAAGGGCAGAAAACCAGTCTATTATGTTCTGTGAAAAAAAACTGAGGGCAAGATATGTATCTTTAAAGACACTTACCTTGTCTTCATGTGTATACACATATATATATATACACAAAATTCTCTGCTAATGACTTGTGTCACTGTACACTGGTCCTCATTTATTAATGACAGAAAGCATAACTTCATAATGTAAGGAGGTTTAAAAAAAAAAAAAAAAAAAAAGGGAAGAAGAAAGGAAGAAAAGAAACCTTTCTGCAAACTGTCTTTGAAGAAATTGTAGTAATAGTGAGAGACTCCTGCTTTTTGAGGTAATGAAGATAAAGCATTCCTCAGTGGTATTCCAAGGAAATTTTCTTCTACTACTTGCTTCTTTAACAGCAAGGTCAGTGTTTCCATATCTCTTTCTAAATGAAAAATTCCTTTCGGTCATCCACCCATCAGTATAGAACTCCTGAGGACACTGCATTATTGATGAAGAGGTTGCAGGTCTGCACCACAGCTTTGCACTATTCCTCAGAATGATTTCAAGGCAATCTGTCCTTTGAGTTTAACTATTCTTTCAGCTCTTTCAATAAATCCTCAGAAATCTCAAGATTGCTTCCTAGTATCTGGGAAAAAAAAAAAAGGTCAAAAAATCTTTGCTCTTAAACAGTGAGAGAAAACCAAATTTTTTCTTCAGATAGACATCTCAGAAATATGATCAAGCTCTCAATTCAAAACATCAATCCCCTCATAAAGCTGTGTTTTGGAAAATATGCATGACATTATTATTATCTGTCTGATAGAATGAGAATACCTGTAATACTCTGAAAAGATGTCTCATACCTGTTTTTTTTCTCTGTATCATGAAGACACAATTAATATTTTTGCATGTATCCATGGTCATCAGTAACCACTCAAGTACTGCCCACAAGAAAAAGGGTAAGGTTTATACAGAAAATTCCTCAAATAAGGACCAAATAAGGACCTCAAATAAGGTGGTGAATTGAATTCCAAAGCAATGACTACTCATTCTCACCACTTTTTAAGAATGTTTGAATGTTTTGAAGGTTCCCATTTATTTTTAACACCAAATCAACATGATGCCTGGCAAGTTGCCTGGCAGAAAGACAGCCGCCATTCTTTTGAATTAAACAGAGTGTCTATGTGCCACAGTGATAAAAATACATGTAAATATCTGTAGCATATAGATGAATACAAACAATAAAATTAAGATGTTTTCATATAAGTCTTTATTTCAGAAGCAAGGTCCTTTTCAAGGAAGGATTGTACCTATTTCCAATGAATAACAGAGATAATACTTTATGGCAAGGCTAAGTGTCTGCTTTCAGGTGGATGTTTTTTGGGAAACAACCAGAGAAAATATACCACTTCTTGTTGTGGCAACAAGTGGTTACATATCTGAACAAAATATGTGATTAGGAATTACCTTGTATTTTGTGCTCCACCATTAGGATATTATTATGACTGCATACATTTTATTTCTTTTTATTTCACTTTTTACATTCCAATAGTCTTCCCCCTAATTTTAATGTATTCAGGCTCCTGCTCTTGCAAAGATCACAGAAGAAAAGGAGCCTGCCAATAAAGTAACTATCTCACTTTTTTTTTTTTTCATATAAGAACTGAAAGATGAAGGAAATTATGACAGTATTTATTATATATCTATCATAATGAAAATTGTCTATAACAAACAAAACCCAACATTAGTATGGTGAAGACTCAAGTCATGCAGATGACAGTTTGCATGTGAAAATAAACTGTTTCACATTAAAAATTATATAATCTATCTACTCATCTGAAATTACACATTTACAAATACCTACCTATACAGGAAACACCCAATTAAGATGTTTCTTTTTAAGTTACTGAAAAAAGAGATAGGAAAGCAGGAAATTGATTCTTAATGTGTTTGATAACTAGTCCCACTCACCTTTTATACACAGAGGTTGTTTGAATTCTTATCTGGGCATTGGTTCCTGCAACTTAGTAACAGTTATGATAAACACCTTAGGAAGATTTACAAAAAATGTATGAACATTACCATTGAGAAGAAATATTTTAATATACCACCTAAAAAGTCCTATTCTCTATCTCCATCTACTGGAGGATTCTTAACAACCAACAGACTATGGAGGTTTTTCTAACGCTTCTTCAATATATCTGTTATTTTCAAGGAAAGCTAAGCCTTATTTTAGAAAAAAAAAAGGCTTAAGTCTATCCCTCTTGAAAATAACATTTTAAACATAATCTCATTAGCTGAATCATCCCTGTTTAGACATAAACATTTGTAAAAATATCTCACGTTGTACAAAATAGAAATCCATGTCACAGAGGCACCCACAGACCAAACAGCAGCTTCTATCCAAAATGGGGTTTATTGCAACCAAAGTTGCCCAGCACCCCTACTGACTAAACACAAGTTCGGGTGTCTGTTGGGAATTAACTACTACACAACTAATTCCTAAACCTTAAGGAAAAATGAACCAAAATGGGCACACACTCACTCATTAACAGGAAACCTCCCACACCAGAGTTCCCAATATACCACTCACCCAAAGTGTGGGGGAGAGGCTCACTTAATCCACAGAGACTCACTCAATCCATGCAAGTATCCTTGGAGGGCATGTCCAAGGGGAGGGTCCAACTGCTAGACCTGCTGTTACACGAAGAAGCAACTCCTCTGGCTCTTAGGCAGGACCCCAGTTACCCCTGTCAAGGATGCACTGTAGTCATTCTGATTGGTTGAGGGGACAACCCCCAAGAAAACAAGGACAAGCGCAGACCCTGAGGAGCCTGTTAAGCACCAGGAGGTGCAGCTTAATGACCAAGGTGTCAAACTTCTCTGGGTGAGGTGCCAACTGCTCCAGCACAGCCTGTTTGCTTTGTGTTTTGTCTATTGGGGGCGGCTGCACCTGCCACAATCAGTGACCTAAATTTGTGAGTAATCATTAAAAAAAAGCCCCCAAACTAAATAAATCAAACCAAAAACCCCCAAACCCAACACCTCTCACTGGCTTAGACAGCAGAGATTCCCTAGATATCTTCATCTGAATTGGTGAAGTTCCCTACACTCTAAAAGTTCTGTAACTGTAAGGCTCTATTTATATTAGTAATAAATGTAACTCAGTAAAGAGTACAGCAAAATTACTAGTGCTGAGGATCTGGCACCCACATTACAAGCATTTCATAATGTTTTACCTTCACCTAGTTGTAGTGTGATTCTGTATACTGAATACTTGTCAGCAGTTGAAATACCTTAACTGTTAGTGTCACTTCTGGCAATGTATAATATGAGAAATGTCCATTGTGTACAGCCTGAGAACAATCCATGGAGCGTACCTTAGCACAGTGAGGAGAATTGATCAATTTACTTTAAAAATTAACAAACAAAAATCCCCTTTCTAATCTGAACCAGAGTGCACAATGTACCTGTGCTAAGAGGTACCACTATGTGGGCAAAGCTTAGCATCTGACGACCTATCCTTTGCCTCTTATAATTTGAAATTCAGAATTTGTTTCCAAAGGGGTCCAATCAAAGCCAGCATGCTTGCAACTAATTTACCTAACACAAACTGACAGCATCACTTTCAACACAAAACCCATCAGTCACAGCCACTTTGATTTAATATCAGTGTTGGAAAATTGAAGCTGTACATTCATAAGTATTTTAGACATAAAGTGGGAGACCTATATTACATGTCTTTCTAAATTTCAGAGTATAAGCCCATATCCTCTGTTTTCCTATCAGGGCATCTTAGCTGAGTGAGACATAAGTTCTTTGGATGAAGGAGGGGTGATTATCCCAGTATTGTGAGCTGAAATTGAACACGTTTTGCAGAAAAGAAACCCAGACTCAGAAAATTAGAAAGAAACAGTGAATTAAAACCAGGGAAAATAGAAACATTGAGAGTCTGGTTGCTGTGCAACATACATAAGGATTTTGCTTTGAAGAGCCATGGAATACGCTACTTCTACAGTACAAGGCATATAGACTGGAAATCAACATTTTGCTCTTACTAAAACTTCCTTCATTAGCTTGCAGAATTAGTCTCTCTAATCAGTTTACATGGTGCACTTGTAAAATTAGAAAATATGATTGAATATTTCAGTCTTTGGTTGCAAATCCTGGTAGAGTGGCCACTCTCCTTGAAAATGGGAGAAGTGGTATTCAGCCACCAAATGCTAAATAACTGAATCCAGAACTTACAGAGGCACAGCTAATTATGACCCTATCATGTAAACATGGAAATTATGCCTCTTCTGTGTCCCAGGTTCTCTGTTTTGCATTCTCCGCCAGTGTACATTAGATTTTATAAATGCATGCCTTACAGATTAGGCTGCGTTGTATAATCAGAAGCAGGGAAACACAGCTTGTGAATCCTGAGCTGGTTTAGACATCAAAATATTTTAAATAGTATAGTACTTTTCCATGTACTGCATCACAGCACACTCAGTAACAGAACAATTTAACATTTTTTTTGACAGCTAAAGAACCTTGCTGTAGGTACTCAGGATAATAATGATCTATATGATCCAAGAATATTTCTATCTGATAATATATATAGCCTAAATACATATAGCTATTTATGGCTCTCTGAGAAAAATACCATATTTCAGGTCTACCTATTTATGATGATGTGACAGAAGTACTGTATGTGCTTTCTGTCAAATGAGTAACACACTAGACTGTTGGCTTTATAGAATATGTATTAAAAAAATGTGGGTACTTCCTCTAATACATTAGAGTAGAAAAACAGTGAAACAGTGCTTAACATATGCGGGAACTGAATGAACTCAACACAGACCAATATGATCAAAGTTGAGGGCACTTTATTCACATTTTCAGCAGGGTTATATACTATTTCTCTTCCAGTATACATGCTACCATTAACAGCTATTGATTAAGTACTCTAAACACACACTGTTCACACATCCTAAACTAATACATCATTGGCTATCCTACACAGCCTCCATCACCACCCCTCATCCTGGTTATCTTCTACTTTCTTCTTCTTTATCTCCTTGGTTTGTGCTTCCTCCCTTGCCGTTCTCAAGCATACCTCAAGGTCATTGTCCACAGCCCAATTTATTCCCACACAGTCTTGCTGAAAACAGGCATGCCTGTTTCCCTCCAGGAATAATCCTACAATTCCCCTTTTTTGTTTTTGTGTAAGTCAGACCTCTTGAATAGCTTTTTCAATCATCCTTCCTACCATCCTCAATATGCAAGGTACGACAACTAACATCACTACACTATTACTAAAATGACCATCCCCTGTATTAACAGATCCTTATCTATCCTGTAATTCCCCATCTAGACAACCATCCAGATAGTCCACTGTCTGTTATGGATAAATTCTTCACGTTTTCCTGTAATCATTCGATCTTCTTATGGATAGATACAGAATGGTCAGACAAATTCATACAACACATCCTCCCAAATTCCTGACACCTGTGTCCATGTGCCAACGACAAAAAATCAATTGCAGCTCTATTTTGCAGATTAGCATGCCCAATGCTGTCTACATCTACTAAAAGCTTGGTTAATATTTTTGAAGTGATATCTAACTGCTTCAATACCAAACATCTCAACTTTTTCAAAACACCCAATGCTTATCCTGCAGCTATATTATGAGTAAACAGAGAGTTCATTCAAGGCTATTTATCTGACTCACATTCTAATCCCCTGGACAATCTGAGGCTTCCCACAACAATACCCCCTTTTTGTATTTTTTACCAGAAGGGGCCATGTTCACTACTGGCTGCAGGGCCCTTTGCAGCAAGGACAGCATACATGGAGCAATACAAACGATGGTAATTACCAATACCAGTATGCCTGCTTTTAGCAGGCCCTTCAACCATCCCTTCATTCCCCTTTGAGCCAGACCAGAAAGTCTCACAGAAAGTCTTGCCTTAGCCATAATAATTCACCTATATACCATAATGCACTCACAATACCCAAGACAAAAAATCAAAGTGCCCCCACAATTAATACCAATACAAAGGCACAAGCATATAGGCAACATCCACAAAATGTTCAGCTCTTGAGGACATGAGCCTATTTCCCCCAGTTTTTGTTTTATAATAATGGTTTAACCACATGTGGTGGGTTGACCGTGGCACGGCACCAGGTGCCCACTGAGCCCTTCTATCACTCCCCCTGACCCCCTTCAGCACGGCGCGCAGGGAGAAAACAAGACACAAAGCACAGGGATGTGGGTTATGATAGATAAGATGTTATTCTCTACTTCCCATCCACAGGAGATTTTAGGCCGAGTCCAGGAAGCAGGGCTCCAGGAACACATAGCAACCGCTTGGAGGACAAAGCAGAATGCCCCCCCATCCTCCTCCTGCTCTCTCCCTTTATAGTTGAGCTGACGTCATATGGTATGGAATATCCCACTGGTCAGCTCAGGTAGGCTGTATCCTCTCCCCCATCTTGCCCCCCCCCAGACTCTGGTGCCGTGTGAGCACTGGCAGTCTTAACATGGGTGTGTTATCAACACCCTCCAGCTCCCAGTACTGAAGCATGAGGGCTGGATGGGGAAAAGCAGCTCAGCCAGACCCACTACACTGCAGCAGCAAAAGCAGTGGTGAAATAATCTGCTTTACCCTGATCATCCATACGTTCTGCTGCTTCTAACATTTCCCCTATGGTCATGCCCCGAGGCAAGGTGCAAAGTATACGCTTGGTTTTGGCGTTAGTGTTCATATACGCGAGTTGAGCTAAAAATTGAGACTTCATTTCTGCATCAAGATCAGGATTTGAATTTAAGGCATCATGTAATCTATCAATAAATTGCGCACGTTTCTGTTTCCCCTTGCTGAATAGTAGTATATGATGGGGTCCCTTGATTAGGATCCGGTATACTTTTCAGCACCTTAAATGCCAGTTCCTGTGATAACCGTAGATCAGGAACTGCAAACTGAGCTTGCCACGCAGCATTTGCAGATGGACCCAATCCAATTAACATTTGAGCCGTAACATTAAACAAAGGATCAGACCTCAAGGTCATCGTCCACAGCCCAATTTAATCCCACACAGTCTTGCTGAAAACAGGCATGCCTGTTTTCCTCCAGGAATAATCCTACAAACATATTTTCATAGAATCATGGAATACCAGATTGGAAGGGGTCTCAAGGCAAAAGTATGGTCTAGACAAGGTGGCCAAGAACCCTGTCCAGCTGAATCTTAAGTGTCCAACACTACAAAATGTACCCCTTTTCTGGGGAGATTATTCCAATGCTTGTTTGTTTTCATTGTGAATAATTTTCCTTTTGTGTCAAATTGAAATATCCCCAGGGTAACTTGTACACGTTACACTCCATCCTTTCCGTGTGACTCCTAGCAAAAAGGGAGTCTCCGTATTCTTTATGTCCACCATTTAAATACTGGAACATTGTCATAAAGGTTTCCCCAAAACTTTCTTTTCTCAATGCTGAACAAACCATATTCTCTCAGTCTTTCTTCATATGTCAGGCTTCCCAGTCCTTTGATCATCTTTGTGGCCTTTCTCTTGACCATCTCCATCCTGTCCACAGCTTTTTTGTTTATAGTAGGGATCAAAAATTAACATAGTATTCCAGGTGCAGCCTGAAAAGCACTGAGTGGGATAATGACTTCTTTATCTATAATGATGATGCCCCTTTTGATGCCATCCAGTATCCTGTTCACTTTTGTTGCTGCAGCAGCATACTGTTCACTCATATTGAGCTTGTTGACCACCAGGATCCCCAGATCCCTGTCACATAGCTACTTTACAGGCAGGTAGATCCCAGTCTGGGCTTCACTTCTGGATTATCTTTTCACAGGTGCAAGACTTTACACTCATCCTTGTTGATCTGCATAAGGTTCTTGTTATCTCACTCTTCCAGCTTATCCACATCTTTCTACAGGGTGTCTCTCACTTCTGAAGTGTCCACTTCCCTACTCAGTCTGTTATCATCAGCAAGCTTTATCAGAGTATACTTGATCTCATCATCAAGATCACTTCTGTAGATATTACACTACTTCCATTATGAAAGTTTTTAATCACTATTGTTACGGTTATTCTCATTACAGAAGTACTTAAATAAATGGAGTATGCTTGTGCTAGTATTTATCACACACAGTTTTTTCTATTCTTTGTAGAAAGTCAAGCTTTCATAATGCTGATATGAGTATAGAGACATCACTCTGCTGAAGAGAGTTAGCCAGAGATGTCAAATGCACCTGCGGTAGGCACTAAGGAACAACCACAATTCACTCCTATTCTTTTGCCTGACAATATTCTTTTCTTATTTTAGCAAGTACTGCAATTTCTTCAGCAATCACTATGGTCGTCTATTGCGTCATACTGCTCTAACCTACAGACACTGTTATCAAGTGTGCAAAAGCAGAATGAAGAAAATAACATCAAACAACAAAAAATCAAGAACAACATAGTCCATCCTGTTCTTCATTGCACCTTCCAAACTCATGGCTTTGACTTGAATCTGAAAACTATTTAGGAGAAAATATTGATCATTTCCTCCTTGACAGGCTGGCAAATAATTAGTGAGATTCATTACTTTTTGGGTGCCAAGACACTTTTGAACTGTTTCTGAAAAGCTGCTTACTATAATTGGAGATTTCACTCGTTTTATAAGTGGCCAAGGAAGTTTAAACTAGATTTATGTTGCTGCATCAAGTCACTATGTGTGAGGTTACTTCCTCTCTCTTCTTTATTGGTCTACTTAAATGGAAATTCTGAGAAAACAAGACCATAATTCAACAATTCACATGTCCTAGCATACAAATACAGTGTTCTCTGTCTTAATAATTATACTGAAGTCTAAGGAGTTCAGTAGCAGGGATCCCATATCATCAACCTTATAAATTATTTACCTGAGTCTGAAATATTTGATTCTTACACCAGATCTCATTACTTGTCTATTCTCAAATTAAAACAAAACAAAAAACAAACAAACAAAAACAAAACCACAAAACCACAAAACCACAAAACCACAAAACCACAAACAAGCAAAGAAAATCCCACCAAACCAAAAAGCAACAGTAAAAATGTAATCTATCTGCAGAAGATATGAAAGCTAAAAGACAAAAGATATTTCTACAATTCTTCCCTTTAAGGACTCACATGGTTTATTTGTGCAAAATGCTTCTGTATCAGTATTTAGAGATAGGCTTTAACTAAAAAAAAAAAAAAAAGTCTAGTACATATTCTTCACAAAATACTATTAAAAAATAATTAGGGACATATGAAAATTCGTAACACTTCAGACCAATGGGCCATCTATCTCAATAGTGTCATCAACTGTGACTGCAAAAAGACACCACAGAATAAAAACAAAGGAGCTATATAGGCTACTGGCACATCTTGTGACTACTTTCAGCATAGATTTTCTGATCATGCCATAGTTTGTCTGTTTATTAGCCAGAAAGTGATCTTGCCTCCAACTGCTTCCAAGTGTTTCATCTTTCAAATTTTAAATCTGTGTCATTTTCTTGAACTTACAGTATTCTTTTCACAGACCTATGAATTTGTATCATAAAATGATGATTATGATGATGAAGTACTTTAATTCCTGTGTTTTGAATGAACCTCCCACTAAAATTTCAGATTGAAAATATCACTTTTTTCGTACTACCATACTATTCTAGCTGTCTATATCTGGGTGGCCACAATTTGATAGGATGAATCCCTGCATTACCTTCTATAACTGCAGACTCAATAATTCTAATGGTAATAATAATGATATTTTAAGTGGTTTGAGTATTATTGGCATGGACAGAAACTATTAGGTTGATTCTTTCCCCTGCTTGCAATTTTTTTTACACAGTTCTCTGAAGTTTACAAAAATTTACATACGAATAAATTTGTGCTTCTTACTTATTACCACAAATACTCAAATGGCATGCTACTGTAAAAATTTAAAGAAAAAAACACCTAACTTACCCTAGTGGTGACATTGTTCTGTTGAAAAGAATTTAGTACATTTTTTTCATTGTATACCACGTATTAAAAGGATCTAAGGCCCAGCCTATATAATAATGATAATGACTAAGTTACATGCTTTTCTAACCTTTCCTTAAAATAGTTGCACTGCTGTCATACTACAAAATCAAGTCACAATCTATATTATGTAGTAATTCTGTGCACATACACTCTCATATGTTGAACAGTGACACCCTGAATAAAAAAAAAAAACAAAAAAAACCCCAACATATTGACTGTGTCTGTAGAAGTTGATGTTTTTGACTCCTGAAGTATGTACCTACAGTCTGGGTTCAGATAGGGTAGGATTAACCAGAAACTGGGAGAGGGACAGAGGCAGGGTAGACAACGAACCAGCCAATGGGATATTTCATATCATACTGACGTTAGGCCACGTTATATCATACTGGCATTGGCCAGTGCTTTCTCTATTACTTACTTTATCTATTGTTTCACTGTTATTACTATTGCTCCTCCTCCTGTTGTGTTGTTCTATTAAATTCTCCTTATATCAACCCACAGGATTTTGTCTTTTTCTCCCTTCTTGTCCTTCCCATCCATCCATGTGGTACTCAGCTCCTGGCTGGGTCTAAACCATGAAATTATGATTTGCATTTTGATTATCCTCTTACATTACAAAACAAAACAAAATAAAACCTCCAACCTTCTAACCTCTAAGTCTGTGTTATTTTCTTATAACTGTCCTCACTGATACAAACACAATTACAGAAAACATTATCACACACTTTACTGATCTGAATAAATATATGCTGTTAGAATTTAATTAAGCCTCTCAACAATGCCATCTGGTGGAGCTAAAATCAAATTATTTAGAGCTCTTATGTTACTCCTGACAACAGAGAAGAATTATTCTTGTCAACTTCTTTCAAGGAAAAGGCAAAACTAATAAACAAATTACATTCAGTCAGCTTCACTAATTTAGCAGTACTGAAGTAAGATATACTAAAATTTGGATTTTTAGATTATCTGAATCAGAGATGATTATATGCATAACTAGTGCCCAGACTGCCTCTTCCTGTTACTATTACCCTCCTACAGAATGACATCCATCATTCCTTCCACTTACAGCAGAAGACACTTATATGTCCGTTCCCCATATTCCATCAGGGCTGCACATCAAACTTTTTTACTGTCAAAATATTGAGCAGGTGCTAAAGCTTGCAGGTAAATTGAATGCTGACACCATACGGGAATGTCTGGATCCCCTCAGAGAAGGTATCCTAAAATGCAGACAAATGACAGAAACTGATTGAGAAATAGAAACTTTTCACTAAACAGAGTTTAATTAGGATATTATGAACAACTGCAGTGATGGTGAGTAGCCTGTATTCACCAATGGGGAGCTTTTTGCTGACATCAGTTAAAAAAGAGATAACTTGCATACATGAAGTATAGAATTTACTCTATAAAAGCATATTTGAAACATAATGCTTATACACCTGCTATTGAAATAAATCCATAATACTAAGAGTATGGTACAAACATAACTTGGTCAGATTAAGGTATGTGTCAATTGTTTTTGTTTGTTTCTGTTTTTATAAGTATCCTCAAAAAACAACAAGTGCTTTAAAAAAAAAAAAAAAAAAGAGTTGTATTTTAGTATATGATAGAACAAGTAACTTTAAAAAGTAAAGGAAACTCAGAGGACACCAAGAATACAACAAAAAGGATCTTTTTTCTCTAATGTTCTTGCAGGCTGATCCTTTGCTCATAGCTTGATTTCAGCCTGAAAACTCAGTTTCTTTGAAACTATGTTGGGTTTTAGGTAGTTCCTTGTGGTTCCTTGGAATTCTTTATTTCTTACCCTTTGAACTTGACTTGCAATGGTATTTAAATCTTTATTGTTCTGTTCACCCAGAAGATTTCTTATCTGTTACCTTTTTAGAGCAATATAATATGCATAGTGTCATATAAATGAAACACCACAAACTGCAAAAATTAAAGTGACTGTTGCATGATAAAATGTTTTCCTCCTCTCCTCCTCCTTGCCCCCATGCAATTACATTAAATTGAGAAGGCCAAAAAGGGATAGCAAACAGGAACTATATAGTTAGCACAGCAGCTCTTTGTTGTTCAGACAGATAGGCTTCTGTATCTTCTCCTTCCTGATTAAGGAGGACTTAGCCTTCAAGCCCTTTCTTCATGGGGATCTCCTAAACAATTGTGAAGTGTTTACTTCAGTGTTCCTAGGAACGACAGAAACTTTGGTCATCAAAAAGGGATTTGGCAGTCAACTTGTCAGGGCACAGGTCCTGAAGGCACTGCTTGAGATGTAATGGTATTGCCAAGGTTGGTACAACCCTAGTGGTAACTCACCGTAGGACACAGTCATTGGTGACATTGACCAGTGATCTGCAGGGGCAGATCAGAAGGCTTTACCCTGCTGAGTCCTGTGAGAGAACATGGTTTCACAGTGCTATGTTGCAGAGAATGCTGGACTTCTCCCAGGGACTGGTCTGGGTAGGTTATGACCCCCATCCTCATGAAAGTAAACCTCAGCTAGACACTGATTCAGTCAGTGAAGGGTCTGCAGCAAGGTCTGAATAATCTGCAAAATATCAGAGTGGGGTTGAGCAGAAAGAAGATTTATGAGTTCTTTACAGAGACCCTGAAATTGCAACAACCTCAGCCCTGCTTTGCTAGAGAAAGAGAGCTACGGTGGTGCTTGAATCATCATAACAGGGCTGAGGCTCTCTCTTTTCCATTAAGCAAGCAGTGTTACTGGGAACCCACTTTGACTGACTGTACACAAAGACGTGCACCATGGGAAACAGACAGGAGTATTTTAAGAGGTTTTGGGTGATGTTAAAAGTGTGATTCCACTGAGGTAACAGAAATGTGGTAGCACAGGATGCATGACTGCACAGCTGTGATGAGTCCAGGTCCTTCAAAAGGGACAGGTTAGGAAGGGAAGGACAGAAGTTTCATTCTGAGCTCAGGGGAGACAAATATACAGACCTCTGCTTTGGAATGACTAGTTAATGAGCTATGAGCTTTCTCTGTGAGACTAAGAAGGGAGACAAAGGAAGTGATGTCATAGTCAGGTCGCTGATCAAGAAGAGATGAAGCTGATATAGAAAAGCACCAAGATTACAAGGCCAAGTTTGGAGGGAGGACTTTAACCACACCAATATTTCCCAAAGTGTTCAAACAAGAGTGCAGGAGGTTTTTGGAAAGCACTGAAGACTGTATGGAAAACAGATTTGCAGGAGTCAAGGTTTATGTGAGCCAAGAGTATGCCCTTGTAATGGTGAAGTGTCTTGAGCTGTATTACTAAGAGTGCAACTAGCAGGTGAAGGGAAGACATCACTTTCCTTTCTTCTGTACATGTGAGAAATGTCTGGACTGCTGTGCAGTTTTGGGATCCACAGAAGAAAGACATTGAAATAACTGGAGTAAGTCCAGCAGGGGGCTATCAAGATGTGCAGGGGACTGGAGTGCAGGCCTAGGAGGATAGTCTGACAGAGGTGGATTTGCTCAGCCTAAAGACTGTTCATGAGTGGATTGTGTTGCTGCTGTCATCTACCTAGTGAGAGGATACAAAGCAAGTGAAGACAAAAGCCACCAAAATATTCAGTGAAAGAACAAGAAGAAAAAGCACAGAGTGAAACACAGAAAGTTCACATAAGATACTAGCAAAGAGTCTTTGAAATAATGGTGATCAAACACTTGAACAGGCTGCCTGGAGAGGCTATGAAGTCTTAATCCCTTGAGATGTCAAAAGGTTGACAGGACAAGTCCCTAAACATCAGCATTTGAAGTACACCCTGCTTTTAGTGGGGTTTGGACAGATATTCTCTAAAGCTGCATTCCAACTGGAATTATTTTATGATTCTGTGCTCCTTTGAAGTGCAAGTGAGAGTTGGGTGAGCCTTTCCAAACAGGGGAGGCTTCCCCTTTCTCTTGGGAGCAACTGTACTTGATGAGGAGGTTCAAGAAGAGTCAAAAGTCTGGAGCATACAGAATTAGCAGACACACAACATGAGGTTGCCACCTGCATCCCAAGCAGAGGTGCTGAGGTGATTAACTGCCAGACAGGAATCAGTGGTGAGGGAAAGGAAAACTTCTTAGGGCCAAAAGAGATTTTTAGAATTAGCTGACAGCCAGGAAGTGATTCTTCATTCACATCAAGCCTAGAAGCAAGAACCTACCGAAAAGGACACTGCAGGTAAGGGAGAGTCTCACTAATGTTAAGATAGTAGTTTGGAATTGATGTCTTTTAATCAATTATACAGGTTTAAGTTATAAAATGTTATTATATTTGTTATAATAAAATAAAGACTATAGTACAATACTTTAGTTTTGTGGTGTTTGGGGATTTTTTTCTTCTTTTCTTTTTCTATGTTCCCCCCCCCCCCCCCTTATTTTTTAGGGTTTTCTTTAAGGAAAAAAAACAAACAAACAAAAAACAAAACAAAACAAAAACATAAACAAACAAAAAAACCCCAAAAAAATTTACTCTGAATGAGTGGAGGTATGATCTTCCATGCTTAAACACTGAAAATGCCTTACAAGAATTCACTGTAATTGCAGCGCAACGTAATTGAAGCTTACTGTATGTCACACTGGACATGAAAAATAACCTGTATTTGTATATTTATGAAGTTATGTTGTTTTGTTTTGTTTTGTTTTTTTTTATTTAGATACCATGAGTGTAACGACATGTTGCACAAAAATAGTTCCTACAGCCAAGTTGACTGGAATTTGTAAGCTAAGATGAAATAAGCTCAAATCTATCAGTATTACTCAAGTTTGGGGTTTTTTTCCTCTAAAGATGTGAATGAGAAAAGACATGACCAGTAGAGGGCAGAGGTAGATAGCTTTTTAATACATTAAGCCTAATTCCGTCTAGAAGTACCTATTTTGTGACAAATTAGTAACTTTGGACTGGTAATGAATTCCCGAGCTAGCTACAGACTACAAAGGAATGAAAGACAGATTCAATTTTAAACAGTGAATACCATTAATTAAGGTATGCTAGTCAAAACAATTGAAAATAATTACTAAGAGCATGATATAAAGTAATTGCAAAATTACTGATGAGACATGCAATCAGTAAAAGAACGATGATGGGGAGAAAAAAATATGAGCATGATGAAGTAACTGTTAAACGAAAAAGTAATACTAATTGAGATAAAGAGAAAGAATTATTTCCTGATATCCTGGGGGGAGGGAAATTATTTCTTCAGATTTTTATACCTACTGAAATAAAATACAATGTTTTAATAGAATATTTGATATATGACTTATTTCATAGCTTGTTAGCAGAACTTATCTATACTAATTTTCTTTGTGTATCATATCCTTCCAAATATCTTAAGATGATTTTACTGTGCATAGATACAATTAATCTTACAAAAAATAAATATGGAGAAACTGATGTTCTTAGAAACTGATGTAAACAATTTAAAATTTTCTAAGGTAATACAGTGAGTATTGGCATTTTTAAGAGACTAGAAGACAGAGTTTTTATCTCCTACTCTTATTAACTCACAATTGGCTAAGTGCTTGCCACTATGTCTTGGTTTCCTTAAATTTTCTTACTGGGACAGGATCATAGGCCAGCCATAGTCTGCAGGCTGTCAGCAGTGTGAAGTCAGCCAGAACAGCTGCCCAAAGTTGGCAACAGATCATTAGTGTCATGCTTAGTACAAATGGGGAAGTTTGGTGGAGGTTGTGATGTACATGTATGCTCTCCTACTTGGGTGCCTTCTGATCCTGCTTCTTGTCTTCCCTCTTCTGTGCCTGAGGATTGCCTTCCCATGTATTGTGACCCTTGTAACTAAGCTGGGCTGAGTATAATTTTGTATGCTTTATATTGGCACTGATGTTAGTTTTGCTGTTTTGTTAAATCCTTTTTAATTTCAGCCTACAAGTCTTCTCTTTTTTTCCTCATTCACATTCTCTGCTAGGGAGAGGTCATCTGGTAATAGAGAAACTGCTATAGTTTAACCTCAGATATGGGCTAAATATTGACAATTGTGAAAGAATAAAACCTAAAACCTATTAATTATGTTTAAAGATGCACTTGCTTGCCTTCTATTAGCTTATTGATGTCTCATAAAATGTCTATAAAGCTATATGAGACAATGCTGAGATGTATTTTGTAACAGTAAATGTGAATATTTTTCTGTACGGCCATAATCCTCAGTTATACATAGATAAACAGTCACTTGTTGACTGAAATTTTGCTCAGAGATTAAAAATATTAAAATACAGTTATCTAGATCCCATTTCAGTAGTCAGTGGAGAACTGGGACTCAATTCAGTTATCTAAATCCAAACTGTTAATCTTGTATGAGACAACTTAGAATATCTGAGAAATCCAGAAGGGTTTGTCAGTTGTTGAAGTTTAACAGAGGTGCACTTTTTGGAAAGCAGCTGAAGCCCAGAAAGGATATGCTAGGTCACCATGTGAATCCCTGAAAACAACAGGACCAGCCCCAGTGTTACTCTCAAAATATTTTTATGAGAAAAGAGGAAGCACAACTTTCAGGTATGTACAATGAGGAATTTATTGTTAACATAAGATCTTAAGAGTCTGGTCTGTATTAGTCTACATCTAATTGTTATGGAAGTAAAAAAGAATAATATGAAGTTAAAACTGGTTTTTTATACCCCTTTTCTTGGTGTTATGCTCACCCTTCCCCTGCTCCCTGAAGTCTTAAGATTGGTGGTTTCATTCAGATGGTATGTAGGAGGGCATTAGTTTTCAGCCTCTGTAGTCTTTGTGAAGAATAATAAAATGTTCATGTTGATGGTTCCTTATTCCTTTTTCTAGGATACAGTTAGGATAATTTTTACACACCTGCTGACACACTTTTTCATCTTTGTTGTTTTTCACTGGTCTGTAATTCTCTATTGCTTCCAAATAAAGTATGTACGGTGCTTTTTACCTGTCTTGATAATGATTGCTTTCTTCTCTTTGTTACTCTTAAAACTTTTTTTTCCAACTCTCAATCTGCATTTCTTTAACCGACTGTGGGCAAGGTGTTAATATCTGTGGGGTCTCCAATGCCAAGTTTGTGACCCATCATGTGCCTGAGCTTCTCTACATCACGTGTCTACTTCTGAAGGTCTTTCCTGTTCCATCACGCCTACCTTTCTCTAGCACTCATGAGTCATCACTATCTCATTCTACATGGAAAAACTGCTTATCACTATTATCTGTTCTACCACAAAGACATACACAAAAGTAGAACAAATTAGTCCTAGGCATCTGATCAGTCAGGCCTTCACTTCAGCTGTCTCAAAGTTGGTGTCTAATGACAATTGTGATGCCCTTGGGATTGCCATTTAGCTTCAGTCCTCTTCTTACACATGTGCAGCTATTTTAGACACTCAAGGTTATCTCAAACACCAGAGTGACTGTCCAGGCAACTGAGCTTAGCCTAACTCTGTTTTATGATTGCAGAGTGAATTAAAACCCCTCTAAATTATCCCACTCTGAAGGCTCTCATAATGCATAAGGCAGTTACTTAAATACATGTGTGTGTATATATATATACAAAGGTTGAATAGGAGAAAGAGAGATCATGGTTATACTAGCCTAAGTCCCTACACTAAATACAACTGTCAGGGATAAGTTTTAATGTTACTTAAGCAACAAATTATTTTTTTTTTTACACAGATACAAAATGATCCAGACATCCCTATTTAAATAGAAATGCAGGTTCTGTAATGAACACATCCTCACCTAAAAGATCTAATTCAAGTGGGAGTATATGTACATGTATTATCTCACCAGACACTTACATCACAGCCTATATATTTTCTAGGCATCCACAGACTGTTGTTCTTTACTTTCATGAGGTTATCAAGAATTAACATTTTATTACTCTGTGTGTGCTTCAGCTTCTCTGGAGAAACAAATTGTCACAAAAAGTGACATCATTCATTCCTCATGGTTTACAGTCTTCAGCATTAAAAGTTCAACCTATGCCAGCAATACAACAGACTAAATTTAAACTCTTGATTTTCCCATGTCATATAGAGATGTGTGACTGTAAATAGTGATGGGTTTATTACCACCAGATAATTGATATTTTATTTAGTGATGTTAACAGCTGTTCTCTATATTCAGGCTGTAGTTTCATTATGCACTTCTCTAACATTTCTGAGGTTGGTGGGTTAAACCTTATAGAAGAATCGTTCTCACTGATCAAATGCTAGTCTACATCATCCATTTAATGGACAGATCTACTGACCCAAAATGGTAATCAAATGAGTTTGTTGTGATGGATGAATGAATTCAAATTACCAATCCATTTTTAAAAAGGCATCTTGATACAGAATGACACTGTGTTACTGCATATCACCCAGAAAATCTGAATCAATATGTGCCTACTTTTCCACAAGCACAAAAGTTGAAAGAGAGCAGCTAGCTTTTCAGAACATATGCTATCAAAGGAATAGTCAGTGTTGAATGTAAAAGGGCTTATGTGACATTAATGTTAGGGATTTTAAAATTGTCGTTGTAGTTGCAAATCTATCTTCTAGGATACATGGTAAAATCTAAAATTGTTGCTAATACTTCATAAAAATAACAAGATTGCTTCTGGTCATTGCTTGCCTGTTTGGCCTGCATAAGTAGAACTAAAGAGATTGCATAACAAAAATGTTGCCCATGATTTTACCCCAGACTTTGAATATTCCTGTTTATGTTAGTTTTTGTTTGACTATATTCAGCCTGCATGCATTCCATCGTAATTTCCTACTTTAATGGGAATAGCCTAGGACTCTTTCATTACCTAAAGAAGGAATAGTTTTGTTCACACCCAGCTTTCATTTTGAGAGCTAATATGTGAAATTATAATCAGATCAATTTGGATGAGAACAAAGTGTACCTCATTTCATTTCCAAGGGAAACATTGTAGAAGTTTTCCCAACATAATTAGTGAAATGAGTACACATTCTTTTCATTATAATTAGATCAGTTTACTAGAGCAAAATAAGTGAGATAAAATTTTTATAACTATTTTCTCCTTGCACTAAATATATCACTTTAGTTACAGGAACTTTTCCATTATTTATCAAATGTGTACTGGTTCGATGCCAAGGGTCTTTTTCTACCTAAGCTGTTACAACAGCAAATGGACAAGAAGCAGAAATATTTGATTTATTTTCTTCTTTGAAAGCATTTTAGAGGGCAATGTTAAACTTCTTTTAGCAGCTGTCTAATGGTAAGGTGACTCTAATGCCTTAGGCTTTGCATATATTATATAGCACAGGTCTGACAAACTTGGGTAGTTCTGGTGTAACAAGCAAACAAACAGAATGTCCCAGAAATGTCTCCTGGGTTTCATATTGTTTTGTAGTATCAGCAACCTAGATGATGGGACAGAATGTGCCTTCAACATATTTGCAGACAGTAATAAATGTAGTATTGATGAAAGTTTAATTGTATGGAAAAGTAGAGCTTAAATCCAGAGGGATTTGAGCAAGAGAAACTTCCCAAATTTTGAAAAGAGGTCCAAAGGTCTGCACCTGGGAAACAGCAACCTGATGCTTATCCCATCCTTGGTAGAGGTTTAGAAATAGCTAGCCAAATAGCAGACCTGATGAAAATGATGTGGGATTCAGCAACAGACTGACAACAGGGTTGTCTCATTACCAGTACTGTGAACATACTGAGCTACATTTGCAAAACCATGGCAAACAGAAAAGGGAAGCTATTATTACAATATACTCAGGGTCTGTTGTGGAACCTGTCATGTGTAATACCTTTATCAGTTACCTGGGAGACATTATGGAATGCATTCTCATCAAGTTTGTGGACATCAAACTGAGAAAGACCAGACAACACAGTTGCAGACAGTGCTGCCATTTGCAGGGTCCTTCACAGTCTAGGAGAACGGGCAGACAGCAACTTCATGAAATTGAGCAAGGAAAAATGCATGATCCTGCATCTGGATTAGCTAATCCTTTGCAAAATACAGGCTGACAATTGATTGGCTATCTGGAGAATAACTGTTGAAAAAAGACCTGGAGAAGAGGAGGCTAACTGGAGCCGCCAGCATGCTTTGGTAATGATGATGTCTAGCTGCTTACTGGGCTATATCACCAGAAACATAGCCATAAGATCAGGAGAAATTACTGTTTCCTTTTACTTGAAAATGATTAGTCCCCATATATACTACTATGTCCAGTTTGGGGCCCCCAGTACAAAGAAAGGCTTTGGTCACCTGGGAAGAGTCTAGTTGAAGACCACCAGAATGGTGGGGCTGGAACACTTGCCCTGTGAGGAGACACTGATGGACAGGGGTTTGTTCAGCCTGAAGAAGAGATGGCTGTGGCAGGACCTAACAGCAGCCTGCACCCTCTCTTACCAATGGAGAAGACAGCAATGGGGCATAGCTAGGCACTTACTAGAAGGGCATAATGGGAGGCTGGGAGACAACAGGAATAATTTCAAAAAGGTGGAGTTTTAACTGAATACAAAAAAAGAAAGTCCATCACTATGAAGGTAATTAAACACTGGAGTAGGTTTCCTAGTGAGGCTGCACAATCTCCAAAATGTAAGATTTTCAAGACCTAAAGCCCTGAGCATCCTCTTCTGAGCTTAGAGTTGACCAAAGTTTAGATCAGAAGAAGAGGTTGTACTCCCATCCCACCTCAGTGGTTCCATGACTATATAACTTGGCAGCATTTGTCAGAGAGCAGAAGAAATGGGCCTGCTCTGAAGGAGGATGAACATGGAACCAAGACAACTCAAATACAGGACCTGTTCTTACTGATGGGGTGTATCCCCACAGCAACAGATCAGGGTGACCAATGCTGGGCTGGTGTCAGCAATAGGTGTCAGCAACAGCCCAAACATTCTTAGACAAACACAAAGTGAAAATTCATCTCAAGTCAACCCAAGAAGTCAGTCATAAAGTCAGAAACTTAAGGGGGCAGAGTTGATCAGAGGCATACCTACAACATCAGCACTGGGTGCCCAAGCCTGAGCTGAAATGGATCTCCTGGGTCCCCAGGCAGTGGGTTTCAGCTGAGGCTGGCCAAAGTGGTAAAGCTTAGTTTGTGCCCTCAGGGCCCTAATGACAGTACAAGGGAATCTGTAGGTCAATAAGTAAATATACATAAAAGTTCTGGGGAAAATACCTTTTGAATAAATGTGTATGCGTTCTTACAATTTTTAAAAACAGACATAAGATAAATTTCAGGATGATGAATAATATGAAGGAGTCTTGCTTCTGTTTATCATTTTCCTGCAGAGTATCTTTATTACAGACTGAAAAAATACCAATTTATTGCAGACTGAAAAAATATTTAACAAGTTTACAAAAAATAACAGGAAGGTGAGAATGAAAGAGACCTCTTGGACCTCAAGATCACGAGCTGGTAATCACATTGTAGAATGCATAAACTGAGATCACTGTCGTGCTTATGGTGGTTCTGAATGCTTTTCCCAGAATTAGAAATGAAGAAAGATAAGAATGCATGGTTTGAATTAAGATACTACAGCTGTTATAGCATAGACCAGATCATCTTGCAGTCAAGACAAAAAAGACAACAGTTCTTGTGGACTCAGTTCTGAAGCCCAAAGAAAAAAAAAAAAAAATAGTCAAAAGGAAAAGAAAATTGTTAGGACACCACCTGATTAAATAGTTTCTACATGTTTTAGTCTGAGAATACACAGCTGATCAAAAACCTCACTAAAACAGCAAGAATGATTTTCTGCTCATCCACATTCTACATTGAATAAATGTGTGCTTATTAATGGAAATAAAATAATTTCATTTCATATATGATGACATCTATTTATATAATGCTTCAACTTTCAAATAATTCAAGATGCGTACAGATTATTACAACAAATTTAAATATATAGTATCCTTGATTAGTTTCTAGCAAATGTGAGAAAGCATATACCACAGTCAGTTAAAAATAAAAAAGGGAAGGAATATTCTTGGTGAGTTAGCCTGAACTCAATTTATTCAGCAACAGTGGACATAACAAGATACTTAAAATAAAGGAGTAGCACTTAACCTAGCATTAAGCTACTGTTTTATTTGTTTGTTACTGTTATTAGTTATTGTTGGAAAAAGATAACAGATCATCAAAGACTAATTACTAAAGAAAATTTTCTGAAATGTCAACATATACAATATAACGAAATAGGATCAGTTTGGAAATATTAGCTCAGTGATAATGAACAACTTAATCCAGGTTTATATTTCACAATGTCTTTCTTACTAGAGGGTAAGAACAATACATCTAAGAAGTTATAACTGTTGGCTTTATATTTAAACAGACAAGTTGAAATTTAACATTTATACTGTTGTAATATTTCATCATGCCATTTACCAACATTTCATAACATCCCAATGATTTAGGCATTCAGAAGTATACAATGATCATTCATTGGGCTTTGAAGTTTTTCTGTAACCAATGGTTTATCATGTTTCATTGATTATTCTTGTATTGGAAGTATAAAATGAAATTATTAATTTGTGGGATATCTTAAGAAGGCTTAGGTTGAAGCAGTCTTTTAAAGATGCAAATTACATATTCCTCCAGTAGGTTGAACTTGTAAATCAACCAAAACCCAATTAGATTTTTTTTTTTTTCTGTGAAGTACGTAGAAATTTCATCAAAAGTTTCATTGGCTTCATATCTACAAAAAGGTCACTGTTAAAAACTACAGGGCCAAAAGAGATGCCTGATAATCCTTCCCTATTTCCTATTCTGTTGTTCTTCATTAAATTATTGAACTCACTGTATAATCAGTGCATTACTTTAGATATCCTTTTCCTCATCACTGGATGAAGTGCAAGAACTTGTAACTAACATTGGATAGAAGTCTCAACGGAAAGAAGGAATGCAGGAGATATGTAGATGTATCATTAGGAACAAAAAGCCTGCAAAACAATACGCAAACCTTTCTTTAGAAGAAAAGTGTGATTGTAAAATAGCAAGATGAAGAAAAAAGCAATTGTATATGGTGTCACTAAATGTTGACTGTGAGTAATTCTCCCACTTATGAAACCTAATATCCTAATCCATCTACATGGGGCACTTTTCATTGCAGCAATTACCACCTTGCAGATAATCTTGCTCACTAATAAGCCAGTAAGTCTACTAGAAGCATGAAAAGAACTTACTGATCCAGGTACACAAAACCTTGTTCTCTTCCATGAATTTAAGCAATTTAGATTTTACTGTCCCTGATTAGAAAAACTGTAAACTGACATATTAGAGGAAAGGTTTTATTCTCGGGCTACAGGGAATCCAGAAAGTACATTTGTGATCTTGTTTTACTGCTGGTTTTTTCAGATAAGTTAAACAATCTTTTGATTTATATAGGATCATTTTTCTCTTTGGGTGGTCATCTTTCTCAACCACAGGTATAATTATCTTTTGATAATATCTGAGCTCATTTTTTCCACTCCACTGTTAATACACAAGACAGAAACATGCTTCCATACCTTTGTTTCATAATCTAAAAACAAATACAGAGAATAATTGGAGATTGCTGTAATTGTAATCAACTCAAATTTTCACTGTTGTCATGCTCATTCCTAGGTGGGTGTTTCTTAATATTTCAGTTTTCTTATTTAATCTACAGAAAAATCAAGTAATGAATAAATATGAACACCTTGTATCTTGGTGGAGTATATCTAGCAAACATTGCCAGACTACTACTTCATTGCATTATTGTAATGCTGAAAAAAAAAAAATCAAAATATTATGAGTATGAATAAGATCACCAAAACTCAGACATGGAAAAACAAGGAAAACCATGTATATTTGTATTTACCAAATGAAATTACTGATTCAGTGAAGTGAATGACAAAGTTTCCAATTATTTAAATAAGGCCAAAATATGAAAACATTCTAAGTTTTGCTACAAAGTTTCATAGAGATGTGTATATATATTTAAATAGATACATTATTTCATGAAATACAGTTATTACTTGAAATTGTAGATAGAGTGACAGTAATTTCTGATGTTAATATCAAGCTTCAATTCAGTCAAAGGCTTGTCAAGAAGATATAGAGCCCTGAAAATAAATTTAGCCTTGCTGTTCATGCAAGGGGTCATCTATTTTCAGTTTAAACATTCACATGCTTATTATTTTTGGAATAAAAAAAAATTAAGTTGTTGACAGCAATTGATTCCAGATGACTTTTACCACATCTCAGTCTTGCCATGACTGGATAGATTTAAATGCTTTTGTAGTAGCAGTACGTTTCTTCAGATAGCTCTTGAAATTTTGCCAAAGTCAGTATTGGAAACTGATTGTGGAAACATGTAAGTGCCTAAGAAGCTATTCCAAAGAGCTTACAAGGTAAATAGAGAGAAGGAAAAGCTGCTATTCCTTGGCAGTGTATAACTCAAGTTACTAAGATGAACACATTACTTACCAGTCTCCACAAAATTTCCAGTGGTATTTCTTCACTTTTTCACATTGTATTTTATCTGAAATCAATTTTTAATCTTTTCATTGATGACAGGGTTTTTTTTCTAAAATTTTGGTATCCTGAATTAATCAACAGAGGGAATAAATAACAATTTTTGCAAGTGTTTAAAATATAACAGTGCTGACTGAACATTTGTTGGGAACTGTGTGAAGACTTGTCAGGTTTGCACATATCTTTAAATGAGTCTAAAATAGAATAGTTTAAATTAATGGTGAATATATATTAGGAGATTTAACTTTGTTGGATTAGTTGTCACGAGAAAAAACAAAGAATATTTTAATTTTTTTCTTCTCCAGTAAGTTAAACATACTGCTTGAATTAGTTAAAGTGATGTTCGTATTTTAAAAACAATATAAAAAGACATGTAAAGTTTTTAAAACTCTCTATTGATGATATTTTAGTTTAGTCATGCTGCCAGGAGAGGGTGATGTTGAACTACAAATCTAAAGCAGTCTCGTCTGCCTTCACTGTTAAATTCAGTCTTCACTTGAATATACATACATTATTTTGCATGAGAAAGATTATGACATTTTCCATTTTGACAAATACTGGGTACAGAGAAGACAAGGGCATTGAAACCTTTTCAGAATGAATGCAGAATGATACCTCTGTTGAGGTATCTCCCTTCCAACCCTGAAGACAAACATTTGTATATGAGTCGTAAGAATATGATTGTATGTGTATCAAACAACTACCAATTAAATAGTTATCAAAATTCTTATGTTGATTTTGTTTGTTTTTTTTTTTTTCCTTTCTTTTACTGTTGAATTGTTTTCCTGATGTACATTCTTATTCAGTTAGAAAGGAATTACAGATTATGAAGGACAAGTCATTACCTGTGGTGATCATCACTTCTGTTGATCACTATTTGCTATGGTGGTGAGTAAAATACAATGCAAAACTAGTTATAACAGCTTTTTCATATAAACTGGGAGATAAGAAAGCAGTATTATTACCGTAGTTCTTCTTAGCCCCTCATTCTTTACTTGGTAAAGAGACAGTCTTGTAGTATGAAATCATGATCAGAGACACAAGACTCTGTGCCATCACCTGACTCTCAAGTCAATTATACTGTATTTTAGATCCAGTAACTTCATGCTGAGGATCTGCCAGCAGCCTTGTGTTCTCTTTACTAAAGAATAAACAGATTTTTGGAGAATTCACATTTGTATCTTACTGATCTGTACTTAAAAACTGTATTATATTTATGATTCAGGGTAGTGAGTTGAAGTGTATTACACTGGATGAAGAAAACAAGTTTTACATACTCTGAGTATCTCTTACATTGGGTATCAGTGTTTTATGATTTTGCAGAACTGAAAATGAAAATAAAATTAAAATTGCAATTCATTACTGGGAAAGTTGTGGGCACATTTAATAGTAACATATTAGTTCACACTAATTGGTCAATTACTTGTTTATCTAACACTATTCAACAAATCCTGATAAATGGATGTATTTCCAATAGTTCTGTAGGGTCAGTAAAAACTATGGTAGAAATTAATGGGAGTTTTCCCTACTTACTTCAGTGTTAGTCTTACTGAGCTTTCACAAATTAAGTCTTATCATCACCTGGAAAAAAGTGACAACCATACAAGAAGAAGATAACACGTTGCCAACATACTCATCATCTTTACAATCACATGGATATACCTATTTATACAATAGTCCATATAGAGGGATATAATCTTTAATTACCCACGTTGTATTATTTTGTTCTGCTGCTTAAAGTTCAAATTGAGATATTTATGGTTATTTACTGTACTTTATTTCCTATCTATATAAATAATGACTGCATTAATGTTCAAGCTCTTGAGCAGTTGATACTTCCACAGTTAAAAAAGACATGCAACTGAACACTAAATATGAAATCCAATTCACATTTAGAGAAAATTTAAAAAAAATAGCATAATGCTGACAGAGTCAAAAGAAAAAAAAAGTTAACTGAAATTGAAACATAGAAACAGTTGATGTGGAAGTTTGAAAAACAAATGTGGCAGCATTGCAAGGATGGAAAAGGACACTGTATTTTTTCCTACTTACATTCACTGAGACGATAGAGATTGACTGATTCTAATTGTGACATTTTAATAAACAAGTGTAATGTATTTTAATGAAAGCATATCTGAGCTTGAGATTAGTGATTACTTAAGGAATGTATGTGTTCATGCTGAATAGCTGTGAAAGATGATAGATACTTTGATAGTCAGTGTACTGGCATCAGCCCCTTGATCTTCAATGCTTGTTTGTTCTAGAAACACTAAACTTCAGTTTTTTATAATTATAATTAAATTGACAACTAAATCAATTTAATCAGTTTTAGACAGAAGACCGGTGATCTTCAGCTTAGCTTCGGTATGGATTTATGGTTTGATCTACATTTTAGCTAGCAGTTCATTGAAAGGGTCCAGTACTTCTAAACTCATGCCCATTGATATGAGAAATTTTTTCTTTATAATAGCTTTAATAATAAAGTGTATTTCCAAAATTGTGTATTAAATGTCATAGAAGTGCAAGTAGTTTTTTTAAAGAGCATAAGCTGATACATCAGCAGCTTTGATTATCTGTTTTGTAGACTAGAACAAGAAGTAGCAAGTAAAGTAGCATTCATGGCATAATTTTTTTTCTTTCTCATCAAAGATGAGTCTAGGGGCCTTTAAGATTGAACACTCTATATTTTTTAAATGAACAGTTAGTTATCATAGTTGACATTAAATGAGCTTCTTCATTTATTGGTATTTCTCTAAGTTAACATCACGTGGCTAGTTTACTATGAACTGTACTACTTCAACATGGCTTTCTAGAGATATACACTACATCTTCACATGATTAAAATATTATTTCTATTTCCCTCCATGGTAGAGAAACTATATGACAGTATATGACTTTGTATAAGATTAATTACATGTTAATTACTAAGATATAAGATAGAGTATCCAGTTCTGAGAATTATTTTAAAGTGATGTGCCTTAAAATGTCAAACTCACCAGATTTTGGATTCCCAAAACAGTTCACAGAATCATTGAAATTGGAAGGGATCCCCTTAGATCACTTAGATCACCCTCCTTCTCTCAGGCAGGATCACCTTGTCCTGGTTTGTGTTCTGATGTCACACAGAATACCAGTTTCTACTACTGACTCAGTAGCTGTCCTAAAGTAAATCTCACACTTGCTTGTGGTCTGTCTGTGACTTCATGAAATCGATATGGTTTTGCATAGACACCAGCAGACAATCAGTTATAGTTAAATAATTCAATAAGATAAAGATTTAGGAAAAACAAAGTCAGAAAATTAATTCAGAGGCTGCCCTTAATGTGGGTTCTAAATAAACCCACTTTATCCATAAAATCCCATGTGAGAATGAGGCTAATCTAATTGTAAATGTTGTGTTCATAAAAGACATTATACATAGTCAAGGTATATAGCAGGTAGTGTGTAGGGCAATAGATTTTTGGAAGCAGAAATAGTGCATGTATTCCTCCCTATTTTATCTGTTAGTGTCTCCGAGGAAAGGTAAGGGTGTGCAACAAAGTGATCACAGGTGGTGAGATGCACTCTATCAACAGTCACTACTTTACCCTATTCTCATCTTCCTCTATATGAGAAAGAACAGAAAGTTCACTCTTCCTGACCTACTTTCTGCTTTTTACTTTACTAGAAATATTCCCATTCCTGTCCTTATCCCTCACCCCTGAGGATACTAAATTGAATTCTTTCTTCATCCTAAAGAGGATTTTCTTCCCTTTTACAGAGGGAATATGTCTGACTTTGCTGTGCTAATGCTCTTCCTAGTCCATGTAAGAAACTCAGATTCACAAGATCTGATCCAGAAAGGACATTTCAAGATAAGATGAAGCCCGTTATATACGAATACAAATTCTTACTCTTACCTCAAGGTGAACTCAAAGGTTTATTTAGTCTGCACAATTTGACTACATAAAAACAGAGCATCAGTCCACATCTGCCTAAATAAAAAATAATAGTAACAAAAGTTATATAAGCCTATTCTTATTTTAGAAATAAAACAGAGCATAGCCTAATGAGTCTCATGTTAGAGCCAAAGTTAGGCCATCAAAAATACAGACTAAACTATTGATACAGTATACTGAACTGATTAAAAAACATCTTTCAATGTTTTTGAACACCTTTTATGCACCTGAGGTGTACATTTTTGAACAGAAATCTGACATTTGTTCTGCAAAAGTGGGCTTAGATATAGCTATGCACTTTCTTCAATAGAGAGAAATCCCCTGAAAACTTTCAAAATATTTTTTTTTAATGGTTTTCACTCTGCCCGTTGCATTTTACTTCTACCTAAATGTGTTTATTTCTATAGTGACTAACATGACCCTCACATTTTTAAAAGTTGCTTTCTGAAAATAAATGGCTATTTGAGAGTAGAAGCCAAAAATTAAATCATTGGCATATGTGGGTTTGTGTGTTCTTCCCACTTTGACAGAATGGCTGAAGTGGGTTCTAAATCTGGTAGATATAATTTCTTTAATGGTCTCTATTTGTTCTGTGATAATAGTGGGAATAGAAATGAGTACAGCTATGTGGCAGAATGCAAGGCTAAGAAAATATACTCAAGGCTGCTCATAGCTGCTCATAAGAGTATCTGAGGATGTAGATGCAGTGATTAACTGCAAAATACTGGCGTACTTGATACATTATTTTCCTTTTTGACCAATTTTAACAAAAAAAAAAAAAAAAAAAAAAAAAAATCCAGTGTGGACAACAGAGCATAAATCTCTCACACATTTCCTGAGTTTTATCTGTAGTCAAGTATATTCAAACTTTTATAGCTTCTGTGCTTCCCATTAGAGCCCAGTTCTCTGACAGCTTTTTCTCTTTCATACAGCAACTGCACCAGAGAAAGGTGGCTTTACCAACAGACTTTTGGAAAGTAGAAAAACACCAAAATAAGGAGATTTATTTTCCAGTTATACTACATCCTGATAAGCCTGATTCCTCAGATATTGTTTAAATGAGGAACATGGTCCATATGAATTTAGAGACAGGGAGCTTTACTGTACCTTTGTGTTGTGGGTTAAGCCTGTAGTCAGTGAAGCACCCCAGTGCTGCTTGCTCACTCCCCACACCCAGTGAGATGGGGGAAAGAATAGAAAGACCAAAAGCAAAAAAAAACTGACGGGGCAAAACACAGATAGTTCAATAAATGAAGGAAAGTGTAAAATGGAAATAAAATAAATACAAATAATACAACGGCAATAAATAACTAACTCATGTAAGTAGACCAATGCCCATCCTGTCTCTGAACAACAGCTGCTTTCCAAAAACATGGCCCTCCTTGCAGTTTTTGTTGCTGAGCATCACACTATATGACATGGAATATCCCTTTGGTCACTTTGGGTGAGCTGTCTTGGTTATGTCCCTTCCCAACTTCTTGCTATTCCCAACATACCCACAATGGGGCAGAGTTGGAATAGGAACCCTTTACACTGTACAAGTACTTCTCAACAATAGTCAAAACACTGGTGTGTTGTCAACAATTTTAGTCACAAATCCAAAACATAGAAACATACAGACTGCTGTGAAGAAAATCAACTCCATCCCAGCCAGATCAAGTATACACTGTTAGCTTCCCACCTCAGAAAACTATTTAGGATAGGATTAATCTCAGGAGTTGCAGATGCCTAAAACTTAATAGTCCAAGTTTAAGCTAAGCTTTAGACATCTCAGTGAATTACAGGGAATTTCAGAGTCATGTGTTCCAAAGATTGTCATCTTAAGTTAGATGTGAGAAATTTTCCCTGATTTGTCCACACATTAAAAAGAGGACAACACGTTGATGAACCCAAACTTAATTGATGAACTTTTAGATGGAAAATTATCTCACAGCAATCCTGTATTGCAAGTCAGAGTGGTGAAGGACATGTTTCCAGCTTTGACCTGTGCACTCACTTGTTTCAGTTCTTATATTACATATTCAAAGCTGGTGTTCAGAACATAGGTTAGTGCCTCTGTAAAGGATATGCATTATGAGAAAGAAGTAAAATGATATATTAATTCATTAGTGCATTAGACTTGTGTCAGGTCTGTGAATTTTACTGAGCATGTATGTAGCATCCTCAAGAGAAACTAATTGAATGATATAGTTATTTGCAGTCTAGTGACATTCCAGGCTTGATTGACTACTGCAGTTTACTCTTCGGGTATTTTTCCAAGTTGCCTGATATAATCTACATTAGCCAATTTTGTGTGGAACAGCAGTAGCATATAAGGAACAATTAGGTTAGGCACAGGCATGCATTATCATAAATAGGCTTAGGCATAGTCAACATGTAGAAATGCATTTGTGTTTAACAGGATACTAATGTTAAATATCAGTGCATTATTAACAGCCAAAAGAAAAGCAAATCATTTTACAGAATAGTTTCAATATTTCATGTGTTCCTCTTCAGACCTGTTGAAAAAGATTTAGTAATTTTTTTAACACTGAAAGAATAAATGTAAACATATGTAAGTATGTCATATCCTTTGTTTTGATTATTGATTACTATGCATCCAGTGATTATTTTTTCCTTCTTTTCCTTTAAGAGGTTTATAACATATTAGCATATCTGCACTTTTGTGTGTTAGTAGTAAACTTTTAAAACTATTGACAGATGAATCTAAAGTTAGCAGTTCATCTGGAACTGCAAACATCTTAGGCTGTAATTTGAAAAGAACTTCATAAATATACTACAAACTCATACAGCATACATATGTGTATATTTGTCTACTTTCAGTCATTGGAAAAGAAGACCAAGCAATCTTGCTTTTAAAAGAATGCAGTACAGAAGACAAAAATATTCCATTACTTCTTACAAAAGCTTTACACAATCCTTGTACTTTTGAGTTTCATCGACTATTGGTAGTGATGTTTTTTTCAAGGGTCTTATAATAGCAAGGCATTCAGCTACTGCCAGACATGAATGTTGGAAAATCTGACTATACTTCAATCAGAATATTTGTAACTATAATGCAATGCTGACTCCTTAAGCATTGTCATGCTTTAACCACATCTGGAAACTAAGCACCACACCACCAGTCAATCTGGACATACTGGAGAGCTGGACAAAGGGGTACCTAATGAAGTTCAACAAGGGCCAGTGTAGAGTCCTACACCTGGAGAGGAATAACCCTATGCACCAGTACAGGTTAGGGGTTAACCTGCTGGAAAGCAGCTCAATGGAGAAGGAGCTTGGAGTTCTGATGGACAATAAATTATCCATGGGACAGCAATGTGCCCTTGTGGCCAGGGAGGCCAATGGTGCCTTGGAGTGCATTAAGAAGAGTGTGTCCAGAAAGTCGAGAGAGGTTCTTCTCCTTCTCTGCTCTAGTGAGGCTGCATCTGGAGTGCTGTGTCCAGTTCTGGGCTCCCCAGTTCAAGAGGGACAGGGAAATACTAGACAGAGTCCAACAGAGAGCTACAAGGATGATTAAGGGACAGGAACATCTCTCTTATGAGGAAAGGAGAAGAGACCTAGGGCTGTTTACCCTGGAAAAGACTGAAAGGGGAACTTATTAAAGTTTACAAATATCTGAAGGGTGGCTGTCAAGTTGAAGTGGCCAGTCTCTTTTCAGTGGTGCCCTGTGATGGGACAAGTGGCAGCAAACACAAACTGGAACACAGGAAGTCCCAGCCCAACATGAGGAAAACCTTCTTTACTGTGAGGGTAACAGAGCACTGGAACAGGTTGCCCAGAGAGGTTGTGGAGTCTACTTCTCTACAGACTTTCAAAATCCACCTGAATATGTTCCTGTGTGTCCTGCTAAGTGATCCTTCTCTGGCACAGAAGTTGGACTTGATGATCTTTCAAGGTCCCTTCCAACCCTTACCATTCTATGATTCTATGATTATCTCCTGCTGGTGGGATGAGGGACAGAATCATAAGGGTAAAAGAGAGAAAACCTGTGGCTTGAGATAAATACAGTTTCATAAGTAAAATCAAAGCCATGCACACAAGCAATGCAAAACCAGGAATTAATTTCAGTGGGTAGGCAGGTGTTCAGCCATCTCCAGGAAAGCAGGGCTCCACCACAGAAAACAGTTACTTGACAAAACAAACACCATCATTACAAACATTCCCCTCTTCCTTCATCCTCCCCCAGCTGAGTATAACATCATATCCCTTTGGTCTGTTGGGATTAACTGTCCCAATTGTGTCCGCTCCCAGCTTCTTGTGCACCCTCATCATGCCTGCTGGTGGGATGGTGTGAGAAACAGAAAAGGCCTTGCCTCTATGTAAGCAATGCCCAGGTGTAATAAAAACATCTCTGTGTTATCAACTCTGTTTCCATCACAAAAAAAAAAAAAAACAACCACCATAGCCCTATACTAGCTACTATGAAGAAAATTAACTTTATCCCAGTCAAAAACAACACAGAGATTCAGTTAGTAACTGTCTGACTGTATCATATAGGGAATAAAAAAACATAAGTAGAACTTAACTAGCATATATAAACTTACAAGGATTTTCTTAATTTTAATTTTATTCAAATATCCCTTAAAGGAATTTGACTGGAAGTCCAGACTAATCAGGAAAGAATTCAGATCCTAAAGAAGTCAAGGGTAATTCTGTTGATTTCACAATGAGTTTTCTTCATGGATAAAAGGCACTTTACCCCATTTGGCTTTAAAAAAAGATTCAGATGGCTATATGGTAGTAGAAAAGACCACTTCACTATAAACTTACAGTAATTTAAGGTTACTTGACAATAATGTTTCTGGGGTTGCAAAGGTTACTAAGAAAAGGGAGTACGAGTAGATTAAGAGAGAGGTTTTTAGGCTGCTAGCATGCTGTATAATGCTGAACCATGACTCAATTTTTTTTTTTTTTTTTTTTTTTTTCAATTCCTTGATCATTGTTAAGTAGGGTAAATAAAAAAAACAACAAAAAACAAACCAAAAAAAAAACCACAAAAACCACATCTGATTTATCATACCTGAAGACTGCAAGTTCTTAGGTGGCTTTTGTCGTCTACAAACCACCTCTAGGCATTTTTTTGAATTGACACTTAAATATTGAAAAGCTCAAGAGGAGAGGAGAAGAGAGGAGAATCTACCTGTTCCAAGAGGTTAATTCAGATCAATGGACATCTATCACTCCGACACCAAAACTTATGAACAAGATGGATTACCTCAGAATGGGTTAAGAGATTTTAACTTTGATGTTACATTCCTGTATTGTGCAGAACTAGGAGTTCTCTCTCAATGAGTAAACAAAACATGAAGAAGAGTCAAGATCTATTGCACAGATACTGAAGAAGGAAATAGTGCAAATTAAAGAAATGTGTACACATTTACAATGAGCCAAATAAAGCAGGATTACTAAAGAAGTATGCAAGAGAAAACAACTTGGTTTCATCTGTTTCTAAAATACAGACTGTTTACAACCACTGCATCATATTTTATTAAATGACTAAGAAGTCACTATTTTCTATGGAGTATTGATGCTAAAGATAGTAGGATAAAATGCATTGTTCACTCCAGCAGGAAATTTAAAGGACTATATGACTCTTTTTTTTTTAATCTTGAAAAAAGAAATATAAAGAATATTAGTTCAATATACCTTTCTTCAAAATGCTTTACTTCAAGTAATGTAATTTTTGCATGATGATTATTAATGCATACAATGTTTTATATGTATGTATATGTCTATATTAGGTATGCATATATGCATCTAAATTCAGTTACTTAGAAGCTGCATTAGGATAATAGAAAGTTGTGCCTTTAATCTGATTGCTTGCTCATAAATTGAAGATCATTTTCAGCAGATTTTTCAGTAAATAGCCTCTCAATAAGGGTCCTATAAAAATTAAACCAAGTATTTACTTAGAGATTAGTCACTAGGCTTGCATATCACTTTTAAAGATGAATCCTGACCTTTATTTGCATAATTGCAGTGTGTTCATGACTGCAAAAAGCCACACAGTGTTCAGAACACAAAAAAAAAAGCTTTAAGACCTGTCCCAAGACATCAGAAAGGTGCAATAGTTCTGTGAGGGAAATAGGTGCTATGTAGTTCAATTAAATAAATGGATGCTTGCAAAACAAAAATCTCGCTTTCCTAATGTCAATATTAATTATTTCTTTCCTGTTTATTTGATTGTCGTGAAAATTATTGTTCAAGAAAACCTTTCCTAATTTCCTTTGTCATGGGAGAGAAAGGCTGCATTGACTTTATGGTAGCTTCCATAACTCTAGATACATTGTATTTTGGGTGTTTTATATTTGTTTGTTCTGTGTGTGCATATGTGCATATGGTATGTTCTCTGATCCTAAGACTTAGTATTGGTGACTGTGTATCCATATGGAATTTTCATATATACATGTTTCAACATAGTCCCTCAGCCTACTCTCTCAGGCATGAATATTCAGATACTACTTTGTTGTTCCAGAAGAATATTTCCTTGCAATATAGTATCTTAAGCTCTCAGATCAGTAATTATGCAGAGTTGGTGTTGCAAAAAAGCACAGGTGAAGAGTTGCTGATACAGAGTAGCAGCTTCTTGCAGGCAAAGAAGGATACATTATTTGGCTCATACCTCTGGTGTGGTATCAATGATTCCTTCTGTGCTTACTGAGAAGTGGCAATGAGTTGTGAATGAGGGGGTGGAGCTTTACCTTCCACTGAAATAGGAAAAGAAGATCCTTATTCCTCCTGTTTTTTTTAAACACTAAATTTACAAATAAATAAGAAGGGTACCATGAATATTCACATTTTGCAGACAACTTTGTAAATTATAAGCCTAATTTCTGCATTTGAAATTAATATTTCATATGGAAAAATTCTTCAAAATAATCTACATGTGGTACTAGCAAGTTCTGAAAGCTCTCCACTGCTTCTTACAGACATCCCTGTAGTCTTCAGAACTTTCCTGAATGGAGGGAATGTATAGCTAAAGGAAAATAGTGGATTCCAGAAGAGCCTTCATGAACATTTTCTGGTCACACCAAAATTTTAAAATTACAGGCTCAGGTGTTTCCTTTGTAATGTATACAGTTGAAGAAACCTGCACAGCTTATCATATATAACAGAATTCAATAAAACATGCTACACAATATTAGAACATAGTTTTTTAAGGATTTTATACAAGGCCTACATGCTTAAAGCTTCTGTGTCTACTTATACTGATAACAAAGAAAACTCACTATCTGGGAGAGAATACTGCACAATATATGTCTAGTTAGATGGTATGGTCTCATTTCTAATCTAGAGAGATGCTATACTTTGTGAAGAGGTAAAGAGAAATGACATAAAGGCTTAAGGCCTTTTTGGAAGTAACTAAGCCTGACAGTTTTAGATGTTATTTACACAGCTTCACAAATTTTAAAATTGTCAGAGTAATTGACAAAGGTGAATGTATAACGTACAGGACAAAAGCTCCATGTCAGTTTAATACTGTCCATGCAGATGGACTTGCAGGATCACATTCTTTATAATAACCTGCTTAACAATTCATAAAGTTGTGTTAGAAAAAACATTATTAACCATATATTTATAAACTTGTTAAATCACAGAATCACAATTTGTGGAATAGCAAACATTACTGATAACTATTCTCACGGTTTTTTAGGTGTGTATGGTCAGGAAATGGTCTCCTGTTTTTAGTAGTTGATTTCTGGAAATATTTTTGTGATCTGGTTTTACTCTTGCGGAAGTTAATTGAAAAACAAAGAACAATGATGGTTTCACTTCTGATATGAGTAGCTATATATACATATATTCTCCATCTCAAACAATGAACCAGAAGTGAAGTGTGAGCACCTGTAAAATGTGAAAATTAGAATCTGACTTACAATTCATAAATTCAAAATGAATAAACAATATAATGATTTATTTGGCCAACCATGGATAGCTTAGAATCTTTTAGTCTTCACAGTAAAATGACTGCAAGACAAGACAGAGTGGCAAGATTCATTAGAAGTAGCAAATGCAATCAAATAAATGATGTGTTGTTATGAATGAAATAAAATTGTTGATGTCCTTTAGGAATATTTTATCTTTTTTATTATTTTCCTAATTTATATATTTTATCCATAGAAATTTAAGTACCAAAGAACTTGTCCTAATAGGCAAAGGCATATATATGTATGCTTATATATATAAATACGTGTATGTATATATATATATATAGGATAAGATTCTGGTTACCTTCATCACATGGAATAATGCTTCACAATACTCCTTCAAAGGCCAATGAGGCCACCTGGAGATCAATCAGCACAAAAGAAGTTACTGGAATCTGACTGCTATTGAGGCCATAGTAAACAATCTGTAAAGTAATCCAAGACACAATAAGAACAAAACAGAAATGGTATGCTCTACAGCGCAAATGCAACAAAGCTCCGGATCTTTTGTTGCTCACCAAAGGGTTTTGTGTATCTGTGTCAGTGAGAAGAACAAGGAAGCAGCATTTACACTCCACTCATTCCATGCAATGCAGGAGGGATAAGGAAATCTTCCTTTCATGGAATAAACATTTTCCTGTAGCCCTACTGTATCTGCTAATTGCTTGTTTATGAGTACAAAGAAAATAGTAAGCATGATACATGCCTTTAAGAACACCCCTCCTCCTGCCCCCCACGAGACAATTTTTTTATCAAAGACATTTTTCATGCAAATACAATGCAATCTCACATGGACAGATACCAACACACTATGCTAGGACATGTAAACCAGACAATTTTAATCAAACCAATCTTTCTTCCTGCAGAACAGGATGGTCAGTTCTAAAAAGGACTAAGGAAAATCACTGTGCAAGCATAAACACTAATATTCTACAATGTATTTTTTCCAAGAATGAAGTACGTACAACTGTACATACTCGTTCCTACCCCAGTCACATAGAGTAGACTGGATTGAGAGCAGTACTGTCTCATTTATGTATTTGAATAATCCTGTACTTCACTGTGTTAGACATATTTTCCAGAGGACAAGGTTTCCCTTGTAGTGTGATTTGTGGAGTGTATTTGGACTGGAATGCTTTCAGCTTCCAAAGCAAGCATTTGTAGATATAAACTAAATGAAAGATTTGCCCAAGAGAACAAACTGCAAGAGATGCAGTGGATATTTACTGTTTTGTAAAATAAGCCATTAACCGACCTTAAACAATCTTGAAGATTTGTAGCTGGATTTTACTTTCCGAGGTTCACTCGGACAAGGGAAAAAGGAGGTGAGAGAAACTGCAGGAGGAGGAGCTGGTCTGTCTCAAGGTGGAGCTGTATCTTGTATTAAATGACATTGGCAGATTAAAGCTCTCTGATGGGGAAGGGCTTAAAGGCTGAGTCAAAAGCCAAGAAGTCTCTTTATTTACGCCTACCTCCCAGCCCCTGGCAATCGGACTAATAACAAACCGAGCTAACAAGAAAGACTAGAAAGAACAGAGAGAACACAGAAGCAGCTTGGATCTAAAAATCTGACAAATGAAGTGATCAAGTCAAGCTCTGCTGAGCATCTTGTTTGTTTACTGCATCAAAATGCTTGCAAATAGTTAACTATATGCAGAAAAGTCAGCATAGCTGTGAAGTATGCTGTGAATGTTAATTGAGGAAAAACGACAACTGCTTACAGGATGGTCTAATGTGCACGCTGTCTGGAAGATTTTTTTTTTTTTTTTTTTTTTCAATTGAATGCTTTGTACTTTGTCATCTGAACAAGGATTTTAACTTTATGGAGCTGTAGTATTACCAGAGCTTGGAGCAAAGTGAAACTCGGAAGAAAGAGTGCATTTTTTCACGGGGAAAAATTACATCGCATTGAAATAGCTGTTCCAACTGTGCATTACGGAGTTGCAGGGAGTGTTACTGCTGTACAGGTAAGAGAGATTCCAGTTAGTTAATTAATTTAGAATATGAGAAATGAATTTCTCAGTGCCAACTGAATTTATTTTCTGCATGACTTTATATAACTTTTATGTTAAATAATGGCAGTTTATAAAGTGTTTCAAACAGTCTGCCAGGTGCATTTATTCAAACCTCCAACTGTGTAGAATGTGTTTATTAAGGAAACACTGATTTCAAATCCCTTGAGGGGGGAGGAATGGGTGTTTGTTTTTATTTCCTGAAGTGCGAGAAAGGTATTAAATGCATCATCTGACTGTGATCCCCTTCAGAATTTAATAAACGATTCTGAAGGCTTTTAGAATCTGCCAACTCTTAGCTTGAGGTTTTGAAATTGTTCAACATGCATTTTTTTAAATAGTTGAATTAAAACAACCAACCAACCAACCAAAGTCTCAAGTAACATGAAAGAAGAACATCAGTGTTTTAAATCCACATTATTATTTGTAAAACATGTGATGCCTTTGCTATAAGGTGACTACTTCTGAAAGTATTCAACTTTGCCTTGTAGAAAGGACTCTGACTTTTTTTTTTTGTCTTTTATAATTCCTACTGCAGAAAGCTTAGTTGTAGTATGCAGTTAGTAGGGACTTACCCAAAAGCAGATAAAATGAGCAGACTTCAGTTATCATGTAGAATTTGCTGAAAAACCCCACCACATGACACAGGAAAAGGTCAGCTTTATCAAGTCTTTTAAATTAAATTTCATTATATTGTGAATTCTTTCAGTTAAATGTACATCTGTTACTTGAAAGAAGTATTTATTTTACAATAGTAGCCCACTGAGAGCTTCATTACATACTTGTGAGTATTCAGATCAGGGCAAAAAAAAAAAAAAGGAAAAAAGAATACAACTCTCCTATTAATTTTTGGTGTGTATATGTGTGTGTGAGAGTTCTGGCAGAGCTGCCCACAGAAGTATGACTATGATTAAAATGGAAATGTTTTCCAATTGGTTACAAATGTTGTTACTTTCATCTCTGAGAGGAAGGCTTTCATTTTTATAACCTAATTTCTCAATATGAACTAGAATGGAACATGTTTTTCAGATATTTATTTATTTATTTTCTTTTTAACGTTGCTCAAGGACTTTATAAGTGCATATTGAAGCTGGAATTCCTACAGAGAAAAACTGTACAGAAATAAATTCTAATTAGCCATACAGTAGGTTTGATGCTGGCATCTTTCTCAAAAGCCTGCATTTTCTACCTTGGGTCACTGGAAAGGATACTGATGCATGTAAAGTAGGCTTGAATCTGTAGCATAATATGATCCTAGAATTATTCTTCATACTTCAAAATAACATCTTAAAATGCTGTGTCTTAGACAATACTTCTTGGGAAATCAAAATTAAAGACGTGTATATTAAACATAAGCAGATGGGATTCAAGGAATGTTATATGAGACAACAAAATCATCTGTCCTACTGAAACAAAGATGAAAGGTCATACTTTTAGGGATACTTTTTTCCATACTTTGAATTGCACTTATTACTTCTAAACCCATACACCTACTCCCACTTAGCAGAAATTACTAAAGGAAAAAAAACATAATTCAATGTGCACACAATTTTTGTTCTTGCTTTTGTGTGTGCACTTAAGCACCTGCATGTATATATCTTTGTAATCTGTTTTAAGGGAAGCCTTGAGAAATGATCTTGCTAGTAACAAAGGTACATAGTAACTAAAGTATGTATTGATGAGATGCCAGATTGCATGGCCACACTGTAAGAATGTTCATGCTTGTAATTGAATAGATTCTTGTAAGCAGTTCTAATCTTTCAAAAACTAACACTTCAGCTAGTTAATTGTGCAGTGGCATTATGTACTCCATGTTTCAGTAGCTTACTTTGAAAGATCAAATGACCTTTATTAAGTAGATTACTTATGAATCCTGCTTAGCTCAGTCCTAGAGTAAGTATCTCATCCCAAAAAAGTTTGTGTATTTTAAATCATCCATTCCACTGTAATATTGATTTTACGTATTATTTATTTATTTGTGAAATGTGGAATTATTTAATTAAATATAAATAGTAATTTCACTCCATGTCTTGCAGCAAGAATTACCACTGTTCTTGCTAATTAGACAGCCTTGACAGAAATAAATGGAGAATCTTTACTGGAGTGTAGCACAAATTAATTTGAACCAATTATAACAAATGCCCGATATCAACATGTAAATTTTGCGTGAGACTCCATAGTTGTACAGTAATGATGCATTCATCAGATATTGAAAAGTTCAAGATCAGCTTGACAATTGATAATTTAAGTTACATAACATATAGGTGATACTGGTGATGATAACTCATAAAACTCAGTGCTCATAAAGCTTTAACTCATAAAGCACTGTTACTTCCATGAACATGTCAGAATTTTTGTGGTAGTTAAAGATTATGTTAATTGGAAGGAGTCTAATATTTAATCTCAAATAAAAGTTTGCCCCTTGCCTACCTATTTCTTCTGATATGTACTGCATTGTCAGTTCTCTTTTTTTTGTTTAAATTGTGTACACAGGTATTTTATATGCATATTATATACAAACATATTACCCTGCTATGTGCTGTATTGCTGCTTTCACTAAATATCCACAAACTATAACATATGAATTAGTATTGAAGTAATTTTTTTTTTTTTTTTTTTACTTCCTTTTCAATTTGGGAGTACAAGGATTGTAGAGAAAATACCTTTTGTTTCACATACATAATGCGGAAGGAAAGGTGAGATTCTCCGTATCTTGACTGAATGGGCTTTAGCTCACAATTCATTCTTGAACCAAATCAAATTTTATTTCTTCTCTTCAGCAACTGGACAACATTAGGTTGAGCTTAGTAAGGTACTCTTAAAATTTGTAGTGCCATATGTTAACACAAAGCAATGATCCAAAGTATTATATTAGATTTCATATAAGTTGATTGGCCTAGTGATATATTACTTCTGTGCACTGGTAAAACATTCTATATGATATACAAATAAAGACAACACACTCCTAAGTATCTCTTACTTTGGTGTATCAGCATAGAAGTACTGAAGTACCCCATCATGACTGTGTTTATTGATTCAGTACATTAAACTAAATACATTTTTCTCTGCTTGGAAAATCATTCAAAGGTTTTGAATAATATAATATTGTTTGAAAGGTGAGCTAGTTCAATGACAAGTACTAGGAATGGTTATTGCTCTCCCCAACACCCCAAAAAACCCCAAAACAAACAAAAAAATCCACACTTCATCCTGTGAAATCATAACTTTATTACTTTTCTTCTTTCTTTTTTTTTTTTCCTTTTTTTTTTTTTTTTTTTTTTTTAATAGAACCTACTGGGCAAGATGAAGCTTTGGATTTTTACTCTGTATTCGCTTGTGATTGCATCTGATCCTTTCCAGTCACAGTCTCTTTTTTCTTCAGTCAGAGGATCCTGTCAGAGTTTGTGTTCCTGTGAAGAAAAGGATGATACCATGATTATAAACTGTGAAGAAAAAGGCATCAAGATGGTATCAGAAATAAACATCCCACCATCACGGCCTTTCCATCTTAATCTGTTAAACAATGGCCTGACTATGTTACACATGAATGATTTTGCTGGCCTTGTTAATGCTATCTCTTTACATCTTGGTTTTAATAATATTGCAGATATTGAGCCTGGAGCTTTCAGTGGTCTCAGCCTTCTTAAGCAACTTCATATCAATCACAATTCTTTAGAAACACTTAAAGAAGATATGTTTAATGGATTGGAAAATTTGGAGTTTCTTCAAGCAGACAACAATTTCATCACATCGATTGAAGCAAGTGCCTTTAGCAAGCTCAACAGGCTTAAAGTGCTTATTTTGAATGACAATGCCATTGAATATCTTCCTCCGAACATATTTCGTTTTGTGCCATTGACCCATTTAGATCTTCGTGGAAACCAGTTACAGACACTGCCATATGTTGGATTTTTGGAACACATTGGTAGAATACTAGACCTTCAGCTGGAAGACAATAAATGGGCCTGTAACTGTGATTTGCTGCAGCTGAAGACATGGCTAGAAAACATGCCTCCTCAGTCAATAATAGGTGATGTTGTATGCAATAGTCCTCCAGTTATCAAAGGCAGTATCTTAAGCCGGTTAAAAAAAGAATCACTTTGTCCCACACATCCTGTCAATGAACTTGAAGATCCTTCAGGGTCACTTCCCTTGGTTGTAACCACCTCTTTCAGTGACAGTCACCTATCAACTAAGGTGATTCCTATCCTGAAAGCTCCTACTAAAGAACCAATTTTAGTGCTTCATACTTCAAAGCCTACTACTCAGTTTCCAGGAATATATTGTCCCATTCCCTGTCACTGCACCAGCCATATGCTCTCAGGAGTTCTCATGCACTGCCAGGAGCGAAATATTGAAAGCTTATCTGATTTAGGACCCCCTCCTCCAAATCCTAAAAAGCTTATTCTAGCGGGAAACATTATTCAGACATTACTGAAATCAGATCTTGTGGACTATGCCAGTCTTGAAATGCTTCACCTGGGGAACAATCGTATTGAAATGCTTGAGGAAGGATCCTTTATGAATCTGACCAGACTGCAGAAGTTATATCTCAATGGCAATCATCTTACAAAACTAAGTCAGAATCTCTTCCTTGGCCTTCAGCACCTTGAATACTTATACCTTGAATATAATGCCATCAAAGAAGTTTTGCCAGGGACATTTAATGCAATGCCAAAACTTAAGGTCCTCTATTTAAATAACAACCTTCTGCAGACTTTGCCACCCCATATCTTTTCAGGTGTTCCACTTGCCAGATTAAATCTGAAAACAAACCAATTTGCTCATTTGCCTGTAAGCAATGTCTTGGATGAACTGGATATGCTGGTACAAATTGAACTTGAAGACAACCCCTGGGACTGTACCTGTGATTCGGTTGGGCTGCAAAAATGGATACAAAAACTGAGTAAGAATACAATGATGGGTGATATTTTTTGCAAATCTCCAAGACACCTAGCTAAAAAAGAACTGAAATCCCTGAACAGTGAAGTCTTGTGTCCAGGTTTAATAAACAGCCCTGCACTACCAACTCATGCCAGTTTTGTCATTGTGACAACTTCTACTACTACTACCAACACTGCAGACACCATCCTGCGGTCCCTTACAGATGCTGTCCCACTTTCTGTTCTAATATTAGGACTTCTAATTGTGTTTATAACCATTGTATTTTGTGCAGCAGGAATAGTTGTTCTTGTTCTGCATCGGCGGCGAAGATGCAAAAAGAAACAAGCAGATGAACAAATGAGGGATAGTAGTCCAGTTCACCTTCAGTACAGTATGTATGGGCATAAGACAACACACCACACAACGGAGCACCCAGCTGCAAGCCTTTATGAGCATCGTATGGTTACTCCCATGGTTCAGGTCTACCGCAGCCCATCCTTCAGCCCCAAGCATACTGAGCAACAGGAGGATGGAAGTGAGAAGGAAGCTAACAATTCCAAACATCTCTGCCGACGTCTCTTGGAAAGAGAGAACAGTTCACCTCTTACAGGTGCAAATGTCAAATACAAGGCTACAGACCAATCTGCTGAATTTTTATCTTTTCAGGATGCCAGCTGCTTGTATAGAAACATTCTTGAAAAAGAGAGAGAACTGCAGCAACTAGGGATCACAGAGTACCTAAGAAAAAATATTGTCCAGCTTCAGCCTGACATGGAAGTTCATTATCCTGGAACACATGAGGAACTGAAGCTAATGGAGACTCTTATGTACTCCAGGCCAAGAAAGGTTTTTTTAGAACAAACTAAAAATGAATATTTTGAACTCAAAGCTAATTTACATGCTGAGCCTGACTACCTGGAAGTCCTGGAGCAGCAAACTTGAAGTGATAATACGCTGGGCGGGGCTGAATTTCTGTAATTCTGTTTTAAGATGGAAGCATTGTAAATAAAAGTGCCTTATAATAACACATCAACAGTCAGAACTTAAGCACAGCAGTAATCCTAGCAAAAAAACCTCAGGGATCACTGTGGGAAGCCATGGGGTTGTGTGCAGGCAATGTGTCCCACCCCAAGTTAAACATGAACTTTATGTGATTGAACTGTGTCTGGAAGATTGCTGATTGCAATATTCCTCAACATTTTTAAAACGGTGTGTATGACACTCTCCGTTCTGTACCCAACCTATGAAAAAATATGTTACCCTTCCTCTTTGTTTTTTTTCCCTCAGTTTAATTGCATTCCTTTAAAAAAAACAAAAACACCAATGTGTGTAGTTATAAGGTTAGAGTGTATTGGTTATATTATTACATGCACGGCATACATGATTGTTGTCTACAACTACACCTAACATACCCTTATAATACATATGAAAGGAGTTGAAATGTTTTCATACTAAATGTCAGTCAAAACAAAACAAACAAACAAAAAAAAAACCCCACCAACAAACTGCAAAAGCAAATATTTTTGTGTATGCACCTAGAGCCTGCAAATATTTATGTATTTTACACAGAGCTTCATCATATGCATTCAGTATCAGTATGTGGAAGGAAAAATATGTAACTGTGTTTACCCACTAACTTCAACAAAGAAAAAAGCAAACCTTCTACTATGTTCCCTATCTAATAGCTTTACTTAAGTTTGGACAATCTTTTCTTGAGCTGCTGCTATAAAATATTGTGCATCACTGGTATTTCAATTCATAATCCTGGGCAATTTGAAATGCTACTGAGAATCAGCTGTAAATATGTTCTGGCGTTTAAAGTTTGATTTTTATATCTATCTATATATATACACACACACATCTATATATATAAAAAAAAAGTAATTTCTGTTCTGGCTTTAAAGATTTTTAGAGGAAATGAGATTGCTGTGGCTAGGAAATTCCAGGTACAACTATAGGTCCCTTCGCACCCTCGCAAAAATCAACTCCCAGAGAGAATAACTGCAACAATACACACACATGAAGAAGAATAGTATTTTTCTGTTTGTACAAAAATATCTTTTCTGAAATAAGAAGAAAATAAAGTGTTGTGGTAAAAATAGGTAAAAAAGTAGAACACTGCAGGTTTATTTTTGCAATGAGTTCTTGCTAGATTTATATTTACTATTTATTCGGTATAATTTTGTATTTTTCTTCAGCTCACAAGAAAAGAAAAAGCTTATGTCTGGCTGCCTTTCAAGCAAATCAAGGAATCACTGAGAAAGAAATAAAAGAACTTTTCAAATGTCTTTTTCTTAAAGGTCACTTTTTAAACAAGGCAGCAACTTCTGCATGCACAAGTTTAGAACTATTTGGGAATTAAACACAATGCTTCTTGCTCTTGCCATGTGGACAGAAGCATCTTGTCCAGAGTGCAGTAAGGCCATTCAACTTCTGTGCATGTCTGACATGGTGGCAAAACACAAATTCTGACCTGCTTTTATCTTCCTTTAAGCAAATCTTTTGTAAACTGACTATGCATGAACATTTTTTTTTTTCCTAATTTCTATTTGTAGAGTGAAAGATCAGCTTATTACTACATGTCTACATATGTATGCTAAACTTAGCAATGAAGACTTGATAAACTCAAAGTAAAAAGATATATTCTTTAGTTCAGCTTACTGTTGATGTCTTACCTATTTGTATATACAAAAGTGAGTTCTTATGTACATACGTTTCTGAGAGAAAATTTTCCTCTGTTACGTATAAAAATCAGATTCTCAGTTCTTTCAAATTTGCATAATTTCTTTGATGGTGCTAAACTCATTTCTGTAGTTTGAGGATTTGACCACATGTTGTCTCTGTTAACAAATCAACTTATTAATATTTTTGAGGTGTCATCTATCTACTATGAAGTCAAATTTGTTGGCTTCCTAAAATCAAAATGTCAGTTATTAGAGAATAAGTATTATTTCCTCTTTCTGTGACTGAGAATAATTTAGTTCAGAAAAAAAAGTGTTTTTAGAAGACTATAGAAAGAGTAAATCTAATGACAGCATATTTGTTTAGTTGCTATCTTTATTCTGGAGAAGTAAAGATAATGCTAAGTATTCTGGAGAAGCAAAGATATTCTGGAGAAGTAAAGATAATGCTAAGTATTACTTGTGCAGTTAACAGAAAAAAAAAAGGGAAAATGTAGCTACATTAACTTTGTTAACTATTGTTTTTTTAGCCACCCTTGCACATTCAAGACTTGTGAATGGGCTTCATGGGCATGCCATAGAACCCATGGAAAGCCATGCCCTGATCTGGAGGAGCAACTGCAGCCTAGGTGGGATGGATCAGAGCACTCCTATGATACTAGTTGCTTACATTTAAACAGTTTAGTTTCACAGAAAAACAAAATATCTAAGTAACTTCTTTATTTGAAATAAAGATCCAATGAAAAATTGAATTCAGTCAATGGAAGTGACACTAGAAAGCTTTGACTATTGAATCAGATCCACCAATATTGTTGTTCTTTGAAGTTTCCGAGATCTCATATTTGTGTAGAGAAAAAAAACCCAAACAAAAACCCCAAAACAACAACAAAATTAATCAAACCAAACAAAACCTACCAACCAAAAAAACAAACAAACAAACGAAAAAACAGAATAAGACTGTACATGCTACTTGACAACAAAATTTAGTATTTCAGTAGTTATTTCCATTAGTAATAAATGGGTGTAAAAATAATACCCTGCAATTGGCAAGATGCAGGGAAATGATGATTCAGGCCCTCAGGCTTAGGCTTAAGAGAAATAGCTTCAGACTGAAGACAATTGCCACATGCACGTATGTCACTTTGCTTAGCTGCTAACAGTTACTTGGCAGAATGTTGAGGACAACTGTGTGGCAAAACATTCTTCCTTGTTGAAGTCTTAAAGCATCAGAAAGAAGCGTGAGCTAAATTAATGTCAAAGAAATTCACTTATACAGCTGTATCAGAGCACCACTCAGCAGAATAAAAGAGAGCTTTAGCTTTTCTCCAGCAGGCAGATTCACATCATTCATTATATAAGAACGACTGTACTCCATGGTGGTCTGTAGCACTGCTAGTGCTTTTGCAGTATGCAGGAAATCACTAGAATGTGGCACATCATCCTATTGGACTACCATGTACTGAAAGTTTGTATCATGAGGAGAGAGGGCTCTGCCTATAGCCTCACCTGCTAATTACATTTTCAGAAAGTTATTTTTCCCAGATACAAGGAAACTTTATATTGTCATAACAAAAAAGGGATAAGAATTTGGATTTACATGATTATTCTTCATCTGAAGAATATAAATGTCTGCTGATAAAAATTTAAAAAATGACATAAGGAAGTTATCACATACAAAGAATGTAATATCTGTTCCTAAAAGTTCCTTGGAACATTTTCATTATAAGAATTAGAAATGTGTCCTTAATATTGTTGTTGTTTGCGGAAAGTTGGGAGGGGTATTGAGAATTTTTCTTTGTTAAAAACATATTCTCATAATTTTTTTTTATTTTTTTTTTTTCAGTGACTGGCACAGTTAAGTGGTTTGATACATTTCATTTAGCTAGAATAATGGAGGTTGGAAGGCAAAGCACGTTTGACAGTCTGCAGCAAAGTGGATCCATTTCTCTCCTGTCAGTACGATAGTTTAATTGAGTGCAAGAACGGTGCTTTGTCAAGCACACTGGTGTACATGGCAGCTGTGTTACTGTTGTTAGGGTACATCAAGGCAACCAACACTACCAGTTTTCCCTTCACATTTGAGTGAAGAAAATACCTTAAATAACACTATAGACATGTTCCCTAAACAGACAGATATTAAAGCAATTTATTGCATTATTATTGCATTATTTTATTTTAAACTGTTCTTATCTTTTCAACCTCATAAAAGTCGAGTGTGTTTCTTTTTCTTCCTGCTGTATTTTTTTCACAGTTTTAGTACTGATCCTTGAATATACTACCTTTGGTGATGCCTCTTCAAGTTTCTCAACAGAAAAAAAGCAACCCCCCACCCCAAAAAAAAAAAGTTCCAACAAGCCCTGTAAATTTACACATAAATTAGGGCATTTGCATATTGAGAAATGACCCAATATTTTCATCAATTCTTCCCCATTAAAATGAAAGATCAACATTTCTGTGACTGCAGACTGAAAATGAGTTAATAGTTTTGTCAGTGATGTGTCAAAGCTACCAGATTTGAACCCAAAACTTTTTCACAGTGCAATCATTGGATTGGAATCTGAGGATCAGCTTTTGGCCTCTCTTTGCGTGACAAAGTCATCACCAGTATGACCTCAAATGGTGTATGTTTACAATGTGCCACTTCCATAGAGATTACTATTTGTATTAATATGCTAAACTGAAAAGATAAGCCTAACTGGGATGGCAAACCATCTTATAAAGGTACATTTCTGATGTGTTAATAAAATAGGGTATTTACCACAAATCAAAACATATTTCACAGGATAAAGTAATAGTGGCAAGGGGAAAATGGAGAATGAATCTCAATGTCATCATCAAAAAGGATTCTGGATTATCATTCTGAGGATGTCGTTGTCTACAGCAATATACTGTATCATTCACATAAACACAACCTGTAAATTTCACATAGATGCACTGAAATCATCATGAGGGAATAAAACAATCACAAGCACTTGTCTTAATTGAAAAGATGGGCTGTGTGTTTTGTGACAGAACACTGGAACAGGCTGCCCAGGGAGATTGTGGAGTCTCCTTCTCTGGAAATATTCAAAACCCACCTGGACATGTTCCTGTGTGACCTAATCTAAGTGATCTTGCTCTGGCAGGGGGATTGGACTAAATGATCTTTCAAGGTCCCTTCCAACCCCCCAGCATTCTGTGATTCTGTGAGCTGAGAAACTTTCTTAAGAGTGGCAAATTTCCCTTCTCTTGTGCTCCACAACATAGAATACTTCTATTTCCATTAATGAATTTCCCTCTCAGCCATAGACAGCCCTCTGGCAGTACAATCTGCTGTTGCAATTGAAACTTATTCCTTTGAGAGGTTTTGCAGTGTCTGCATTGCTTTCAGCAGTCAGTTCCTCTGGGACTTGATGTTTGATGCACCCTGTTGGATTTGAGACAGGGAAGATGGATCTATTACTGATCTTGTATTATAAGTCAGAAGACATGACCGGTTTTGATTTTCTTAAGTGTATGATATTCTTGATCTTGTTTGAGGAGCTGGTATCAAATCCATTTGTTCTTTGAAACAGAAGTGAACTGTAGCTGGAGCCAATATGGGGAAGTTAATCATCATACTGAAAAGATAGAGCATGGTATTTTCTTTCCTGCACATTTCCTGACATTCAGCTTTGACTTTTTGACACAACAAAACAATTTCTTAAGAGCCACACTCTAATGGAAAGTAGGTAATGTCAAAGAAGAAAGTAAAACACCAGACGCCGTTCAGCTCTGCAAGAGCAAGATGCAATGAAGAAACTTTTAAAAACTTTTTAAAAACTTAAAAAATGTATTAATCTTCAAGATGGGATGAAAGTATATTTGTGCACAGCACATTTCATAAAACATTTACCAAAGTTTTGTGTTTTAACACATTAACTTCAAAATATTCACAGTATATTCCTCCTGTTACTACTGGAAGGACTATTTCTACTGTTACTTTTAGTTTGTGCAGTGGAATGGTGGAATACAGAAGAGAAACCACTTGCTTCATATTTCAAGGAGAAATGTTATTTATTGTAACTTCAGCTGTTGACCTTTGTAGATCAACTAATCCAAATTATTTGATATTGAGATATGTTATTTTACAAGTTAAGAACTTCTAAAATTCTTCCAGTTGTAAATAATTACCAAATAAACTACAGAAGAATAATTAATTGTTCAAACAGAAAGAAGTCTGAAACCTTTTATATATGCAGAAATCCCATGAAATGTTAGCAGAAATTTTCTTTAACATAAACTATAAAATTCATTTTGCTAGCTCAGAAAACAACACTATTTTTACTTTTAAACTAAGAGACATCTCAGCATTTTTGCATTTTTTAAAAGTCAAAGCCAACATAGGACTTCCATAATTGCACATATACATTAAATGGTTCCATACTAAGATATATTAAAAAAAAATAATACTGTCAAACATAATCTGATACTCCCTCCATCCTTCCCTGCTGAAACTGTGTAGTGTTCTGTGCAAAAAAAATGCTTATTTCCTGGGAAGGAAACTAAACAAAAAGATGAATTCTTTTGTATCTTAGATATATTCACCTTCTGAGGAGTAGAATTTTATTCTCTTTCATCCTTGTGTTTCAGTATGTTCACACAGTTCATAAGAGATAGAATCATTGAAGAAGTCAGACTTAAAACAATAAAATGCATAACATTCTTAACAAAAGATGTTGGCCTAACTAGTAATCTATGCAATCATGTTCTTTTATAAATGCAAGGTTGTTGCAACTGCACTTTTAAAAAAGATTGTGTGTCAAATATCATTTGAATATATCTTCTGGATTAGACCCGAATGATCCTCCCAAATATTAATAAATCTTGATACGTGCAAGATTTCAGGATGCCAATTCTGAACTAGTTTATGTCATCCAGTACTTGGATGACAGTGAAAAACCTCTAAAATCATGTGTTATAGGGTAAGTTTTTGGGAAAAAGTTAAAGATTTCGATTGCATTTTTTTATCTGTTCCAAGGTATTAGATATTCTGCAGCACTGTATCATACAATTTAAGGATGAATGTAAAAAAAATTAATAAATCAGAAATGTAACATTTAAATGCCGCTGTTCACAAAAGGTAAATGATTCCATGAGATAACATGAAATTAAGATATGGAGATTTTAACTGCCTTTTGTTACATAGTTGTCTTTAAGTAACATATCACTTCAGGAGAGATGGGGGTGGCATTACCCAAAGTATCCATGGAACTTTGGTCTTTAGCAGTTTTTCAGAAGTTTACCGTACAAAGTCATAGCTAGTTTAGAGGAAGCAATAGTCTTGCTCAAAGCAGGAGATTAAACAAGACAGTCTCCAGAGGTCCCTTCCAAGAAAAATGTGATTCTGATATGATTCTGCAAAAGATTTTTGAATGCAAACTAGAAGAGTCATTCTCTTCTATACCTAGGCTTCCTGAATACAAAGTTGAGGAAAAAGGCAATACTTACCAAACACCATCATGAAATAAATGCTTTTCAACTGATTTCTGTAAGATACAGAGAAGCAGCAATATCAGTGCTACATCAAATTAAATACTGCTTCTCTGTTGTTGGTCAGAACAAATGTGAAACTGTGGTTACCTAAATTTATTGTTAAAAGTTTGTTGTGGTTTGTTTTTGTGTTTTTATTTGTTTGTTTTTGTTTGCTGTTTTTGTTCACTGGTCTGTTTGTTTGTTTGTTTTTGTTTGGTTTGTGTTTCTTTGGTTGTTTTTTATTTACATGATAGATGAATTAAAATTTCTAAATAAAATGCTGAAACTGTTTGAAAATGAGTGATCCATTTCTGTATTATTTGAATTACTGAACCTTATTTTCTTTACATATTGGTGTTGCAGTTCTTCACATATTTCAAAGGTAATTATAATCTTACTTTCTACTTTTAATCTTCTGAATTATGAAGCAGCAGTTGAAACAAGGTGCTTCTTAAATGTAACTGATTTAGTCAAATCAAGGTCTATTTGATATAATTAAATTTTGATTGTTAAAATCATATGACAATTTTCATAGCTGTGATCTGGGATTTAGGGAAACCATTTTTTAATTTACTTATGATGCTTCTGGCAACAGTAGACTCATAGAGAATTTTTGATACTCCCTAATAAATAAATAAATAAATAAAAACCCAACAAAAAACCCTACTATTTTTAAGAAGCATTTAGAGTCACTATACCCAAGAGATTATAGAACACTATACCCAGCAGATTTGTGGCCAAGAAGGCTGATGGCATCCTGGGGTGTATTAGAAGGGGTGTGGTTAGTAGGTCAAGAGAGGCTCTCCTCCCCCACTACTCTGGCCTAGTGAGGCCTCATCTGGAATATTGCGTTCAGTACTGGGCCCCTCAGTTCAGGAAGCACAGGGAATTGCTTGAAAGAGTCCAGTGCAGAGCCACAAAGATGATTAAGGGATTGGAGCATCTGCCTTATGAGGAAATGCTGAGGGAGCTGGGTCTCTTTAGCTTGGAGAAGTGGAGATTAAGGGCTGACCTCATTAATGTTTATAAATACATAAAGGGTGACTGTCAGGATGATGGAGCCAGGCTCTTCTCTGTTATGACCAATGATAGGACAAGGGGCAATGGGTGTAAGCTGGAGCATAAGAGGTTCCACAGAAACGTAAGGAAAAACTTTTTCACTGTGAGGGTGATGGAGCTCTGGAACAGGCTGCCCAGAGGGGTTGTGGAGTCTCCTATTCTAGAGATATTTAAAACCCACCTGGACATGTTTCTATGTGACCTGCTCTAGGTGGTCCTGCTCTGGCAGGAGGTTGGACTAGATGATCTTTTGAGGTCCCTTCCAACCCTTAACATTCTGTGATTCTGTGATTATCCTAAAAAGATTATATTTTCAGTTTGTTTGCTCTCTTCCTTGGGTGGTATTGAATTTACACTCAGCTTTTATTGATTCCTCAGCTTAAATTGCCATTTAGCTAGGATTAGATTTGCAACTGTATCAATGGAATTTAAAAATTCCTATTTTTCAAAAAAATTGCTAGGCTTGGATTTTTGAAGTAAGCCTATTTCTTTGCAATGAACACATCATCACAGATGTATTTATTGATAATTTATTACACATTGATTATCATCACATCACTTAATTGTCTTGATTATTACCATCTTCTTTTGGGTCATGAAACACTGCAGGTAATACTGTGTCACTTTCTTTTTTACATCAAAATAATCTAAGTGTGACAACTTTTTAAGAAACATTAATATTAGAAAGCGTATTTATTGCTTTACATGTGATGCAAGTATTCAGTGGGTCTACTTAAAAGGACTTAATCAAATGGAGATCTTTTAGTTTTTATTTGGACTTTGTGTTTCCTCAGAAAACAGATCATGCCTCTTAAACTTTCAAATTCTGTTTTCTTATGGTGTGTTCTTAAGGAAAAGAAGGTATGGGCAATATTAATGCTGAGCATTGGAAAGAATATCATACCTCTCTGGGCTAAGATCAGTGCTTCATGCTAGTGTCGATCAGTCTTTTCACAGTCCTTGCACAGTATGTTATCTGTTGCCTGAAACCAGATACTTCCATATGGATCTGGAGCAAAACTGCATGCAGTTGTATTCTTTTATATATATATATATACTTATATATAAGTATATATATACTTACATATTCTTTTTTAGGTATGTGCTTTAGTCATTCTTAGAGACTGGGTACTAAATGAATCTTTGATTTTACCTAGGATGGCAGTTAGTAAGTTTGTAATATGTACTTGCATAAGATCACTGTGGAAACCAGTTTTCTCAGACCTAACTAAAACTAGAAGTGATGTCCTGACTTTTTAATGGAATCTCTTTTTAATAGAAATTCCTAATAATTTTCACTCTTATGATAGTTCTGTATTAAATTAATCTTGTAAATTACACCACTGAAAAGTAGTAGAAACCTGAATGTGTTTCTACCAATGCAATTATTTAGCCACCTAAGGAGGAAATGAAAGATTCTAATGATTAAAATAATCACAGAGAATCATCTACACAAATTTAATGAAACAACTGGTACTTTGAGCTTAAACACAGAAATAAGTGTTCAAATGTCTTTCAGAAATAGTCACAAAAATATTCTTTAGTCTTACAATTTAAGAGTAGAAAATTAAAGACCAGTCATGTAATTCGTTGGTATTAATGTCAATCAAAAATGTGGTTATTTTCTACCTACATATGACAATGCACTCGCACAGAGAATTGAAAATTTGCTTCCCTCATAAAAAGTCAAGAAATGCCAAAATAAGCTATCGAAAATAACTGATTTAATGTACAGATATATATAGTAATCTATTGGAACTGCAGTGAAACCTTGGTCTGACTTCTAATAGGAAGATCCCAGAGAGGACTGAAAAGCATAAGCACTGTTTTAATCAAAACAGCCATAAAAAAAAAAACCCAAAAAATAAAACCCACAAAGAAAAAAGGCATTAAAAAAAAAAAAAAGGTAAAGATAAAAACATATCAGATATTAATCCACTACTCTCTTCAAATCCTACCATATATTTCTCTTTAACATCTGTTTCCTTCCTTTTTTTTTTTTTTTTTCTTTTCTCTATTCACTTTTCACTTTTTACTTTTTCTTAATATAACTTTTGTTGCTCATATAAATTTAAGTTGCAGGTTTTTAGGTGACATCTTTCTAGGTGTTGCTTACCACAGGGCAATAGCATAGTTTCTAGCCTCAGGTTTTAAAACAAATCATATGTATAAGGTTCTAAGAAATGTTCCAGTATATAACTCCTTGCTTGAATTGTTTTCTTTTTTGAGGTAAAAACATCACAATACAAAAAAGTAAAGTAATATTTATTTGAGGGGGGAAGAAGTAAAGGAATTACAACTGAAGTTGGATGGTAATTTTCCATTAAAATACGTTAAAATTTTTCCACGGTGTATTGATGGAAAAAATATGTTTTCAAAACTCTCAGTATTTCACACAGGAAGACTTGTTTTGGCCAAAAATAACACCTAATTTTTTCAGTTAAAGACAATCGTCAATAATTAAATATTTCAGTTTGTCAGACTGTTCTGTTTTGACATTACCCACCTCTAATGTTTCATAAAACCCTACAGAAACTAAGACATAAGCCTATGATTTTTCGTTGTTCTTGTTGAAAAAGTTTATTCATTGAGCAACACCTTCCATTATATCTTTCCAATTTTCCATCTATCTTGTTTGCTGGAAGGCCTGTCCACATAAAAATAATGAGTGTGGGAAATACAGACTGACAGATGACAGAGTGTTTTGGCAGTTCTGATAAAAGTTTCAGGCAAAATTAAATGGAATATTTCACTTTATGAATTATACACTTTTTTTTTCAATAAGTTGAACATATTTATGAACAACTTTACATAAATATTTTGCTATTCTAATTTCTGTTTTAATAAAAGCTTAAACAAAGTAGAAGTTCAAACATTTCTATTTGACCAACTGTGTGTGAATCACAAGAAATCATTTGTGTCATATACTGAGCTGATCTGTTCTTATGAACCTAATATAAGAATATAAATTACTAGGTTTGATGCAAGACTCTTAAAATGCATGCCTGACTAGGATCACCCACACCAACTGACTGTCAGGTCTATGAGCCTCTGCAGTTGCTGCTCTTGAATTAGTAGAAGGTGATTATTCCAACCTATTAACGGAGGTCATGAAAAAGATGACTTGCAGCATGTTCTTAGTGTTCACATAGCAGATGAAATAGCTAGAGCACTGATTCCTAAAGCCTGGAGCAGATTCTAGTGGTGGATCAAAATCTTTCACCGTAATGCCATTCTATCTAGTTTAAAGAAATTGCCATGGACATAAGAAAAAGACAGACTACTGTTAGGGAAAATATACAGACATTCTGTGAGTAAGAGTTTGTCCTGTTTCTTCAGGTTTTGGTGGGTTTGGATTTGGATGGGTTTTTCTTCTTTTCTTTTCTTCTTTTCTTTTCTTTTCTTTTCTTTCTTTTCTTTTCTTTTCTTTTCTTTTCTTTTCTTTTCTTTTCTTTTTTTCTTTTCTCACTGGGATCTGGCAGGCAAATGGCATTTTCTCTGGTTTAGGGAAAAGATCCCATTAAAAGGTTTGAATTGAGAGTTCTAAAAACAAGAATTGAACTCACCCTCCCAGAGCTGTGTCATCTGTGCAGCATCAATGAACAAACTGTAGTTTTATGGTCTTCAGTAATCACAAGGTCATTATATTATATCACATTACATTTTCAGACTGAAAATTAAATAGAAGGGCTTAATACTACTATGTGATTTCTTATTTATTTCAGTCAAAATTCAGTAATTCCCAATCTTCATTCTTCTATTGCTTAAAATCTCTATGTTTGTATTTGCCCTGGCACATAACATACTATTTGTGTAACTCATCATTTAAAGGCTTAAAAACAAATTAAGTTTACACTCCATGATAGAATCTGGATTCTTCAGAAATGAATCACAGGCCTTTTGCATTTAAGTTACAGGAAAGCTTGGGGTAGTACAAAGCATTTGTACAGAGCTGGACCATTTCTCTCAGTAAGATCACATTTACTCTGTAATAACAATGAAGAACAAGTTTTTGCTGTTTATTTACTTATCTGAAGGAAAAACATCCAGATGTTTGAAAGAAACAAAAAATCATGGACAAAGATGACAGCTTAAAATACATATGCATGCATATATAGACATGAAGAAACACCTATGCTACTACTTTTGCAAAAAAAAGAGATGTGCAACAAATAGTAATACTTCCTGTTTATTCAAAACCAGAAGGGCCTCACCTAAATTCCTATTGTCAGGTTTGTGCACCATACTTTAAGAATGACTTAGAACAGGTGGAAAAAGACAGGGGACATCAAAGTGATGACCAATGTGTAGAGAATATAATTTTATTAAAAGATTGAATAAACTGTTTATCCTAACAAAGACAAAACCATGGAAGACACGAGATTATATTCTTTTCAATATCTAAAAGTATGGTGTAAAGAGGAAAGTAATAATTTCTAAGATAGAAAAGTAATACTGGTCTTAAAATATAATGGAGAAAAATTAGGTTAGGTGTAGCCAAAAAAAAACCCAACCAATGGATCTTTATAATAAAGGTAGCAGAACATTTAAATACATTTTTTGAGAGGCTGTTAAATCACTGTTATGAGAGTCTTTAAATGAAGCCGAACAACCATCTGTCAAGAATATTGTGAGTACAATTATTGCATCCTTGGAGCACAGACTTCACTTGCTCTAGGATTTTAAGATCAGTATTGAGATTTTTGTTTTTATAAGACAGCAATTATAATCTTTCCTGCATTTTAAGACATGCAGGACCAAGAACAGAAGACAAGTCCTTTTTTCTTACAGTCATTGTGATCTAATGTATGTATACAATATAATTTAAATTCTAAAGTCTAGACAGGGAGACACAGTATCATAGGTCAAGTACTATATGTGCATGGTACGTTATTACCACTATTACAGGAAGAGAGAATTCGTGTCTTTCTCATGGGAGAAGACTTTTAATCCTTCACTCAGGACATAGTTGACTCTTTGAATCACTTCCAAAATAAGGACAGGAGATTGATTAGCAGGTGTATTGTGCTCCATTTAATGTTTTATTTTCACGGAGTGAAATTAGAGTGTCGTTCATGGCATTCAGTGCTGGCTGATTTTTTTTAAGCTTCGGAGCATCCCCTGACAAAAGAGAAGTTAGAGCTAGAACTTGTGCTTCATAGAAATGTATTTGTTTGTACTAGAATTACCATCTCTTCTTTAATTAAAAAATGCTTGTTTCAGAAGTTCTATTTCTTTATACAGAATGACATTCCCTTTATCTACCACTACTCAGAGGAGCACTGATTTCTTATTGGATCAGGCTTCAAGTTAATTTGTGCTTTATGAAGAATTCATTGAAATAATCTATTCTAGAAATGGAAATATCAAGGGTAACTTTGAAAAGGTCTAAAGCCCTGAAAAAGTAACTGAAATGACTTTATTTGAGTTTTCTGTAAGTGGTGGGAATTATCTCCCGGGTATGTAAAATTCTTACCTCAATCATAGTCACTCCCTATGAGTTCTTCCATACTCACTTTGTTGACACTCAGTCTATAATGTTTGTGATATTGACTTCAGCCATTAAATAATTGTGTTACCATATTAAGAGGGTTTTTTTTTGGAGAGGTACTTTTTTGTAAATGGCTTTGTTTTCTATTTGTCTGCGTAAAGGAGTGGTTTATCACCATTAAGGATGCTTGGACTTTATATGTCATTAACATATACATATATGTCATTAACATATACTTTATATATCATTAACATATACTCCTTCTTTGAAAGGAAACACATTTAAAAGTGTTGGATGCTAAAGGTTACCTATGCCATTTATAAGAAAGTTTGTGATAATCAGTACTATTTTGTCCCAAAAGGAAAACTCTCATACAGAGTGTATTTATTGGAATGGAAATACAAAGCTTGGATGTAAGTCTTTAGAAAGTGAAAAAAAGGCTAAACCAGACATGGTGATTTGTACAGACTGCATGTTTCCAAATCTTTTTGACATGCTGTCTAGAAGAATCAACCAGGCAACCAAGGGTATTGAGAGAAGACTCCCTAAGTGATTTTAAAAAGTAATACAGTTTCTTAATTCATCAACTGTTATTAAATTAGCGTGCTCCTTCAACTGTCACCTCGGGTTTCATCCAAACACAATTCTACAGTTATAACTAACCGCAGGGCATGTATTCACAAAACCATTTAAAATGCATCCTTTTTTGCAGATGTTCTCTGTGTATTGTTCCACACTATAATTTCTTTGCAATGACTGTGTAACAGCAATACTATTATGAAAACGTTTAATACCGTAAGTTACCTTTTCAGCTTAGAAATTATCTAGTTTGTCAAAGACAGACATGTCTTTCTCCTTCCAAACAAATTCTATTATAACAACTTTGTGAATAAAAATGAGTGAAGAGTACATTTAAAAAATTTGTATGCATGTTTGTATAAAATAAGCAAAAGCATTCTCATATATATATCCATACACATCAATGCACTGGTTTGTCCCTGATACCTTTTTAAATGTGCCACATCTATACCACAGTCCTCACTTCCATTCTCTTTCAGGTCACATCTGAAATCCCATTTGCCATTATGCCTTGAAAAAATTTTAAGCCTGTCACTTTTATTTGTGATGAGTAAGCATCCCTTTTTTTTTTTTTTTTTTGTGGATTTAAGCATTTATACTTTAGAAGAAATCAGTTAACATACAGGCCACCGGACAGACAAGGTTCTTCCTTTCACTGTTTCTTGATCTATCTCAAGAACTAGCCATTTGACTTAGGAAACTGAATGTACTGTACTGATTCTCCCAGTTACTTTACATTTATACAGAATGCAGTGTTCTTGTAAATAAGAGTACTCTATATCCTATCAGTTGTTATGTTTTATTTCCCAGGCAACATTTAGAGATAATTGCTTAAAGAAAAGTTCCTATCTGCAAATTTCCATTACTATCTTCTGCTGACAGGAGAGGAAGAAATGGATGGAAACTTGTGTAAATTCTATTAGGGATGTTGGGGCTCGAGGGAGTGGGGCTTGTATTTGGCATCCCAGCAGTGATGAGATTGCCACAGCTCCAAGCCCTCAGGTCAACCAGTATCATGGCTGAGCATGTGTTCCTAGTATGTACGTATACACATACAACACATATGCATGTGTATATATACATACATGTATATACATACATTTGTATATACATACAGATACTCTTACCCTATATCCTATAATGTCTTATACCACTATACAGTGTATGTCCTCAGTCCTAAAGATGCTCTGGAGAGCTGCTTATCTTGATTCTTCTTTATGTGTTTCAAGCCTGGAGATTGGGGTGGAGGGTCTCCTGAGACAGATCTTCCTCTGAGTCCTAAATTTGAGTTCCTGCCTGCTTTTGTGATCCTGTGCTCCTTTGGGCCTGTGGAGACGGACCTTTGATGGGGTAAAGGTTTCCGTGGGGGGCTTGACAGCAGCCTGGCAAGATACCATTTAGGCTTGTCAAGCCATCATTTTTTGCTCTTTTCTGTGTGTGGTAATGAGTTTATTTTAACACAACCTAGCAAAGACTATTTATTGAATACAGTCCTTTGAAAGTAAGCATTGTAAAAGATATTATGATGTGTGAAGACACATAATTATTTTGTTGGTAATGCTCAATTAAACTATTCTGAAAATATTTAATTGTGGTAGAAGGAATAGTAATTGAAGTCTGCAAGATATAGATATATAGCAATTATATAATGATTTCTTGTTGTTATCAGCTTGCTGCTCAGTACCTGCTTTTTACTGAATACCTCTGTGTTTTTTACTGAATTTCTAGTTCTCTTCAAGGAGATATAATACTTGATAGATCTTCAGAACATTACTAACTTCCTGTCAACCATTTTACAACAAAGAGTAAATGTCTCCCTGTAGATGATTCCTGAGGTGCCAGGTAAACTGGGTGAATCCAGTGTATTAGTTTCCTTTGCTTCTTTTACATATTGTTTTTGATTCACAGGGAATATAAATTTCAGGGTAAGAGCACTGTCACTTATTTCTCAGAAGGAAGCTAGGAATCTTTTTGCCACTTTGGTTATGCATCCATGTGGTTTCCTTTTAGAGGTAAATCTACCTATATTATAAGTCATGGGGAAGAATACAATGTTCAAATCAGCTTTTTTATCTCCTAGTGGAAACACAGAGACTGATGTCCACTGTCTTTTTACAAAGAAAAAAAAAAAAAAAGTTAAATTTGCAATATTTTGGTGAAAATACATAAATCAAACAACACACTGGTAGTAGACATGAAGCCTATATTGATATCAGTTTAAAAACAATGAAATAGACAAAATTCCAGTTTAAGATATGAAGAACTTCAAGCCAGCTGTTGTCAGCAGCTGAAATAAAGTTCAGCAATTCTGTGTTAAAATTGTATTACATATTGGATATTGCTGGCACGTAAATGGAAAAAGAAAAAAAAAAAAAAGGTAGTGGTATTGTTCAAGCTTTCTTACTTGTGATCCCAAAGTTATTTTTCCTCACCACATAATGTATTTATGCTTCATAGAAATGTATTTGTACTAGAATTACCGTCTCTTCTTTAATTAAAAAACATCTGTTTCAGGGTTTCCTTATGCATTGTCACAAGTGTTGTGTCTTTTTGTTTCTGTTTTTTTTTTTTTTTATTGGTAGAAGAGCAAAACCAGGTCTGAACTCAGGACACTTATCTTTGGGATTTGGTTTCAGGTTCCTTTTTTTCATGGCCCTATAAATCCGGCATTTCTGTCTGTCCTTGTATATAAGTCTTCATGTTATGGGTAATTAATTGGTGGGTTGTTATATCAGAATTATTTGTTGATAATTGAATCTATCAATTCTATTTCAATGTCCAAATGTTAATATTAATCTATAAACCCTATGCAAGTCACAGTGCTTAAGATGTAAATATCATGGCTCTTGTGAGGAGAAAAATAGGACTACGTTCCTCATTTTACAATTGGAAAAAGAAAGAGATGTAGGATGGGATTCATCCCAGGTTCTTTTTGTGGTCAAGAGACACATTGTCTCTTCACAATATAGATATTTAAAGTAAAACAGATAAATCTGCTCTAAAAAAATATGGTTTTTCAATTGATTATAATGGGTAACCCGGTAATGTAGACATCTTTATCACAGTTTCCTGAAGCTGTATGTGAGGGAACACTCCCGGAGTGTTGTCAGGACTTTTTCGAGTTCACAGAGATGTCTTGCAAAGTGAATTCATTGCAGATCCCTCAGGTCTCATAGGTAGAAATTCTTGTTTGAAAAAAAAAGAAATTGTTCTGATAGTCTATAAATATATACTACATAGGATTTGTACGGAAAAGATTGAGGGTGTATTGCTGGCAGGTAAAAAGGCTTTCTAGAGTTTTATAGTCGCTTTAATTTATTTGTTTCTTCCATGTAATTATTTTCATATTTCTGAATAAACATTAAGTCACTGCCTTCCTGATTAACTGATCAAATGTAATTTATTGTTATTTTTATTTAAAGGAGAAATAAAGAGAAAGTGCTGGCCTTAAAAAAATCTGTCGATAAAACTCATCAAACTTATTTTGAAATATTTTTTTTTGTTTCATATTAATTTATCCATTTTTATACTTCTGTCTCCTTACTTACATTTGTAATTTTCCCTTTCTATACTACTTATCTAGATACAAAATTTACTATTTGCTCAAAACACTTCTATTTACCAGGTTTCCAAACTATAATTGGAAAATAGTGAATGGGAATATCTCTATGAAATCTGCTTTTACCTCACATCATTTTAAAGCAAACAGAAGAAAATGATCTGTTTATAAAAATTGATGTGTTTTTTCAGCTTAATTTTGTATGAATTTTCATCAACTATAATTATTTCTGTGTATGTACACACAGTACAAAATAATTTTAAACAAATATTTATTATCCAATTTGCATGACTGCACTATGACCTAGAAAACATAGAATCAGTACTGCAATGTTTATAAGATTCCTTTCCTAAATATTTTGTAAGACTGACTTCTCATACTACTTGGGATTTGTTTTTCTTTCAAAATACAGTACTCCAGTTTGCTGAACCAGAACTTTTAAATATTAAATGCACTATTTTACAACTTTTACAAAATAAATTTAGGCAAAATAACTTTTGTGAATATAATACAGCATATATTCCTATCTAATTATTATCTGAGTTAAACAATGCTGGCTTGATGTATAAAGCTCAGATAAATTATTGAGCTGAGACATATGAGTGATATATCTTAACTCATGAGACTCTTAAGCATAATGAAACCAAATACTTTATATTGAAGCTTTAAGTGTCTTAATGCCCTCATCTCAAACAGATTTAGAGAAGGAATGTATGTACAAGTATAAATAACTCCAAGCTTTTATAGATACAAATGTATAGATACTGCCAATGTTCTCATCTTCTCTTCATGTAGCTGTTGTATTACATATAATAGGTAACATTGTATTCTAATTTAAGCATTATAAAAAATTGGGAAATTTTTTATTAAAAAAAAAAAAGACAATGGCAAGAAAAAAAACTGTGGTGCACAAAGGGAAAAAAATGTAGCAATGCTACTAAAAAAGCCTAGAACCTAGGAACATATATTTAAATGAATTATCTATATCAGGAGCATATAAATAACAAATTACTATAATATATATATTTATAAGAAATGGTGTACTACTTTCCTCTTTGCATATTATCCCAACTACCTGTTTTGTGAGTGTAATCTATCATGTTTACATTACAGGGAAAATCATGCATTTTTATTTACAATGTTGTGACCATTTTGACTAATTCAAGCAAGATCAAAAAGCAAAACCACACACCCAAAAAAGGTGAGGCCAAATGGAAAGGAAAAGTATATAAATGTCCTGTTTTCCCCTCTTTATGTAGGAGAACATTTCTTACTCTTCAGAACGGTTCCCTGGCTAAGGGTAGGTGAGGAAAAGTGAGCCAGATAAAGCTGGAAGGAAAAAACCTATACCAAATGATATATGTACCTACTCTCAAAGTTATGACTGATCCACAGGCAAATCATCACATGGTAATTGACACCTGAAGCTTTATACATTTCTAGTAAATTATCTGAACTTCTCCACTAAGTGAAAACACAGAGCAAAGGCTGGGGGCTGTGTGCCAAGAACAGCAAAGTTACTAATGCTTCAGTGGCTGAAGGTGGGCTGCGGGGCATGATACAGGGACATTCAGTCTGCATGTCATAGCATTGACCATGCTTCAGCAGTCAGAGCATGTGTAACTTTGAAAAGCAATTTGAGATTTTACAATGTTATGGAATCCTATTTAATCTATAGGCTTTCAGCCTTCAAATATTTTATTGTTTTTGCTTCTTTCTAATGATCAAGATTCCAAACTTCTTCCTCCAGACTTTACCAGATGCAAGACTTTATGCCTTATAGAAAGACTTTTTTTTTTTTAATACAAAAGAATTCATAATAACATTTTGTTTTTTCTTTAATATTTTTATGCAAATCAGATGACTTGCAAGTCATAACAAATGAATAATAATATGTGTAGATAATAAGTGTCAAAAACTCTATAGGCATACACTAGATAAATCTATTACTGACAACATGGGAATTTTAGAGAAACAGGCCCAGTGTTAAATATTTTGTCTCCACAATGATTCTGTGCAGGTGTGTCAACTGACAAAAGAAATAGTTATTCCTTATCTGGAGGAGGTAATTTCTAAATATACTTAGTTCTGAATAGGTTGTAACATCCTAGTGTTTGAAAGAAAGCATGTACTAAGAAAAAGAAAATATTTTTTTTGCTGCAATCATAGATATAGTCCCACCAAGTAATGAATCTACCAACATCATGTAAAATTTTCCAGTCTATAGACACACACTGACACTTGGGATACTCACAGAATCACAAATATTTTTTGAAGGCTATTCTTTCTTTAACTACTTTGCCTCCCTTCAATTAGTTTTCCATGAATTAATGATTTTATTATTAGGTTTTATAATCACTGAAGATGGATTCAGCTTTAAACTAGAGAGGCACAAATTTGAAAGTCTAAATGTAGTTGTCTGTCTAACCACCCAACAAGTTAAATGAAGATCTAGGTAACAAAGCGTGTGGAGCCCAGAGAATATTCTGTTGATGAAATGTAGGTGCCTACGTTAATGTGACATATCTTCCTATCCTCTCCTGCCTGAATAGGCTGACTCCCCCCTGATTTTAAAGTAAGCCTAGACAGCACTTGAGGCTGAACATCTTCATTATCAGGTTACTAGGTACAGACTCCCTCTTACCCTGGTACAATGAGTTTCAAATTCTCTTCTGCCCATAGCACAGCTTCAGCAGCAAGTGTGAAGAAGCTGTGTTATGAAGTTTAGTAACAAAACTCACAATGTTTACACTGTTCTTCAGGAAAGATGAGGAATAATTGCAGAGAGCGTAAAGAAGATGTCCAAAAGGAAAGATGCCTCAATAATGCTTAATTAGATCACAGGGTGCTACAGAGACAAGCAGATCAATATGTCCTCCAGGCTGTTGTGGACAAAGCAGGAAACAATTGAAGTGAAACAAGAATGGTCAGTTCAGCTTGAAATGGTTCTGACCAATGGCTTCACTCTAAGGTGAACTTAGAGTGATGAACTTTTAATCACCTACATTTGTCAGGTTGGATTGAATTTTAGTCTTTGCATTGATTACATTTATCTGGAGCTGAATCCCTTAGAAATCTATCTTAAATCTATCTTAAAAGGAATTAGAAAAAAAAAAAAAAAAAAAAAAAAAGATATAATGCAGTCTTACAGAAAAAATATTTCTTTCCACAACAGAACTTGAATGACCACTGTCTCTATTCAGACCTCCTACATTCTTAAAACAATGTTACGTTCTCATCAGAATTTAAAAAGTAACTAAAATTAGTATAAATCATAACTACAGCTACCATTTTCTCTCTGTTTCATCCTTTGTATATTCATAACCTCTGCAACAGGAAATTTTAGTCAATATGCTTTCCAATGCAGTCAGAACAAATGCTTTCCCACAGAATATGGGAATATATGCTATGATCTTGCCTGTTTGTCATTGGCATATTCTGATTTGTGACTTTCCTTTCATGTTGCTGTTGTTCTGCCTGTACAGACACAATCTGTGTCTTGAATTATATAATTTAGAAACAGTTGTTCAAATATTTCAGAGACATTAGTATTACTAAATAGGTTTTGTCATCTCATTTACATCATTTTGCATAAGTGTTTCCTGTCAAATACTTGCCTAGGATTTTCTAAGCCATTCTATTTTACAGAACAACTGTCAGCATCAACAAAGTTATCTGTGCTAAGACACAGACACCTATATCAAGAAGTAAATGTCCTTCTTGTGCTACAGATTATACAAAGTAATGTAATAACATCTCCCATCTTATTAATGTATGGACAGCGATGCACTTTTTTCCCCACAAGAACCACTGCAATGGTCGTTCTTGTTTATAAATAAATACTGCATTTTAGTTATGGAGCCAATGTATTCATTACAGTTTAGCATATACAGGCACAATAATGATATTTACAGGAGCTTTGCTGTAGACATTAGGAAGTTTAATGTATGTTGCACCACACTACCACACAGTAAGACCAGATTTACATATAATACTACATCAAATTATTATGTAATCCACTACATTTATAGAAATGCAGCTTTTAAACATTATAAGCTTCATAAATAGTTATATTTGAGGTTCTGAAACACTTAACAAAGTTACTATTAAAAAATTTATTTTTAATTAGTGTTAAAGCTAAAACTGAAAATAGAATAGAGCAAAGGAAATTACATGAGAAAGTATAATTTTTGTCAGTTTTGCACACTGACTGAACTTAAGCAACACATATTTCAAATAAAAAGCCATCTAAGTTAAAACTGAAACTCTGATTCTGTATAAAAACATGTCTTTGCATTCATGTGTATGAACAAAGGTAAAAGGTATATAAATTATTTTTGTTTACTAAAATGATGGTCGTTGTGTGCACATAATGTTCACTGTAAGATTCTATCTTTTTGTTGTATGCATCATGTAAAAAGATTCCACTACAGGTGTCTCACTCTAATAATTTACAAGCTTTCATGTCATACTTTTCACTGGTGCACTTGAACAAAATGCATAACATTATGTCAAATATCTCTTCAGTGGTAGGCATGACTGCACCATATTCATTTTATAGCTACATGATGTGATTTGCCTAAGGGTCCTCGAGAAGCCAGAGGCCAGTCTGCTTTAACAGTCACCAGATGATTGCATAAAACAGAAAAAAAAATCTAATTATGGAAAGAAGTTGTGTATTAGAATTTGAATTAATGTATACAGAAAAAATTTCTTCTCTGGACTCAGCTTTAAAAATTAAGAAGGCCAGATCATGACAAGGTTGAGTCCTTGCAGCACTGACATACATTGTTTAAAAGTAAAAGCTTCACCATCTTGTGGGCATGGACCATAATTTGGAATTAATTAACTCTCTAAAAGTTAGCTGTTTAATCTATGTAAACTTTTCTGAGTATTTTTCAAAGTCAGTGGAGTGTGATAAGACTTCTAGTGCTTTCTTCAATGGTGGAAGGAATTATGCCTACATATTATGTCTGGCTTATGAAGGCTTATACATAGTACAATGAACCTTACATTTTTTGATCCACCACTCAGATGCATCCTACTTTCTCTAGTATACACGGTGGCAGTTATGGTACAGTCTTAGTTGTACAGTACATTGAAACACTATGAATTAGATTTAAAAAGAAATATTGGTACCTCTATGCTAAGTGGTATCTTTGAAAGGGGATTGAGGACCCTGTGTTAGAAACCAAGGCTCTCTATACAGTGCAGATGGAGTAGTCAAGTGCTGAGAAGCAGAATGTTTCTTATGTGTGATGCCACATTGGAGATTTCTGATTCTAAGTAAAAAAACAGTTATGTGAAAACACCTTTTCAAACACCACTGATACTTCTGGAAATCAACTTGTTAGATCTTCGTCTCATATGTATCACAGAAAATCAATGCTGAATTTATTGGTTTTGCTATGGGAATTCACACACACATTTGCTATATTTGTAGAAGTACCACAGTTCCAAATTTAGAAGGTTTTTATAATTCTAGTACACTCTATTCTCCTCCTTTTTAAGATGGACTATTAAGCAATAAATAGTTTTAAAACACGTGGTTAAGAAGAGAAGATTCAGAAGTAAGCAGAATGTTTTGAGAAAGGGCACTAAAGGATATGGTTGGGTTTTATTTCTTCACTCATGGTCTTATTGAGAGTTGCTTTGTATTAAACTCATTAGAAAATGAAAATAATATAATTGGAATAGGGATAGGAAATCAAGGTTTTTCATCTCAGCTTAAATGTCGTAAGTCTAAGCTAAAAAGACAAGTTAACATTTCCTTTCTTTTCCTGGCCTGGTAAATCTTAACATATTCTGCTAATACAACAGGTTCTTTAGAGAGAAGGAAAGTGTTACTAACCTTTCTTCTACCCAACTGACAGCCTCCAGTTTAGTGCTTAAGTGACTGTCATGAGGATGACAAATGTACATTTGCAGTCCTTCATGCATGGAGGGAAACGGAAGCTCAGGTTTTCATCTTACAAATAGATACTTCAACCTGTCAGGTTTGTTTAAAGGCACTTCACAATCTTTCATCAAAAGCATTTTTGAAGTATGCAGCTGCCCCAACTACATTTTGTGTGTTAGATTATTTCTTAAATTGATTTTTTCAGTAGCAATTGGGCAGATGCTATGTTGTTCAGGATTTCAAACTTGGAAAGAATTATTAATAGTAACTGTAGGGCCTGATTTATTATAATTTCCTTTTACTTCATTGACAAATGAGTAGGCATCACAATGTTAGATTTTGATACCTACTTTCTGTTTAAATCTGTGCTATCATTTGGCTTTTCTTCCATTTCCAAAACAAGGAAGACCTACTCCAAGAGTAAAGAGAAATTGTGGTTATATAAATCTACCTAATTTTACCACTTCATAGCAAGGAGGCTTTGTTTTTGAAAACAGCAATCACCAGAGAAGTAAATGCAGCTCACATAAAAACTTTAATTACACTTGCTCTTCCTTTTTTCTCAGGAAGAAGTGAAAAAGGTCTTGATTTTCTTTGGATTTTGATAGTATGTGATTTTTTAAAACATTGCACTTGTTGGATAGATAAGTGTATTGGAAACTATTCAAACCTATACAAAGTAAGACAGAACTCAGGTGAAGATTTTGCTACAGAGAGAGATGAGTGAAAGTAACTGAAGAGTGTCTACACTCCCTGTAGTCTTCAAGCCTTCAGTTCTTTGGTTTGAAGAACTGCAATTTTAACTAGCTTGGGAGATAGTTGGAGAACTCTTTCTGTCTCTTCCCCTCACACCATAAAACAGAGATAGGAATTAAGAAAATCATTTTCCAGAAAGTCATCTGTCTCAATTTAAGGCTCAGAACAAGCCCTCATGAAAGGCAGAGTAGGATTTCTCTCTATTAGCTGCCTTCTCCCCCTCCTTCCCAGGGGAGATAAAAAAGGGAATATGGAAAAATAAAAATGCATCACCCAAGATTGGAAGTTGAGATTATAATAAATATAATGGATAACAGAAGAAAGAAAAAAGAAAAAAAAAAGGAAAAAGAAAAAGGAACATTAGGGGAAGAAGGATACAGAACTACATACAAAGCTCTCCCTAGGGTGCTGACTGATTGTGTAGTGCATGTGGAGCCAGGCCCAGATGACCTGAGATGTCGCAACAGCTTCCAGAGCCCAGGAAGGAAGAGCCCCCAGAACTTCTGGTCTCCTTGTTATATGGGGTATGGCAGGGAAGGGGAGGGAATAACAGCTGCCCTCTGATGCCTCAGGGTCCTAGGGTTACCACCTGTTCTCTAGCTCAGCATGTTCACCCTTAAACCACAACAACTTATAGAAAGAAAGAGGAAAGCTTCTGTGAAAAAAATCAAAGGTGACGGTTTAGTGGGAAGGGTTACAATGCATGTGAATAATAGTTCTAGTAATTCATTGAGCTACTACTTAGGAGATTTAAAATACTTTCCCACATATAAGCGACCTTGAACTCTGTAACAGCAAGTTCTACACAATTTTGTTTTGACAAGTTAGTGGTGCATTTAGTGACGACAGCACAATAAAAATATTTGCTGTCATCCTGCTCTTATATTCATACATTAGATACAGATAAACTTTAATGATGATACAAAATGATAAAATCTGTGAGTGTTAGAGAGGTCCATATTTTAATTTTTTTTTTTTAATAGCACTTTAGATGCACCTGCAAAATGTGAAAATATAGTTTCAATGTAAGTGCATTAATATAGCATTCAGCATGTTTTTTCTTTTGCACACTTTTAAAATGAACATCTCTTTTTCCTATCCATAAGAATCAGGGAAGATGCAACTATACTTCTTTCTAACCACTGCTCAGCTACTGCCTTGAGCTGCTTTAACTGCTTCGCATGAGAGACTGGTAAAGCAGTGCAGTTCTGCCTCAAGGGTTCCTGGGGCTCAGAAGACATTTCTGCACCAGTCTGGGCTCCTCACATTCTGACCTCCTGCAGCCAGATCCTACACCACAGAACCAGATGGGTTTCCTGCAAGCAAGGACTTGCTTGCCTGAGGAAGATGAAGATGGAAAAACATGAGCATTGAAGCCTAATCCAAAGCCTGCTGAAGTCAATATATGTCTAAAAAATATACTGCATTTGGCTTCTGCTGAGTTGTTTTGATTTGATCTTGATCTGACCAGTGTCAGTGATAGCTGTGTTTATTGCAAAAGACAACTATTCCTTTGTACAGACACACTATACATGCAGAAAATTGCTGCTAGTAGCAACAACAAAGACAAAAAAAAAGGTAAACTATTAAGTCATACAAAAAAAATTCTGCAATTATTGCCAACATGTACATAAAATTTTTTGTTCTGTACAAAACCAGATTTGCTTAATATTAATAACGGAAATCTTAAATAAAAAAGTAAAATTCGGCAATACTTTTATGTGAAAAAGTAATTGAAAATGTGAAGCATTTAGTAAAAAGAGTATGTCACACAAAATTATGAAAATGCTTAAAATTAAGTGCTTCTCCTTAAAGTTAAGTGAAAATCCTTCTTGGTCTCTTCTATATTAAAAACTTGAATTGTCTCTGATCTGTTTGATGAAATAAATAGAACTGTGAACACATTAAAGTTAACCAGATCTATTCCTTGCCCTACAAATATTGAATTAATCTTGACAGTCTTGCCATGAGTGGTTAAAGGTTGAAAAGTACAGCAAACTACAGTCTGATCTCAGAATATATCTGGTTTGTGTTATCAAGATGAGTGTATTGTGCTCAAACAACTATTACTTGTTACACTGAACTGAAGAGCTGAAATCATTTGTTACAGATGGTTTAATGAGAACATGTGATTAAGCTCATATAAATATGTCAGGTACCAACAAAAGCTACTTTAAAAGTCCTGTCTACTGTACTGATTGCCACATATATCCAAACCTTACTGAGACTTTACTTAGTTTTTTTTTTTTTCATAGATAATTTCATAAAATTGCAGACCAAGACTCCAGATCATCATTCATGTTTCATTAGATAATAAAACATTTGAGCTTGGAGGTAGGTCTTAAAATGCCTGATGTGGCATTTTTTTTGGTTTTTTCATACATTTTGCCACGTAGTAGAGTGCATATTCTGCTGTCAGTGCCCAAAGTCCTTTCATAGTGCTTGAGGAGAGTTACAGAGCTAAAGCAATTCATGAAGCCAGGATGCTGAACTAAGCAGAGTAAATTTGCTAGCAGAAAATGCTGAGGAGAGCTGCAGGTCTTAACGCCTCATTTCTTAAAGAGTGGCACTTTATTCTGGACTGGAAGAAAGCTTCTCTCTCCATTTAGGTTTCATGATCCATCTCCTGATGTTAAGGATCTTTAATGTACACATGGAAGAATCTCTCAGAAGTTGCTGTCCTTGTCCAATAATTTTGAGCTTAATGGTTGAAGAGCATATTTTGATGCTCTATAAGTTTTGTTGAAATCTCTTTTTTTTGCCGGAGGCGATTTAGCTTGTGTAACTTGTGAAGTTATAGATAGGATATTTTTGATCTTTACTGCTACTATTGTCTAGTTTGAAAAACATTTTAATATTATTGAAAGTGATTAATTGAGCTTGAGTGCAAAATATTAAAGTTGCTTTCTCATGTCTCAGAAGTATAGAATAGGCTTCTGTTTCTGTCTGTGTTCTGCTACAAACACATTAAAATGGGTATCCAGTTTATTTCCTCCAAGAATGCAAGACAGTGTAAAACAATGACAAATAATAAAAATAAGTGAATTTAATTTAATTATTTTTTCTACTTTAGTATGATAAACTTAAAAAAAAAATAAATCCACAGTTCACCATCTCTCCAATTATTTTTTTTCTAATTAAACACATGAAATAAAAATGAATGAAAAATACTAGTGTGTCTAAAGCAAATGCAAACATGTAGTAAGATCCAGAAATTACTTTTGATGTACTGTGTAAGAAACTAAGCTCCTGAGGGTGTGATCCCATCTGACATTCTAAGCCAGGCAGGACTAAATCAATCCAGTATCTAGTAGGATGACCTCAGAAGGGCGCTTAGGGCAGGTTTCATCTACCACAATTTTAGAAAATTGAAAGCTGAATATCTAATTCTAAGTAGATTGTCAGAGACTTTCTTCGCAACTAATGAAAAGATAAAGGCACATTTGGATGGTAACTTTTCTAGTCCTGAAAAAAAATGTGTGCAATATACCAGGAAGATTGCATACTGACTTATTACATGAATGTAATGAAAGCAAAAGATGACTTAACTAGACTTTGAGGTCTCAAATAGGAGTTCAAAATCATTTCACTCTAATGGCCAAAGAAAGTTAATAATTTAGTATTTTGGCCTCTTATTAAAATAATCAATATACATGCATGCAAAGACAAGATTTTAATTGCATTACAAAATAAGTACATAAAGCCAATATATATCTCCAAATGCTAATTTTCTTGTAAAAATAATGAACATTCATAAGTAAACATAAATGTCAGTAAAAAATATTTTTGTTTTTAACAGAGAGGAAAGGTCCTTACACTTCAGTTTAGAACTTGTGCTATGAAGCAGCAATGACTTTGTCATCTAAACTCTTTTGTTCTCTTATATACAGTCATAGTCTATGTTCATTAAATACTTCAGTAATTCCTTAAGGGGAATGGAAGAAATCCATCATGGTTGTCACATGCAAATGCTATCTATTGACAAAAGCACCTGTCTAGAGATTTTGTCCTAAGGAACAGTTAAGGAACACAAACCAATATAGCCTAATGAGAAAAGCTAATGAGTAATAATCAGCCTTCATTTTAATTAAAAAGAAAAGATTTTCTATAGAAAAGCAATTTTTTTCCTCAAGCATTTATCATTTAAAAGAAACAAAAAATATTTCCAAAATGCCATTTGACAAATATTCTTTCAACATTCCTTTGTCATATGTGTTAAAAATGATGACATGCTGATATTAAATACCATCAAAGAGCAGCTGTCTTTTATCTTTAATATGCTGGTGTGATTCTGAGATTCATTTTCATTATCTTTATTAAACATTATCTTCTGGATGAAAGATGATAGAAAAAACAAACTTGGGAGATACATAGTTTTTACTAAAGAAAATATGAATACATCTAAGATTAACACAGATTTGAAACATGATATATTCTATATTCTATCTCATAGCAGATGTGACTCTGTGTATCTAGTTGTGGCCTCAGACTACATCATCTTTATTTAAATTTTAAACTTCAGAATTCAGCAAAATGAAGCTTATCTAAAATATTGCTTTCTAATATCATACCTTCAGAAAAAAGCTTTTGCCTTTTAAATGTCTGTAATGTGATGTTACTGAAAACCAGTTTTTTGTAATTGCAACTTCACTTTGCAATTTGCATAGTGCTTGTTCTGAAACATAAGATTTGATCATATTATGGGTTACTCATGCAGAATTTTACACTTGTCAGCCTGCACCCAACCTTCAAAGTATATCAGTTTTCTATTCAGATGACAAAAAAAAAAGTTTCTATTTTTAGGTAGCATTTACACTCTAAGCACCTATGCACAAAGGTGTTTAATTTCTGACAAAATGTAAAAGTAATGTAAAATACATTACAAAATGTAAAAGTCTTGAAAGTAAGCAATATATCTATAAAACACAAATATTAAGTATCCTATAGAACTTTGTATCTTATGTATATGTATATAGCTCTAGTTCTTGCCATGAATCTTTTCCCATATAAGAGCTTATTTATTTATTCTTTTACAGGACATTGATACTTTTTGCTACAGTACTTTCATCTTTCTTTTTTTAAGAAAGGCTACATATGTAATCCTTTAGAGTGCTTTCAGAATTCTAGAAAAAAAAGGGCCTTCTGTTCTTAAAAGAGATCTATTGAAGGTTTGCCCTTTTTCTTCATGTTGACACAGATGTCATCTTGTATTCACCTCTGTGTAACTGTAACAAGTTTTGTTTCTTATTTTGAGGGAGAAGTGTTGGAAAAAAACAAAAGCTGAATTACTGCCATTAAACAAGAAGTCTAATACACAATAGAAATCAGTTATAAAAGGAGATCTCACTGAGAAAAAAAATATTTTTTTTCATTTCTTTTTCAATGAAGAAAAAAGAGTGTAAAGCTTTAATCTTTATAAAGCCTTTCTATGGATATGAAAGTGTGTTACATTTTGTGTTGGTTTTTGTACTGAGACTGGCAGGTGGCTGGAAGAGGACTCAGGAGAGGTTAACATCTGTCTTTTCTTAGCTTGAAGAATTCAGTTTTCATCTTTAACTCAATTTAACTCTTAGGATGCTGAAAATATTCAAATTTCACCATTCCCTTTCTGCATTACAGCACTAAAAATTATTTATATGAACTGTTGTCCCTATATGAGGCCATTTTTGTGATTAGAATTGTACATATATATGTGTAGATACATACATATAGATCCATGCATGTATTTTCTTCTTCCATTTAACTGCTTTCCACTTAACAATCAAGGATTCAAAGGTGGACCAGAATTATCCATTCTTCTGGTAAAATTTCCCTCATAATATCTGTCTAGGTGACAGAATATATTTTTTCTTTTTTTTTTTTTTTTTTTTTTTCCTGTGAGGTCTAAATTAAATTGAGTTGAAAGCTCCAGACAGATGTTAAATAACTTTTTTCAGATTGATATTAAGAATATCACAGAGTCATAGAATGTTTTATATAGGAAGGAACTATTAAGGATTATCTAGTCCAACCAAGAAGTGCCCTCATGGTTTTCACTAGATCAGGTTTCTTAAAGCCCTGTTCAATCTGACCTTAAACACTTCCAATGATGGGAGATCCACAATTTCTCTGGATAACCTATTCCAGTGTCTCACCAACTTCCTTGTAAAGCATTTGGCCTCAAGTTGCACCAGGGTAGGTTTAGATTGGATATCAGGAAAAACATCTTTACAGAAAGGGTTGTTAAGCACTGGAACAGGCTCCCCAGGGAAGTGCTTGAGTCACCAAACCTGAATGTGTTTAAGTCATTTGGATGTGGTGCTCTGGGGCATGGTTTAGTGGTGGGTTGTTAGAGTTGGGGTAGTAGGGTTAGGTTGAGGTTGGACTCGATCTTCAAGGTCTTTTCCAACCTGAGCAATTCTGTGATTCTGTGATTTCCTCCTTATGTCCAATCTAACCTTCCTCTCACAGTTTAAAAAAGTGGCCCCTTTTACTTACACTACAAACTCCTCTCTCAGTTTATCCTTGTGTCTGGCATTACTCCATCCTAGATGCAAAATCCAGAATTAGGCTTGTTAAATTTAATCCCATTAATCATTGCCCAGTGCTCCAATCTGTCTAGAACCCTCTGCAAGGCCTCTTGACCCTCAGGGGAGTCAAGAGCACTTCTCAATTTGGTATCATGATCAAACTTGCTAATGGTGCATTATACTTCTGCTTCTAAATCATTGATAAATTTAATGAACAGAACTGGCCCTGAAATTGAACCCTGCAGGACACTGCTGGTGACCAGTTACCTGCTCAGTATGAGTCAGCAGTGTGGTTCAGAGTGGACATTAGGAAGCATTTCTTTTCTGAGGGGGTGGTCAAAAACTGGAACAGGCTTCCTAGAGAGTTGGTTGATGCCCCAAACCTGTCAGTGTTTAAGACACATTTGGACAATGCCCTTAGTAACACGCTTAACTTTTAGTTTGCCCTGAATTGGCCAGGCAGTTGGACTACATAATCACTGTAGATCCCTTACAACTGAAATAGTCTAGTTTAGTCTATTTATACACTATACACATAGTATATTTACTATATACTATACAACACATGTACATGTACTACAGTATATCATACATATTTTATATATGTGTATGTGTGTGTTCAGTTTTTAGAAGATGAGAGAATGCACAGCAAAATGTGACAGAAGGCAGTCCTTATGGCCTTTGTATCAAATGATACAAAGAACAATCCCTCCTAGCTTCCAAATTGCTGCTGTTTGCACTATATTTAAATCTTAATTATAGAGTGGATAACATAGGCCATAAATAAATGCTAAAGGGAATCGTCAGCAGGAAATGTCTGCTTTAACTGCCTCATTCCAAAATTGCAGAAATGTAGAAGAGGACTGCAGAAGTGATGCTCTTTTCTGTAGCCTCTTGTACTGCAGTAATATAAACCACAATGCTGAGCTGAATAGGCCACTGATTCAGGACAGTAGTGGTCATTCCTTGTGTTCATCTTTTCTTTCCTACAGAGATGACTAAGCACATCCATAAGTGATTAATAAATTAAACTCTTTTAACCATATTTTCAGGACAACATATTGTCATGTAGCATATTTTTATTTTCCCAGAAGGTACAAATATGCCCAAATCCTATGATACTGTGTCATGACTGTGCAAACACACATAAGCAGTCATATCTTAATTAGAATAAGTATTTTAAATCCTGTGGCATTTGAAATGGAGAAATGATATGAAAATTGAAGATAATCTGCTACACTATAAATTTAAGGACATAGCATATAGAATAAAATAACGAAATTATTTACATCTATAAAAACAATCACAGAAATGAATGATGGATGCCATTAATTTCCTGGCTTTCAACTGGGCCTTGCCTTTTGAAAAATTAATTCCATAACATGTACAAAGCTAAAGATATGTTTAGTCTACTGCATAAAAACCAGAAAGGGACCTATCTCTGGTCAAAAGACACCAACCATCTCACATTTATGTTGTTTAGAGATAGCCTAAGCAGTACGTATTGAACACATATCTGACTTGTAAAAAGCTAGCTGGAGGGGTCCAGAACACAGGCAGCAAACATGTAATCAGCTAAGCTGTGAAGATGAGCAGACATTTGGTTCTCCAGGATTTTTCCTAGCTATGCTTTATTTACTACTGCAGATGTAGACCAAGGAATTTGTTATTTAACAGTCCTTCAAGGGTAAGGGAAAGAAGGGCATTGTAACAAAGACTTATTTATTCACTAAAGCAGTGTAGCTTAGACCCCCATTTTAGTCACTAAACTATACATCAGTATACTTGTTTAAAAATTATAAAATTTCCTGTCTCTTGTCTTACTATTTTTTTGTTCTTAGCCTTTATCCAGCAACCCTATATATATATATATATATATATGGCTCCTGCCTTAGCTTGTTTGCATTTTACTCTTTGTGCCATATCCTACGCAAAATTATGTGAAGAAACTTTGATCCCTACAGGGATTCTACAAGACAAAAGAATTATAGGTGGATTTTAACAACCAGTCACTTCCTACCTTCATCTCAGAGAGGACGGAAACACATAAAAGCACATGACAGCTAATAAGTCTCTAAAACTCCCAGCAATTGGTGGCAAAAATGGGAAGATGGAGTTTTATGCTACATAGAAATAGTGATTCACAACAACTCCATGAAGGCTTTTGTGGGAGTAGACAATGAGTGCAGAGACTACTTCTCCTTAGTAGCAGTGGAAGTTGTGATTCCAATAGTTCTGAATTTTCCCATCCTTCAGGTACAGAGAATATTCTCTCCATCAACACACAAAGGGAAAAAAAAATAAAAAATAAAAAAAAAAATCAGTGGGAGCGTTTCACCCTTCCAGTAGCTAGTTTGTGCACAAAGAAAGCATTGGGCTTTTGTAGCTGTCTAGTAAATTTAATATAACATCTCTAAAGTTTTTCAGATTTCACTTCAACTAGATGACAAGTATGAACACTCTTAGTCTAAGTTTATAAAACATAAAACAGTACTCTTGTCACAAGTGGAAATTCTAATGAAAACATCTAAACTGGGGATGTGGGATTGTCTGGAACTGTTTACACAGAAAAAGAGGCATGGCTATTGTATCTGTCTTATATCTCTCTCCCCTACATAAACATTCACAATCTGTGTATACATAGAAGTCAATGAGGGGGGAAAATAGCCCCAACTCCCTCAAAAAAAAAAAAAAAAACAACCTGCATTTTCAAGTGCTACTAATAAGTGCATTTAATGTGAACACCCTGGACTAAGCTTTTAGGAACTTCTGGCAATATTATCAGACTGCGACTAGGTTTAAGGAAAAATCTTTGTTGAGTTACAAAGGCAGAGAGAACTAAGATGTTTTAAGGCTGAGTTAATCATGAAGACTAAACTAGAAAAGAACCATCTGAAGTAAACAGCAATTCAGTGGAAAATAATTCTTCTTGAGATATACTATTCCATTTTTTTATTTTACAGCTACTGGCTGCCAGCAAATGTGAATAATCTTATTCAGATTCTTGCATAATTCTGTTTTTAATTTTACTTTTCATCATCTGATTTATTATCCTTAACTTCCATACTCAATTTATTTTTGTTTTCACTTTTCTTCCATTAATTACTGTTTTCCAATAACAAATGTTACATTCTTTAAATTTGTAATGTCAAAGTTAAGGGACTTCTCTATATAGCATATAGTCAGTTTAGGTAAGATCTCTGGAGAGAGCCCAGAAAAGGGCCATAAGGATGATCAGAGGACTGGAAGACCTGCCATAAGAAAGGCTGAGAAAACTGGGTTTGTTCAGCCTTGAGAAGAGAAGGCTTAGGGGATACCTTATTATAATGTACCAGTATATAAAAGGTGGCTACCAAGAAGATGTAGACTTTCTTTTTATAAGGAGTCACATGGAAAAAAAACCAAGGAGTAATAGGTACAAGTTACTTCTGGGGAGATTCCAACTGGACTCCAGAATAAAATTTTTCACCATGAGAACAATTAGACACTGGAATAATCTCCCAAGAGAAGTGGTGGATTCCCCTACACTGGACAGTTTTAAGATTCATTTTGACAGGGTGCTGGGCCATCTCATTTAAACTATAAATACAGTTTACCTTAAAAGGTTGGACTAGATGATCCTTGAGGCCCCTTACAACCTGGTATTCTATGATTCTATGATTTACATTTTGCAGAAGTACACTTCCTATGTTACCCATGAAAAACCTGATGTGGCAAAAAGCGATTAGACAGAGAGGTAGGTTTAAGTAAATCATTTTTGTGAACTTCACTCACAGACATTATATCCCACTGATGCAAGTTTTTATGGATACAATGGAAGAATGGATTGTTACAAATTAATAGTGAGAATACACTACAACAAACTAGAAAGCCTGATAAATGTTATGTATATGTTAATCACCCACATTTGCAAACTTACAGCATGCTAAATATTCACTTACCACTCCAGTTAAGGGCTCTCAATCTTAGAAAAGTCACCTTGGATGATGTCCTGACTAAGGAGGGAAGGGTATCCATACAGGTGAGCATTGGATGAGGTGACTCCGAATTCCTAAGCTAAACTTTAAGACTTTCATCCCCTGGTTTACACCACCGATTTTACAGTCTGAATACACAAGATTGTGTCTGAAACATTCCAGGTGGTTGTGGCAAAACTATGTCTGATTGGATTATGCTGTCTGCATAAACAAAAGTTGTTGGCTGAAACCACCACTGAAGCCCTCCAGGCTCTCTTTTTCTTACTTTCTCAGGAAGCCAGATAGTTGTTTGAATTGAGACTCAGGGCATACTATTTGTTGAGGCATTTCAAGGCTCAGCTCAGGTTTTGGTTCTTTGTGTGGTGCAGTGTTGCCCCGTTTGGCCTGGGGCTCATCGTCAACTCAGGGCTGAGCTATCTACACAGCTCCCCATGTGTTGTCTCTTCATAGACAGGGCATTAAGGCAAACCAAAGCTGTGTCTTGCACAATCCCCAGTGAGTTGCCTGCATGCACCAGATGTTACTGAAACCTGCTTATGAACTATGAGCTAGAAAATCCATACATATCGTTAAAAAAAACCAAAAAAAACAAAACCAAAACAACTTCAGCTTGCAAAGGTATTGATCTCTAAATACAAAAGGTGTAAGATTCATCAATAAAGTCTTTCTGGTATCCCTGTGGCTGTTCAGTCATTGTTTTCCCACATCAGAAAATGGTTGTAGTGGTAATCATAGAATCACAGAATCATTTTGGTTGGAAAAGACCTTTCAGATCAAGTCCAACAGCTAAGGCAGCACTAACAGGTCACCAATAAACTATGTCCCACAGCACCACATCTATGTGTCTTTTAAATACCTCTAGGAATGTTAAAGGGACTCAGAATGTCTGTGCTTAGAGTGATAATTGCTGGTCTGATAGACTGACTCCAGGACAGAACACATTGTTAACCCTACAGGTAACAACAGGTAACAGAAAGCCCCACATCAACATCAATTAACAAGAAGAGGTGGAGGTTCCCCTGGAGAACGTTGCTTGACTGGGTATGAGGTCAGTTAACAGTAAATCTTTCTTAAATTAAACCCCAAGACCAAAACACCCCTAGAGATTTTAGCCACAGGCAAATTGGGCACAATCGATACAGTGTAACTTAATCTCAACTTTTAGTGTATAAATATTCTCTGCCCTGTCACTATGGTGTGCTAGTTTTCTTGGCTTTAGCCTGCTAGCACCCATTCCTGCATGAGATTGTAATAAACCTGATATCTCAACTCTGTGTGTGAACTGGATTTGGCACACTGGGTAAAGAATCTATTTTTGGGACAACAGAAATGGTGACTCATCCACTTCCTTAGGCAGCCTGTCCCAGTGCTTGTCAGTGAAGTTTTTCTAACCTAAACCTCCCCTGGTGCAGCTTAAGGCCATTTCTTCTTGTCCTTTTACTTGTTACTTAGGAGAATAGACCGACCCCCACTTCTCTACAACCTCCTTTCAGGTAGTTGTAAAGAAGGATATGTTCTGAGCCTTATTTTCTGCAGGCTAAACAACCTCAGTTCCCTCAGATGCTCCTCATAAGACTTGTGCTCTAGACCTTTCACCAGCTTTGTTACCCTTCTTTCATTATGCTCCAGCACCTCAATGTCCTTGTATTTGAGGTGCATCCTCATCAGTGCTGAGTATAGGGACATAAGCACTTCCTTATTCATGCTGGTCACACTGTTTCTGATACAAGCCAGGATGCCATTGGCCTTCTTGGTCACCTGAGCACACTGCTGACTCCTGTTCAGCTGGCTGTTGTCCAACATTTCCAGGTCCTTTTCTGCACAACCTAGTGCTTGGCCTTGTTGAATATCAAAGCACAGGACTTGATCCCTTGACCCAGACTGTCCAGATTCCTCTCTAGAGCCTTCATATACTCAAGCAGATCAACACACACACCCAGCTTGGTGTTGTCCACAAAATTCCTGAGAGTGCCCTCAAAACTCTTTTCCAGATCATTGACAAAGATATTAAAACTGGCCCAAATACTGAGTCCTGGGGAACATCACTTGTGACTGGCTGCCAACTGGATTTAACTCCATTCACCAGCATTCTTGGGGCCCAACCATCCTTCCAGTTTATTATACAGTGAAACATAAGCCGATCCAATCCACAAGCAGCCAGATTCTCCCAGAGAATGCTGTGGGAAACAGTGTCAAAAGCTTTACTAAAGTCTAAGTAGACAACATCCACAGCCTTTTCCTCATCCACTAATAGGTTCACCTGGTCATAGAAGGAGATCATAAACCCATGCTGACTGGGCCTCATCGCCTGGTTGATTTTCACTGGAAGTTGGGAGGGGGCGACAGCCAGTCTGTACAAGCAAACCAACCAATGGGATATTCAATACCATACTAACATCATGCCCATTATATAAGGGTGGGGGACAGGACGGGACAGGATGTGTGCACTCTGTTTGGGGTGGCACCATCATTTCAGAGCTAGCCTGGTCTGTGTGGTTTATATCACTTGCTTTATATGTTGTTTCATAACTGTTATTTTTACTGTTGTTTACTTATCCTTTTGCATCATTCTATTAAATTCTTCTTATCTCAACGCATGGCATTTTGCATTTTTCTCCTTATTCTCCTTCATGTTTGAGAAGAGGGGATATGGGGAGCCACATGATGATCAGCTCCAACAGTGAACTATTGCAATCATGTGTCTGACTTGTATTACTTGACTAATTTCACAATTCCATTCATAATCCTTTTAGCTGTAAAGATCTAAAAAAATAGACAATGATTGTTCGTTCTGTAAAATACCATGTTTGGTTAGAAAACCTGTCAAAAGAAACAAAGCATGGCCATTTTATTTACTTCATTCTTTCTTTCTTACATGAGCATTTCCATACAAATTTTAATGTGGTGTAAAATATTGGTCTTTATTGGAATAAGGTGGGAATATCAGTATATTCCTGGTGTTTTCCAGATGTGCAGTTTGTTAGGGAAAAAAAAAAAAAAAAAAAAGCGTAATAGAGAAAGATAAATGTTTATTCCCTCTCTTTTTTAAAAGGCACCTTTTTTTTTGTCTCCAAATAACTGAATCTGCCAAACTACCTTTTATTTTCTCTTTTCAATGAATGTAGGAAATCCAAGTTACATGCTACCATGTTATAATGAGTACTTAGGGAGGATGTTAAACAATGCAATATTGTACCGCTAACAAATCTTCATAGATATATCTGTAAACAATCTCCTAAATCATCAAATATGACCTCAGAGACTGATTTTTTTTCCCAAGGTTTGTAGGAAATAGGTCACATACTCAAGATTTTAGAGTAACAAATGAAGCACTAGAGCAATGACAACAAGAAGAAAACCTCTTGCCTCTTTTCAAATAATTTTTTGAACTAATGGTCAGTGACCCAGATCATGATGAAGAAAAACCGGTGAAGCCAACCTTACTCTATGACATCATAATTGTATAAACAAACAAATAAATAATCAGAGACACCTAATTTGTTTCCTTGATGTGTGTCATGCTGAATTATTTTCTTTCGACATTCCTCTTAAAATTTCTGTAACTTAATTTCTGACAATTGTTATAAAAATAATTTCTCTGATGCAAAATATTTCCTGTGCAGTTTTGACCTTTTAAACTGTTTATGGTTGTTCTGTCCCATTATATGTCCATTAATTTCTATTCTAGTCAAGGTATTCATATTTCATTCTTGAAGTCTGCATAAGCTGGTTCTTGAAACAAGGTAATTGTTTGGTTTTTTTTTTTTTTTTCATATTCTTTTCAGTATTGTTTATATTCTTTGGGTACTACTAATAACAATACTTCATATATTTATGTGTCAGAGCATATTAAAAAAACAATTATTATACCTGTGGTTATGATGGGCTATAGTACAAATTAATATAAACATCAACTCTAAACCTGTATTAAAAATAATATGACTTTTCCCTGTTTCTACTAGGAAGACAGATACAGAATAAAGACAACAATTAGGTGGGGTAGTATTCAAGCTGCTTGGTATGGGTGACAAGCTTCAGTACCATGATACCATTACTGCTGCTTTCTACACCAAATTTGACACTATTGATGTATTACCCATCACATTCAAGTATTTGGTTAATTCCGTCAGGGGAATGTTCAGTTTTTGAAATTCAAGCAACAACTCTGGACGTAATTCTGTCTTTGCAGGAAATGATGCAGCTATAGTCTCCACAGAAGCTAATGAACAACAATATTTTTTTTCTGAAGGACATTGTATCTCTTTTCCCAGAATGGTAATTTTACTACCTCCTGTCCCACTTTCAAGTGTTGAAATTTTCTTATTTCTGTTCTTTTAAAAGAAAACAGACATGTATACATGAGCATCTCAGAAGGAAGTAGGGAGCAGGAAAAAAAGGAAGAGTCATATGACAGTACTGAACCAATTAAAACAAAATCTGTCTAAACTAGGTTTCTGACAGTAAACCATTTCTGGATGTCCTTCTTACTACTTACTTTACAGACCTTTAACATAAGATAATGTTCTTCATGGCAATATTGATATCCAAATCAACGCAATGATTTTTAGGGTAAAATAAGATCAACATTTAGAATAATTGTCAAAGTCTATATATATTCTAAAGCTTCATCCAAATATCTTAAGATTTTTCTCCTGACAGACAATCTGATTTCACATTAGTTTTTCTTCACCTCATAAGAAAATGTGTATTAGTTCCCCAGAAGATGGTTATGTCACTTTCTTCTCCAGAAATAGTTGTTACATTTCTTTTTACTACATGATTAGACATGATTTAGAAATTATAATTGAGAACAGTTAAGAGGAAGTTTTAGTGAGTTGTAAGATCATTAATAGACTTTAAAGCTGAAAGTTTCTCTTAACTGCTGTATGAAAGGTTATGGTTCCTATATTGGTCCTTTCTCATTGAGATAGAGCAGAGGCATAATCACATAGAGGAACAGTTAAAATATGAACAATTTATATTTTCATTATCAGAAAATGAAGTGACAATTTTCTGTCTGTTAGACCTATAAGATTCTAAATCATTCATTGTGAGTTACACCATATATGTTTTGAGCTGCATCATACATGCTACATTTGAATTTTACTTCAAGAGGGCAGTCTGCATACTTGAGCTACAACTCATAAAGTTTCACTTGTATTGAGTTTGTATACACTGTGTTCCTTATTTGTATGGAGAAAAAAAAAAAAAAAAAAAAAAATATATATATATAACATGATGGTATGTCTGTTTGCAATATTTTTTGGAATTATGATACAAATATATCCATAAGAATATTAGACCAGTCAGGATGGGAATAATGGAAGGGCAAGAAATATGTAAAACAGATGTCACTTCAGAAATACTTCATTCTGTCCTCTAAAAGATGCAATAAAATTGAAGTACAAAATGTTTACAAGTTCTGCAGTTTCTTTAAATGCTATTGTCTAAAGTATAATTGCATTTCAGCAAAAAAGGAGACATTCAGGAGCCTTAGATTTAGTCTTCTCAATATGAATCTCTTTAGTAGTAATGTTTTCCTGAATTTCAAAAGAATCTGACTTTTTAAAGTAGATGCTGTCACACAGTTCCCAGGCCCAAGAGACAAGCAATGGTTAATGAACACATCTGTTCTCTAACCATGTGACAAAATATCTAGAATCCCTGTAGTAAAGACATCAACATTTAACAAAAAATATCACCATGCATTCTCTGATTTCTAGGACAGTGTCTTCATTTACGGTAAGAGTAGCATATTGTGTGAAAGCCAATCACAAATGAGTGTAAGAATCTACAGTGTGCCAATAAGTACTGGGTTTTGGTGGGAGTGTTTTTGTTTGTTTGCTTGGTTTTGTTTCTTTCTTTTTTGATTTGTTTTGATTTGTTTTGTTGTTTTTTGTGGTCTGGTTTTGGGTTTTTTTGAGATAGAGCTTGCACTCCTCAACTTTTGAATTTGGTCCCAAGTGGATAAAAAGAAAAAAATAACATTATACTGCTTGGAAGAAATGATAAACCTTTGTAGAATAGTATCAGTGTCACCAATACTCTTGAAGAAATTTTAATGACTTGTGCAATTACAGCAGTACAACAGTTTAACTGTCTTGAAAAGACGTTGGAATAGGTGTATTCCTTAATCTTAAAAATCCTTGGCACATAAACCTCTTCACAATTAGGAATGAAAAGCAAGATTCATTAATCATATCCCAATAATGAAAGGATTAAAAAAAAAAAAAAAATCTGGAAGGAAATCTCTGTAAGAGGCTTAATTGTTAATTGTAACATTCAGAAAAGTATGCAGATTTCAAGTTATGATAATTAACAGGAAAAGGAATCATCACTGATGCTGCTTTTGCTATCTGACACAGGAAATTTCACAAGAAAGGTGAAAGTCACTACTTTGTCAGTTACTGCTGGAATGAAAGGCTTCTAAAGTTATACAGCGGGGTAAAAAGAACACTGAGTTACTAGAAATTTGTTTGACAGACAATTTACTATAACTATTTGATGTCAGCTCCATATTTTACTTGTATTAAAGAAGAACTTAAAATAAAACAAAAAAAAATCTGAAAAAGTAAAGTTCTAACCAAAAAAAGGGATATTATCTTCAAATAAAATTTTAAACACTAACCCAACAATTTAACTGGTCTAAACACACATATATTTTAAACTAAATTCTAAGGAACTTGTTTTTAATGCTGGTATAAGGACACTCTTCTCATTTCTTTACATAAATGTATGCATTTTATGTCATCTTTGATGAAAATACTGTCTCTAGAACAAAAAAATCAATCTGTAACATTGCAAAAAGTAAACCAGACTTGATTAACATGTGCCATCTTATTCAACAGGGCATTAGACAAAGAGCATAAATATTTGTTTTGAATAAATAAAAATTTAACTCAGCTCTGGTGCCCCCATCACAAGTAGGACGTGGACCTGTTAGAACAGGTCCAAAGGAGGTCCATAAAGATGATCAGAGGGCTGGAACACCTCTCCTGCAAAGACAGGCTGAAAAAGTAGGGATTGTTCAGACTGGAGAAGAGAAGGCTCCAGGGAGACGTTATTATGGTCTTTCAATACCTGAAGCAGAGTCTACAAGAAAGCTGGGGAAGAACTTTTTACAAGTACTTGTAGTGATAGGACAAGGGGTAATGGTTTCAAATTGGAAGAGGGCAGACCTAGATTAAAAATTAGTAAGATCTTCTTCACTCTGAGGGTTATGAGACACTGGAACAGGTTGCCCAGGGAAGCTGTGGATGCCCCCTCCCTGGATGTGTTCAAGACCAGGTTGGATGGGGCTTTAAGCAACCCAGTCTAGTGGGAGGTGTCCCTGCCCATGGCAAGATGGTTGGAAGTAGGTGATCTTTAAGGTGCTTTCCAACCCAAACCATTTTATGATTCTATGATGATTCTATGAAATATCATTTCCTTTACACAAAGCCTATGACAAGTTGTGAGTTTCGTCCCTAGCGTATTACTTACTTGTCTAGTTAGAATGTTATTTGTTCACCTTAAAATTTATTGTTTAATTTACATAGAAATGCTATGTCCTGTACTGTTCTCTCACTGAGTAGACCCTGAGAAATAATTAAGACAATCCAAAAGCACCTCCAGGTTCATGACCTAGTTATATGTAGTTTGGAGAGCATGGCACATTTAGCTGAAGGTTGAGAAAAGCTTTTCTTCACCCCACTGGGCTACTTTGAAGCTCATCACAGGAGACATCAACCCATCAAAGTCCCATCTCCACAAGTCCAAGGGAGAACAGGGGCACAAAGTGAAGCAGAAACTCGAATTAAGGACTCAGAGGAAGGGGTACCATATTCAGACTCTTCCCAAGGCTGTTTGAGGATGCCCTCCACCCCAGTGTCCAGGCTTGAAACCCATCGGGAAGATAAGCAGCTCTCCTATGGAAATGAGGGCATACACTGACAAGGGGTATAGGACAGTATGAGGATGTAACATAAAAGTATTCTGGGATTGCACAAGATTTACTATGGTGTTTTTAGAGGATGAACAAAAGGTGGGGGAAGGACACAGGTGATTTCAGGAGGACTAAGTGTGTCAAAAGAGGGATAAAGGATTAAAAAGGCCTGGTCATATATAAAAAATTGTCTGGTCTGTATGTTCACCTGTCCATGACCTATGTGATCTCATGGACAAATCATTAAGCTTAGAGCTATATTTACATGACTATGCTGCTGGGATTTCAGTCCTAAACTCAGGTTCATGCATGAGAGGTAAACTTGCAAAATGTATATCACTTTTAGCATTTTCATAGGTGCTAAATCTGTTCATAGGCTCTCTGTCTCTATTTGGAGTTAGTTTCAACAGCCCTCTCAGTTAGAAAGCTACTGCTGATTAGATAAAAGTTATGATAACCATCTAGCAATTAACTGTGGCAGACAATTAGCCTGTGTTACAGCAAGACAAAACATAAAAGATTAAACTACCAGAACAGGTCATACAAATGACTACCAGTTAGTTTGTCTTGCAGGTGACTAGTTCTGACAGTCCGTTTTCAGTCAGCTGGAAGCTGGGTTTAGACAGGTTAAAGGAGCTAAAAATACCTTTATGCTGCCTCTCATTTTCAGATTTCCAGACAAGAGCAATGTGTTAGCACTGCTGAACTATGATGACACTGATATGACACTGTAGTGCAAATATTAGAGAGCTGGCCAGGAGCTACATTTTAACATATTGATCTTTCTTTCACTTCCTCCTCACCCCACAGAAAGACTCTATTGACTTTGCAAATATTTTCAAAAATTGTAGATATTTTGTATTTATATATGGATTCAGGTCCCACAAGGACCTCCTGTATATAAAGAATGTTATCTACATTACATTCTTAGATTTTAATCAGACCAAAACCTAGTCATACACCAAGGTGTGGTAATATATTATTATACTAGTTTGAGCTCAGTGAATTAAATTCTGCATTACAGATTTCTGAATCTGATTAACATGAATTAGTTATAATTGCATTGAAATGTTTCTCCACATTTTGGGAACAGACGAGTTCCTAAGTAGACATTTAAGATATTACTGTAGTGCAAAATAAGGTGAAAGTAAAGATAAGATGAAGATGACTAAGTCAGGAAGAAAATAAAAAGAAAGAAAAAGAGAGGTAAGAAAAGAAAATTAATTCTGTGCATTTTTATACAAAATTGGGAAAATAATGAGAAGAGTCTGCTTATAGAAATTATGTAAGTTTAAGAAGAATCATAGAATCACAGAATAGCTATGGTTAGAGAAGACCTTTAAGATCATAAAGTCCAACCATTATCTATCTAACTCTACCTGGTGACTACTACACCATATCCTTAAGCATCATATTTAGATGGCTTTTACATACATCCAGGTATGATGATTCAACTGCATCCCTAGGTATCCTGTTCCAGTCTTTGATAACCCTTTTGGTACAGAAGTTTTTCCTAATGTCCAACCTAACCAACCCTGGCACAACTTGATTCCGTTTCCTCTTGTACTATCTGTTGCGACTTGTGAGAAGAGACTGACACCCACTACTCTACAACCTCCTTTCAAATATTTGTAGAGAGTAGTAAAATCTCTCAGCTTGCTTTTCTTCAGACTAAGCAAGCCCAGATCCCTCAGCTACTCCTCATAAGACTTATTCTGAAGACCCTTCACCAGACTCTTTGCCCTTCTATGGACTCACTCCAGCAATGATTTATTTTTGGTTTTACACATATAGAATATTTATAATAGATAATTGCATTTGAGGTTTTTGTGGGTAGCTTAACCCCAAACAGCAACTAAGCAACACAACCTTGCTCACTCATTCTTCTCCCAGGGCAATGGGAAGAGAATCCGAAGAGTGAAAGTGAGGAAACTCATGGTTTGAGATAAAGACAGTTCAATAAAAAAAAGGGATAACCACCACAAATATCATACTTTATGCAGTGAAGAACTGGTAACATTATCAACTTTTTGTGGCAAGAGACCACCTCTATAAGGAACACTGTTGTTATTACACTTAGTACCCCTGGCAACATTAGAAGAGTGAGCATAGAACCAAAGAAAAAGGTAAATATTACTTTTACCTATTTAGAGTAATATTTTTTCTAGAGTATTAATTTTCTGTATTAAGTATAAGTATTACTGGACTGGACTGGACATGACAACTACTGTATTAAAATTTTAGCTCAGCTAACAATAAATTGCCTCCATGTAAATGATATGTTAATTTTTTTGCCTATATAAAGATGGCAACTATACAATGGACAATGATTTTCATTGTGAAAAGGCAATAAAAAGTAGATAGTTCCATGAACATCTTCTCTATCACCAGTAAACATCAAGGTCTAAAAATCTAAACTGGAAAATGTCATCTGTCTGGAATGAAGATTAGTCAGACACTTTCTGTAAAGAATCTTCAAGAGTTTTCTTCCTCTATGTTGATCTTAATCTTCTTGTTTATTGTTCACTTCCTAGGAGATGTGGCAATTTCATTCTTTGGATATATGTTGATGGAATCACAGCTGTTCTCAGTTTCATTAAGTATATTTAAAACAATAGTCTTTTATTAGTAATCTGATTTCCTAAAGAAACAGTTTTTTACATCCCCCCATTTGTTTGTATGTCTTTGTGTCCACTCCCCTCACCAGCAAATTTTTTAGCTCTCCATGAAATTTCAACCACATTTGATAACCCAAAAGCATTATCTACTGTCTCAAAGACAATAGATATGGTGACAGTTTCCTAAAAGTTAATGGAACTGTGCAAAACTTGACCTCCTGTCCTATTCACCACACAGTTTTTTGAAGGATGTCTTTGTAATGTATAGTAGTAAGGTGTTATTTGTTTCTTACAATTTAGAGATTTGAGAAGAGATGACAAATTGACATCCTATCCAGGACAGTATCAAGGCATCTTTAGTCTCTTTTATCTTTGATATGACTCCTGTTCAGAGTTCTTGGGTTTTTTTATCCCTTTTTTTTTCTTTTTTTTTTTTTCCTCATTTATACTTTGGTGAAAATTTGAGTTTTCTTAGAAGATTTAGCCTTATACAAAGATACTCTGAGCCATCTGACACCCAGTGAATGTTACCATTTCTTATTTTGCCTCTTAGGATTTGTCAGAATGAAGAAAGTATTGCATTTTAAGGTACATGTAACACAGTACTAACCAAAAGAATAGATTGTACTCCTAGAATGTATGTTAAGAAAATGCTAAATGTGTACTTAAAAAGCAGAGATCCATATGAAACTGTTATTACTATTTCTGACAAAAGTTAACTGTGCAGGCAAGTGATAGAAAATAGACCTTCAGCTTGGATTCTTTCCTCCTCCATAACATTTGGCCATCACAAAGACACTTAGTTTTGAGGGTGGGAATATCTCAGTCTTTAAATGCTTTCACTTTAGCTACTATTGAAGAAAATGAGAATTTTACAATTGATTTTAATGGGTACAGATATGCACAAAATGCAGAGAAATAAATTAGCTAAGTATTCCAGCCAAAGCAGAAGTATCACTTGCCTAATTCTGCTGCCACAACATCTGTCCATTTCATATATATCAGGAATAGAAAGAATAAGACTATAGAACTTGACTGTTTCTAACGTGTGGACATGTACAAAACTCACATCTTTTTCCCAACATGTTAAGGCAAAGTCCTTTTTATATGCAGTATGATTTTTGGCATAAGCCTCAAACAAAAGTATTATAGGCTCTATTCATGTCCCTTAGGATAGTGTTTTCTAGTACCTTATTCAGGCAATCATCTGATGATGTTCAACAGACTTATTTCTGTTTCAAAGGAGACAAAATATTTAAAGCTAACCCTGACCTTGTTGTTGCATATCCAAGAGAAAAAAATATTTAATATTTGAAGCAAGTGTATAAAAATCTCATCATTGTGTTGATTTAGAAGCAGTTATGATTTTTCCCATCTGCCTATACGGTCTCAACTTTGCTTTGTAAATTTTGTGTAAAATACACTTTTATTAAATTAATTGCAAAACCTCAGGAATATTGACTAATTTATAGTGAATTCATATGAAAAAGAAAACCAGTCTCAGTACTGGCAGAGAAACAAACAGTATTTTCAAATTGGTTATCATTTTAAGTCTTGGCTTGACTGTATTCCTTTACAGCCATTTTACTACTCAGTATTCCTTCTGTTTTCAGTGCTGACAGACAGTCACAGAATTTGTCCTCTCACTTCTGTCTCCTAATTAGATTAGTTAAATCTCTCTGAAAAATGGGCAATTTGCCATACCCTGTGATTTTAACATGAATCCACTGTTGAGTATCCTGTTTTATCTTCAGTCCCACTGATCTGTACATCTCATCTCTTCATAACACCTTGGGCCATCACCGGAGGTAACTACTGAAATTTCTTAAAGACTTTTCATCATACCAATGTCATTATTACTTGCCATTTATTTGAGAACCATTGAACAATTTGATGCCTCAATGCTTCTCTAAATGTGAAGTCTTAGACTGATTATATAATTAATTTTTTGTAAGCCTCTTCAAACAGATCTGCTTTTCTGGAAGTATCTGTGTTTTAAAAAGCACTCCCAGATGTTAAGGGATGACACTTTCATGTCAGCAAAAAGTATTATTTAGAAATATTGATGTATTACTTGCAGAAAGACCCTCATCTGACCTTCCAGGGAATATAAGCTACCAGAATTGTTTCATGTTCATTTAACAAGTTAATCAAGTTAAACTGGTTTGCCATAAGGTATTTTTAAGAAACATAAAGTAATTCTGAATGTTCACAGAGTTCTCCCAATACGAACTTCAATAGAGACCTGCACCTCCGGTTTACTAATATCTGGATTTTCTCTACTGTGAGATGCCATAATAGGCTGCTGGATGAAATATGTCTGAAATATGCATGAAGTGGAAAATACTGACTTATTCTCCATTTGTATGTCATGTAACAAAGCAGGTCTAGTATAAAAGGAGGTTAGTGTTTCAACACATTAGATAGCATATAATGTGACAAACTTCTTTTGACAGCAGTTCTGGTCCATGTAGACTTCGTTTATTGTATTATCTCATTAGTTTATAGGAATTATAATATTAAAATCAATATATGAATATAGGGATATTAATATAAATAATTAACAGACTGAAATAGTTCTTTTTAATTTTAAGAAGCTTTAAGATACACCTTCACAGTCAGTTAAACCCTTATGCCAGGGAGATCATCCTTAGGGTAGAACAACTATTGAGTAGAAGGTGATGCATAATATAGAATAATAGAATAATGGAATAGTTTAGGTTGAAAAACACCGTGAAGATCAAGTCCAAACATTAACCCAGCACTACCAAGCCCACCACTAAATCATGTCACTAAGCACCACATCTACATATCCTATAAATCACTCCAGTCATGGTGACTCAATCACTTTCTTGGGCAGCCTGTTCCAACATTTGACAACCCTTTCTGTGAAGAAAGTTTTCTTAATGCCCAGTCTAAACCTCTCCTCATGAAACTTGAAGCCATTTCCTCTCTGGAGGTATAATATATGTATATAACATATCCACAGAGAAATGTGAGAGAAGCAGATATTCCTGCTTGGACAGATGTGTCTGTCCAAGCGGGAATGTGCATCTGCAGACCCATAAACACCATGAGAGACCATTCTGTGTTTGAAGACAAACCTGTTGTCAAATTCACTGTATGTCTATTGTCATGTAGTTTCCTGAAAGGTCTCTGTCATGGTTTTCAAGGCAGGGCTGTAATCAGTCATTCTGTCATACAGGACACAAACCTACCCCTTACAGATGTTCCCCTGAACTGTCTTCCCTAAGGTATTTTTTCTCAATGCAATAACTCTGTCCATCTTCTTAGATAACAGCATTGCTGTCTAGTAATATTGGGGAGGTTCAGGTGGTGGAATTTCATTCCTATACAGAAATGGTAAAGATATTATGTTTACCATGTCTTTATGGCAGCTCACATTTTACCATTAAAATGCTGGACCTCAGGAAATTCTTCTATGACCATACAATGTCTATGATCTCAGTTTTCAGATATGTTTTCATCAGCATAAGAAAATGGCAGCATTTGCAACGAACCTTTTGATAGGTTACTAAGCACAGTGCTTTTAACTGAATATAAAATGAATAAACTGAATATAACATGAATAAACTGAATATAAAATGAATATAAAATATGTTCCTTTCCAGTTGCGGTGGCATCAGGCTTTGCGTCTGGTTCTGACTCAGATTCAGCTTGAGAAGGACCCTCTCCCTGATCTGTTGCCGGACTTGGCTGTTTTGTTTGTTTTCTTCACAGGAGCAACTTGTACAGGTGCAGTTTGAGTGGGAGTGGACACAGTAGCTGTCGGTGTAGCTGCCGGCTTTGCTGCTGGAGCTGGAACAGCTCCAGTGCTTGTTGTGGGAGTTGGAGCAGCAGCAGCGCTTGTTTTGAGATCAGGAGGAGCAGCAGCAGCAGCAGGGCTCGTTGGGGGAGCCTGCAGAGGCTGAGTAGCCGTGGTGCCTGGATTTGGAGCTGGCCCAGCAGCAGAGCTCGTTGGGGGGGCCTGTGGAGCCTGAACAGTCGTGGCATGTTTCCTGCGTACAGAGCGTGTCACAGACCGGTCCAGGGAAGCAGCATGTGATCTATGTTTTTGGGTGGCTACCCGACCTGTATTACTGCACTGATGACTAATCTGACACCACACAGTGAAGATATTAGAAATTAATAATAATAATATGATCTTTTGGTAGTAACCATGTCCACAGTCCTCACAATCTGGAGTTCTAAAATCTAAAGTCATATTAGCATAGTGCAGAGCAATATAAATTACCAAGATAAAATGAAAAGTATTCCTAGTAATAAAATCCACTATGTAATGCCCGTAGTTCTGAGACGCACTTGCTGTCCAATTCAGTGCAACATAAATCAGAGATAAACACCACAGGAAAGCAGAGGCTTTCGCCCAGTGCCCAAAACTGAGAGCTTTCAGATAAACAGTGAGAACAAGCAAACAGTAATATAACGCGTACGTCACGTAAGGGAACAGTACAGCATTTAACTCTGAAAGAAATGCTAAAAAGACACAAACAGACACTGCTTTCAGAAACGTCATCACTTAGGCAGCCTGTTTTGGTTTCCAATTCTTAAAGATGCTCAGGAAAAAAGGTGATACCCTCTGAAATGAGTGAACCAGAATTTGAACTATTCAGGTAATCTATCAGAGCTCTGATCAAGCCCCACATTGGGCGCCAATAAATCTGTCACAGTTTAGGGTCAGGGCAGCCCCTTAGACCTATAACAGGTGCTCTCTGTTAACCCCCCTCCCTCCCCAGAGGGGAAGAGAAAAGGAATAAGGGAGAGAGACTTAGCAATTAGAAAAGGAAACTACAACTTTAATGAAAATGAAATTAATAATAATAAAAATGGAATATATACAAATATATACAAAACCAGTATCGAACCCAACTCCCCTGATGGTAATTACATCACCGTCACCACTGATGTTGTGTAGGCACCGGGGGAGTCCCAGTCTGGGGCCCGAAACATATGGGAGCTGTGTTCAGGAGCTGGATTCTGGTGCTGGGTTCAGGAACACACAGACTGGATTGAAGGCAGAATGGACAGAGTCCACCTTGAATGCTCCAAAGGAGGAATCAAAAGAGGACCCGAGCCAAGCCAAGCAAAAGCTGGCAAAGCAATCTAAGAGGGGCGAAGAACCCAGAGACCCTTTGGATCCCATAGCTCTAAACCGAATATGACGTATATGGGATGGAATACCTCGTTGGTCAGTTTAGGGTCACCTGTCCTGTCCGCTCCTCCCTGCAGGTGAAGCCTTTTACTTTTCTGCACCCCCCAATGTGGTACACAAGATCCAGCAGTGGCCTTGGTCTGCATACCAATCCTTGGTAGTAACTCTAAACATGAGGTGTTATCACTGCTAGAAGCAGACACTGTCTGTGGAACAGGCTGGTACCTTCAGAAAGTGCAGTTAATTGGAAGAACTGAGATGAAAAGTGAAATCACTGAACAGAATTAGTTCTGTTCTCACTCAAACCAGGACAAAAATACACACTGAACTGAGCAAAATTATAAAATATGTCCATCACTGTTGCTCAAGTCCTTCAAAAATCTGATGCTGTCTACAAATTCAGGATTTTCTGCATTATGAAAAACCATTCTCCTACGGAACATAGAATTATTTTCATTATTTATCTTTTTTTCACATTAAGTTACTATGAATATGAAAACTGGAATTATCAGCTCTCTCTTCCTTATCTGTACCTTTAAAATGCTTTCTCCATTCATCTCAAGGTCAAAGACTAGAATCAATTCTTCAGTTATGTCGTTCTCTGTTTGGGAAGTTTTCCAATTCATAACTTTTCAGAAAAGTTGAAGAAAACTTCTTTTCCTCTAGCTTCAGTCAACTCAGTATCCCAAAGCATTGTAGATGACAGTGTCACTCGTGAAGCCTTGTGCTAAAATCGTATGAACAAACACGGATATGCTGACTGCTCAGCAGTCAGTTCATATCACAGTCTCCTAATAGATGTTTCACGTCTTGAATTCCCACATGGCTAAGGGACTCCTATACTTTCTCTGTACCTATTCCACACTCTCAGAAAAACTCTCAAAAAATGAAACAGAAAAAGAATGCTTTTTTTATACTACTTGAATTACTCAAGTTAATTAAACAGGTTTTTATATGTCACTTAAAACGTAAACCTGTATGAGATTACAATATTTATAAGACTCATATGTGGTCATGACCAACACAATGGTTTCCCATGAAATAAACACACAGAGTTTGTTTTGTCCACAGTTTAAGGAAAATTTCACCTCAGTTTAAGAGGTGTGTGAAGAGAAAAATAAAAGACATTAAAAAAAAACCCAAAAACAACCCCACATAAAAACCAACAAAAAACCAAAAAAGCTTTAGTAGAGAAGAAAAAAACTAAAATCCTGAAACAAGAAGTAAACAATGGTTAAGGGTTTGATGTCGGAAGTTTAGTTCAGCACATTACAGCAATAAGGGCTAGAGATTATATAAGTTTATAAACTCACTTCCAAAACTACAAAAGCTGATTTACCTTGTGGGTGAAGGCTTAAACTACTCAACAATAACAACATATGTATTATATATTTTCATATACTTTTTGCAGCATAACAAATACAAATGGTATCAAGTTCAGATCAAAAGCTAGTTTGAATGAAATTGAACTCTGTGCTTAAACATATTAGTGTTCAGTTATTAATATTTCTCTATAGATAATGGTAAATTTAAAAAATGCACTAGATAGATGTATCCAACAGCTATCAATGTGATTAAATAATTACTATTAATTAAATTATAAAACTCCAAACATCAAAGTTTGGTGAATTCAAATCACTTACAATTTTATCAGTTTACATGACAGTCTTTCTGAGCTATACTTTTGACAGTACAATTCAAATGTCTTCATTTAGCAGTATAATTATTACTGGTGATTAAAAGTACTTCCTTTAGAAAACTGTGTGAGATTGTGACTGGAGCGTATACTTTACAGATTTTTGTTAATTGAATATAATGAACGTGACAGAAAGAAAAAATATTTTGTGATCAACATCAATACTCTTAGAAGTCGGGAGTACTTATATCTTGCTTATATTTTTCAAAAGATAAGAACAGAGTGTGAAATTCTACATTAATATGAAAAATATGACACAAAATTGTAAAATTAGTACTGGAGTAAATAAGACTCTGGTCTGTTTTACCACAGTAAACTTCAGGTGTCGCTTTTCCTCTCATATTTCAGAACTTCTTATTTCCTGCTTTGAACATGAATAAAATAATACATGTGACTATAGAATTATTTCTGTTTTTCCTAGAACTCATTGTCCTTGTGAGGTACAACAGAGATGTGATACACATCCTTACTTATATAGCCAATACTAGAAAATGCATAGCTATGCAAACTTCTTTTTCCATGTACTGAAAATCTCAGACAAAGGTAAAATAAGTATTCTCATTACCACACCCACATTATGTAACTGGCTTTGTATAGTTCCACAGCGCTATTGAAATAACAAACAAGTTATGTATTGAAGCTGATTAGCATTGCACATGAGTGAATTCTATTAGAAAGCTAATTATCTGACTCATATCCTTAATGTACAATTCCTTTGCTGTACTGTATTTCCAAAATTTATCTGCTAAAATGACTACTAGTGCTGCCTAACTTCTACTTGTAATGAAATAAGTAGTCATTCAAGAAGAAATGAAACCACATTCTTTATAACATGCCAATATTTGTGCTTTTGATTCTGAAAACTAAAATATATTTGGAGGAAAAAAAAAAGTTTACTATTTATTTATATTTCAGTAGTGGATAAAGGTTTCACGTGTACATAATAAGCAGCAGTAAAAAAGTTGAGTTTTTGTTCTACAGAAAGAAAACAGATGAGAAAATTAATATCACATAAATACAAGTAACTGGAAACCACAACTGTGGTGTGTTTCTTACCAAAACATAGTTCTTGCCTTTTGATTCTTTCTTTTGTGGAAAGTTATTCGAATAAGCAAGATCAAAGTTTGCAACAAGGCTTTGCTGTTATGTTTAAATGCAGTCTAATGCTTTGAGATTGAGCAATGATGATGAAAAAGGGTCTTGCAGAGAATTTTCTTCTAAGAAATTAAAGTGATAAAACTTACTCTCATAGAAATTTTGAAGAATGTGAAGGTACAAAACCAAAATGACATTCCTTCTAGTCATAACCTTTTTTCTAAGAGAAATAGGTTAGATCAGCAGCAATGATTGCAGTGATAAATGATGGCTTTTAGATACACTAATCTTAAAAAATATTTTCTAAACATAAAGATTACTATTGTTGTTTGTGTAAGAAAATGTCAGGAGTCCTAACAGAACTCGTTCTCATAAGTATTCCTAGTCACATAAAGAATCCTCTACTCTGTAAGAAAGACATGGGATTATGGTCTCCAATTTTGCATGCTCTATAGTCCTTAGCAAGTTACAATTACAGCAGAAAATATCATTTTACCTATGGGAAATGAATATCCTGTCTTTTGGGCAATACTACAACAGATAACAAAATATAAAAGTGCCTAGTCATCTCTCTTGTTCAGTAGCAGAGGTTTTACATCATATTGACACAATTTCAGGTTTACACAGGACTTTAACAATTGTGTCAGTGATTCTGTGTAAAAGACCCCACCTGTAAATCCATCTCACTATTCATCCCACTTCTTGTCAGTGCACACTGAATTCAAATTATATTAGGACATGAGGGTATCACAGTCCAGATGTATCCTTTAACAACTCTAATTTTATTTCTTCCTTCTTAATTATGCTTATGACTGTCTTATTCCATGCCCTAACCTGTGTATTCTAACATCTTCTCCATACTGATGTAAATTGAATTTTCACAGAGAAACAAAAAATAAGAAAAAAACAAACATAGTAAAGCAAAGCCAGAAAGTCCTTGAGGTCTCTTTCTTTTGTCTCCTTGTATGTGCTGCCTGCAGACTCGCTAGATATGTAGAGCAGGTGTTCTGGTATTCATGACTAAACTTCACTGCCAGCTCAAAAGTGTTGTCTTTAACTTCTGTGGGCTTGAGTGGTCTGTTCTGTGTTAGAATTTGTGATTTTGCAAACAGTTACAGAAATATTTAGACACCTGGCTGTATCACAGCAGTGTCTGAATGTAAGCTAGACATCTAAATGGGGTCTGTGCATAAGCAAGGTAGACACTCAGACATTTAAATCAAATGACTCCTAGATAAAGATATTATATGATTTTTTAATTATTTTTTAAAAAGAGGAATGAGAAAAAAAGATGCTGAGCAAGACAGCTAACAGTCAAGTTTGCAGTTCTAAATGTCTCACTTTGTGTAGGTACATTCCACTGAAAATTCAGCATCTATTCACTGGGAGGAAAACAGGAGAGTTGAACTTCATACTAAAGTTATTGCAGGAGAACAAAGGCCCCAAGGAAATAGCTTAATGAATTACCAACTTAGACATTCTTTATTTTCACACCAGAACTGAAGTACTTAGAAATTCTTTTTAAAACTTCATAATCAAATGACTCTTTAAACTTGAAGATCCAATTCATTATATAGTAAATATAAGAGGCCTTTTTGTTCTCTAAGTGGATAACCTCTTAATAAGTCTATGAATTCTAGAATGAAAGAAGGAACAGAGGTCAAACTACAACCTGAATGTTAATTTTCACGTGTTCCTGAGATACTGAGTTTGAATTTCTAAAGAGTTTTCACTTGAGCAGTTGGTAAAGATATATACACCTATAGGAGTTACTTCATGTTGTTGTAGCAGTGATTAAATGAGAGTGAATAACTGAATTTTTGTTTCATTCACTAAAAAGTGAATTTGGTTCAAAGAAATTAAGTCAAATGAAAAATAGATAGAATCAGCCCAACAGAAAAAAACAACCTCCTAAAGAGAAACAAGCAACCCTCGCCATGCCCCAGGAAAAACCTCCCTGATGTTTTGAGACTTTTCCAAGTCCAATGTTTTTAAAAAATTAACTTATTCAAGAATAGTTCAAAATGTTTACCAATGTACTATTTTTTTTTTTTAAAATAAACATCTTTTGAGTAAATGAGGCAACAATATTTATTTATTTTTAATCTGAACATAACAGGGACTGCCTTCAAGACTGAAATCAGGATGCATTGAAGTAGTTCTAGAGTTCAAAGTTGACTTTTGTCCATAGAAGTAGGCATCATTTCTTGAAGTCAAACAATGCTGAGATCCATTCAACACACTGTGTATTTGAACACAGTTAAACCTGTGACTTTGTTTTCCATCAGTTTGTGACGGAGTAAATCAATTAACACTTATATAGCTCACTTGTATTTAAAGGCAAAAATACCTAGGTGTATCCTAAAGAGATGAAGTTCCTCAAAGATCTTAAACTCTTAAAAAATATCTTCAAATAATAGCATATATCAATACTAATAAGAAATTTTGCTTAGGTAAAGAAAGTTCTGGAATGAAATTTATCATTCTAAGTATCAAAAAGATAGTATAGATCTGAGTCATCATACTGTGAAAATGTACAGGTAGAATTCACTCCATCAGATTATTGCTCTATTATTTCTCGATTGCTAGCTGCTATCAATGCAAGAACACTTTTTTCCCATGTTAAAAATGAATGGCAATTATTTCAAAGAGTAGATGTTGATGAAGATCTACTGACAAATAGGATGCCATTTACATGGGATTAGCTTTGGAAAGGAATCATATGAGCTGTGGCTGTAGGTTATGACAATTTTATAATTTTGCTACATAGAGACAGTGTATTGAAGAATAATACACTTCTTCATGTGCTAAACTCCATCTGTTGCCCATACCCTCAAGATCACATGGCTTAAACTTTTGGAACTAGAGACTAAATATGTGGACATTGTATTTTACATTTGGTACTTTGCTAACTCATTAGAGCCTCCTGGAAGCTTCCTTCAGGAACTAGACATTAATGCGAAATTAGTTTTATTTATGTCTGTTTTCTTATATTACAGTGCAGGTGTTTGCAACTGCTTACCCTCTGACTGACTGATTCCTTGGGGGACTCCTGATATCCAAGGCACTAGCCCTTAGGGACGTGGAGGTGCCAAGACTCTCTTCAAAGTCCTGAAGCCAGGAAGAAAGGGAGCCCCAGGTGTATGCCACGTGGTGCACTCTGGTTCTTTCTGCGTGACCAGGGGGAGGACATGAGGAAGTGGGATGGTGAACCAACCTTTAAGCTTGAAGCCCATGTATGTGAACTGAGAGCGAAGACAGCTGTTAAAAAGGGGCCATCCAAGAAGACCGTTAATGTAGTCAGTGTTGAAACACAAGAAGGCAACCAACGATCTCACAGTTATGGGAAGACTAAAATCACCCCCACTGAGCCTGACGAGGGGACTTCTGGTTTGAAGCAGCAAGGGGCAGACAGTGAATATTCTCACCAGGAGCAGGAATAGAGGAGCCTCACCTCCAGCCAGGTGGAGGAAAGGGACAACCGGATTTACTGGACTGTGTGGATCAGTTCCACAGAAGTACAAGGCCTTGGTTGATACAGGTATGCAGTGCACTTTAATACCATCAAAACACAGAGGAGCTGAGCCCATAAGTATTTCTGGGGTGACAGGGGGATCCCAGCAGCTGACATTATTGGAGGCTGAAGTGAGCCTGACTGGTAGGGAGTGGTAGAAACACCCCATTGTGACTGGCCCAGAAGCCTCGTGCATCCTTGTCATAGATTATCTCAGGAGAGGCTACTTCAAGGATCCAAAAGGATACCGGAGGGCTTTTGGTGTTGCCACTTGGAGGACAAAGGTGAATGCCCCCCCATCCTCCTCCTGCCCTCTCCCTTTATAGTTGAGCTGACATCATATGGTATGGAATATCCCACTGGTCAGCTCAGGTAGGCTGTAGCTCCTCCCCCATCTTGCCCCCCCAGCCTCTGGTGCCATGTGAGCACTGACAGCCATAACACAGGTGTGTTATCAACACCCTCCAGCTCCCAGTACTGCAGCGCGAGGGCTGGATGGGTAAAAGCAGCTCAGCCAGACCCACTACAAGGACGTATAGTTTGGGCCATATCCTTTCAAATCAAAATTTCTAGACATTCACCTCATGTCCTGGTTTGAGTGAGAACAGAAGAAATTCTGTTCAGTGTTTTTACTTTTCACTTCATTTCTTCTAACTAACTTCATTTTCTGAACATTTCTGAAGCAGCCTGTTCTCACAGACAGTGTCTGGTTCTAGCAGTGATAACACCCCATGTTTAGACTTACTACCAAGGATTAATGTGCAGACCAAGGCGACTGCTGGGTCTCGTGTACCACGTTGTGGAGTGCAGAAAAGTGAAAGACCGCACCTGCAGGGAGGAGTGGACAGGATAGGTCACCCTAAACTGACCAGCGAGGTATTCCATCCCAGATACATCATATTTCGTATATAGCTGAGGGATCTGAAGGGTCTTTGTGGTTCTTTTCCCTTCTTGTACCACTTTGTCAGTTTTGCTTGGCTTGGCTCAGGTCCTCTTTCGATTCCTTCCTCGGAGCACCCAAGGAGGACTCTGTCCATCTCCTTTCAATCCCAAACTGTGTGTTCCTGAATCTGATGCCAGAGTCCAGCTCCTGAACACAGCTCCTGTCTGCTGCGGGGCCCAGTCTGAGACTCCTCTGGTGCCTACTCTATTGCATCAGTGGTGACAGTGATGTAATTACCATCACAGGGGTTGGGTTCGATACTGGTTTTGTATATATTTGTATATATTCCATTCTTATTATTCTTATTTTCATTAAAGCTGTTGCAGTTTCCTTTTCTAATTGCTAAGTCTCTCTCCCTTATTCCCTTTCTCTTAACCCTTGTGGAGGGAGGGGGGTTAACAGAGAACATCTGTTATAGGTCTATAGGGCTGCTCTGACCCTAAAACATGATACCTAGGAAGAAGGAAAGAGTGAGTTATGAGTCCCCAAAACTGATATCTGGATTTCTAGTCACTGTATTAATTACAATTTTTAAATCTTTACTTGAGTTCCAATGGTGAGGCAAGACTAATCTGGAAAAAGAAAAAGGGAAGCAAGAAAGTAATAACCAAGGTGATCATGATACAGCAGTGAACATTAGAGATGATTTAATGAGGGAGGTGATATAAAAGGTATGGGATAGAGGGATGCTAGATGACTTGAATATTATGAAATGATGATGGCATTAAGCAAAAATTAAGAAAGCTGCATTGTTTGGGTGGGGTTTTTTTTGTGTGGGATTTGTGTTAGGGTTTTTTCAGGTTTTGTTTTTTTTTTTTACTCTTTTTTTCTTTTTCTTTTTCTTTTTTTTTTTTTTTTCTTTTAACTACAGCCAGCATTTCATATGACAGATTGCAAGCTTGAAGATATTGTAAACATTCAGTGATATAACTGACAAGGAATGTATTAAAAAGGGCATTACTAACTGTAGGAAATGCCAGCTGCTGGAGAAGAGGCAACCACACAAACTGGATGATCTCTTGACATGTGATGGTTTCCAGCAGTGTTCATGCCATATGGAAATTGTTCTTCAAAGAGGTGGAGCTGAAAACAAGCTTAGCAGAATGCATATCCTACAAAAACTGAGGATGAGAATATAGTCTTTGTTGCAGCAAGAGAACAATGTTTTTCCCTGTATCTTAACTTTCATAATGTATATGTCACTAAATTACTTTATGAATGTAGCTAGGATGTTAGGGAGATGTAACAGTAGGGCAAAGAACCATTTTTACTGGGTAATTAATTTTTGATATAGCATTTGGTTACCCAATAAATATTATTGATGCCCAGATGCATTAAATAAATATCTAGTTATAAAACATATTTTATATCTCATCTGGTACAATATAACTAAGTCAAAAGCATAAGATTACATTAGTCCACTCTTAAGTATCATTGTTTTGCAATTTTACAAATAAAATTGTGTTGTAAGGTCATCTTACTAAAGTGATTTAAGCAGACATTGCTTGACATGAGAGAAAAATTAAAATAATTTTATTAGCAAAGATAAAGGGGCAACTTGGGAGGGGGAAAACTAACACTGAATGTGTCATTCTATAAGGTCTATCAAAGCAGAAATGAAAAAAATACTGAAAGATAAATGATGTCTGGAAAACATATTTATCAAACACAAAAGCAGCAATATACAGTCTCTGAAAGATCTTTATTTTTGAAAATAAACAGAAAATTATTTCCCCTTCTGATGATTAACTTCAGAAACCAGAATCTGTTTTTGTATGGATGAAAAAAAATAATAATGTATTTCTCCTGCAGTCTGTGGAACTGAGTTCAAACCTCATGACAACATCCACCATCAATACACATTAGTAATGTCATTTACATATCAGAATTCCAAGAAATATGATTTCTAGAAGTAAAATGGTCATGTGTACAACTCTGCTTTGATATAGCCTGATACACACTACGTATCTTGCAATGGTAAGTAATAAAAGTGGCAGTCCTTGAGGAAAAATGCAATCTGTCAACCTCAAGATGTCTGTCAACCAATGAGCAATACAAAACTGTGGGCCTCATTTTTCTTCCTTTACTAACTCTTTATCATGGTGCTGGCCATGATCTTTCTGCTAAGGCTGGTAAAATTAGAACACATTAGGTCACATTCTCCTCAGATGTTGCAAACACTTTTTGTTGGTTTTATTTATTTCCAGTGCTGTTTTCAGCTACATGTGGCATTGGAATAGTGCAAAAACTTTTCATTTCTGGCCAGTAAAAATAAATTAAAAATATGCATGTGCATCAGGCTGTAGGGAAATGTGTTTGAATGTCTTCACCTTGATCAGTTCCTTTAGAGAGGGTTGTAATAAACTATGGAAATCAGAATAATGTTTAACATTTATTATTATTTCTAGATTAAGACCAAATAGTCATAAAATTCAAATTTACTTCACAGGAAGTTTAAACCATTACAACTGACAAACTTTTAAGAAGGGTTCAATGTAGGAAAAAAGTCCAAAAATATGTCAGTAACAAGATTAAATAAAAATATACTGATAAATGGAATTAAATGATTTGTTATTTTTAAGGTTAAACTTTAATTCTAGTGATCTTAATAGCCAGATACACCATTCCTGCTGCTGTTGCTGCCAGCAACAATAACTAACCAGGCATTGTTTCTCCATGGAAGTAAAACAACCAGACCTCCAGTTTGTGTATGTCTATTACTATTTAGAAAGCTGTCTGAAACAGAAAGAGAAGTCTGTGAAAAGCAGAGAAAATAATAGATTTTCCAGCTTTGTACTTATATGAACCCTGGGATGGTTTGACTGGGTTAATAAATAATAATATTTTCAGAAGTACAATGGATGTAGACCTGTTTTCTTGAGAGATATGGGACTCAAAATGTGCTTCAGGAGGTATATATTAGTTCATGACTGTTCTGCACTGGAGGAGGTGCAGGGTTCTTTCTGGATCTCAGTAAGAAAAGTACAAGAGCAAATATCACAGTAGAATGGCTTTAATAACAAGATAGAAATAGGAAGAAAAATATAAATAGAAAATAAACTGCTTGCCTTTTCCACTACCCTTTGGATCATCAATGCAATCACTTCATGTTTGCTTCACTGTTGTCCTTTGTACTTCATTCACCACCTCTTCTGCTCATTTTGAATAGCAGATCAAGCAGGCATTACCCCGATTGGTCCTTCTATGAATCAAATGAGGTTATTGCTACTAACATGGTTTAGATATCTTCTAGATACCCAACACCATATCGTGCTCCAACCAGTTGTCAGACTTCTTATATTTGTTTTTTATAAGGCCTTATCCACTATCTCCTCTTGGCTAGGCTGTCTGTAACAGGTGCCCTCCATGATATACAGAGTACTTTCAACAAACGTATACTCATTTTCATTTTGGAGTCAGTGAGAGAGGTCCCAAATAGAGAGGTAAATTCCCTCTCCACTTCCTCCTTGCTTGTCCGTCAGGAACATCCTATACCCCTGGTCTGCACTTTGTCTACAGTAAGCTGTAATCCTATATGCTATCCCACCATTCTCCAGGATTGCCAACCACAGTTCTACAAGACTTACCCATGTTTTAATTCTTCTGCATAGAGAATCAGTGTGTACTCGCTGTACTCCATTGTTTAAAAAAATCTGTTTGTTTCATTATATTATGTTTACTATTGATTACAGGAAAATCCAGTGGCCCTCTCAGTGAACAGACAGGACACGACAATGAAAGAGATCACTCTATTTGTTACTTTTTAATAAAGATTCTGCAAGGATCCTCTGCATATTCCCATGAAATAAGTTTTGAAGGGCAAAGGTGGAATATATTGGGTTTCAGAGATCTACCGATTAGTGAATACATATACTTTCTTGTATGATGAACTGCAGTACAGCTTGTAACACCACAAAGTATCCATTCTAAGATTTGAACACAATGTGCATCTGCATACAATCTTCTAATTTGAAGGGGTGACACAGCCTATATTTCCAGACATACCGTACCCTAGAATAAATATAAAAATTTAGTATTGCTTAACATTCCTTTGTAAAAGAAACAACACTTGCATACAATTTTATTTTGGGTTTTGTTGGTTGTTTGGTTTGGTTTGGTTTGCTTGTTTATTTGTTTGTTTGTCTTTTTGTTTGGTTGTTGCTGTTGTTGGTTGATTGTTTTTCTTTTTTTGCAAATGCTTTTAAATTTATTCAGGATCAAAATTAATTTACCAATTTTAGATATCTAGTATTTAATTGTCTAATTATTGTAATTCATATTTTAAGAATATAATTCCACAAGTATGGAATTTTGAATGGTTAACTTTCTTCCTTTCAGATAAAATTTTCAATCATTTCAAAGAAAGAAAGAAAGAAAGAAACACAGATATCTCCATAGACATAAATTTTAGTGGGTGAATGATTCTATTGAAACAAATAGAAAAAAATGTATGCATACTTACAAAACAGAAATCAACTTTTTGATATTACTAATGTCTAAAACCAAAATGAAGCTAAACTTCATATAACAGTATTTGATAGACATTTTTGTGGCTATTTAGGTTAACAAGAGCAAGTCTATAATAATTCTTTCATATGTCCACTACAAGTTTTAATGTGTTTCTTCATGTAATAATGCATAGGATAGTAACACATTGGCATATGAAATGAGGTAAAGTCAAAGAATTTGGCAGAATGTAGTAACACTCCTTAATTACTTTAATTTAGATCATAAATGAACATTATATTTCTGGATCAGACATCTTTTGCTTTTGGATACATTCCCCAGCTAGACAATCTGCAAATGAAAAAAAACCCATACAATTCTTTGCTCAAAAGAAACAGCATTTTTTAACTGTTCAAAGAATTTCAGAAGATACTATTTCTTTTTGCTCTGTGACCTTTCAGCACTATGTCTAAAAATCAGTTTTTCTCCCTGTTATCCTGATAGCCAGATACTGAAGTATTTTGGAAAGGTTTGTGTTTCATTCATGATTACTCTCATTTAAAGTGAAATAAGTGTGATGAAACAAACTCCTTGCATGCAAGTGGAAGACATTGAAATTAACAAGTATTTTATGAATATTTTGTAATCAAACAGCTTATTTGAATAAGTACCACCATGCCTGATATCAATGTGGTTGAGTTTTAATAAGTGTGTATTTCTGATTTCTGACTGTATGTCTAATGACCCACAGATAGGGCAATGGAGTGCAGAGACTTGACTAGAGGTCCATCTCTCATTTCAGACACTTGGCCCTGCTAATCCATCTATCATTTCTGCACATTATTTTCCTATTTATAAAAATGAAATAATAGTGCATCTTTAGCTTCTAGGTCATTCATATTAAAAGAACTGATAATGTGCTTTTCTGATATAGAATATGGCAACATTGGAAATTTAGATGGAAAATGTCATATATTTGAAACCTAAGAATTTCTCAAGATTTATGACTGTTGGAGGTCTAGTGACATTTTTTTTTTTATAAGAAAAGGTGCAGTAAATCTTCTGACACTGATAAATGACATTGAGTGGGACGTGATGTCAGTTCTGTATGAGAAGTTGCAATACATTGTGAAGAAGCCTTCCACAGACAATATAATGGCTGAACTTCAGTGCTCTTTGAATGTCCAACTGAATGAAGGTTGATTAAAAGAAATAAATTTTGAAACGAGCCTACAAATATTAATCGCAAAGCTACTTCAAAATCTATTTGTGAGTGAAAAAGAACATACTATTTATATGAAACTAAGAATTTTTGACAGCCCAATTAATATTTCAACAGCATAATCAAAATGCAGCAACTATTATCAATCCTGTTACAATAGCAGTACCATTCATAATCCTAGTAAGTATATAGGAAACTCATATTAATAAACCCCTCATATTATTATAAATACCAATATCAATCCCCTTTGTCTGCTACTGTGCACTAAAGTCATGACTACCTGCACTGCCAGGTAAATACAAATCTCATGGTTTTTTACTAGTAATGGCAGATACCATATTTATTTGTCCATAGCAAAATTTACATTAACCTAGTTTTTATTCCAGTCCTTGTAAGCTTGCTTAATTCCTTATGAGTCTGGGAAATCACCTATCCAATTTTAATGTCCAGGTGTCCATTTTTTTCAGATATATTCAACTTTTTTTACAGCAGGATGTGCATCTGATATTTTTATTTATGGATATTAAAGTCAAGCCTAGATGGAAAAAAAAAAAAAAATTGTGAGAAATATAATTAATTTGAAATAAGATAAATCCAAGGGGAATTTGAAAGACATAAAAATTTAAACAATGCAAAGGAATACAAATTCTTTTGTTCTGTAGATAGTGGATGTTGACAGAGCACATAGTTTACTTGCTTTTGTGCAAGTCAATAAATTCATATTCCTTTACAAGAAACTCTCTGCTGCACTTTTATGACACAGACTGTAATGAAGAAAGGGCCCAATATTAACTGAGGTAAGTGATTTGACTTAGGGATGCACAGTAGTTACATGCATTGCCCAGCTTGCAGAGAAGAATGATTAAACACCAAACAACTGACCTTGGAAAAGAGGTGTCTTTTCAGACTAAAGTATCTCTCTTTGCTAACGGCAATCTCTTCAATTTTCATCAAAGGTAATTCTAAAATAGTTTCTATGGAAACAAAAAAGGCATTTAAGGAACCTGTTTAATTTATTATAGGTGAGTTGTAAGCAACTGCATTATCAGATTTAGCCCTGTATATGTGCTGTTTTAGAATATGAAGTTGAACCCACCTTCACATATGGTCTGTGAATATATTGTCCAGGAGAAGATTCATCTGTTTTCTAAGACAAGTCTCTATATGTATTCTTGTTGAACTTGTTTTACAGTGTATGTCCAGCTGAGTACCAGCTGGACAAAGACACGAACCTGTTTCCCAGCATGTGAGTAGAGGGCTGTAACAAATAGCTATAGCATTAGTGCTTTTCCACAGCTCTTTCCAGTGTACTGAAAATTTAATTAAATAACTGGAGCAGATCCAAGGCCACAGCACCAGAGTATTTTGCACGGCAAACTTAAAAGGGAATTTTACTTGTTTATGGGAAGCCTTAATACATTATTAATTGAAAATTAAACAAGAGGGGTTCCTCTCTAGCTTGTATTCAGAATAGACAAACTTACAAATTTCTGTATAAAATGGTGTCTCAGACTAGATGGAATCATACATTGCCTATTTCTTTTTCACATTTAGAAACTGTTTGTTGAAAGGTTTAATCCTTAAGTAATGAAGCTAATATGTATATAAGAAATCAATAGCAAAAGATCTACTTGTGCTGCCAAAGAACTTAGGTCTCCATACTCAGATCACCTTATCATTCATATTACATGAGTATTAGTTTATTATGAGACTGTATTTCTAAGAACAGGTTTACAGTGGAAGAAGACAACCTCCAATATGGTTCTTAAAACTGGGACTTAAATAAGTCTTAAATATATTAATAATAATAATAATTTAAAAAGGAAATAAATAAATATTTAATATTTAATTTCATAAATATTTGGTAAATATAATAAATAAAGACATGCTTAAATATATATAATAATATTTAATCATATTAAATAAATATAATAAACAAATAAGGACATGCTTAAACTGTTTCAATCTACACACTCCTCTGCAGTCCTTCTAGTAGTCCCAGAACCCTTTTACAACACTCTCTATCATATAACCTATGTCCTTAGTTTTATACCAAAAAACCCAAAAAAACAAAAAAACCCAACTGAATTTGCTCAGTACTATTATTTCAGACATTTTATAGTGAAAGAAACATATAAAACAGTGTGATCACATCATAGAGCTATACCACACAATGCGGGGCTTGAACTGAGATCCAGTGTCAAACAATTTGTAACATGGATATGGCCTGTCTCCTCCAGAAGTTAATGCCCCTTGGCTTGCAGGTGAAGAAATGACCAGTAGAGGTTTTGCACCTGGCAGTGTAATTTAAATTTGTGCATTTAGTGTGTCTACAATGCTTATAAACATAAATATATTTTAAAAAATTAAAATTAACATAATAGTATTGATTGTTATTTCTAGCAGGACCAATTAGCAGATATTCAGTTGGTGAAAGAAGTGAAGCTATCATTGAATGAAAAAGAGCATTAGTGACACTGATTTCAGTATCTAAAATGATTAAATACTTGCAGAAATGTTTGAAGAATGAAGCCCCAAAAGATCAAACCTATTTTAGAGGTAAAGAATAATGAAAATTCTTTGACGAATGTTTTCCAGTTTATGTTTAGAATGATTGTATGTGATGTAATAACCACTGTTAGCAAATCTGATCCTGCATTTCTTTCAGAAAAGACACCAAAGAATTTAAGTTCCTCCTAAACCATTTTAAAAATGCAGCATCTTTCTTATTAATGTATTAATTGATGCTTTTTCCTCACTTTTAAAGGTCTTATTGATTATCACCATACTTTATATAAATGCTGAAATACTAACAGCAATGAAAGGACTGCTCATTTTTTTAAATATTATGAGATTCTTTTTTAAAATTACATCTGAACTTTCAAAATCTAAAATGAGTTTTAATATACTTAGTGTTTGTCTGTTTGTTACCTTTTGCTCTAGACACTGACTGCTTCTTCAGACAAAATATTCTCCCTTATTTGAATGTGTAAGAGAAGACCAGGAAAATGCTGGGTGTTGCACATTTCTGTGTTGTACTTCTCCCAGTGACAGGATGTTAAAATACAAGGGGCCATGATTTACTGCCTCATATTTCTTATTGGTTTTTAGTCTACCAGGTGCAAGAGAAGGTCAACAGAAAGAGAATTTTACAGGATTCTAGATATAGGATTCTAATTTTTTTTTTTTTTTGCATTCTCTTTATTTCTTTTAACACTTTGTTTTATTAAGAAGCAGCATTTTTTTGTATGAAACTATTTCCTTGGTAAATGAGACCACTTTGTTTTTATAAACCTTAACTTCAGAGTCTGGGTTTGGCTTTTGGGTTTTTTTTGCTTGCTCATTTATATTTCCATTATACAAAAAGACATGAGAATATTGATACATGTGTTTATGTTTTGCACTTTAAGAATAGTGCTTGGGAAGTTCACAAAACCAGAGTTTATTAATGCAAGAAAATGGTATTATTTTTGCAGTTACACATCTCTGAACCGTGGCATTTATTTAAGATTATCAGCAGCTTATAAATGTTGCCCTTGAATTTGTTAGATGGACGTAAAGTGACTTGAACCACATGCTGAAGGCTTTACTCCATCACTGCCCCTGTTGTATCTGTTTTGTTGGTAGAGAGAATAATTCTCCAGCATTGTGATTCTAAGAGCTTTCACAAGTATTAAATTAATTTTTAAAAGCCAGTCAGTCATGTAATACAGAGCTAAAACTCTGTCACAGAAATATTAGAGCACAGAAGTAGGTCTGGAGTTTGTGTGCATGATTGCCAGAATTCTAAATAGACTTTCTGCTTTAATTGTAATCATTCTTGTATTTTAATACTTTTACATAAGAGGTAGTCCATAAATCAGACTATCCAACACATTATCTGCTTATTCTCTTTATCTAACAAAATAGCAATGTTCACATTATATAGCTATAACTTAAATTATATAACTAATTAGAAATCATAAAACCAAAAATATTACTAGATAACAATTGACACAATCTTGCTACCAGGTATAGATGTAAGAGCTTTGTTTACACACATAAGCATTTGAGGAAGGGAGGTTTCAGTAAAACAACTAGAGACAAACTTGTCAAATATTATTATTCATCTTTTTAGTCCCTTCAGTTGTTAGAAAAAGTGAAAGAAACATTGAAAAAATAATCAATTTGATTTCATTGATTTAGTAAGGTTAATTTAAAAATATGTTAACCTAAGATGTTTCTGAAGATTGCTTTGTTATGGTTTAATTGAATTGTCTAAATAAAAAGTAAGTTGTCCCAGATATACTTCTTTCTGGCATATACTGCAATTTTAAACTGCCTATTTCTACCTGATTGTGAAGATAGGTATTTCAAGTTTAAACATCTAATTTTTATATGGTTACAGCTAGCTGAGATAAATACTTCCTGATCTCTGTGTCACTATTGGTAACTTTTTGAACATGGAGTACCACGATACAATCCTCAGACAAGCAAGCCCTCATTTTCTGCATAGTACTACTGACCCAATAGTATATAGAATCATAAAACCATAGATAAGCCCATGTTGGAAGTAACCTCTAAAGATCATGTGGTACAGCAGTTCATGGAAAGATGAGCTCAGATGATATTATCTAGCACCCTGTAGAGCTGCATCTTGAGAATCTCACGAAGAAAGAACACAGATTCAGATTAGAAATCAACAAAAACTTGAATTAATAAATTGCCAGAATTCAAACATGGATATGTGTAGATGATGGTGTGGAGCAAAAGATTCTACTCTGTAGTTCCCAGGGGCCTGTCCATCCAGTGGTCTTATTGTAGCTGTGAATTGAAACACAGACATGTTGACTTCATGGTATATATAGCAAAACTCATGTAAATGTTAAGAACAGTAAAAATCAATAGAGATTTAATTCAGTGGTACAGATTAGCTCTCACTTTTGAATTTATATTGTTAATTGTTTTTATAGAACTGTAATAGCTTGATTTTCCTATTCTGAAAAACAGCAATATTGAAGAAACCTGAAGTGATGCTTAAGGGTTGGAATCCATCTAAAACCTCCACATGAAATGCACAGCTATATCCCCTGTACTTTGGGAGCTTGTTTTTGAAGTAGATTAAATGTTCTAGATACACATCCTAGATTCCCTATCACCTTAACATTTGAAGAATGGATTATCACGATCCTTCTAAACATCCAAAATGATCTTAACTTGAAATACTGGTCTTTCTTTTCTATCCATAGGATGAACAGCCTTATTTTTGATATTGAACTTCAGTACTTAATTTAAGACATATGTCTATCCTGACCCTAAACATTAAATACTACACTACCTAAGTCAGATTTCACTGGTACTTCAAGAGCACTTTCAGTGTCTTCTTTTTTTTTTTCCTAAACTGTTTTTTGAAGGATTTCACAAGTATAACAGTATTAAGTATCATAGGATTAGTGCTGAGGTTTTTTTACTCTTATTGTTTTTAAATCTTCCAGATGATGTCACAGTTAAAACACTTACACGCTGAGAATTTTAAGCTGTGTCCCTATTTGTGAACTTAGTAGGAGTTATTAGGAGATTTTTTTATAAAACCCATCATCTGTATTGTTGTGAAAATCTGATTCTAAACACTGAAATATCTACTCTTAAAAAAGAAAAAAAAAAAAGGCAGAAAGGAAATTCATACTTCATTTCCAACTAGACAGACTGCAATAAGAATTCATTAAAAAAACCAAACAAAACACCACTGTAACAGGTTGATCTCCATCTGAATAATCAGAAAGCTCTGAAAAAATATAGAATATTGTACTTTTGTACTGTAATGAATTTTGTTATCCCAGACATTTATTCTCTACTATAGCAAAAACATTTTTCCTATTTGTCAAAACCCCCATTTTTGTCTTTATTGCTGTAAAATGACAAGTCATGTTGGCAGCATCTACAATATCTTTTCCCCATGATACCTTTATTCCCGTTTCTACTGTTAATAATTTTCTAAATAGTATATTATGTTTTATCCTTTTAAAATATTCAAATTCATGGACCACATCCTCACTTTCTATAATATTACCATACCTGTACAACCTCTAATAGTCTCCTTCATTTATTAATAATAATAGGAAACAGATCAGTTCTACCTCATGTCTCAGCTGCTTGCAAAAACTGAGAACATTAGGAACATTCACAACTGGCATATGCTGTAATCCATCTGCTACAAGCTTATGTTGTCAGTGCTAGATAAGAGGGATGTGACATTTGTATTAACTTCCAACATTTTTCCAGCCACTGTGATATTGTGTAAAAAAAAAAAAAGTAAAAAAAAAAAAAGTGATTGTATTACCTGTTCCAGATATATTAACCACCTAAAAAATTGCAGCATAAATCCATTTTGTATGATTTTATTTTCAGAACTAAAAGCTATCTGCAAAAAAAAATTATAGAAGTATAGATTTGATTCTTATTTTTTATAATGAACAAATGAACAGTATTATTCTTCTGACTTTTCATAATTTCTAATTGCTTAATGTACTCCCATACTTGAAATGGCAGAGTTGAAAACCCATCCTTCTCTGAATCACTCATATTAATATTCATTATGAGCAAAATGTGATATGAAAATGGATTTTAAATTTACACACTATCGGGAGGTTTGCCAAAGTGTTTTTTTCTGGACATAATTTCATTCTAGTGAAGTTGTCTGAAACTTTTCAATGTACTTTTTAGCCTAAGAGCTTACAAAAAAACCAACATAGAGTAGTAAAACACCCTAGATTTTATTCAGTGTAGGTATAATGGACAAAAGACACACAGCCATCTGTGAGTTTGTGCATGTTTGAGTGTACACATAAATATGTATGCATACAGCAATACTATCTGAAAAGTATTTTTTGCTATGCTGTCAAATAGCAAGTGGCTATCATGGGGGTTTTTACCATTTGAAATGATTATTATTGTTAATTCAAGTCCAAAAATATTTGCTGCAAGATCATAATTAATTTCATTTATAGCTTTGCAAATGGACCATATGCCATTCCAATGAATTGCAAAGTCATACAGAATGCTTTAATAAGCACTAAATACAGCAAACAAATTGAGCATTGCAATATATGTGTCTGGGCATATATAGATTCACAGAAGAAGTGTGTTTAACACAAATGCAAAAAGGCTTGACCACCTAACAAGATGAGTACAGTTTTGAAATAGGAGAAAATAGTTAATTCAAAAATGGAAGGTTTTTTTGGTGTTTTTTTTTTTTTTTTTTTAAATAACTAATTCATAGACAGTTACTTGGATTTCACTCTCATTTTTGAATTTTTACATCATGCTACAGACTCTTCTTCCTATTATTCCTTTGATATTTTTTAAATGTTAGAAAATTCTTTTCAATCCACTGGAGTGATTCTGATTCCAAGGAAAAGCTATATAAAATTTTCTATGTAATTTCATAATCCTTCTACACTTTGTCAGTGTAGAAATATAAAGCCTTACCAGCTTTAAAAGTAATGATATAATTCCTAGTGATATTTGATTTTTTTTATCAATCTTTTGCTAAGTCATATTGTCTCATACTGTGTGAAAGATGCTCACATAAGGGTCAAAAACATGGATAAGACTGAACCTGGTATTTGTTGTCTCTAATTTTTGCCCCTTCAGAATACATTTGGAAAGTGAGATGGCAATGCTTGTGATGTGACATATCCCAGTAGAAGAGTGAGATAATGAAGGTGCCCAGCTTACTTTCAATCATGATACTGACTTTATGTATTTTTTCAGTGTGAAATCATCTGGCAATGGTCAACAGTGAGACAGAGTTACTTGATTAATCAGTAACATATTCCATATTTCACAGTTTAGCTAATTCACCTGTATTTGCCTTTTAACACTTGCAATTGGAGATTTCTATTGGTTAGCTCATAAGAGTGAAAAAAATTGCATATATCAGTAAACCAATCCATTTCTTATTCCAAAAGGAATTTTAGTTTTAAATATTTTGTTGGAGTGTGTTTATGGCCATTGGCCTTTTTATCCTAGTCTCTATCTATAAAACAACTTCTCATTTTGAAAACCTCCAAATCAGTGAGTCAGCCACAATCATTGATTTATTTTTAAATTTTCTGCACTTACAAATTATTATGCTACAACATATGACCTGTACTAATTAACTGAAATGATAAATCTCACTTACCTCCCTTATTCCTCTTGCTCTTTTTCCTCTCATAAATGTCTGGAAAACGATATCATTACCTTTTGTTCTTGACATTTATATTGCTAAGTATTAAAAAGACTAAACTTGTTCACCAAAACAAATATCTAACATCATGACCAATATCATCTCACTGTTTCCTTGTTTTCCAAATGAGACTTCTTGTACCAGTCTGTAGTATTTTCTTTTATACTTAGCTTGTGAAATGTTTTGGAAAAGTTTCTTCTTTTGTTCAGTGTTTGTACTGCTCAAGGGAGACTTAGACTGTGACAGAGCCCCCTAGGCAGTACAGTTATACAAAGGTAATTCAGGAAAGGGAACATATTTCAATGTGACACATCTAAGAAAATGAAAATTCTGCAAAATAATAGGGAAGACATAACAACATATGAAATCATGAACTTTCCAGAGACTAATGCAAATCAGTGAAGATCAAATGTAAAAGTATGTAGAACCTTGCATTAGCATAAACAAGACTTTAAATTGTATATGTGTATATATATATATATATGCATATCGGTGAAATTTTTATTCGACCTTTATGATAATTGCGGTGGGTTGACCCCAGCTGGCAAGTAAGCACTCATCTAGTAGCTTGCTTCCTCCCCCTAGTTTGATTGCTGAGCAATGGGATATCTCTTTGGTCAGTTGGGGTCAGCTGTTCCAGCTGTGTCCCCTCTTGCCCCCCCAGCCTACTTCTTGAGGGTGGAATTAGGCCTTAAAGTTGTGTGAGCACAGTTCAACAATAGCTAAAACTTTGGTGTGCTTTCAACACTGCTTTTGTCATAAATATAACCCACAGCCATACAGGCTTCTATGAAGAAAATTAACCCCATCACAGCCAGATGCAATACCATAATGAAGGACCTGAAGTTTTTTGGTGTTTTTTTTCATTTTTTTAATCTGTTGTCATCAAAACAATATATTTAATGATTTTCTTAAATAGAAACATGCTTCTTGAAAAATGTTATTGTTTCTTGATAAAGCAAAGTGTATACCAGAATTCCCTGTCCCTCTTCCAGTTGTACCAAAAAGTACAAAAATGAAGTATATCTTGTATGATCACAATAATAGTTTTTTTATACTTTGCCAAGTTTTCTTTGTTCATTAAGTCCATGGCTGAAGTGAAAATATAGGGGGAAATTATCTTCCTATGAGAACATTGAAACACCCTGAATAATAATTATGTATGTATTTATTTATTTATTTATAATGCATGTCAAAAATGTGATAGTTTGTCATACATATTAACAGATCTGATCTTCTGTGAATCACATTATTTATTCTGAGAGTGTAATAGATTTCAAACAAAAATTACTTGTGAGAAAAAAATTTACAAGCTCTTCTAGCATAATGTTGTGCTATAGTATTACCAGAAATGTAAGGAAATAAAGCAAAGGAATAAAAAGCAAGCTGCATCCAATTGCATATTTCCTATACTTAGAACTTAAAGAACAGGAAATTTTATTCAATACCACATACATTTGCTTGTATTTCATGCAGAAGATTTATGTATATTTTGTTTCAGAATACGCAAAATTTATGTTGTCACTCATGTACATGAATTCCTACCTTTGTTGTAGAAATCACAAGATATGATGAGAAATGATTTGAAAAATCATCATGAATTATATATCTCAAAACATTCAGCATGCAGAGAAGTATTTAATACATCACCTTAGCACTGCAAACTCAAGTTTAGTCTCTTACAAAGGTACTTAATACCAGGCTAACAAGCCATCTGGGTTTAAGAAATGTCTCAGTTAAACCTACAAAATAGTAAATAATACAGGGAATGATAGATAGAGGACATGTGGTGAGAGATCTTTGAAGAGCAGCTTTAGTTACACTTCAGTTGAGCCTAACAATTATACAGCAAATGATTCCTGGTCTTTGTTAAAGAAAATAGTCTAGACTCCTTTATTTATCCAAGAATGTAAATAGAGAAGCCCATTGGACAGATGGAAATCCTACAGCATTTGAAAGGCTGGAAAATTCTATAGGGCTTGTAGTGATATACCTGATAATATTAATAGGGCTGGCATTGAGATACAAAATAGCCTGAGTGAAAGAAATTCTAACTGCTCGTGGTACCTTAGACAAGGTTGAAAGTGTTTGTAGATATGCCCAATACTAAGAACACAGTAATTTAAAAAGAAATCCATACAATGATTTTGTGTCTGTACAACACAACCAATGCAGGAGATACATAAGAGCAGCATGGGTCACCTTACTCACTGTTTGTAAAGTGGCACTTCTGGCGTGTCACTGCTAAAAGGTGTCAAAGAATATCCAATGGTATCACTTAATATGTTACTGGAGATGGTTCCCTTTTATTTTCTTTTCAGTCCATGAATTTTCAGAAGCATGCTTTTTACTCAGTGGATAATAACCAGTTCAGAATTCCACAGTCAAAGTAAAAAGTTGAATGTTTCTCTGAGGTTTATCACAACTTCTCCATTTTAATTGGAGACTACACATGGATGCAAGCTTACCCAGATTTCTGACCTGGTTCATTTAGAAGTTTTAGAAACCCTGGAAAGCTTTTCATTTGATAATAACCCTATTTATTACATGTGTTTACTCTTTAAAACAGACTAGACTTTTCAAGTTTCATCACAGAATTTTCATTTCATTCTAAAAGTAGAGTAAGCATTTTTTTTAACTAAGTAGAAATAATACACTAATTAGAGCAGAAATTACGTTGTCTGCTTACACTTTTGTCTTCACTGTAGCTGTTTGGTTTTCTCTGTCTTTATCAATATTGCTTTCAGTTCTGTGCTACATTACATTCTTGAATTTGAAGTACTGTCAATTATCTTCTTCATTCACACAGTCGAATTTCTGAAGCTTGCAAAACAAATGGAAAATGCATTAATAATTCCTTATTTTGAAATAAAAGTAAACAGAGTTAACAATAACATACTATACTGCATTTGAAAATTCATTCAAAGGGGAAATTTGAAATGATATTCAATTCAGACATAAAAATTAGAAAATATTTTAGCTTTCAAAGTACTCTTAAAAAAGCAAAAAAAAAAAAAAGATTTTTTCAATATTTACATTTTCAGTCAGATTTCTCTGCAACATGTCTATGCTAGCTGTTTATGTTTTCTTAAATATTATTAGAAAGAATCACCCCCAGAATGGAATTCTGTTGTAGGAGACATATTTAAAATATCCATTTTAATATAAGAAAAAAAATTATAAATTGGACCATTACAAGTTGGCAGACAAAAGATTGCAGGGGGATATTGAATAGAGATTTTAATAATTTTATTAAGAAAAGATTTATGACTTTCAATAAAATTATTAAACAGCATATTTAAGAATCCACAAAATACATAGCTATGCTACAGTACTCTTTGTTTTATTAGACAATGGAAGAAAAATCCATTAAGTCTTCAATAAATACAAAGAGAAATATAAAAAATCTGACCCCAGAAATCCCCTAACAATAGAATTTTGGCAGGTGAGGAATATGTTCTGGGAAAAGTATTATTTTCTACGGTCTTAGAGTTTTTCTGGTACAGGTTATAACTGTGAGAAGTAGCTATTAGTTACTCTAATAACTAGTTATTTAGTTATTTACATATGAAGTATGATAAGTATATAGACACATTTATGAATATAATTTATATATATAACAAAAGTATTCATATATGCCTAATATATACATTTATTAGTGTACATGTGTGTGTGAAGGTTTAGGGTCAGGGCCATCCACTAGACCTATAACATGCTCTCTGTTTCTCATTCTCCCTCCCTGAAGGGGAAGAAAAAGGGAAGAAGAGGGAGAGACTTAGAAAAGAAAGATAGAACAGCTTTAATGAAACTAATGATAATAAAATCGAATATATACACATATACACAAAACCAGTATTGAACCCAACTCCTCCTGATGGAAATTAACATCATTGTCACCACTGATGCTGTGAACAGGCACTGGACTCAGTAGCAGATGGGAACTGGGTTCAGGAAGTGGATTCTGGAACTGAATTCAGGAACATACAGATCAGGATCACAGGCAGAATGGACAGTCCTCCTCAGATGCTGGCCATTGATGGAGAGAGCTTGACCCTCATGATCCCTCAGTTTTACATTGAACATGATGTATTGGGATGGAATCCCTCGCTGGTCAGTTTAGGGTTACCTGTCCTGTCTGCTCCTCTCTGCAGGTGTTGCCTTTTACTGTCTGCACCCCCCAACACGGTACACAAGATTTAGCAGTGACCTTGGTTTGCATACAAATCCCTGGTAGTAACTCTAAACATGGAGCATTATCACTGCTAGAAGCAGACACTGCCTGTGGAAATCTGCCATTAACTTCAGAAAGTGCAGCTACTTAGAAGACACTGAGATGAAAAATAAAAACACTGAACAGAATTAATTCTGTTCTAATTCAAACCAGGAAAATTGCGTAAACACAATTAATTAATTATTGCTCTGATAATAAGTTATTCTAATAAGCTAATATTGTTAGAGTTGTGGTAGTTGGCTGGATGTGTAGCCTGGCATTATGCAGCTGCACCAGGATCATTACCTTGAAAGCTAACTTGGACAGTAAAGTTTTAATGTCCAAAGTTAAGCTGGATGAATTACACCATTAAATGTCTAATTAAGATAGAGAAAATAAAAATTAGGATTTTAATTCATAGGACAAATGTGGACTCTTGATTATGACTTATCTGGAATCTGGAAAAAAATATTATTGTTCCGGTGAACCAGTTCTGACTTAGATTTATTTCTTAGTAATTTTCAAATTTAGAAAATCACATTACTTATTACAAGTAGCTAAACATTCCAAGAAAATCATATTCTTTGGGTGATAGCACTGTAAAGTGGAATGAATCACATGACATTTCCTATTTCTTCCATGGTCCAAAATGCTAGGTATAAGTAACATCAATGTTATTTAATCTGCTAATGATGTAGTATATAGATTCTGCCTCAGACTTTCAATGTCATAGTGCAAATCCAGTACCCTAAAAAATTTAATTTTAACTGTATGAATTAAACTCAGATAATAATTCTAAACATTCTGAGCTCCCAATAAATGTAAGGAAATACGATAGGTGCTTGCATCAAGCAACTCATCAAACAGCTCAGTCTTACCTGGAGCCTAACATGTCTTCACATTTCATTACTACAGAGACAGTTAAAGGAAATTTCTTCAGCAAAACTTGACTTTATATGCAGAAGAATTAGTTTGGAAAACAACTTCATACGGTTCAAGTACTCTAGAATTTTAATTTATTAATCTGTTACTTTTGAGAAAAAGATATATATTCATGTCTCTTTCATATTTAGTTCATGTCTCTTTCATATTTAGTTCAGCTGAAGCATTTTCTTTTAGTTTCCTAAAGTGACAGTGACTAGAATTATTTGAACTGAAAGTTTTGATCAGTAAGGAGAAGTGAATATTATAATTACGAAACCATAATTGAATCCACACTTCATTAAAAGCCACAGCGTAGAGAACTAGCTTCAGTTTTATTGCTATAAACTTGAGACATTTTGATTATGCTGACATTCTCATTGTGAATCTGTGAGTTTGTTCCTTAGAAAACATACTCTTGTTATAATTAACCTATGGGGTTTTGTTTTTTTTTCCTTTTTCTTGCATAATACTGCCAACAGCATATTCACATTTGTCTCTAAACTGTTTCAAAAGCTACTCATTTAATTCCTTTTCTTGATGGTTACATACAGTTTTTACACCTAAAAATTGTTTCATAGACTGCAGTGTTTGAAGAGTTTGAATGCCTGTATGCTTCATAAAAAGCCTTATACTGAATTGTCTACAGGTTAAAATAGTGCCTTTGTAATATTTAAAAGCTTCAACAGTAGTATTCTGAAGAATCTAGAAATTAATCACATTACTAAAGCAATCTTAAGTGTTCAGCAACATGCAGTACAAATCAGTCAGTAATGATGTAACTGAATTTTTGATACTTCAAAATATGTTTTATTCATAATCCTTAATAAAGATAGTATTCATAATCATGACAAACAATAAAATCAGTTGATGCGCTGTATCTTAATATCTTGAATATCTCATTCAAAAGGACAGAAAAAAATTATCCTAACAATTTTTGACTATTTCTAAGAGATCTGTAAGCAGTAAAACAATTACTTTATCAAAATGAGCAGGTGAAATACTAGGATAGGAGTGAGAGTATCCAGAAGAAAATTGAATATTATGGATTTTGTGACAAAGAGTAAGAGATAATACACATTCCAAAACATTAGTTTTCATTAATTTTCATCTTTCATATTTCACTAGGTCCTGCTTCAACTTATGACTATGGAAACAAGTAAATTTCTGCATTTGACAAAGCATGTTTGTAATCTACAGATTATATGATCTACTTTAGGAACCATAGTAGTCTGCAGTCTGTCTTCAAAACCTAATTTGCACCTGTGTTTTCAGTGTCTAGTAAACTAGGTCTCCTAAAATAAACTCCCTGTATGATGAGTTAAATAAGCTAGATGTTTTTGTGCCTGGTACAGAACAAACCTGTGTTAGAGTGTCTAAACCTACATAGTCTCAGTAAACATGGAGATAGGATTCAGTTGCCTAAACGTAAGTCTCTAGAATAATTTCAGACTTGGTAGAACATCCTGCCTGGTCTCTAGCTCCTCCAGTCCACATGAATGTGTATCTTCAATAAATCTTCTGTCCAATCTGAAGTGCAATGCAGATGCATAGGTCTTCTAGGACACCTAAAATAATTTTTTTAAGATATTTTTTCAGCAGAAATGAATCCAGGAGAGCTGATTCTTTGACATGTAGATATCTACATTACAAGGGCTCAGCTCAATTTCCCATACACAGGTGCATAATGCTGTTAGAGGTATCTAGCATATCTGAGAAATCTCACCAGAAATCCCTTGGGATATAGTTTGGAAGTAAATTTTACAGAAATAAATTTTTACAGAATGTCTTTGGTTGGAAGAGACCTTCAAGATCATCTAGTCCAACCTTTGACCCAACACTGCAAGCTCACCACTAAACCATGTCCCTGAGCACCAGCACCACACACCATTTCAATGCCTCAAGGGATGGCAACTCCACCACTTCCCTGGGCAGACAATTCCAATGTTTGATAACCCTTTTGGTGAAGAAATGTTTCCTAATACCCAGCCTAAACCTCCCCTGGTGCAGCTTGCATCCATTCCCTCTGGTCCTGTCACATGTTACCAGGGAGAAGAGGTCTGTCCCCCTTCTCGGTCCAGCCTCCTTTGAAGTAGTTGTAGAGAGTGATAAGGTCTCCCCTCAGCCTCCTCTTCTCCAGGCTAAACAACCCCAGCTGCCTCAGCTGCTCCTCATAGGACTTGTGCTCTAGGCCCTTCACAAGCCTCATTGCCCTTTTCTGGACAGACTCTAGCACTTCTATGTTCTTCTTACAGTGAGGGGACCAGAACTGAAAGCAATATTCAAAGCATGGCCTCACCAGTGCCGAGTACTGGGGGATGATCACCTCTTTATTCCTGCTGGCCACAGTGGTTCTAATCTGAGCCAGGATGCCATTGGCCTTCTTTGTCACCTGTGCACACTGATGACTCATATTTAGTTGACTATCAATACCCCCAGGTCCTTTTCCAACTTGCAGCTTTCTAATCACACCTCCCCAAGTCTGTAACTTACCATGGAGTTGTTATGAACAAAGCACAGGACCTGGCACTTAGCCTTGTTGAATCCCATGCAATTAACCTTGGCTCACTGATTTAACCTGTCTAGGTCCTTCTGTAAAGCTTCCCTACCCTCTAGCAGATTGACACACCCACCTAACTTGGTGTCATCTGCAAATTTACTGAATAGCATGTAGGTGAAACCTGTCACTTTCTAGAAATCTAGGTGGAGATGACACTGAGTAATGTGGGACATTTTAAATACTGTTAGCTCATGGGCAGGCAACAGAATTGAAGTCTGATAGGATAAGAATCAACTCCAAATTAAGAATCCTAAATCAGTATGTCTATACATGTGTATTAAAGCTCCCGTTGTAATTAGTAGAAATCTAAACCTCAATTCAGATGCCAGCTGTACACATCTAGTGCCAATTGACAGATCCTAAAGTACCTGAGATATCTAAACTCAGCTGTCACATATACCACAGATCTTAAAGAAGGTGCATACTCTTCTGGAGCAGAAACTGTTAGTACATCCCTAATGTGGAAACATTTTGTGTTCTGCTTAACTGAGTGTCTGAGAGAGAGTACCTTATTAGCTGAAATGCTCTTTACATTTCGCTCACTATAATTAGGTCACTATTCATAGTAAAGGGAGGTCAGATTCCTGTCTTACATGTCAGCAACTGTATGTAGATCCCTAAATTTCAATGTCTTGATCTCTACCACATCCAAAATTAAGTGATGAATGGAAATGTTGGTTCACCAGGGATGCATATACAGAATGGCACCTGAGATATTTTCTACAGGAAAGAAACCCAAATACTCCAGCAGACTGGGAACTGCAGTGCTCACAAGTTTCTCCTTTCTGAATAAACTGGAACTGAAGGCTGAAAGGTGTAGAGAAGTATGCATTCATTTCACCTTAGGTATAGCTGAAGTATCTGAAATTGGAATTAACTAGTATTGCCATGTTTCACCTCATGGTTGAAAGATATTACTAAAAATGTTAGACTGAGTGAAAGAAATTCTAATTGCTCTTGATACCTTAGACAAAACTCTTTGGGTGGTCTGTAACAAACTCCCACCATACTATCACTGCTATTGGCCTCTTGTCTTATCCTGTACAAAAAGCTTTCAACATGCCTGTCATCCATCCATCTGTCTATCCATCCCATACAACAACTTTGTACATTTGACCTGCTTCTTCAGATAGAGGGAAACCCCCTGATTCTCATCTTCCCTGCCTCTCTCTCCCAAAGAGTCTGTATTCAGCCCTTGTAGCACTCCAACCATGTTAGCTGTTCCACTATGTCCTTGTTATATCAAGAGTACTATAGAATCACAAAATCATAAAATGGTAGGGCTTGGAAGGCATGTCTGGAGATCACTGAGTCCAATCCCCTGCCAGAGCAGGATCATCTAGGGCAGGCCACATAGGAACATATCCAGGTGGGTTTTCAAAGTCTTCAGAGAAGGAGACTCCACAACCTCTCTGAGAAGCCTGTTCCAGTGCTCCATCTCACCCTCACAGTAAAGAAGTTTTTCCTCATGTTGAGGTGGAACTTCCTGTGTTCCAGTTTGTGACCATTACCTCTTGTGCTGTCACAGGGCACCACTGAAAAGAGACTGTCACCTTTTACTTGACACCCACTCTCTCAGTCTTCTCCAGACTAAACAGCCCCAGGTCTCTCAGCCTTTCCTTATAAGAGAGATGTTACAGTCCATTAATCATCCCTGTAGCCCTCTGTTGGACCCTCTAGTATTTCTCTGTCCCTCTTGAACTGGGAAGCCCAGAACTAGACACGGTACTGCAGATGTGGTCATACTAGGGCAGAGTACAGGGTAACCATATGAGCTGCTCTAATTCCTCCTGTTTGCTTTTCAGGCAGTGTGTATTTGGACATGTATATTTGAGATAGTGGCCTTTTGACCCAGTTTGCTATTCCTGAGGTCTCTCATAACTGTCTTTGTACATCCTTTGTTTTCCACCGTTATGAACCATTTCCTCACTCAACAGCATGTTTTTATCTCCTTCCATCCTTCAAAGTTTAAAGCTCTCCTCACTAGCTTCACCAGCCTGTTGGCAGATATGTTTTTGCAGTATTTGGCAGGCACAGCCCATCTCTTACTAGTAGTCATCGATCCTCAAAGAATTCTAAAAGGACTCCAATGCCCTTGACCCTTGCATTCAGAAACAAAGTCACTCTTGATGTGATTGAGGTCAGTGCAGAAGTATCATTGGTGCCTACACATCTGAGCAACAAGGAGTCTTAGTCCAGGAGCTGAACCAATGATACTGGTCTTATTTCTGTATTCCTGATCCAACACCCTGGCAAGCAGCAATGTAACCCTAGACAGCAGGTCAATGGGCAGATGGGGAGTTCCATTTCACACAGTCATGAATCTCCCATAATTACCTCCTGCTACTTCCTCCTGGTGCAGATGTGTAATTCAGGCTTGACACACCACCTTGCTTACCCAGCAAGAGCTTTGTCCTCCATGTGTGATACCAAGGCACAAAACCTATTCTGCAGTTGCAGGCATGGGTGGAGAAGGAGCTGTTCTCTTGCTGCCAGAAGTCACCATCATAGGAGTCTCCATATCTCACCTGAATTAGCACTATCTCTGGCTGTTCCTTCTTCTGTTCAGGTGGGGCCTTCAGGTCTTGTCTCTGCAAGGTCTCTGTAAGGATCCTGTCAATTTCTTTTTCATTATTCCTGTTGCTGCACAGTCTGCTCACCTCCTTCTGCAGCTTTACTACTATTTGACACAGCTTCTCAGACAGAGACAGATGCAGGCATGGGAACCATCTTGACTTTCTTCAGACTCAACTGGAGACCCTTGGATACCCTGTGGCTCAACTTTTGTCTAAAAGGAAGTTTCTGATATGATGGGGTAGTTGTTTTTGTTGGGGCTTCAGTTTAGTGCTCTGTGGCACATTATCAGATGTTGAGCAGTCCTGTGCTGTCCTCAGTAGTTGCTGTCTCACTTCCACATGCTCTTCTGCACAAACTGCTGTGCAAACTGTTGCATCTATGAGCTTCTTCTGTTTGCTGCACTCATGTTTGATGGTGACCCTCAATTTAGCCTGCAAGGATACTGTCCAGAAGTGCACTGGGAGTGTAAATTTTGCTTTGTCTAGGTTTATCACATTATCAACAACAAAACAACATGATAAGGGAAAAATAAAAGCTCTTAAAAATAACTGCAGAGTAAGAGGTTTTTGTTTGTTTTTTTTTTAAGTAAAAATGGCATGCATTTTATCTAGAGATCACTGTCAACATGCTGGCACAGCTCAACATACTTACTTTTATGTCTGTAAAAGTTCTTTACTTCTACTTTATGTCTGTACTGGATCTTTAGCCCTGTGTCCCTTGATGCTTATCACCTGGGTTTGGACATTTCATATTTTTCTTTTGGGGCCATCACAGGCTTGATAACCATCACAGAACTCTTTCCAGAGACACAGCTGCAGGGTGAGGAACCAATGACTACCCAACAGTCATTTTTGTGCTTGTAATTGCAGAATCTCAGAATTACTCCAGGTGAGAAGGCACTTCAGCAAATTGTCTAGTTCAAACCCTTCTGCTCAGAGCAGTGTCAGCTACTACAGGTTACTTAAGGTCCTGTCCTGTTGAGTTTCAAAAGACAGAGACTTGGGGCAACTCATTTCACTCTGACCACTCTCATAGTAAAATGTTCTTATGTTTAAATGCAATTTCATCTATTTCAATTTGTTTCCATTATTCCTTGTCCTGGCACCTGTCAGAAGAGTCTGACTACAATTTTTTTACTGCCCCACATCAAGTGTTTATGGAGACTGATAGTATACCCCTGAGCCTCCTCTTCTCCAGGATGAACACTCCCAGCACTCAGCCTGTCATCACTTGGCTATTATTCTGTAGCGTGCAGGGATGGACTCCGACAGCACAGCCAATATGGTTGCAATCAGAAGTCACTTTATTAAGTACAAGAGGCTATATTTATAGATGAGACAATACTGCTCTACGCACCCAGGTCACTTCTTATTGGCCCCACACTCAAACCCAGAGTCTGTCCACGCACACTTCAAACACTTTTAATTGGCTGTCGATTCTCCTGGCTTTCTTCCTTCAGCACCCTGTTTTTCTCCTCTTATCCTCCTGTTTTGCCAGGTGCTTCTGCTTTTCTCATCCTTGGTCTTCTCTCCTCAAGGTCAGGGCAGTGTTGGCTGTTTTTCGGCCTTGAAGGCCTTAGCGTAACGACTTCTACCTAACAACTATTTCTGTCCTACTCTTATCAATCCCTACATTGTTCCAAGTCCACAACCATCACAGTGAGCCCACTCTACTTGTCCATATGTCTCTTGTAGTGGAGAACCTGGATCTGGGAATCCAGGACTCCAGATGTGGCCTCAGCAGGAGGAAGATTCATGTCCCTCCCAGGACAGGAAGAATGACCTCCCTCAATCTGCTGAAAATGCTTTTCCTAATGCAGTCCAGGAGGCTCTTGGCTTTCTTTGCCACAGGAGCACTTCATGATTCTACAACAATCAGGCTGGATAAAGAAGCAAGTCCCTGGGAGAGCTCTGGTGGTTTAGGCCCAGCCAGTAACCAACCAAACACCATAACCAACTCACATAAAAAAAAGTTTCATGTGTTGAGACAAGGAGAAGGAGGGCTCACTCACCAATTATGGTCATGGGAAAACACAAAACACATCTATTTAATTTAAACAACAACAGTACTAATTTACTAATCAATTCAGAGTAGGATAATGAGAAATACAACTAAAACTTAAAACCACCTTCCCCTCACCCTTCCCTTCTTCCCAGGCTCAGCTTTGACCCCATTTTCTCCAACTCCTCCCCCAGCTGGTGTGCAGGGATGGGGAATGGGGATTACAGTCAGTGCATCACACATTGTTTATGCTGCTTCTTTCTGCTCAGGGGAAGGACACCTCACACCTTTCCCATATGGGGTCCCTCCAAGAGGAGATAGTCCTCCATGAAACTCTCCAGTGTGAGTCCTTCCTATGATCTGCAGTTCTTGAATAACTGTTCCACGGGTCCCCCCCATGGGGTGTGGTCCTCCCAGAAACAGACTAGCAAAGGTGTATCTTAGAGTCACGGCCTCCTTTGGGCACCCACCTCCTCCAGTGTGGGGTCCTCCATGGGCTGCAGGTGGATATCTACTCCACTGTTAACCACCATGGGCTGCAGGGAGACAACCTGCTTCATCATGGTCTTCACCACAAGCTGCAGGAGAATCCAGCACACCTCCCTGCCTCCCTCCCCCTCCACTGGCCTTGGTGTCTGCATAGTTGTTTCTCTCACATCCTACTCTTCTCCTCCACTACAGCTTGCCCAGCAGGTTTTTCTGCTTCTTAAATATGTTAGTGAAAAGGTGTTACCACCATCACTGATTGTCTCAGCTTTGGCCAGAGGTGGGTCAGTCTTGGGTGCAGGTGGAGAAGAAAGAGAGAACTAATAATCTGTTGTCTAGTGTCGCTGCATGCCACAAGCAGGGTGAGAGACCATTAATCAGAAACTAAGGATGTGGACATGGGGCCCCTTAAAACACCTAAGTGTGCAATGTGTGCCATGGGAGACAGAGAGGAGGGGTGTGTTGCATAACATGCTGCTGAGTCATATGGGTGGATGCATAGAAATGCCTGCAGGATATGTTCTGTGTAGAAGTTTGTGCCAGGTAGCTTGCAGTGGGGATGTGGATTTTAAGGCAGAGTAAATTGCTAGCCTAGGCACAAGCTGTGCCGTGCCAGCTGGTCTCAATGCCACACATTTAGCATACTCATATAGATGTGTCTATAGAAACAAAATTCAAGTGATCATTCTAAATGTTTTATCTTTATTGGTTCCAAATTAGGTGTATCTTTCTTCAAAGAGTGAACAATTCTGGTGACTTCCAAGATTCAGTCCACAGAAATTGATTTTTCTAACTAGGTGGCACAAACAAAATTTATTTTAGATGCCAAGAGGAGTTTCATATTGGAAAGGCAGAAATATCTATTTTAGGTAAGGCTAGTACAATATTGAATTGGGTGATCTGTTGTATCCTATGGTACCAGATGAAGGACACTGTTTTTAGGTAAGGTACATTGCTTATGGAAGAATTTTATAATGGATTTTAAGAAATATTACTCTTCAGAGAGTGGTCTGCAGATGGAGTATCTAAAGAACCAAAGAGAATAAATGCTTTTAGGTAATCAATGAATATATCAAATTTAACTGAAGGAAACTGAAGAAAACTGAAGGGTACTGGTAGCTGGAAAAGCTTTGGTTTGCATATGGACAGCCACACTCTCTAAATACCAGAAGGGAATTCCTGACTGAGCATATTAATTTCTTCCTGGATTTACAGTGATTTATTTCATATAGAATTGCTGGGGTGTTTTTTTTTTTGGTTTTTTTTGGTTTTTTTTTTTGTTGTTTTTTTTTTTGGTTTTTGTTTTGTTTTGGTTTTTTTGTTTGTTTCCACATAAACAGGCAATGAATGACTGTTCTTTTATGTTTTTAACTTCCATTCCCTATGGATTGGTGTGGATAAATTACTTGGCAAATTATCCCATTGACTATGTCTAATTTGACATAACTGCATACTGTAGTGTTCTTTTGGCTTTTGAAAATACAAAATATATCTTAAGTCAAAACCTTGAAAAACTCTTACAAGATGTAAATGAGCTGTTGTGATTTATTGCAAATGCTTTTCACAAATACAGCCTTCACTGGACATCTCATGTGTAGGTGTTTAGAAGGAATATACCTCTGGTTGTATTCATCTTTAGTTTATAAGTTGAACATGTAGTTTTCCATGACACATTTCAGACAGCCAGTTCCTATGTATGTATAAGCAAGAGCATTCAGACTAAGAAAAAGTCCTGGGCAGTTTATATGATTAATTATGGTGTATAATGTATTTGTATATATTAATAAAATATAATTTACATTTAAAGTACTGAGGAAGGGTTTTACAGAACAATACTGCTTTCTAACTAGTCCGAATCTGTGATTAACTTGGTGATATATGCATTAGCTTCACCTGCTGATCTTGTGCATGCCAATGGCAATTCTTATTGAGCATCAGACTTGCCTACTATGTTAGAATACTTCCTTCTGAAGGATTCTCTAGGTGGTCAATAATGGGACAAAACACTCTCTTTTTTTTAATTATTTTTAAGTGAGCAAAAAGCTAAAGCACTTTTGGCAGGATGCCTCTTTCATATTGGCTTGTCCACTTACTAATATGTCTTCAAAGTGCCTTTTAGCACGGCCGGAGATGTAGTCCGTGTTAACAGGACTTCTTTATTTTTTGAAATATGGGACAACCTTTCTGACATAAAAGATCAGAACACTTTTCAGGTTTTTTTTGAAAGCAGATTTCAGGAGCTGGGATGAAGACTGTGGAGACAGAAAATACTTAGAGTTAGCTAGGGTTTTTTTTGTCAATTCTTTGTCAATTCTTATAAAGCATATATTATGCATTGACAATAGCATTTACATATATATAAATGAAAATTATTGGATAACTTTTTATGTTCAACAGTTGTTTCTGAGGATATAAAAAATCCTGGCATCTTTGACAAAATGTTAACTATTTGTTGAGCGAAGTATTTCACATTAATGTTTAGAAGGGAAAAAGACTAAAACCCTTTTCAAAGCAAGCAAACTTCTTTGGCACATTTAAAAAAATTCAGATCTAAAAGAGAACAGATATATGTATTTAAATATATAAATGTTTACATTAGTATGCTATATAATAATTTTTACAGGGTTTTTTTTTTATAATTATATGTATATTAACATAACAAAATGAAATATTCAGTAATTTGAAACACTTAAAACAAAGCTTACTGTGAATAGTTAATTATTTAGTTTGTGCATGTCTAACCAGTTTTTAAGTATCAGGGTAACATCAGTTGGAATTTATTTCTTATAAATTCAGGCATCCAAAAGTTAGATTTGTAGTCTAAGCTGACATGTAGGTTCTCTCCATACGCAGTTCAAAAAGTTATGCATATGGAGTTATTTTCCTTTCTGTGATACCTCTCTTTAGACAATTAGACTGGAGTAGATGTTCAATTTCTACAAGACAAAAGCTAAGTGAGAAAAACTTTCTCATTCTGTTTTTTTGTTTTTTTGTTTTTTTGTTTTTTTTTTACCCCAGATCTCTTTTGCTTCACACAACAAGATAGTGTTCTACAAAGACAATTTAATTGGGAAGGAATTATTTGTAAGTAGGGCTCCTGTCTTACTTACTGAAGAAGTTGTAACTTAAGTAGCAAATACGTTTGCTACAAAGAACTACAAGACTACAAGAAGAGAAAAAAAGTGCTTACAACTCCTTTTTCAACAAGGGAACTAGCAGACCTGCTTACCATTAAGCAAATTCAAGGAACCAAAATGCATAAAACATAGAAAACCTATTCCTCCCACCTTAAAAAAAGCACTGCCATTTGTTCAGCTCTCTGGATTCCACTGCTTGTTATTACTCAAGGGCTTATTTCTGCTGCCAGTACAAGCACTGCACATTATGAGAAACATGCCTATGGGCCTGGCAGATATTTGATGCTGGTGATGCAACATGTTTTCTATGTGTGGTTCAAGAGTATTCATAGTTGTTGCAATCTGGTCCCAGGGACTGAAAACTTCTACATCTGGAGTACAGCAGTGGCACTCTTATGGCACATCTTCCAATTCAGGATAATCAAGAGGGATCCAGTTCATAGAATCATAGAATCATAGAATCATAGAATCATAGAATCATAGAATCATAGAATCATAGAAT
>JANVCC010000021.1:22670356-22713714 GCA_025345505.1 Todiramphus chloris collaris
ATAGAATCATAGAATCATAGAATCATAGAATCATAGAATCATAGAATGTTAGGGGTTGGAAGGGACCTAGAAAGATCATCTAGTCCAACCCCCTTGCCAGAGCAGGATCACCTAGGTCAAGTCACACAGGAACGTGTCCAGGCAGGTTTTGAACACCTCCAGAGAAGGAGACTTCACAACCCCCCTGGGCAGCCTGTTCCAGTGCTCTGTCACCCTCACTGTGAATTTTTTTTTTACTTATGTTTACCCTAAACCTCTTGTGTTCCAACTTACTCCCATTGCCTCTTGTCCTAATATTGGATGACATTGAGAAGAGTCTGGCTCCATCCTCCTTACACTCGCCCTTAACATATTTATAGACATGAATGAGGTCTCCCCTAAGTCTCCAGGCTACAGAGACCCAGCTCTCTCAGCCTCTCCTCATAAAGGAGATGCTCCACTCCCTTAATAATCTTGGTGGCCCTTCGCTGGACTCTCTCCAGCAGCTCAATGTCTTTCCTGAACTGGGGTGCCCAGAACTGGACACAGTATTCCAGGTGGGGCCTTACCAGGGCAGAGTAGAGAGGGAGGAGAACATCCCTTGACCTGCTGACCACACTCTTCTTAATGCACCCCAGGATGCCATTGGCCTTCTTGGCTGCAAGGGTGCATTTTTGGCTCATGGTCATCCTCTTGTCCACCAGGACCCCTAGGTCTTTTTCCCCAGAGCTGCTTTCCAACAGGTCAGTCCCCACGCTATACTGATACACGGGGTTGTTCTTCCCCATATGCAGCACTTTACACTTGCTCTTGTTAAATTGCATTAAATTTCTCCCCTCCCAGATCTCCAGCCTGTCCAGGTCACACTGGATGGCAGCACGGTCTTCTGGAGTGTCAGCCACTCCTCCCAGTTTTGTATCATCAGCAAACTTGATGAGGGTACACTCTATCCTTTCATCCAGGTCATTGATGAATACATTGAACAATATTGGACCCAGCACTGACCCTTGGGGGACACCACTAGTCACAAGCCTCCAGCTAGACTCTGCTCCACTGACCACAACTCTCTGGGCTCTGTCCTTTTGCCAGTTCCCGATCCACCTCACTGCACAATCACCCAATCCACCCTTCTTAAGCTTGGCTGTGAGGATACCATGGGAGACAGTATCATTAGTCTCCTGAGACTGCTGCAAAATGAGCTCATACACAGAAAGTATAGTGAAGTGGGATACTTGTTTCAGAAACTTGTGGCTTATCAGAATTCAATTGCTCTAATGGACATCAATACATGTGCTGCATGGTCAGTCTGGAGGCATAGGACTGGAAAATGCTGAAGATTAATGATTGCAAATAACCATACACAGTTCTGCTTGTATAGCAAAATATTTTCAAGTCAGCTGCCCACAACAGTTTGATGTCATTTACCTTAATTTCTCTGTTCTTTACATCTCAAGAGAGAAATCAAGTATAATAGTATCTCTTGGACTTGACAGGGAGCATTGGATTCTACTTAAATTATTTCTAAACAAATTTTTATGTTTAACTGCAATATCAAAAATTATGCATTTTGATGTCTTACATCTTGGTTATGAAACCAAACATGGGACAAATTTTCTCTATCACATTTGAAATTGAAATAAAAAAAAAAGAAAAAAAGCTTGGATAAGGACTTCTGGTTCTGTTGAAGCAAAGATTTGTTTTGTTAGCTATGTACAGATGCTAATTTCACTAAATTAAATTTAATCATCTAGATACAGAGAAAGGAGCACAGTGAGTTGAATTTCCTTTTTGTTTAAAGTTTTTGTGTTTCTAACTGGAAAACACATAAAAATGTTACTACATAAGCAACTGAAGGAGTTTCAATTCATGTTTTATGGTCATTCTGTTCTGATTCTACATCTATTAGCAAACATATATTTATATATACAGGCTGTATTACCTGCGTTCAAATATAGAAAGAGATGTTCAAACACAAAATTTAAAAATGGCTGCTATTATTTTGGTTGATTATGCTATATGCATGCATTTTGTAACTAGATTACAGAGTTAATTAGAGAATAATTTTCTTTTCAACTATAATTAGCCTGTATTTCAAGTTAATCATGATAAATCTTGCAGAATGTTTACACTGTCAGAAGCATACACTGGTAAGCTTCATATTTAGAAACATAGCTAATAGTCCTGTGCAAATGATATGAAATGTTTCTGTGTTGTTGTGTTCTTAATTATATTTTTTTCTTTACTTTTTATTTTCTCCATGAATAAGGGTAGATACTTTCCCCTGGAGGTAAGGGAACAGTTAAAAAGCTTTGAACTCACTGTTTTCAAGACTTTTAATAGGATTTCCCAAATATTCGAATCTAATACATGCAAAGTGGGCTTACCAGGCAAATTCTCTGCTACCCCTGGCAAGAACTCTTTGGGATTTTTGCATAAATTTTGTGAACTGGTTGCAGACACAAAAAAGGTCAACCATTTGACATTCTTTTACTGTACAGGAAATTATTCTGTAGGGATTGTGTTGTGATTCAACATAAAACCACTATTAATTCAATAAGGTTTCTCCAGTTTCTATAGATGCACTTGAAATCAGAAAAACAAATTGTTATTTGCATCTCTAGGAAGGGGTTTCTGATGAATACTTGTATTTGTAAAGCATTCAGACCATTTCCTCAGTGCAAAATTTTCCTGAAGCTTGTCTCAAGTGATTATTGTGCCCAGTTTGCTTGTGCAAACATAAGGAAAAGAAAATTGTTATGTTTATATATTTCCCATAAACATGCAGAATGCCAATAAACCGAAAATCTTTGGTTTTGTTGATGTGATACAAAAAGATGTCTGCCTGTTACCATGATTCTGAAGTTAAACAGACCAACTGAATGCAAATTATCTCTACTACTCTGCAGCAAGTTACAGGAGGAACTAAGCAGCAGGCATCACATATGCATGCACAGACACAGCTCCAAAGAAAACAAGAACTGAAGCAGAATTAGTGCTGACCTCTTTTCTAAACAAGAGGCTGCTGTGGTTAAGTTGATTATTACCTAATTTAAACTGTGAGTCATAGAAAGGACCTGGAATTTACATGCTTCTTGCCATTGTAGTGGGGTCACTAAATGAGTGGATGTATGACACCTGTCATGGTTTAACCCCAGCCAGGAACTAACTGTGCAGCTTGCTCGCTCACCCCTTTCTCCTCCTAGTGGGATGGGAAGAATTGAAAAAAAAGTAAAACTCCTGAGTTGAGATAAGAACATTTTAATAACTGAACAAAACTAAAATATAACAACAATAATATTAATACAGTATAATAATATTAATAATAATTGTAATAAAAAGCAATGTAACAAAAAGAGATAGATTAAACCCAAGAAAAGGCAAGTGAAAGACAATGCAATTGCTCACCACCTACTGAATGATGCCCAGCCAGTTCTTATGTAGCGATTGTGCCCCCTGGCCAACTCCCACTAGTTTATATACTGAAAATGACTTCCTGTGTCATATCCCTTTGACTAGTTTGGGTCAGCCTTGGCTATGCTCCCTCATTACTTCTATGCACCTGCTCACTGGCAGAACATGGGAAACTGAAAATCCTTAACTTAGGATAAACACTAGTTATCAATAACTAAAATTTCAGTGTGTTATCAACATTATTCTCACACTAAATCCAAACCACAGCACTGCACCAACTACAAGGAAGAAAATTAACTCTATCTCAGCTGAAACTAGAAAAACACCAAAAAGTGATATCAGGAAGAGTGGCTTAATGGCATCCTAGTGCTCCTTGTTGCTTCTGTTAAGATGCATGACCTCTGTGACAGCATAGTGGTGGAACAAGCACATTCAAGAAAAAAAAAAGACTCTGATTTTCCAAAGTCCATGATTATGTAACCTCTATTACCATGAAGCAGAGTCATGAATTTTCCCACTAATTTGAATAATAATATACAAAGATCCTTCTCTTTTAAGCATACTAGGGAAGAACCAACTGATCAAGGTTTCTAAGCAGAATCTTCTCTTGATAAAGTCTGCAGATCTGCTTTTCACCTGTCTGTTTATTTTTTTCTCTTTATTAAATAGTGAAAATCTTTTACTTATTCCCATAAGGATGAATAGCAAGGATAGACACAATGATTAAGTCACTCTTGTCCCAAATAGAACAGATTTCAGCAAATGCTGGACCTGCCATATTCATTACTAGTGAACTTTCTCCTGTATTATCGCTATAAAAGTACACTAGACATGAGGAAAAATCTGTTGCTCATTTGCAGTTTTTTCGCCTACGCATGGATAATACTATCATTCCCCTCTTCAGCTATTATTACCATCAGAGGTCTTATCATACTGGTAATACCCCCCCTAAGTGTATTCTTACTCTATTTTAGAGAGAAAAAACACAGCATGAAGGTATACAATGACTGGGATAAGGTCACCCAGGTGGTCTGTAGCAGATGTGATACTGTCATCTGGTGTGCTCCACAGGTGTCTGCATTAGAGTTTTAGTTCAGATGAAATATGGTCTAATCCATGTGACAAGATTAGAGCTCATCATGAATCCACAAAACCAGTACAGTATTGACACTAGTTTTTTAGCAATGACTTTCTCTCTGCAGATTCACTCCTATTGCACTGCAGGATATTCTAGTATGAGTGTTGGCTTTAGGCACTGAGCCACACTAAATAAAATCACAAACCCTACTATGTAAATAAGTATATATACAATCACCTCCTCATGGCATACTGTATATGCTACGTATTGATTTTGGTTTTGGTACATGCCGCTAGTCATTTAGAATACATAATCAAGTGCAATCTTGCTCTTTTAGCCAGGATTGCCTCTGTTAAAGGTCTCAGAAAACTTTTTCTCTGGCGTCTCTCTGTTAATAGAGAAAGAGCCACTTCCATAGAATTACCTCTAAAATTTTAAGGGCTATTTTATGAATTCCATCTTCTTATATACAAAGTATATTCATAAATCTTTCCACTGAGAAAAATATATATGTATTAGATAATGGAGAAAAAAAGTGAAAATTAAGCATGATAACTAATCCATTTTTGTGTTTTGGGTTTTTTTTTTAAATATTTTGTCTGTGACTTGCAAGATTTTGAGCCATTTGCATAGTAAATGCATTATTGCACCCTAAGCAGATGTTACTCTTAACTATGTAAATCTGTAATTTAAAAAGAGCTTATGCTATTAATATTTGGGCTGTACTTAATTGATGCTTAACTTAGTGATTGGCTTTGACAAAAGATCGCATATATATATTCACTGTAGAAAATCTGTTATTTAGAAAGAAATGAGGATAATGTTTTCAAAGCACTTAAATATTTAGAATAAATTTAAATTATTTTTAGAGGGAGTAAAATTCCTTCTAAGTTGAGTCTTGTTAACTTTCAAAGAGACATAAGATCTTAAATTAATTGTTGAAAACAAAATCAATATTTTTGAAAAAAACAGTTTATAAAACTGTATTTTATTCTATATTTTATAAAATCATGTTCTTTGTTAAAATAATAAGATTTTCATTTGAAAGTTTTGAGTATTTATAAATAAGCACTACAAGATTCAGTAAAAAAAAGCCAGATAAAATCCACATAAATACAAGTTAAGAGATTTATCAGATCACCTCCGAAAAAATCCGTTATGAAACTAAGCTTTCATGAAGACAATAATTACTGATATCCATGCACAGTTTAAAGGATGTCAATGCCGACTGTGAGTAGCATGAATTCAACACAAAAGAGACAGTATCACAATATAAAATAAAATTAGGAAAAAAAAAATGCTAGTGACATTGCTACTATTTATAGACAGCCATAAATATGCCTTTAGCAGTTCCATCTACACACAAAAAGATTTGTCAAAAGGCTGACTAATTTACTGAAAGGTACAAGTGAGTGCTAGGAGAAGAGAGCTATGCCATTTTCTCTTTGTTTGTCATTTCATCCTTCTGAGAAGGTTATTCTCATCAAGAGACTGTAACAAGACTAAATGCCATCCCTCTTAGTGTTTGAGACGTATGTGACACATTTTCTATTTAGAAAGAAAATAGGCAGACCGCTTCAATGAGACAGATATTCCCCAAGGGGCAGAATCTATTCAAATAGTTGACAAAATGAAAGATTTGATCACCAGAAGTGCAGGGAGGCATACACAGTGCATGCAATATGTACTGGTTTCCCTATGCACAGAGTCATGTTGGCAGCAGGCAGTGACAGCCCAGCCTTACCAGTACTGGTATGCTATAGACAAAAGGAAGGTTATGAGTCTGGGCAAAGAGTGCACAGCTGAATTTCATGGCTTTGGGTTACTCTTGTCTGTTCCTTATACAGAGGGTGAACCAGGCACTGCAGCATGACATTTCTTGTCCAGCAAGGCAAATGTCATACACACTTAATCAGAAATGTATTTTTATCAAGGATAATGAAAATTTCATTTCTAAATACTTTGTTTAAATAATATATGAAATATAAGAGATGGAGTTCTTAAAAGTAAATTGCTGAAGTACTTGTAATTGCCTGCCTTTTGTGTTCACCAAGGGAAATACACATTTCTTCTTAGGAGCTGTATCTGGGATAAGAATACAAGAGATTTGTAAATGTCAGTCTCTTTCTACATAAATGTAAACATATATTAAACAGAAGGGAAGCTGGAAATCTACATTCAGGCATGTAAATTTCATACAGAAGCATAGATCCACAGGAAATTGGAGCCTGATCTGTTTACACTTTTAAAGATTTGCATGGTGCTATAAATATGTTCCTGCCCTCTAGTGCTTTTACCTATTAACCTATTTCAGCCCTGCATCCTCAGCTATGGAGTTTATGTCACTGTAATGTCATGACTAAAATGTTTTACAGCCATCCAAAACAAGAACTCTAACCCTTTAACTGAGGCCTTTAATTGGATGCCTATAGAGGTAATCTGAGACAAGGCACAGTACAGTGAAAAACAGTCTATGAGAGCAGGTGCCTAGGTTTATATATCACAGTCCATTTTGGCCATTAGTGAAGACAAAAATCCTGCCTGTTTAATTTTCCTCTCTGACTGATGGACCATAATTAAAAGATTCAGTCCTGCACCTACTGAGATCAGTGAAATGACAACCAGCAATTTCAAAGGCCAGTGAATCAGCACCAAAATTCTCTCCTGCTCCCCTGGGACAAAGTGCCATATGGCAAGCTGACTGCTTTTGCTCACAGTCCTACCTTGAAGAAAGAAAAAAAGGCTATGTGATGAGACATGGGCACCTGCTCCTTTCTTTTTCAGCATCACTTCAGAGTTGAAACTCTTTTCACAGTTGCTGAGTATAGGAAGTGAGAGAAAGAAAGAGAAATAAGGGCTAGCTGTATCTCTAGTGTCACCACAATAATATGCATTTTATTGAGAGCTATGGAAGTAAAAACATATGCAGAGCTAGGATTTCCTGAAAAATGGCAGTTCATTTGCTTTTGTCTTGCTATTGTACATAACATTATTAATTTTTGATGACTTTCTATTAACTTAATGATATAGTTCAGAATTTGTGCTATTTGTAATGCTAAGATGTTAGATTGAGCTGTTAGATTTATTTTAATTCTGCAGCTACAGTTTTCTCTTGCTTTGAAAAACAGCACATGTCATGACTGACTGCAGTTCTTTTAATGGTTATGAGTCCATTAAAAACATTTCACTCTATTATACGTGGTAACTATTTTTTTCTTTATATACAAGATGACAATATTGATTCACCTTAATTTAATAAAAAGATTGAAAAGTTACAATATTTAAATGAATTCTAGCTCTTTAAGGTTTATTGTACGTAGAACAATGCATATCAGAACTATAGTATTGTTTTCTGCAATGTATTACTTAAATGCCACCAATTAAATATTGTAAGGCAAGATACTGTTATCTGTGCTGTTAGTGTTGAACTTGATTGACACAATATAAGCTAAGACCAGTATAATAAAAATAGTATTTAAAAATCTAGGCCAGCATTTATTTCAGTTTCATTGTGTAGCTAAAAGAACACTTTACCAAATAGATACTTAGAGTTGAAATATGGTTGAAATAGGTACTTCAGTGTTGAAATATGTGTTATACTGGGAAGTTGTTATACCACTCTTTACCCTGATGCTACTCATCTCTTCCCTCCTTTTGTGAACGAATGAATTGTATTTCCAAAGGTATAATGTGCTTTTATTGAAGATTCAGCAACAAGGTTGCTGTTATGATGTATCTTCCCCATTTTTTCCCCATTGAGATGTTTTTTTCATAGCCTTAGATCATTTGTCTTTCTTTTGATTACCTTCATATTCTTCATACTTAATGATCTTGTTGACAGGTACTGAACTGCTATGCTGGAGTTTATTTCTAGACATCAAAACAGTTTTCTGGAACCTTTGCCAGTCATTCACTCCAAGTTTCAACTCCCTATATGACAAATGAATAAAAATGCTTTCTTTTTTTCCTCTTTTCCTCTTCCATCTGTCATTATATTCTATTTAAGTTGCAAAATCTTCAATGTAGAAATAATTTCTATCCATAACATAAGCTATACCATACAACCAATATATCATGGATCTTGGTTTGGACTAGAGTTACTGTACAAGATGTAACTTTCAGGGAATATATGACAGTGAAAAAATACTCCATCCTGAAGTACACTGATACATCCATGTAGGAATTATCTATTTTGTAGTTTTTGAACTTGGGACTTTTTCTTCCTTTTTTTTTTTTTTCCCCACCATTAATATGAGTGTTTCGAGTTTTTTGCAAATTTAATAGTAAAGATTTCCTAAGTTATGTCTAAACCTAGACATAGTAAGCTAATAATAAATTTTGTGTTTTAGAAAGTTTAGATACTTGTATTTCCTTCAGAAAACTGTTACTTTTTGTAAGTAAAAACTGAAAAAAGTAGTTTCTGCTTGAAAATTTACAAACACCAAACATACCACAGAGGTATACCTTAACAAAATGCTTAATTCTTGAAGCTGTATAAAAACATAAAGTTAAGAAAGTAACACAAAGCTCTAAGGGTAAGAAAATTCTGTGAAAATACTAAATGGTTATAAGTTCTATTTAAGTATATCCTGTTATGGAGGATGCAGAACCTGTGTCAGCATTCAGAAAGAATTATGTTTCATGCAAGCACAATCCTCCTTTAAGCTTTGAGTTGAGATTAGGAACATGCAGCTTGTCTACTGCCATTTCCCTGCCTTCACTTTGTTTTTTTTCCTTAGAGATCCTCCCACCCAAAGCAATGAGAGGACTCTCCTAGCTTACCTGTACTGTCCATTTGAGATTCTTGAAGATTCCTTGATATTTGTCAAAGATAATGTATGAACCATATACATGAATATTTATCCTTGATGTCTCTAATCCAAAGTTTCTGGAGAAAAAGAAAAAAAAAGAAAAGAAAAAAAATGAATGAAGATAAGTCAGCAGTATGACACCAAAATGTCTGCTGACTATTCTGCCATAGCTTTGAATAACAATGAATAACCTTTCTCAGTGAAGCATTCTTTGTAAGTGGAAACATATATCTTATAATAATCTCAGTTAAAGTGAAGAGAAGTCAAGAAAAATCAGTTTACTTCTGCACATTACCATACCAGTCTTCAGTTTTATTTGCGAGCAACAGACCCCAAATATCAGTATCTTAGAAATCTTAGAATCAATAGAATCTTGGAATCAGTATCTTAGAAATCTTATAAATGCAACAATTCCAAGTCAAATAAATTTGTAATGGATTCCTGTGGTAATGAATCTTTTCAAATGTCAAACTCAAAATAGTTTATTTTCTAATAATTTATCTTTTTTTTTTTTTCTGTTGAAAAGTTGAGAAAATAAATATTTTATGAAACTCTTAATATTAGACTATTCAATATTCAATTTAGCACTTGAAGCACCTTATGTGTCTTTTGTCCAATTGACATATCAATGTGACTCTAACATATCCTTTCTGTCTCCATCAGAGTATCTGTAGTGAAATTTAGGTCAGCTGTAACAAAAAGTTTCTGCTTTCCTGAGCCATAGGATCTGTTCCTTCTATTGCAAATAATGTCATGCTCCCATGAGTTGAAGAAAAAAAACCTTTCCTTTTTTTTTTTTTTTTTTTTTTCCCCACTGGGTTTTTGTTCTCTGTTTTGTACTATATGATTGTATTTCATTTTATACTTCCCAAAACTTTAACAAACCTAAACAGAGGTATTCGAGCTGCCAGTGAAACTCTGCATAGTCCTCCTTACTCCTCTCTCTTCTCTGAATGGGCAAACTCCTCAACTAGTGGAGTGAATTAGTAGACCGGGTAATCAGAGTACTCTTTCAAAAATTAAGAGCATTGGACCCAGGAATGCTAAGATTCCAGGTTTACCCATCTCACAAAGCACTGTATGAATTCCTAATCTTTTTTTATTTACTTTTTTTCTTTTTAAAGTACAAAGCCTCCCACAAAACAAACAAAAAAAAAAAAAAAGGCACAACCCTAAATTTTCAATGCATAAACAGTGTTTGAATAAACAGTGTTTGCCTTTAGACATGTCCAAGACTTTTAGTCTGACCTTTGAGTTCTCTATCATTATTAGGTTCTTAGAAGGTTGCAAAACCTTGTACAGTGAATGGTCTGAGATGTTTTTGAGATTTAAATAGCTAAATTCCACCTCTGTCACAGTTCACATTTTTTTTCTGCCTGTGCTTTACTTACTACTTGATAGAAATTCTTTTTTTTTTTTTTTTTTTTTGTAAAGAGATTTGAGAACCTGGTAATGAGAAATGGTGTTTCTCATTTCCTGTATCTGTCAGTTAACTCATTGGTATGAGCTACATAACTGATGAATACTTATAGCTGTAACTGAAAAATCAATGGATGATAAGATTTGAAGGAATGAGATGCTACACAGAAATAATACATAATATATATACATATATACACATATATATACATAATACATAATACATAATACATAATACATAATACATAATACATAATACTGTGTGCTTTATAAACCATCAGAGCATGTAATTTTAATTGGTCATTCAAAACTGACAGATAGTTTGACCTTAAAGTATTGATGCTTCCATTCTTTATAGAAAGGGAACAGTATTGTTTTTATTATAACAGCGTTGTGAATATAAAATAGTTAGCACTTGCAAATGCAGCATTTTGGTGGTGCATTGGTCCACAATTCTCTCTTTACAGCAGTGTTCACATAATGTGAGATGAATAAATGAGATTCCAAATTGAACAATGAGTAGAATAACAATCTGAAGTCAAGGGTGATCATTAAATCACCATATGCTCTCCAAGTAGATAGCAAAAGAAAAGTATAAACAGGTCATTAAGGTCTATACCACAATGCACATGCATAAGTTCTGCCAACACTGTAGATTCTAAATGACTAGCTAACTGTAACAACACTAAGGTAGTTTATGATGGGAGGAGTTTCACAAGACATGGGTTTGAAAGACTTGGCTGAATAGGAATTAAAACTAGAGTTGGAATGCAGTTTGTGGTTAGACATCTGACTATAAGTAAATGCCTGTATTACTGTCTACACATGAGTGATATATTTCAACTACCCCTATAGTTTATGGAGATCAGAAGCTTAATTCATTTACCTAAGCATGGAAATAGTTGAGACATCTATCAGATAATGACTGATACAAATCTTCCATACAGCCTGTTGGAGACCTAGTTAGTATGGCACCAGGATGACAACCCCTGTACCCTAGGGCATTTTAAATGGTATGACACAAATGTGAGTGGGCTACAGTTAGAAAAAAAAAAAATCCAATATTTGATACAATCTCTGGAATTCCCAAGTTGTCTAACAGTTGGTCAGCTAGATTTGAGCATCAGCATGAAATAAATCTTCCATACTCCTTTGTATAGTCTTGGCCTCTGTACACTGTCTCAGATAGCATCATGGTGTTGTCAGTATAACATGGACCAAGGATTCTTCTTGAGAGTTGGTATGGGTAAGGAATCTTTTTTTGGGAAATGAAGAGAAAGAATTTGTTTGGCCTTAGCTATACCATGTCAGTTAACTCTAGTGTCTTGTATTTTTTAGTTTAAATATGAAGTTGTTTGTTCTATTCAGAATCCCTTAGTGGTTCTTCAGTGAAGATATTTTTTGAAGCACCTACCTGCTTCCATGATCAATAGAATTAAAGAACATGGAAATGGACTTTAGATTCCATTCCCAACTTTCAATACTTAAACAAAAAAGCTCCTCCTAGCCCTTTGTCACAATTGAAAAAGAGTAAGTTAGCAAACATAACCTCAGTAAAAGTATATTTTTTTAATGTCTGTTATTGCCAAGTGAATTGATGCTAATGCTATCTTCAGCAAGTTTGTGGTGAATTTGCCCCACTGAAGGAAAGGGATGTCATCCAGAGGGACCTTGAGAGGCTGGAGAGGTTGCAAACCTCATGAAATTTAACAAGGCCAAGTGCAGGTTCCTGCACATGGGTTGAGGCAAGCCCAAGCACAAATACAGGCTGGACAATGAGTGGATTCAGAGCAGCCTTGCAGAGAAAGACTTGTGGGTATTGGTGGATGAAAAACTGAACATAAGCCAGCAGTGTGTGCTTGTAGCCCAGAAAGCCAATGGCATCCTGGGCTGCATCAAAAGAAATGTTGAGGGAGGTGATTTTCCCCCTCTACTCTGCTCCTGTGACACCCCATCTAGAGTACTGTGTTCATCTCTGGGACCCCCAACATAAGAGAGACCTAGACCTGGTTGAGCAGGTCCAGATGAGGGCCACAAAGATGATTGGGAGCTGGAGCACCTCTCCTGTGAGAATGGTCTGAGAGAGTTGAGGTTGTTTAGCTTGAAGAAGAGAAGGTTTCAGGGAGACCTTACAGCAGCCTTTTAGTACTTAAAGGGGGCCTGCAGGCAAGATGCAGAGGGACTCTTCATCCGGTAGTGTAGTGATAGGACCTGAGGTAATGGTTTCAAACTGGAAGAGGATAGCTTTAGATTAGATTTTATGAAGAAATTATTTATTGTGTGGAGAGGCACTGGATCAGGTTTCCAAGGGAAGTTGTAGATGCACCCTTCCTGGAAGTGTTCAAGGCCAGGTTGGATGGGGCTTTGAGTAACCTGGTCTAGTGAAAGATATGGCCAGGGGGAGGAATTAGATTAAGTTCCCTTCCAACCCAAAACATTCTATGATTCTATTCGTATTAATTTCACAAATATTTATTCAACAAAAATTACTTGGATTCCTTAGTAGCTAATAATTCATAATACCAGGTGCACTGTACAAAAGATGTTTGTATTATGAAGAGAAGAGTCCATTGACTCTTTCTACTTAAATAACATCAAAATTTCCTCCAAACTTCCCTCTGAACATGATACTGTTATGATTTAAATTCTCAGAGATAAGTGTGAAGAAAATGTGTAAGCAGCTAAAAGCTTAGAACTCAAGAAGGATTTGTGACCTTATATATGAAGTCGCTTGAAGCTTGACACATGTCCAGTGTTTCTATCCAACAGTACATAGGGTTATTGAGAAGGATAACTGAAGAGAGACAAAATGAGAACGGGAATATTTTAAACTGTTTGGGTTTTTTAATTTACTTATTTTTTTTAAGATGACCAGTTCAAGGCTAATGTGTCTGTGTGGTGTTGTTAAAAGTTAGAAGCTGAATACTGACAGATAATCTATGTGGAACTCAGTACATTTTAACATGTACTTTTCATCTCCCTGTGGTGAAGAAAAGAATGTATCTATCACAGGAAAAATTAAAATATGTAGTCCACAAGCAGTGCACATTGCCCAGCAGCACTGATCTGTTGTGGTTTAACCCTGGTGGGAAGCCAAGTCCCACTTGGCAACAGAATAGAGAAGAGAATCAAAAGAGTAGAAGTGAGAAAACACATGGGTTGAGATAAAGACAATTTCTAGATAAAGCAAAAGCCATGCAGCAAGCAAAGCAGAACAAGGAGTTTGTTCTCTACTTTCCATCGACAGGGAGGTGTACAACAATCTCCAGGAAAACATGGCTCTGTCATGCATAATGGTCACTTGGGAAGACAAATACCTGTACTAGTTTTGGTTGGGATAGAGTTCATTTTCTTCACAGAAGCTAGTATAGGGCTGTGTTTTGGATTTGTGCTGAAAACTGTTATTAATACAGAGATGTTTTCATTACAGATGAGAAGTGCTTACAGAGAGTCAAGGCATTTTCTGCTTCTCATTCTGCTCCAACAGTGAATAGGCTGGGGGTGCACAAGACGTGTGCCCCTGGGAGCACTGATCCCATCTAAAGGGATATTCCATACCATATGATGTCCTGCTCAGCATAAAAATGTGGGAGAAGAAAAAGCAATGGGGGAATCCACGAGATTTCTCACTCTTACTCTGTCTTTATCTCAACCCATGAGTTTTCTCACTTTTACTCTTCTGATTTTCTTCTCCATCCAAGAAAAGGGGAGTGAACAAGTGGCTGTGTGGTGCTTACTGTCTAGGGTTAAACCACAACAATTCCATAACTCTAAGTATCTCATCTTCCCCCTTTGTCCTTCTCCCCACCAACTTTTGTTGCTGAGTATGACATAATATATTATGGAATATCCCACTGGTCAGTCGGGGTCAGCTGTCCTGGCTGCATCTCCTCCCAACTCCTTGTGCACTCACAGCTTACTCACTGGTGGAAAAACGTGAGAAGCAGATGAGGCCTATACTATTCTATGCAAGGACTGCTCAGCAATAGCTAAACATCCCATTGTTATCAACACTGTTTTCATCACAAATCCAAAGCAGACCCTTACTAGCTCCTCTAAAGAAAATTTAATCTATCCCAGCTAAAAACAGTACAGTAAATAAATTATTTTTCCTTTCTGATAGATAAACTGGAGAGTGAAAAATATTTTGCAAAATATTTTTCTTCCTCTCTTCTCTTGAAGTCTTTCCTACAACAAGAGGGGAAAAAGCTCCAACAGAAAAACAGTAGATATAGAAGTTGCTTTTCTGCAACACTCACAGAATTGAGGTCAGAAAAGTAGTAAGGAAAGTGATCTTTCTCTTAGGCATTAACTCAGTATCTTCAGAAACTATTCATGATGCAGCTGACCTGTTTTGATGTTATCTTCCGTAAGACTTTCTTACAACTCGGATGTTTTAGATAGCTTTTTTTCCACCAGAGCCTTTCTGCATTGTGTAAATATTATATTTATCAGAATTGTTGTCATCAGTCTCCACTACTGAAGAAATATTAAACGGTTTATCTTTGTAATATAATCTAATCAAGAAAGTGTAGGTAATTTTAAGACTCCTCATCTGATCCTACTGTGTTTATGTTTTTGATATATTGCATCTGAATTACAGTTTTGGTTACATGCATCCTCTACCAATTTATTGCACTGTAACTTAGGTAATTTATGTGGACAAAAGGTATACACCTTATACTCAAAGACAAGAATTAATGGTTAATATGACTGAAATCTCAAGATCTTGATTATGTTTAATCCAGATCTATGTATTAGAGAAAATTAAATAAAGCAAATAAAATTGAAAAACAGAAAGCAAACGCCAAATCAGCCAAAATCAAACAAAAATCTCTCTCATTGACAATTTGGTTAAAATTGCTGTGCTCACATTTCTTGTATCTGCTCCTTCTTTCTTCTATTATGCTCACCCACTGTGTTGGTGTGCCTTAAGGCTTATGTCCTCAGTCAGTGTAAGGGTGTGTCATACTGAGTTGTCAGCTTTATCAGTCCTTTCCAAGGAGAGTATGATGTTATGGAGGAGTGCTCCTTGCCCATGGGTTCACTTGGGGCTATTTCTATATATTTTCTTACATTCCCTATACCTTTATTATTCTCCGTGGCTCCACAAATCCACAAATATTCTGCATAGTTACAGCTAAAAAAAAAAAAACAGCAAAAAAAAAAAAAAAAAAAAAAAAAAAAAAAAAAAAAAAAAAAACCAAAAAACATTAAGAGCTTTATCAGCTTCCAAGGTTACATTTCTTTAATGACAAACAATTGACCATTACTGTCATCTTGCTTATTGTCCTAGGATTGCTGGTATCATGTCCACAATTTCAAAGTCTTTGTTGTCATCCTAAGTCTGCACTTCTGCAAGTTGCTTTTTAATTTTAGGACTATGTAGAGTTTATTTTACACAGAATAACTGCTTGTATTACTATATGTTAGTTTTAGGTCTACCAAAAAAAAAAAAAAAAAAAAAAAAGAAACAAAACCCAAAAACAAACAAACAAAAAAACCCCAAAACAAAACAAAAAAACCCCAAAAAACCAAAAAAAACATAAAAACCATTGCAGCAATAGGACAGCCACACAAACACAGTTATTCTATAAAAATCAGTTCTAATCACCTGGTCATTAGGCAATTGCTGTTGCAGACAAACAAGCTAAAATAAAGTTCCAGCCAAGATCAAAGTAATCACAGACACAGAACATTTACCTAGATTAGTTCTGAGGCCTCACAGAGACAGCACAAAGACTGTGACCTGTTACTATCACTGGCAGTATCGTATTCACTGGACTGGAGGGTCACAGATCCCTGTGGCCAGGCTCCTTATTGTGGCCCTTTTTCATGTATCATTTGGTAGTGACAAAAAGCAGAAGATACTTTCAGAACGTTCACTATGATATGATTGTTTCCAGTCATCTGTTTGTTTTTAAATATCTTGACTGATGATTGATTTTTAGATATCTTTATGTTATCCTTGTTAATGTGAGATCTTTCTAGTTCATGTTTCACTTAAATCCAGTTCTGAGATAAGACATTTTGTGGATTTTTGAAGCTTTCTTCCCATCTGTTCTAGCACAGTTGTAGTCTTTCTACCAAATTTCCTTCTGGTCAGCCTATTTGATTTTTACAAATTTTCACAAAGATCTTTCATTAACTGGTACATCTTTTTGATTATTTCTGATGTAAAAGTTAGTTTCAGCTTGCTAATAATTATTATCCTTTTATTTCTCCTTTTTTAATGATTTCTTAAATTTGGTACTTATCTTTTATTTTGTTGTTTCTCCTTATGATTTTATTTCCTACATTATTACTGGACTTAGAATTTAGAGGTTCTTCTTTCAGTGTTCTCTGTTTTGTGGGTTTTATTTTTTGTGGGGTTTTTTTGTGTTTGTTGTTGTTTTGTTGTTGTTTGTTTGGTTTTTTTGCCTCAGCATCTAATTTCGTGACTTCTCCAGTTCTTAATTCTTGTCAGTATCCAACTGTGAAAGATACAGGTTGACTCACACTACCAGTAAGCAATCATGATCTTTTCTTCAAGTCCATGCTGTCTCACCTCTTTCCACTTCCAACAGGGACTGAAATCTGTTCCTCAGTTCAAACTGCAATTTCTCACCATACTGTTGTTTTCATCCACTTTCACATTGGTATCTTTGCTTTCTGTGTTAAGTTCACTCTTTTTCAGCTTTAGTTACAGCATAGAAGTGCCAAGCCTTTGTCACTGCTGATATGAGCTACTAAGAGTGCCTTTGCAATTTGGATAGATGACATGATTTAAAAATTGATACAGATATAATTAGTGTGTGTGCTGGATTTATTGTTGTCATAGTTCTTTATTTTATTTTGCCATCTGGCAGTCTCTGTGCTTCTTGTATAAGGAACAGGATACTCAAAAATTAGATTAAAACATCAAGAAATATTCTGTGAATCTTTGATCATTGTTTTAGATATTGAGTCCTCTCAGAGGCTACATATCATTGGTCATACTGGGGATGAAAGTGATCGAACTGGTGTTTACCCTTTTTATTATGCCCCTGATGGAACATCCTGCTGTAGAACTGACATCTTCAGGAACCTGTTCCACATGAATTACAAATATGAACAGACAAAACTCCACAAAGGGTTACCTCTGGCAGCATTTGACAGCACATGCCCAGAAAAGAGTAAAATAACAGAGAGATCTCAGAGAAATGTTGTCAAATAATATTTTTCTAGATCCCAACAGTGTGAAAAGTTGGAACCTCTTAAATCAGAAATTATCTTTGTGTCTATCCTACCAAACAATAAAGAAATGCTATCAAGATAATGATAACATAATTTTGGTTACCACAGATTGTTGGAATATTCTGCTGACCTTGCAGATGTACTGTTCTCTCAGTCTATCTCTGTGCTTTTCAGATGATTAATCATTCCTACTCTTATACCCACTTAAGGTTCTTCTCCCTATTTGAGGTATCTTGACATTTTATTTTAAATTTCAGTAATGGATAAATGACTCATATATACATTAAAAAAAAAAAAAAAGTGTAATAATATTTTTATTTGTATTTACAAAGGACTGTAGGAGTACTGAATGCAAAGTGTTACTTTAATAAGTAATCATGCTCCAGGAAATACATTAGCTATGTTTGTGGTGACACAAACCAGCTGATTTTATAATCAATAATAGACCAATATAAACGCCTCTCTACAAATATAATAGACATGATAAATACAGTATTAGCAGTACTGTTACAGAAAAAAAAATAGTGAACAAAATGTTATATCTAGACAAATACAGCTTTCACAAATAAAACTAGATTTTGACATTATCCTGAATATCAATGTCCACAGTGTTCTGCCAAGTGAGGTACCTCTTGACAGTACCTCTTATTTGTAACCAAGTCCTTTGAGTGACTTCCAAGTCCATTTGGGTATACAATTGACCAGAAGTCAATACAGTTACTTGCAGAAGAAAATGTTTTTTTCACATTGGAGCTGTCACTTCTGGCATGAAACTTTTCACACAGACTAAAACAGCAACTGACTGAAATGTTACATTACTATTTTCAAATAAATGTAAGGAGACAAAAATTAAGTAGCTGCATATTAACTTGTATTTGGAGAAACTGAAGAATACCAAAAGGGTTTATTTACAGCAACCCATAATCATATCAAAAGTGTTTTTTTTAAACCCAGCAAGGAAAGTGTCATGAATACAGCTATAAGGTAATTTGCTAATCATAATCCGCAATGTATTTATATGCCTCTGAACACAAGAGATTTTAAATTAAAACTGAAAATGAGAAGACATTTACAGTGACATCAGTGACTAATGGTCGTGACATCTGTCTGTGTTAAACCTTGGTACTCCTAGATCACAGCAGCAGGCAAAAACATTGTCTGTTTCTAAAATTCATTTTATTTTCCCATCAGTTGCCTGCTCAAGATCTCTAATATCCAAGTCTCTGTGACCAAGATATGTTTAACTATTTACTACCCTGATCACACACTGCCTATTCTCATCATTCCCCCATAAACAGTGTAATCCGTTAAGACTGACTGCAGGAAGTAAACCCCCCAGGGTTGCAGACAAATTTATGATCCCAATAGCAGCTATAAGGACATCTGACTTCATAGAGGAAGCTGTTGAACCTTCATGAAATTCAGCAAAAAATCTGTGGCAAAGATGTATTTTAAAGCAAGAAATTTAATCTACCAGAAAGAGTCCAGTATTAAAAATTACTTGTTTCTGACATCACCAATGCTGTCATAGACACCAGTCAGACACCCATCATTTCAGATTAGCAGCAGAAAGAGTCAGAACATATAGTGATAGGACTGCTGGCCATCCGTCTGAAGCTCCTGTGAGGTTGTCATGATAGGATACAGAAATCTGATCCATATCTCAGTTGGCCTGTCTTAGGTGCCAATGAGTTAACTCCACTGAGCTTACAATATGCAAAAAAAAAAAAAAAAAAGAACTTAGAACTCACAAGAGTGACATACATGTAGATGTGCATATCTGAGTGATTCACCTCATTTTAAAACAGATCTTTACAATAATTTGGATTAATTAAGTTCACAAAGTCCCTTATTTTTCAATTAATTATAAAGTCAGGCCAATCAGGTCCAATGCAGGTTGTCTACACAACAGTTGATATTAGGTGAGATGAATGCAACTTCAGATGTCTGACATTATGGAAATGGTGCAAAATGTGCAATTCTAAAATCATAGGGAAGCAGAAAATTCTGGCATGCTTTTCAGTGTGTTATCCTCCTAGTTTTCACTGAGGAAGCCAGATCGTTAGTAACATCAGCCCTGAATTAATGACACTGCTCACACAAGCAAGTATATGACAAAGGTTTACAAGAAGCTCTTTCAAGAATCTTTCATCTAATTACAAAGTTTATGGACATGTAATATATACTTTTAGTGAAGCTGACAGTGTCATTTACATAAACTTCCGAAAGCAATTGAGTAGATGATTAGACATGTTTTTCTTCCTAGCCTGACAGGGCTCAAACACAAATGTATGATTTTGGGGGAAAATATTCTGGGAGAAAGTATGGAATGAGGAGCTGGGTAAAAGTTGACCTCTTTACCCTTTAATCCCTCTAGTAGCAAATAATTCAGAATAGAGAAGGCCAGGGCAAGAGCATGAGTCTATACAGCAATTATTACTAGACTGATCTGAAGGGAGTACCCTGGCTTCTGAGTTCTGTTTTCAGGACTACTTATGCATTTTACATTAAGGAGAAACTGTCTTAAAAAGCCAAAAATCTACCTCACCACAGAAAAAAATAAAAATAAAAAAAAATAAAAAAAATAAAAAAAATCCAAACATCCAACAAAACAAAGCCCAGAATGTACAGGAAGAACAGGAATGAAAGTACAGGAAGAACAGGAATAAAAGTACAGGAAGAAACTCTGTTTTCTGTATGGGCATTGACACACTCACCAGACATATGAATGTTATAATTCTTGATTAAGATATGCTTAAGAGATTCTGCAATCCAGTTCTCAATCTTGGTCATGGTTTCTAAATTCTGGGATATTACATGAAAGATAGGAAGTAACAACTTCTAATCTGTTATTTCAAAGAGAAACATGTGTGAAAGTGTAAAGGAATATTCCATGCTCTTGATCTTACAGAAATGAAGATACAGTCTTGCCAAATCTGATTCAGGTGCTAGATCTGTGGAAAGAAACAAGGATTCAAACATTCCCTGGAGTCTGTGTCTTCTAATAACTAACTTTAGAGAACTTTTTGGCCATTTCAGACAATAAAATCTCTTCCAGCACTAAGAATAGCAAACAATCATTTGTATTCTTGTTTGAGGAATATGTATTAAAACATTAATAAAATCTTTGTACAGTACCATCTGCTGTTGATATCACATGTAGAAACAACTGGACCTGAGTTACATCATTTGAAAGATAAGTGACTACAGCTTGTAGCATAAATCACAAGCAGCACATTTGAAACATATCCAGAAGAGTTTTCAATTCATCTGCAAAAAACTCTGCAGTAATATCCTGAGCACTTTTAGGATCTAGAAGTAAATTACATACTATATTGGGGAATATATGTGTGTCCTACATAGGTACCTATATGTGCATGAAATTTTGTTTGTGTTAAAGGAGGGAACTTCATTCTTAGCTTGGAACTAGCTAGACTGGACCTTTGAGCTTGAAACAATAACATTATCTTCTCAATTTTTATTAGGATTTTATAGGGAGCGGGAGGGAAGTGATTTTTTTGGGAAGTGTTTTTTTGGGGTTTTTTTCTTACAGGTGATTTTAATGGTTATGTTATATTTATTATATTAATATATTATATATATATTATGTTATATTTATTACATTAGCCCAACTTTCTGAGTTAGAAAACCAGGTATCACCACGCCTTAGTGTTCAGGTTATGTTCACTCGGCCATAACTACATGCAAATATATGTTTACAATGATATGGCAATTATTACCTAGAAATCTCTGAGTAACCAAAATCAAATAAAAAGTGTTAAGGCAAGTTTTAGAATTTGGAAAATCCTTATAGTGACAGAACACACAGAAATATGGGCTTTTATGTAGTTTCCAAATTATTTACACTCTGACCTGGGAAACAGTCTGGATAATTCAGTTTTGTTCTGATCAGTGAAGACCAAATAGATATGACAAGTTACAAGAAAGACACTTATGAACACAGAAATTGCATAAAAATAACCTCAGTATAAATGAAAAATGTAGTAGAATTTCCATATTCTCAAAGACAGATTAGCTTCTTCTGGAGAACACCACATAATTTCCAGGAGTTATGGTTGCCATATGTTTGAGTAATTCTGATTTGTAAAACACCTTTTTTTTTTTTTTTTTTTTTTTTTTTTTTTAAATTTAATTAAAAATTAAAATTAAAAAAAAAAAAAATTTTTTTTTCAAAAAAAAAAAAATTTAAAAAATTATTGTTTAAAAATTTTTTAATAATTTTTATTTTTAAAAAAATTTTTTTTTTTTTTTTTTTTCCTCTCTAATACAAAACTAATGAAAAAGTAAGAATACAAACAATAGAAATTATCTTTACTACAAAAATACGGATCTTAACAATGAGGCAGTTTCACCATATGATTGAAATATTATGGTAAAAATATTAACTGAAAAAGGGGAATTGGTCCTATGAAACCTATTGTCTACTAGAAAATACAGTCTCTGAGCACTACAGATATTTGAACTTTTTGTTACAGATTTAGTAAGAATTTGCATGATCATAGTATATGATCATGATTAGGTTATGCCTTTGTCATAGGTAACAAAAAACGTTCCAGAAATGCTATATGTAAATATTTAAAAATGTTTTTTTCTTTATCCAAGAGATGATTTGTTTTTTTAGGAAGATGTTTTCAGACACATAAAAATTCGGAAGTGGAACTGCATTTAATATGAAAAGAATGGAAATTTTCAAACTCTCGTCAATTCAGGAAACAGAGTGTGATGTAGATCAAAAGTACCTTCTCAACTTATAAAAAGTCTTATGAATTTCACAGGATCCAACAAAGTATTTTTACCCTCCTGTACAAAGCTCTGCATAACACTGTTTCCTTAAAATAAGCAGAAATGACCCATATTGTAAATATTGTTTAGTTACATTCTGAAGAGTTAAAAAACCAAACCAAACCAAAACAAAATCACTTTAAGATTTAAACAGATCCCATAAAAAGGATGGTCAAATCATAGCCCCTCCATACCATTTAGTTTCTTATGAACATCTGAAGGCATCATTTTCTACTAAATAATATCTTCTAATTTAAATATCTTCCAATATATATCTAATTTGTTAAGTAATCGCAGCATAAAGGACAATAGTTTGGAATCTCAATATTATGAGTTATTTTGTTTTTTTCTTGGTAAGGACTGCTTATCTCCTGGTTTTACTTCTCAGACATTTTGAAAATGTTGGAACTACTGTGAACATTTTCAACACAAAGTTGTAGTGCTACATGAAAAAAATATTTATTATATGTTCAGAAAAAAATATTTTTTTCTGTGAGTCTTTACAAAGAAGGAATGAATAGAGGAGGAAACAAAATATACAGTTAGATATCTAGCACCTTTTACTTCACTATAAGATCAAAGGATAATAAATAGTCTTTACTCATATACTTCAGAAAAAGAAAACAAAACAACCTGAGCTGAAGGGAAGAGTACTTGTCTGTATGATATAGGAATATTTTCACTGCTGGCTTTCAAATTGACCAAGTTTTTCAAGGATACTGTAAAATTAGAAATCATTATTTTAGCCAGCACATTCCTGTGCTTCACTTTGTCTGTCTGTAAGAGATCTATAAAGAACTTAGGCAGTGACTCCTGAAATAGGTCTCCCAGACTTAATCCTAGACATGAAAGCAGCAAAACTAAGTGCTCTCAAGCACTGGGATTATGAGCTCCTGTGCCTTGCCCCCATTACTGTACTGCGTTCAGGTCTAAAACAGCAATACTAAGTGCTAATCTATTGTGTCACAAGAGCATTGCAGCATCACTCTAAGCTGGTGTTTCTGTACAAAGTGTACAAAGTAGAGCTGTCTTCTGAGCATTTTAGACTAGTAGTGCTCCCCTGCTGTTGATGATTTTTTTATCTTTTATTTTAAAAATAGATAAAGATATTGGTAGACAGAGGAGAGACTTGAAACCTGTCAGATCCAATAGATAAGATGTATAAGGGAATCTAAAATTGAACTGCACATTAATTAGTGGGCAACTAAATCTTGCTCTAGCCAAGATAGTCAATGTAGAGTTTGATTCAGATATTTTCATGTGTGGCATGTGATATTAATTTACATGCCCAAAGACATAATGCCCACAATTGTGTTCCGCGATGGTGTAAATCTACCACAGGTCATACTTGTCATCTCTCTGAAGATGTCTCAGAAGCCATATGACATTTCAAGTAGTGCTAAATAGAATGTCATATTGGTGAAGCAATATATAAATGTCTACAGTATGGACCTTAACCCTACAGCTTCAATGAGTATGAGATTATTTGCACTCATTCTTTCCAAAATTGACATTGAAATTGATGTAGTAGGCAAAAGCTGATTAAACAGTCACAGAATCTTGAAGCTAAGGGTCTGCATATATCTTTACAGCAAAAAAACATCAGCAAAAGCACATATATTCACTACCTACTGATGTTTTAACTAAGACACCCTGTCATAAGAGCTTCAGGAATAATACTTGCATTCTAGACAATTTTGTATCTGCTTTAAGATCAAGTCTTAAAACTTTGTAAAGGGATCCTGTGAAAGACATGGATAAAAGTATTTGCAGGTCAAAGCTCATTGTAGCCTAAATTTGAACTTGCACAGCCAAAGTTTTCATAAGTCCAATATTTTAAAATGATTGAAGTTTTCCAGTATTTAATATTTCTATTTTCTTTACTGCTGTTCATTACAGCTGAACTCAATGGAGATGCCACAACAAAGAAGATTGAGGTTGAAATACTGAGAATGTGACAGTCGGGATGATAAGAGAACAAATTATTTCTTGCAAGACAGAGTCTTGTCCATTGAGCAAAATGTGCTGGTACTATTTTGTGCTTTTCCACTTAATATTGATGATAAAAATATATGATGTATTTCAGTAACAGATACTAAGTATCTCTTCATCCAGAAAATAGTTATAATAAAACTTCCTGCAAAGAGAACAGAGAACAATTACACTCCTGAAATTATCCTAAAGGATCAAAAACCAGGATAGACCAAATTAAGATGATCTTATATTTAAATTTTATTACATTCAACAACTATAATGGTAAACTAAAAAGTATGGAGGAAGGTTTCTGATCCTGACTTACTGTTTCAGATATACCAACAAATTGGCAGAAGTAAAGGTACTTTTGTGATGTCTACATGACAACCCAGTGGAGAATTCGTCAGGTTTCTAATACTTGTTCTCTCAGATACACAGCGAGTAAGAATAGATGAACATGTAGATTCATGTTGCTTCCTTTTAAAGGGCCATGAGACAGATTCTCCTAAGGGAGGAATTGTGCAAGAGATTCACACATACAGTCGCATATAAATCAATGACATTTTGCAACTCTTGTAGGAAGAGATAGATATAGGAATATAAGAATATGGAGAAAAAAAATGGGAGTCTAAGTAAAATAATCTGCCACAAATAGCAGAAGATGATAAAATTCTGTTCAGAAACCAGACTGTTTTTTTTTTTTTTTTCCTTTGAATACTGCCCAGTCATGGTAAATCAATCACAGAATTAGGTATCTAGAATATATATGACTCTATGGTAAGTTTGCTTTGGGGAATCTGATTGAACCTAAGCAAAGAGCCTCAGGCACCTTCAGTCTTACTTATCTTCTGTCAAAAACAGTGCTATTCCCTCAAGCCCCCTTTAAATGATATATTTTATTAATGCATACTTTTCCCCCCTTAAGTTGTTACTTAACTTGATACTTCTGATATCTAAGACTGTAATGATAGGGAAGGATCTTTAGTATCATCTACATTTTCAAAGACATAAATGCACTACTCTCAAATATAGATTAATTCTCCTTGTTTTTTTCAATTTCCACATCCTTCTCAATCACTGAAAGAACAAAGACTTTCATTGTTTCAGAGCAATTAAGCCATAAGCCAAGGCTGCTGAGCATAATGATTTATTACCTGTAGTATCAATAAGATCTTGTAATGAACAGGTAAAGTTGGATGAATTACTGTTTTGCATTACTCTAAGCATTTAGCTAGACACCAGTTTGGCTATTTACAAAGATCTCTCCCTAACATAAAAACATTTTTCCTTATCTTTTTTTTCCCCAACTCTGAAGGTATGTAGCCCCATAATAAAGCCCAAATTCTATAAAACATTTGCAAAACATAGTGGTAAAACTAATTCAGTGATACAAAACCTTTTGAATTCAATAGCTTTATGTCTACTTCCCTCGACAGCAGAATTTTATAGGACAAAGACTAATCAAGAGAGAACCACCTTTAAGAAATATGAGTGGTCAAGCAACTATAGATGACTTTGGTCTTTTATTCATCAATAAAACATCATCTATTTTATCTCCTGTCTTGGTCTATTTATTCCTTTACTTTTTCTCTTTAACTTCCATGTTTCTTTTTTTCATCTAAGACCAGCTTATCTATCCTTTCAGAATTTATTCTGTTTTGGGCAGGAAAATTCTCCACTTCTATGGTCTTTGAAATAACTCCACAAACCTTATAATGACGCTTTAAAATTCTTATGACTACTTTATTTTTTAATTGTCAGATATTTTTGTTCCTGTCTTCCTCTTTGTTGTTAAAATATTGCCCAATATACATTTTGTATAGAAGAAGTTATATCCAATGAACTCGTACTTACCATTAACTCCACCAGAAATCAATGACTAATTCCTTTTCATAAGAATGGAGTTAAGATTTAACCCAAGGTAGGGAGTACTTAGTCACTCAAACTGGTCAGTTTGGATGTGGATATGTGGATATATTAAGAAATGTGGTTGGTAGGTTATTCACTAACAGAATGACTCATTTCATTGTTTCTTTTTCAGGGATAGGTATAGAAAGTATTCCTTCCTCCCTCCAACTGTTGCATTATAAAAAACAGCTTGGAGGTTTCTGTTGTACTCAATTTCACAAACAGTAAATCCTGTTTAGAAATGGAACTTATTTCACGTCATCTAAGGTTACCTAACAGTTATGTCTTAATAAACTTCTGATAGTGTTTTGCTGAGTTTCAGCATAATGTACTCTGGAGATATGTAATATTGAAATGACATGTCTAATTTGTGTGTTCCTTTTCTCATTTACTAATCATTTAAGTTCTGTCCTAATCAATAAAAATTTGGATTTGTTGTTTTGGTTTTTTTTTTTTTTCTATCTCTGTATTCCATAGAGTGTGACAGAATGTAAGTATTAATTACTTGTATTTGAACTTGAACACCTGATTGGCCTTCAGTTACCAGTTTAAAGTAGAACAAGTCTCACTAAATTCTATATAAGAAACAGAATATCTTACCAACCCTATCAGCCTATCAACTGAATATTGTATTAGTCTTATACAGAGAACATGGTCACCACAGAGTATCACCAAAGGCAGTGGGCATGCATATTATGGCTGTTGAACGGAGCCTTTTTTTTTTTTTTTTTTTTTAACCAGCTTAGATTTTCTCAGGTATTTGCAGTGATTGGTCTCTTTGGATATTTTATCTTTTTGTTGTTGTTGTTGTCTTTATTTGTTTGTTTGTTTGTTTTGATTTTTTGGGTTTTTTGTTTGCCTGGTTTTTTTGTGTGTTTTCTTTTCTTTTTCTCCTTTTTTTTTTTTTTTTTTTCTGTCAAACAAGAACTCCGTATAACTCAACCTGCACATACAAATGAAGATCTTCAGCCCACCTAGAATTTTGGTTCAACTCTTATGTTCTTTTTCCTACTCTATGAATAATGGTGTTCAAATCAAATTTAGAATTCCCCATCATGTTGATTAGAGGTAAAAAACAACCAGACATAAGTCTTACACAAGTATGTTTTTTGACTATGTTTTGACTCAGGTGGAATATGTTCCAGATGTGAAACTTACTTAATTGCACAAATTTTTGCTTAGTGGCTGCTATCATTTACTTAGAAGGAACTCTTTGCTTCTGTAAGTTTCTGAAACACAATCCAGAATCTGAAGAGGAATTAAACTGAAGAACTCACAATAGCATTTTGTTGTAGAGGAAGTTACAATAATTTATGAATTAAAAAAAAAATTATCAAGCTTTATATGTTGGAACCATGAGAAGTCTATTTGTTCAAACATATAGTTGCATGTGAAAACTGAAAAAAAAAAAAAAAAAAATAAAGAAAAGCTTAGAAAAACTAATATAGAATCATAGAATCATTATGGTTGGAAAGGACCTCCAGGATCATCAGGTCCAACCTTTGTCCTAGCACTTCTCTAACCACTACACCATATCCTCAAGCACCACATCTATTCGTTCTTTAAACACCTCCAGGGATGGTGACTCCACCACCTCCCTGGGCAGCCTGTTCCAGTGCCTAACCACCCTCTCAGTGAAGAATTTCCTCCTAATATATAATCTAAAACTCCCCTGACAAACTTGAGTCCATTTCCGCTCATCCTATCACTACTAATTTGAGAGAAGAGACCAACACCAGCCTCTCTACAACCTCCTTTTAGGTAGTTGTAGTGGGCAATAAAGTCTCCTCTCAACCTCCTCTTCTCTAGACTAAAAAAACACAGTTCCCTCAGTCGCTCTTCATAGGGCATGCTTTCCAGCCCTTTCACCAGCTTTGTTGCCCTCCTCTGCACTCGTTCCAGCACCTCGATGTCCCTCCTGTACTGTGGTGACCAAAACTGGACACAGTATTCAAGGTGTGGTTTCACAAGTGCTGAGTATAGGGGTACGATCACTTCCCTACTTCTACTGGTCACACCATTTCTGATACAGGCCAGGATGCCATTGGCCTTCTTGGCCACCTGGGCACAATGCTGGCTCATGTTCAGATGGCTATTGACCAACACCCCCAGGTCCTTTTCCGACAGGAAGCTCTCCAGCCACTCCTCCCCAAGCCTGTAGCATTGCTGGGGGTTGTTGTGACTGAAGCGCATGACCCGGCACTTGGTTTTGTTAAACTCCATAAAATTGAGCTCAGCCCATCTCTCCAGCCTGTCCAGATCCTGCTGCAGAGCCTTACTACCCTCAAGCAGATTGATACTTGTGCTTAATTTTGTGTCGTCTGCAAATTTACTGAGGGTACATTCAATTCCCTCATCCAGGTCATTGATGAATATATTAAACAAGACGGGTCCCAAAACTGAGCTGTGAGGGATACTGCTTGCGACTGGTCGCCAACTGGATTTTACTCCATTCACCATCAATATAATCAAATTGGAGTATGTATAATGATGGTATACAGATTAGAAACAGAAATAATGTAGTAATTAGTGATTTCTGCAACTGTTTAGAATATTTAGGGATTTATTTTTTTATTATTATTATATTGCTCTTAGTCAGAGGCCCAAACTGAAAGTCCAGACTGAACAGAAGCAATTGGAGCCAGTGTTCTGAAGTCCAGGACTACATCCTCCAGTCAAATGTCTTTGAATTTCAGAATTATTTACATGAAGATATGAATTCTCTGTTACAAGGCATGTTAGTATCTATGTCTCCCTACAGCATACCCACAAGCATAATAGCTGTTTAACCTCTTCTCTGGCATCCCAGACAAGATAATTCTTTCTCCATAGTCATTTGAACTCAACCAACACAAAACTGAGTTTCCTTGTATGAAACTTCTCAGCCTCCCCTGTCAATCTCTGAGTGTTTTCCTAGAGTTCTTGGGCCAGTTCTGCACCAGTGTTCATCCAACTCACATGTCAGAATTTTCCTGAATACCCATTTCTGTGTGAAAGAAGGAACACTTTCTGTGGCACAATGAGACATCAAATGGAATGTAAGAAGGTCAGATTTTTTTTTTTTTTCTCTTTTTTTCATCACTGAGTAGGAATGAAATGCCTAATTATCAGAACATAAAAGGAATCCTAACTCTTGATATATTTGTTTGACTTCTTTACCTCAAAAAGATTCCAGTAATTAATTTCAGTGAAATATTTTTTCACAAAGCAAGTATTGTTACCTAAACTTCTAAAGGTCCATTTCAAGAAGCGTAAATTATGGCACTTGAACTTCATTTTAAAGATGAAGAACTCATGTAAAACTTAGAAAAAAAAGCTGTCAGGTTTCAAGTCTTTTACAAAGCTTTATTTAGTCTTGGTTATCTAGCATAATGCACCTTCAGATGGTAATCTGATCCACTAGGTTTCCTTTGGGATACAGCTACTTTCTAAACTGGAAATTACAGACCACATTGGCTGCTTAGTTGGATCTGATACTCTTCTAATTATTGGTGAGGATAAAGAAAGTAGGTCATCCATAATAGTTTACAGTAACAAAGCACAGGAAAGAAAGCACTAATTGTCCAAGTGTCTGTGCATGAACACCTCACCCTGTTATCTTGCAGGAGGGCCAGCTTTGAGTGTTCCCTCTGTTGGCTGACAAACAGAACTACCTTATCATCAAACTCCACTGTAGACAGCTCCTCTAACTTTAAAGGAGGAAAGCAAGATGGGAAGACAACAGGGAAGAAAATCATGATCTTCCAAATAAAAAGTAATTTTCTATTGTATTTCAGAGGAAGAAGAAGCATTAATGATTCTAAAATTTGTCATGTTTCAATGCAACACTTTGTACAATAAATATGACCATTTTTTTGAAACTAGACATGTTTCATTATTCAAAGCACATGACAATATATTTCTAATGTCATTCTGTACAAATATGCCACATTTTAAATGTATTATCCATTTAACACAACATTAAGCATATTTCTTTTCTAGCATGCATTGCAACATGGAAGAAAGTTTAAAACAGATGGAAATGTAACACAATGCTACTCTATCAATCTGGCCTCTAATACACAAAAAAATTGGTAGCTGACAAACACAATTTGTTTTATGAACAGAATTCTGAAGCTTAGTGAAGATTTAATATGTCATGTAGATCCAGCCCAAGGGAAGAAATGTTGTAGAGCTTCATTGGTCTAGGTTAGTATCCCACAGATTTCTACCTGAAAGGGAGAACTGTTTTCCAGTGTCCCAAAGTGTATAGCTGGTTGGTAAACAGAGAGGTCAGGATCATAGTTGTCTTTTTCTTTCTTCATGTCTATTTGCATTCGGGAGTAGGATGTACAGTATAAGAAGGAGGTATATAGTAATAAGGGCTGAATTCATCTCCCTAAATATAGGCATCTGTAAGCACTTCAGATATGCTTGGGTATTCTACATGACTCACAGCTGTTTATCTGAAGGGTAGGGGATCCCTTTAAATCTTGTATCGTATCTGACCATCCCATACAGAAGTGTCAGACATCTCAGTCATAATCACACCTATATGCAGGCTACTAAATGTAACCTCATGTGTATTAAGAGTGAGCTGAATGGTTCTCTAGACTCCTTAAACTGTACTGAACAACGTGACACCTCGCTGCCATGCAATCATCCATCTCTCTCTCTCTCCCTACCTACCTACGTACCTACCTACACTGAGTCTGACTGAGCTGGAGTTAATTTTTCCCATAGTAGCCCTCCCAGTGCTGTGCTTTGTGTTGAGAGCTGGAAAGGTGCTGATAACATGCCTGTGTTGTGACAACTGCTGGGCAGGGCTTGCACAGCAACAAGACTGTTTTTTCAACATTTCCCTGGCAGTGGGATGGGGTAGACAAGATATTGGGAGCATACACAACTGGGACAGCTGACCCAAATTGACCAAAGGGATATTCCATACCATATGATGTCAGCTGAACTGTAAAAGCTAGAAAAAGAAGGGGGGGGGGGGGGGGGGGGGGGGGGGCTGGGTGGGGGGGGAGGGGTGTGGTGTGGAGGGGACATCTTCTTGTCCTCCAGAGCAACTGCTACATGTTTGAAGACCTGTTTCCCAAAAACAGGCCAGACATTGCCTACTGATGGGAGGTTGAGAATAAATCTTTTTTTTTTTTTGCTTCTGTGTGCATGCAGCCTTCTTTCACTCTTCATTAAACTGCCTCTGTCTTAACCTACAAGTTTCATTTGATTTTCTTCCCCCTGGTCCACCTGAGATAAGGAAGGGGGCAGTGATAGAGCAGCTTGATGGGCACCTGGCACCCAGCCAAGGTCAAACCACCACACTACCTACCTAGCTATCATCCTTTTTATTTTTTTTAATGTGATTGAATACCTCACTTAAATTCAGGTGCCTGAATCCATGATTTCAATACTATCTAGTGATACAGGATTTTAGTTTGTACTTTCTTGCTATGATATATTTGTACTGAACTAAAAGTTCAATTGAGATGCTCACAGGAAAATACCTATTGACATTTCAGATGGCTTAAGAGATTTCACTTGGCCTCCATGTGAACTTGAATAGACTAGAGGTCCTGTGTTCTATCTGCAATGTGTATCTATCAATGCAAAATATACATGGACAGAAGTATTACAGCATGTATAATACATATTATTGAAAAAAACAAAAAAAACACCAAAAAAAACCAAACAAAAACATATTATGGAACAGTTCATCTTGAGGGTGATCACACAGCAAGAGCAGTACAATGGGGGGATCAGGCCCAGCCAACATGGGTTCATGAAGGGCAAGTCCTGTTTAACCAACCTGATCTCCTTCTATGATCAGGTGACCCGCCTAGTAGATGAGGGCAAGGCAGTGGATGTTGTCTACATGGACTTCAGGAAGGCATTTGACACCGTTTCCCACAGCATTCTGCTGGAGAAGATGGCAGGTCATGGCATAGACAGGAGGACTCTAGAAACTGAATGGCCGAGCCCAGAGGGTGGCAGTGAACAGAGTAAAATCCAGTTGGCGACCAGTCGCAAGCGGTGTCCCTCAGGGCTCAGTTTTGGGACCCGTCTTGTTTAATATATTCATCAATGACCTGGATGAGGTAATTGAATATACCCTCAACCATAATGATTCTATGATTCTATGATGATTCTATGATTATGTTTCAGACCTTTAAAATGTTTATCCATTGTCTGGTGTTTTTCCTTTTGTTCATGTTTAAAAATCAAGTCAGAAATATGCTGAACATTTTTAATTTGGCAAATATTATGGATATCCGTAAGTAAAAAATTATATGGGTACTTGTACTATTGTTATACTAGGGTGCAGGTTTGTAAAGTTATTTGTTGTATGTCTAATAATCACAGAATGGTAAATGTTGGAAGGGACCTCTGGGAATCATTGAGTCCAACCCCTGTGCCAGAGCAGGATCATCTAGGGCAGGCCACATAGGAACATATCCAGGAGGGTTTTGAAAGACTCTAGAGAAGGAGACTCCACAACCTCTGTGGGCAGCCTATTCCAGTACTCTGTCACCTTCACAGTGAAGAAGGTTTTGCTCATGTTGAGCTCGAACTTCCTGTGTTCCAGTTTGCTTTCACATTCTATCAGAGAGCGCCACCAAAAAATACCTGGCCCCTTCTACTTGATGCCCACCCCTTCAGATATTTGTAAACGTTAATAAGATCCCCTCTCAGGCTTCTCTTCTCCAGTCCAACCAGCCTCAGGGCTCTCAGCCTTTCCTCATAAGAGAGATGGTCCAGTCCCTTAATCATCTCTGTAGCTCTCCGTTGGACTTTCTCTAGTATTTTCTTGCCCCTCTTGAGCTGGGGAACCCAGAAATGGATGCACTACCTTATACATATTAGAGCAGATAGAAATATATATGTTCTTAGGATTAAGAGCCATATTAAATATGTAAAAGGTCAGAAGACAAAATATTTCCTTGTCAGTCCACCTGTCCATTATTCAACAGGTGAACACCAGTTCATTTCTATACTTCGTGTCCATAATTAAATATGCACTTTTACTATTCTTGGGAAGCCTAGAACTTCTATGTCTTCATGATTATACTTACTTACCTGTAAGAATAATAAGAACAGATTAATGTACAGGTAATCTTTTCTACAACTTTTTTTTCCTTCTGTTCTTTCCCTAATCCCTTAAAATCAACCAAAACATAAGAAAAAGTTTTTTACTGTTGCTTTAAGTGTATAAAGTAAAAGTAAGGATTAACTAAAGAATGCAAAAATGCTTGTTAAGCAACTCAATGTTTTTGCATAAAAGCCAGTTATTCCTCAGCTGTATTACCAGTATGAGTAAGCAATGTATTCATTTCTACTCTCATATATACACTATTATGTCTTGAATAACCATTATTGTCACCTAAGACTACAGAAACACTTGAAAGTTCCTCGGCTTATTGTCTAAATGCAGAGAAAAATAAGTCTCAGATCATTCAATATGAATGAACACATTCAAATTTAATATAATTCATGGCTGAGAATTATCTTCACAGAGGTATAGTTCAGTATGTTATGCATATTAGCGCCAGAGAGGTCATTGGTTCTTTTTCTGTTCAAAAGATAATTCTGGGGGGAATAGCACTTTTACAGAAATTCTGTAACAATAGTACTGAAGAAGTAATTCCTTGAAAGTGATTTTGAATTAGGTCAACAGCACAGCCTGCTGTGTCGCCTATTTTCCCATTTCCCAGAAGACTTATATAACCCATGTGAGGATTTTATACTTTGCAAAGAAGGATGGAGAAAGGAAGATGTTATTTAGAAAAAATTCATCTTAGCAGACATAGTTAATTTATTAATGAAGGTTTTAAAACTATATGATATTTAAGTGACTTTAACGAATCATAGCTGTAGTTTTCATCACAGTATAGAACTTTATGGATACTGAAGTTTATACTGAATGTAACTGCATCATAAACATGATACAGTGGACATCAAAGTTTATAGCATTTTTTCCCAGATTTTTACAGTAAGGTACTTTGCCTTAGCTGCATAGCTGTTGTAGAAAGATATTACTTGTAGCTGCACTCGAGCTCATGTTGTTTATCTATTATAGTAGTGGAAAAGAAAAAAAAAAAAAAAAAAAAAAAAAAGAGTTACCTAATGGCCAGAAAAGTCAAATAAATCTTTTGATAAACAGTTTATACACAAGTATTTCTTATATACTGAATCATATTCTGAAATCACCTTTAAATTTTAATTAATTTATGCTTTATTCTGAAAGTGCTGACAGGGACAAATTTGAGAAAGAACTTTCACTTTGTCAGGAAATATTTTATTTACAGTTTGCTTGCATTGAATCTTATTGTGTCTTGTCATATAAAAAGACTGATATTGGTGATGGAGTACACTCACAATAAATAATTCTAGAGGAAATGCAAGTATTGTGCACTCCCTTTGTCATTTAAAAGTCTTCAGAACTTTGATGTATACTTTGTTCACTCCTCCGTTAAAAACAATGAACTGGGTCTTCAAATGGTGTTAATTGATGTACCTCAAAGTGTAACTATATTACATTATCTGAGGACCTGTCTCATTTCAGAGATGAACATGAATTACTGCATAAACCATTTGATGATGGAAAAGGTTGAGATGGTGAATTATATTTCATCTTAAATCTTATATATTTGGGTCGACTTTCTGAAATGATATATATAGCAAATCTCTGATAAAGCAGACCATTCCAGAGGAGAAAAAAAAATAAATTATCAAATAGTAAAAGCAAAGACATAGTGATTTACAGAGGCTGGGGCAGGGTGAGGAAGAAGAAGAAGATGTCAACAGTTATGAAAAGAGTATGTTAATAAAATCCACTAAAACAAGAATAAGTTTGTATCATTTACTGAACTTACTGAATTTTATATACCACAGAACATTGCAATCACAGTTAAGTGATGACATTTCAAACAGGACTGCTGAATAGGCTTTCCTGGACTAGAGGTTTCCTACATTTATGAGAAGACATTAAACTTCCTGTATCTATCATGTTTTTCAACCAAGAGCAACTCTGTTCAGATTTATAGTTTCTGACTGTGTGCATGAATATAAACAACTAAATATATTAGGTATCTGATGCTAGACCTATATTTAAAGCTAGTCATACTGCACAGTCTCTTTTTTATTAATTCAGTGCCATTGAGATAAATCCAAACATTCAATAGATCACTTTGGATTACCACAAGCCTTGAAAGTATAGATTTAATTGACACATACTGGATACATTAAGAGTAATGATTACATAGATAATCAGTCTAGGGTGGTCCCCAGTATAGATATTTATGGCTGAAGCAGAGACTGTAGTCTCCCTTTGTAGACAGTGAAGGGTGCGATTAATTTGATATAATACAGAAGTCCACCTAAGGATGACATAAATTGTATCCTAAAAATGGTTTCTCTCTATTATCTTTAAAAGGAAACTAGCGTAAACTCTTTAGTACAAATATCTGCATCTGATTAGGTGATTGTCACCCTCCGTATCAGCTCAAGGACTTACTTACTAAATCTGAACTTTCAGGTTTTTAATTTCTTAATTTCTCAGATTTATAAATCTTGTACATTTTAAATCATATAGAAAAATAAAGGTAAAATTTCTAAATTAAGTAGAAGTCAGTAAGATATAGGATCTTTCTCTACTATATAGATGTGAGAAAATAAAAACTAAAAAATAACAAACAAACCCCCCTCCCCCCAAAAAAATTAAGAAAACCCCAAAAACAAACAAAAAACCCAAACCTTAATGTTTGTGAATACTTCCTCTCAATTTTTTATCCCTGAACATTTTTTTAAGCCCCAAATATTAGAGTTTTCATTATTACTGGTTTTGGTTTGGTGCCAAAGAAGTCAGAATGCTGGAGGGTTTAGTCAGAAGAGAATATGGCCTGACTAGGTACATAAGAGTATTTAACTTCTTCTAATTTCTTCTTATCTATAATATATGTAAACAAAAGATATTATTCAGAAAAAAACCACAAACAAACAAACAAACAAAAACAAACAAACAAAAAACCCTACTTTTAAATTATTAAAAAAAAAAAAAAAAGAAAAAAGAGGGGGAAAAAAAAAATACTATAAACCTTTGTCCTGGTCATCATATAATGCTGAATCTGAATATCATACCTCTTCTGCTGAACTTTAAAATATTCAGTTCATACCTGGACTCTGTTATTACTCACTACTTAGTTATTCTAATTTTGTTAAGAAAAAAAAAAAAAAAAAAGATAAGAAAGGTTTTTCACGTTTTGAGTTTTCTTATCGATTGACTATTTTCCACTTGTAGTTCATTAAAACATGCATTCTAATAGAATTAATGAGTCTAGGACTCTGTGAAATGAAGCATGAGATATATGGATTGAAAATAATCACTAAATCATTCAAATCATTCACACAATCACACAAAATCATTCAAGCATAAAATAACTTGAATGCTGTAGAACCTTTGACATGAAATATTTGATTTTTCAGACAGTTTCCAATTCTAATCTCACTTTCAGACTTCTTGCCTTGAATAAATTTTAAAAAGAAACTATATACTAACTTCTTGCCAATGCCTTTACAAAATAAGTAACTGGAAGGATGCTGTAAGGAAAAGATTTTCATGAAAATTCTGGGTCTTCATTAAGGATACTTCACAGTTTTCTTCAGCACAATCCCCAGAATTTAATTGCAATGTAGGATTTATATGCAATTATACTGGTGAATGCTTATTATTTTGGGATTTCAACCTTGGGATACGCAGTAAAATCATGTACATGAGTGGACATTCATTATTATCCCTCAGCAAGAACTAGTCAATGTCCAGTTAAATTGTCAGAAGAGGGAGCGAGTGAGGGGAATGAAGGAAAGGGTCATCTTTGTACAGCCTGTAATTTAACTGTGAAATTTCTAGTCAGAAGACATTGCAGCAGCATTGTAGATTGAATAAAAGCTTAGAAAAATAAATGGAAGAAAAAATCAATCACAGATATTAAGCATAAATACTATATCTATATAAAATAAGGCTACAGAGTATTTCTTAGCCATGTCCAAAATTTGTCACTAGGGTCTCCGTTAGATCTCAGCTTTATCTGGAAGGTGCAATATGATTGAGAGAGCGACCTCCAAAACAATTAAAACCTTGTAATTTGTTTGCATCAGGCTAGTTAGGGACTTTATGATGAAAGGAATCGTCTTCTGCTAACACAAACAAAGAAAACTTGTGCTCCTTATGGGAACTAGAAAGTAAAAAAGAGAAGAAAGCGGACAAAGCAAAGGTATATTATATATATATTCTCATGATCACAGATATCTAATTTAACCACTTCAGGGCTGCTTTGGAATTTGTCTAACCCTGGAACATTTTTTATGTTAAAGAGCTTAAGTTTGCCTATTAACTTCCTACTTCTTTGCACTCTACTCTTTAAGTCAGTCTGGCAATTTAGGTATTTTAAAAACATGTTTGTGCACTTAAGGGGAAATGAGGTCTCTCTTTAATCTTCTAGTGATTTGTTTATGGATTTTGATTAGCTCAGTGAATATTCTTAGGTGTGGGACTTTTTTTCTTTTTACTTCCTCTGCCACCTTCCTTCCCCCTACACAACTCCCCCACCCCAAGTTCCTGCCTCCTGCATATGTATTTATCTGCACTGCCTGGATTTGTTCATGATTTAAACCAGAAACAGTGACATATGATAGGGAAAGAAAGTACTGTCAGACTTCCAAGTGCTGAAACTACCGTTGGAAGTGCAAATCTTACAGGATAATTTTTTTGGAATTTACAGCTTAATTAATAAATTATATTTGGATGCATTTAAAACACATATAAATTTCTCTCTACATAGCTAAACCAAACTTACAAACATTTTTCATCCTTTACTAATTTTAACATAAATTGGTTTACATTATTTTCAGTATTCTGGAGATGTTGTAAAGCTCTCATGTGAAGCCCTCCTGAGAAATTTAGTGTTTCTAAAATATCCATTATACAATGTACTATGCAAATTGGACTATGAAACAAATTTTTTTTCTTCTTCTTCTTTTTCTCTTTGGTCTGTAATCTGGAATGATAAAGTCACACTAAATAAAAATTAAAGAAAATTAAAAGGAATATACTGCATGTAGCAGACTTCTATATTTATTCTGTGTATTTACTACAGATTTTTTTCTTTCATACTATGCAGAGTATGTTTTCAAGTACAAGTGATGAGCAGATGAGAACCTAGATCTCATTTACAAATATCAAGAGTAACTGGATCCTCCCATATGGACACACATGATGTTTTAATTGAGACTAGCAAAGAATTTGCTCCCTCTGTGAGCTACTTTTTTACACTCCTCTGTGATGAGTCCTGCAGACCTGCAGCTTTCTCTGGCTTGTCAGTCCTGTGAACATAATTAAACTAATTAGCCTGACAATCATCAGTAAAGTATCAGTACTATATAGAAGGTAAAAAGGTGTTGTTGTACAGTCATATGATTTTTGCAAGGTATAGCCTTAAGAGACATGAAAGGATCTGATGGGATTATACTTCCATTGTCCTCACAGGGACATAACTATCTCATATGGCATGATTGTAATGCTGAATTTCTTTCCCACCCTTGTCAATGTTGCAGCTTCACTTGTTTCTCACATACATTGACCTTCTTACAGTGACTTTTCTTTGCATAAGTAGTGATAAATCTAACTGGACATGGCTAGCAAGTACTGTATTCTCCTGTGAAGGAGAGCACGTTGAGTATTTTTTTTGTGATAGCCATCGAAAATGATGTCCTTAGTTGTCTTAAATTGATGATGATGAGGGGGTATGGGTAGTGGGGAGGGATGAGGTTGCTGGGTTTTGTTGTTGTTTTGGTTTTTTGTTTGTTTTTGTTTGTTGTTGTTTGTTTTTTGTTTATTTTTTCTGTGTGTGTATTTTTTTTCTTCTAGGAAAATAAGCAGTTCCCTATCACATACCAAAACAACAATGCAACTTGTAACCCGAGGCTGATGTACAAGAAACATTCCCTTGATTATACAAGAAATCTGAGTACCCCTTTTGTAAAGAAAGAGATGGAGCTGTGGTTCCTGAGATCATGTCTATTAGCATGAGATCTTGTGGTGAAGTAGATGATAGTATGAAAAGAGAGAAAATACAGTCAAGCAGAGTAACAGTTTTTGCCACTTTGTTCAGGTAAGATAATGTTTCAAATAATGACTGATTTTACCTCTTGACATCTGATGATAGGAATTGTTAATAAACTGTACAGGTTTTCAAGCTTTTATATTTATCATACTGAAAATACTATCAGAAAAAATAAGTTCTGGTTATGTGGGTTTTTTAATCTCTCTCTCTCGCTCTCTCTCTCTAATCTTTGTCAGTATCTGTGTCTTTCTGACCTTATGCAATACATTCATAAGACAGTTTCACTTCATAACCAGCTATTTTTTAAAGGAAATACAAACACTAGAGAAAAATCTAGTGACCCTACCATTATTTCCTTGGTTCCACATAAGAACATAGGAAATGTCCTACTGGGTCAGACAGTCTGGGTCAGTCTACCTAGCTGTCTGAGACAGCGACAATGGGGATGCTATTAAGGAAGAGAACATGAGCCAGAAACAGTGCATGGTCTATTCCCTTTGTGTTTCTCCACTATCCAGAATTCTTGTAGCAGGGGCCTTGCACAGTATGTATCTGCATAGCCCTTGTGGTAGTTTAAACTTGGCTAGCTTTCAGGTGTCTGTCAAGCTGTTCTCTCACTCTCCCTCCTCATCAAGACATGTGGAGAAAATAAGATGAAAGAACTTATGGTTCAAAATAAAGACAGGAAGATCACTCACCAATCATAGTCACAGGAAAAAAAAAAAAAAAAAAAAAAAAAAAACAAAAAATAGAAAAAAAAAAAAAAAAAAAAAAAAAGAAAAAAGAATCAAGTTTGTGAAGATTAGTTTCATTTGTTGACAATTAAAAAGTAAGATAGTGAGAAATAAGAACACAACAAAAACTGCCTTCTTCCACACTCCTTTCTTCCCAGGATCAACTTCACTCCTGATTCTTATACCTCCTTACCACTCCTAAGTGGTGCAGGGGAATGGCATTGTAGTCAATAATGCTTCACCTCTGCTGCTCCTTTCTCCTCATGCTCTTCCTCTGCTCCCACATGGAGTCCCTCCCATGGGATAAAAACCTTCAAGAACTGCTACTGCAGGTTACTGATCCTGACAGAAAATATGCTTCTATGTGGGCTCCACAGGCTGCAGGTTGTTTCAGAACACATTCATTTTCTGTGTCAAGGGGATATCCATGGCCTGCAAGTAAGATATCTGCTTTGGTGTGGTCCTTTCCACAGGCTGCAGGGAAACAACTTTCTTCATCATGGTCTTTTCCGCAGGGTGCAGGGGAATTTCTGCTCTGCTGCTTGAAGCCCCTTCTTTCTTCACTGTCTTTGGTGTCTGCAGGGTTTTTCCTCTCACATTTTTCCAACTCCTCTTGCACACAGCTACAGACCAGTATGTTTTACCTTTTCTTAAATATGTTATCATGAAGCTGCTACCAGAGTTGCTGATTGTCTCAGCTTTGGCCAGTGATGTGGAGATAACAGGAACTGTCTCCCTTAGACACAGGAATAGCTCCTGATCTCTCCTTGCAAACCCCACCCCCTGCAGCCACATTGCTACCAAAATCTTGCCACATAAACCCAATAAAATTTGCTTGGACAGCTGTCCTCCAGGAAGGTGTCTAATAATTTTTTGGATGTATCTTTTTTGCAGACCTTTATTACATCTACACTTTTCTTTGTGGTGTATTTCTGATGTTCCCTAACTGTTGTTTAAAAAAGTACTTCTTTTATATATCTGAAATGGATGACCTTCAAGTTTCACTGGGTGTCTCTTAGTTAATAACTCCTCAGTTTCAGTTTAGATACTGTTTTCATGATTTTGTAAATCTTAGCCATATTCCTTCTCAGAGTGTTCTTCTTCAAGATCTCCATCTTTTTTTTAAGCCCTCCTTTTAAGGCAGCTATGTCATCCTGATCATCATGGTATAGCTGTCCTCTGTACCTCCTCTGCCTTCACCACAAAGTTCTTGAGATGAAGATAGCAGAACTAACACAGTTCTCTGGATGATGGTGTTTTATTTGGTAGTAAATAATGTTGTCTATCTTCATCTTAATATCTTCCCTGTTCATTCTGAGGACCTCATTAGCTTTTCTGGCTGCCACAATGTACTGAAATGATTATTTTAGAAAATGACTTCTTAAAATTTCATTATATCTTTCCATAGTTTGCAATCACTCAGAATCAATCTTGTCTTGTCATCTCCTAAGGATGCTGTGCTCTTTATAAAGCAGAATATGGTTAGCAATATGTTCATCTTTTGGACAACAACTGCTTGTAAATATTGTTGGATAAAAACAAAGCAAAGAGCATCTCTGGAAACTCTAGTTCTCCTGTCTTGTAATTGATGCATTAACCATAAACCTGGAGCCTAACTCAATAAATCATGGTCATATTATTGCTGTAATATCAAAATGTCAAACAAACATCTTTAATAGGTTTTCTGAATCTCTATGTTTATGAAAAAAGCAGAACGAAACAGTAACAAAGAACTATATTTAAAAACACTTGACAGTTGTTCTGGGTCTTTTGCTCATGAGTAGATTTCCATGCTACTAAAAACTTGATATAATGGTACAGTTTACCGTAGTATAAAAACTGGGGGGGGGAAGACAAAAGGTTACACAAACAATTTTATTTTTAAAAAGGTATAGAAAAAGTCTTTAGACTGTTTGGTCCAAATGTGGACATCTACACTAACAAACTGATCTCTCTGACAATGAAAAGTAACATCTCCTCCAGAATTTAAAGCAATGAACTTTTGGAAATGACATAAAGAAGGACATTTTGTAAACAGGAAAGTCAGTGTTATAAATAGTATTTGTAATTTTCTTTGTCAAAAATCCTATAAATAAAAACCCAGATTGTTTGTCTATATACAAATTCTTGAAACTTTTTTTTTCATAGTGATAATTTTCCAAATAAAGATAACAATAGTAATTTATTAGTCATTGATATTTCATCCATTCTGAAGCATATATGTGAAATGTAATTAATTTAAATTCATTATTTCCTGTCTTTATATTAAACCAGGTCAGACTTAAATCAATTGTACCATTTTCAGTAATTATAATCCTTGAGGAATTCAGGACACTATCTCTAGGACAAAATGAAATTTGTTCTAGTTTCATTATGTTTGTTTATGGTGACATAAGTTAAATCTGTCCCTGCATATATCCAATAGTTTTTTACATTTAGAAAACATTATCATTAGTTAACAGCTGTTTGATTTAATACAATAAAAATAAATAGCAACAAACAAAAATGGTGCAGTCAGGCTTTAATTTCCAGACAAGCATATTTGCAGAATTATTCTATAGAATGAAAGATTTTTCAAAGTCTTTATTTGATTGTAATAGACAAAATTACAAATATCTTTTAAGTTTTCAGTGTCTGTATTTTTCCCTTTTATGGGACAAAAAACCCACAATACACTATTGGAATGTTTTAGGAGACAGCATATCCTGGCTTCTCAGACTGTAAAAACAAAGTGAACCTTCTTTAATATCAATGATAAACACTGTAAAGACACATTTTTCACACTATCCAACTGAATTAGATGTGTGGACAGCTAAAAGAGACACTTCCACTGCTTTTGTTACCAACAGACTGCCCTTACTAGCTTCTTTTTTTTCTTTTCTTTTCTTTTCTTTTCTTTTCTTTTCTTTTCTTTTCTTTTCTTTTC
>JANVCC010000021.1:22723198-22818840 GCA_025345505.1 Todiramphus chloris collaris
CCTTTCCTTTCCTTTCCTTTCCTTTCCTTTCCTTTCCTTTCCTTTCCTTTCCTTTCCTTTCCTTTCCTTTCCTTCCCTTTCCATTGTAATTTTCTAGACCAATTAGTTAAACTGTCTTTACCAGATGGCATAACCATATTTTCAAAACATGTTTTGATATGTTGATTAAAAATGGAATCACAAACCCCTTCTTTATATTACATCTCCTTGAATCATAGAATGGTTTAGGCTGGAAGGGACCTTAATAATCATCTAATTCCAGTTCCCCTGACATGGACAGGACACCTTTCACTATGTTGCTCAAAGCCCCACCCAATCTGGCTTTGAATACTTTCAGGGAGGGGGTGTCCACAGCCTCTTTGGGGAACTTGGTCCAGTGCCTCACGACCGTCACAGTAAAGAACTTATTCCTAATATCTAATCTAAATCTATCCTCTTCCAGTTTGGAATTGTTACCCCTCGTCCTATCACGACACTCACTAACAAAGAGTCCCTCCTCATCTTTTCTGCAGGCCCCCTTTTAAGTACAGAAAGGCTGCTATAAGGTCTCCCTGGAGTCTTCTTTTCTTCAAGCTAAACAACCCCAACTTTTTCATCCCATTCTCATAGGAGAGGTGCTTCAGCCATCTTTGTGGACCTGGATCCTCTGGACCCACTTGAGCAAGTCTGTGCCTTTTTTACACAAAGGGGTCCCAGAGCTGAACACAGTACTCTAGGTGGGGTCTCATGAGAGCAGATTAGAGGGGAAGAGTCACCTCCCCTCATCTGGTAGACACAGTTCTGTTGACGCAGCCCAGGATGCCATGGGCTTTCTGGGCTGTGAGCACACATTGGTGTTTTATGTTTAAGTTTTCATCCACCAACGTCCCCAGGTTCTTTTCTGCAGGGCTGGTCTCAATCCACTCATCACCCAGCCTGTATTTCTGTTAGTACACTGTTTTCTAGTATCAGCTGTCTGGGGAAAATATTTGAATAATACCTGAGTTTCATCTAATTTTTTTACTAAAATAAATTTTGGACATCTACTCCAAGACAGCATCTAGGTTGGAATGTGAGAAATATTCATTTCAAAAAATTAATCAAATATTTTTCAGTGCTCTCACTTTTATCTAGGAGGAACTGATAACCTACAGTATAAGGCAGTAGTAAAAAAATAAAGTAGACCTAGCTACTAACATCAGAGTAAAGAAAAAATTAAAATTATTTACAAAATTTTTGAGAGTTAGTATATATGTACGTAGTTCAGGTGAAAAAAATAAAGTTAAGCCACAGTCTGGGAAAAGAAATAAGAGAACTTCTCTGTCAGGTGTTTGAATCTCCAGTGATCAGTGGATTTTAAAGGTGCAAAACACATCATGTACTTTCATGGCTTCACAGATACAGAGAAGAACAGGGTATGTATTTTATATCACTAAATATGAGTGATTTCTAAATGAAACCTGTATAATGAACATGTAATGAAGTTGTGGAAATAGAAAAAACTGTCAATAAAGGTCCAGAAAAACAGAGGAAAGAGACAATAGAAAGTATAAATTACCTTTCAATAAAAATCTGTTAAAGATTTAAAAATTTATAATTTATATTAAAAATACATTTATTGTTTTTGATTTGTGTTATTTATACTCTTATGGGTTATTCTGGGTTTATGTTTAAAAGAGGACAGGTAATGTCAAAGGTGAAACTGGAAAATAAAAGAAAAATAATCTATAACATAGGGTTTGAATAAGAAGAATGTAAAGCAAAAAAGTATTACATGGTTAGGGAATAGTGAGAATTTTGAATTCTGTATATAATACTCCTATCATTTCGTTGAATAATTTCTTTTCTCAGGGTGGCTGAAAAAGGAAACAAGAAAGAAAAGCTATTTTTGCACAGACATGTTCATACAGAAAGTAGAACTATTGCATAGTGGCAATGACATTCTCATAAGAGTAGGTTTTTTTCTCTTTGTAGATGAAACTTTTGACAGTTGCTTGTGTCTGTATACATATTGTTTTATAACATGAAAAACTGAGTTATTGATAAGTGTTAATCATTTTAATTGAACAAATGTGGTTTGGTGGGGCTTTTTGTTTTTTTTTTTTTTCCTAATTATATTTTTTCTTCTTCTTCTAAGTTATTTTCTGTTCTTTTGGCTACAGATTTTTCTTGGGATGAACCAAGGGAGAATCCAAAAACCTGAAGTTAGAATATATATTCTTCTGCTGGTCAGTGATGAGGATTTCTTGACTAGAGAAAAATTGTCTATCAAATAGCATACTTAAAATCTAACAGAAAAATACATTGGTAAAGAAAATATGTATTTCATCTTATCTAGTCCTTTTCTTTTCTGTTGAGATACTAGCCACAAAAAGGAATGTCCTGTGATAAAAAAGAAACACCTTATTAAAATTTGACCTTAGAATGGACATGAAGCTCATGCTGATACTAGAAATTTTCAGTCTCTCTGTCTAAGCCATGAACTTCCTTTAGAAGAAACCTCTTTGTATCTGGAAAATAAAACTAATTACATAACAAAACAAAACAAAACAAAACAAAAAACAGTAAGAGCAAAACTCTCATTTAACACCTGAAAACATTAAGAGGGGTGATCTGATATGTGACTGTGATCTTTTCATTTTCTCATAAAGCACAGTGAGATGCAATATAGTTGTATTTTTTTTGTCAATCTGTAAAGCTCCTGGAAATATTTTTTCTTTAATAGTAATATTTTTCCTGTAACTATGAGGGTGAGAAAAAAAATATAAGTATTGATCTTAAAAAAAAAAAAAAATTAAAATTCATCATAATGAAACATAAATTGCTTACAAATCCTGATAATAATTTTCATTGAAAATTCATTGTACACAATACATGTTTAAAATGAGGCCATAAAAGTTTATTTCAAGAGCAGTACCTTTCATAAGGAAGATTTGTTAGTATTACTGGTGTATAACAAATAAACTGTGACAGTTTGCAAACCAGTAAACATGGCCATCAACATTTTGATCTGTCACGCTGATGCATGTATCCACACCACTGTTTCTTCTTGCCATTTTTTTTCTGCTTTCATTTGTTAGAAAAACAAAATAATAATAATTAAAAAAAAAAAAAATAGTTATGAGCTATTTTGTCAGCACCAGCAACAGCAATAATGAAAATGAATAAAAAAAAGGAATCGATAAAGACATGCAAAGTAAATTGTGACATTTCAGACCCTCATTATTCCCTCTTTACAGAATCACAGAATATTACGGGTTGGAAGGGACCTCGAAAGATCATCTAGTCCAGCTCCCTGCCAGAGCAGGATCACCTAGACCAGGTCACACAGGAACATGTCCAGGAGGGTTTTGAATGTCTCCAGAGAAGGAGACTCCACAAGCTCTCTGGGCAGCCTGTTATAGTGTTATGTCACCCTCGCCGTGAAAAGGTTTTTCCTTATGTTTACCCAAAACATCCTATGCTCCAGCTTATACCCATTACCTCTTGTCCTATCACTGTATGTCAATGAAAAGAGACTGGCTCCATCCTCCTGACATTTGCTCTTTATATGTTTATAGACATTAATAAGGTCAACCCTGTCTCCCTTTCTCCAGGCTATAAAACCCCAGCTCTCTCAGCCTCTCCTCATAAGGGAGATGATGCACTCCCTTAACCATCTTAGTGGCTTTGCGCTGGACTCTCTCCAGTAGATCCCTGTCTTTCTTGAACTGGGGTACCCAGAACTGGATACAGTACTCCAGGTGGGGCCTCATCAGTGTAGAATAGAGGGGGAGGATAACCTCTATTCTGGGTTATAGAATAGGTATCCTCTGCTGGCCAAACTCTTCTTGATGCATCCCAGGATGCCACTGGCCTTCTTGGCTGCAAGAGCACTTTGTTGGCTCATGGCCATCTTCTTGTCCACCATGACACCCAGATCTTTTTTCCCCAGAGCTGCTCTCCAACAGATCAGCCCCCAACCTATACTGATACATGAGATTGTTCTTCCCCAGATGCAGTGCTTTACACTTGCCCTTATTGAACTTCATTAGGTTTCTCTCTGCCTAGCTTTCCAGCCTGTCCAGGTCACTCTGGATAGCAGCACAGCCTTCTAGTGTGTTAGCCACTCTTCCCAGTTTTGTATCATCAGCAAACTGGATGAGGGTAACACTCTATCCCTTCATCCAGGTCATTGATTAATACATTGAACAGCACTGGACTCAGGACCAACCCCTGGGGGACACCACTACCCACAGGCCTCCAACTAGTCTCTGATCCACTGACCACAACTCTCTGGGCTCTGTCCTTCAACCAGTTTCTAATCCATCTCACCACACAACCATCTAAGCTGCACTTCTTAAGCTTGGCTGCAAGGATATTGTGGGAGATGGTATTGAAATTTTTGCTGAGGTCGAGATATACCACATCCACTTCCCTCCCCTCATCTATCCATCTAGTTATGCCATCATAAAAGGCTATCAGATTAGTCAAGCATGACTTCCCTTTGTTGAATCCATGCTAACTACTTGTAACAAGCCTCCTTTCCTTGATATGCTTTGAGATGGTGGCAAGAACAAGCTGTTCCATCACCTTTCCAAAAATGGAGGTGAGGCTGACTGGCATATAGTTACCTGGGTCCTCCTTCTTGCCCTTTTTGAAGACTGGGATAACATTGGCCTTCCTTCAGTTCTTAGGCACCTCTTCTGTTCTCAAGGACCTCTCAAAGATTATGGAGAGTGGTCTAGCAATGACCTCTTCCATTTCCCTCAGCACTCGTGGGTGCATCCCATCAGGGCCCATAGACTTGTGGATGTTCAGTTTACTTAGCTGCTCTCTAACCCAATCCTCATCAACTGATATGAAATCTCCCTTCATCCAGACTTCCTCTGTGGGCTTATAGGACTGGAACCCCTGAGAGCTGGCCTTAGCAGTAAAGACAGAGGCAAAGGTGACATTCAGTAACTCTGCCTTCTCTCTGTCCTTAGTCACCAGGGTACCCACTTCATTCAGCCCACATTTCCTCTAGTCTTCCTTTTACCTGTAACATACTTGGAAAAAGCCTTTCTTGTTGTCCTTGACCTCCCTCTCCAGGTTTGGTTCTAAGGAGGCCTTAGCTTTCCTTGTTGCATTCCTGCATCCTCTGACAACTTCTTTGTACTCTTCCCACATGATCAGCCCCTCCTTCCATGTTCTATATACTTCCTTCTTCCACTTAAGTTTGTTCATTAGCTCCCTGCCCAACCATGCAGGTCTGCTAGCGATCTTACTTGATTTCTTACTCTTCAGGATGCTCTGATATTGAGCCTGGAGGAAGAGGCTCTTGAATATTACCCAGCTTGCCTGGACCCCCTTACCTTCTAGGGCCCTGTCCCACAGGATGTTTTCAGGCAGTTCCCTGAAGAGGCCGAAGTTAGACCTTCTGAAGTCCAAGGTAGTGAACCTGCTTGTGGCCCTGTGCCTGCCACATGTGACCCTGAACTCTACCATCTTGCGGTCACTGCAGCCAAGAGTGCCCCCTACTTTCACATCCTCAAAGAGTCCCTCTTTGTTTATTAGTACAAGGTCCAGCAGCACTCCTCTCCTTGTTGGCTCCTCCACCATCTGCATCAAGAAGTTATTGTCAATGCACTGGAGGAACCTACTGGACTATGTGTGTCTGGCTCTGTAGCTTTCCCAGGAAATGTTATGGTACTTGAAGTCTCCCACGACAACCAGAGCCTGTGACTGTGAGGCACCTTCCAGCTTCTTCAAGAAGGACTCATCAGTTTCCTCATCCTGCTCTGGTGGCCTGTAGTAAACACCCACAACAACATCTCCTATACTAGTCTACCTTTTAATTCTTACCCACAAGCTTTCAACTTGCTCTTCATTGCCCCCCGGGGAAAGCTCAATACATACCAGTTGCTCCCTTACATAAAGGGCAACTCCTCCACCTCACCTTGTGGGCCTGTCTTTCCTAAAAAGGACATAGCTGTCCATGACAATGTTCCAGTCATATGAGCTATCCCACCCATCCTCTTGAAAGACATTGATTTCTATTTGGCTACTACTGACTGATCACAATGAGACAATTTGAAATTTGAAACATACCAATATAAAACAATCTTAGATTATCAGGGTTATGTTTCCAACTAACAGATTTAAGAGAAAGCATCATATTTGAAGATCATGAAAGAATTTCAGCCAGTTGTTCTTTGTAGCTTTACACTAGCTCTGTCTGATCATGACAGTCTTTTGAAGAAAGGACAGTTATTTCATTGCACATGAAGTTTGGATTAAGCATTTTAATATACATTTTGTGAAAGTAGACTGGCCTCCTCAGCACTCTTCTCAGTGATGTCCAATGATAGGACAAGGGGCAATGGGTGCAGGCTGGAATATAGGAGGTTCCGTGGTTAACAGTGGTAAACATAGGGAGAAACTTTTTCATGGTCAGTGACAGACACTGGCACAGGCTTCCCAGAGAGGTTGTAGAGTCTCCTTCTCTGGAGACATTCAAAACCCACCTGGACACATTCCTGTGTGACCTAATCTAGGTGAAGCTGCTCTGTCAGGGGGGTTGGACTAGATCTTTTGAGGTCCCTTCCAACCCCTAACATTCTGTGATTCTGTAATTCCTCAGGCAAAAAAAAATATATTACAAACTTCATTCTGAGGAACCCAGTCCTTTTTTCTTTTGTTTCTTTTTGTGTGTCCTGACAATTCTGCAGCCAGTGCATCTGGTACTACATTAGCACCTGGCCTTCATTTGTAAAAAAGTGTGATTACAGATGATGAATATGCTTTCTGGATTTTGTATAGCATGTTTTAGGCCAACTGTGTCCACCTGACTATTACATGTGCAGTATTTCTGAAGTTCCCAAACATGAGATTTCACTGTAGTCTGCAGGTTGCATACATACACGGCAGAGTAAAGCCAGTCAGATTTCTCTGAGACAGTGTCTTTGGATGAAAGAAGGATATATTTTGGTGTGATATGAAAAAAGAGTGCTCTCAGACTTTCTGCAATGCATGTTTTAAGTTGTATAAAATGCTATTACCATATGTGACTTAATGTGTATATTCATTGTCTTTTGTGACTTCTTGGATAGAGTCCACGTAAGCATTTTAGTTCAGATCAGGGTTTGCATTTTTCAATAAAATGTCCTGATTGCCTCCAGTTACTATGCTTTGTTTCTCATCATGGTGTGAGTGAACTGGTTTATTTCCAGATGTTACTGAACTGGAAGATAAAGTCAGATGTGCACCTGATGCACTCTAGCTGCAAAAGAGAACTCTGTCCATCGAGCTAGTCTATACCTTCTTTAAGATAAAGAAAATATCAGGTCCACACCACCATGCTTGGGGTTTTAGATCTGCTCCTTTTTATCCATGATAGTTTTCATTATAGTCTTTTTTCTTGACACAGCAGGAAATTTTGCTGTTGATAATACTAGCAAGTTCTTCACATTTACAGATACAGCAGAACATTCATCGTATTGATGAATTTACTACCTTTTATTAATCAAAAAAATCCTTTGGAATCATATAAAAAATAAAATATTCATCTGAGTGTCTTATATATCTGGTCTTTGTGAAAGTCAGGATCTGTAAAGAACTCAGTAACTCTAAGAATCAGAGAAGTACAGTTGAGGATCCTACCAATGGATACTGTGACACAAGATTCAGCAGTGACCTTGGTCCACACAGAAGCAAGTATAATCAAGAGCCTTTCTAGATATCAATCCTTGGTACTACCTGTAAACATCTAGCTTTAACAGTATTAGAAGCAAACACTGTCTGCAAAAATCTGCTGTTAACTTCAGAACGTGCAGTTATAAGACACTGAGCTGAAAAGTAAAGTCACTGAATAGAATTAGTTCTGTTTAGCTCAAACCATGACAACTCCTGAAAGACAGGACACTCCTGAAGGACTGTTGGTCCACAGGTGAATCATGATGATGTAGGGTGACTCTTGAGGGTCTAAGACCCCTGGGCAGCTCATGCCAAGCTGGGGACACTGACAGGCAAAGAGCAACGGAGGACAATGTGTAGGAGGCAAAAAGCGTCAGTAAGAAGCCACCAATATATGTGACCCCACATTCCAATCCCAGTGCTGCCTTTCACCTCATTATAGATAATGGGACAGCCTAAGTATAACTTGCAGTGAAGACAAGAGAAGTGGAGACAGTGAATGAGAAAAGGTGTTTGTCTTAAGTTGAATGTTGAGAGGGGGAAGGGAAGCTATTTACTTAAGTATTTGTTTGGTTATATTATGAGGCTTTTTCCCCAGCACTGGAATCAGTGACTAGAAGTAATTGTTAATTGGTCATAAATTTAGTTAAGTAAAAATTCCTGGAGTTGAGATTGGTTTTGTTACAACAATAATTCAGCTGAGACTGCTTGTTTCTAAATGATAATTGTTTGTAATGTATGATGGGTTGCAGAAATGTTTTGTGATGTGTTTTGCTTCTTGCTGTTACATATAGCTGCATTTTTGTTACAAACCTTGTTGCAATAACATGGCATAGCACTGGGATAGATAAGGGGGAAAATATATTCATGGGTTCCTATTCTATACGATATGTGAAGGTTAGTGTATATCACATACACCCTTTTACCTTAACTTCAGAAAGCTGTTACAATTCCACGAGGTATAGCTACTTTTATTCTTACAGCTTTATTATATTGAGTTGTTTTCCTCCTCTAATTCTCTATATTCCACATACCAGAGTCGTCTTAGTGAAAATAAATTACTCATTAAGCAGAGGCTAACTGAAGGCTGCAGTACCTCTCGATAGGTTGCAGTTACAATGTTGTTTTGTAAAATATAGAAGTTTAGAGTCATAGATCCTTCTTGAGAAATACTGCATCTCCTGCTTTCTTCTATGTTTGTAGCACATGTTAAACTAGTCTTTCATATGAAGAGGGAATGTTTTGAAAACCATATTCTTCTTATTGAGTCAGCGTTATATTCTCCATCCCGAGTAACTCTTTTTACAAAACATAAAAAAACCAGTACACGATTGTATTTGGGTTGTATTTTTCCTCTAATGCTCATTAGTGACAAAAGTACTTTAAGTTTTAGCATTAGTATATGGTGCTGATAAATGAGAGCAGAGATGTATTTCAGTCTGGGTGTTTGATACATATTAAGAATATTTTTTCTCCCTGAAAAATACATTCAGGTCCATTGTGTGTTTTTGTTTGTTTGTTTGTTATATGCTTTCTTTCAAAACTGATTTTCTTAGTATAATATCAATCATATTTCAAATAACTTAGGCATAATGTTGTGCAAGTTAGCAAGGTACTTGGAGAGGATTAATATTTGAAAGTAACAATTTGCTGAGACTCTGAAGAGAACATAAGAAACATTTTTGTTCTTATGTTATGCAGTTTGAACAGTAAAAACCTATGGATAAGAAATTGTCTTTAATCTTATGCCATGATCTAAACTAGACACAAAATACAAATCAGATAAAAGTCTATGTTCCCATCTTTCTATATATTTAAGTCACTGTAGCATGCAAGTATATAAAAAGGTACTCACACTGAAGACTTACATGTAAATCAGAAGAAAAGGAACCTTTATGTTTTAAAAGGAGCAAACAGCTACTGATCAAAAATTAAAAATCAAAATAAGCAAAGTATCTAAGTATCTAGAAACACATTCCCGTTCTTTGTAAGACACTGAAACAGGAACATTTCCGTATTTGTTTAGTAGCATTCACAAATACATTTTAATAGTCTCTACTTGGGTCAAACATATGATTAGACCAGATACAGACTGATGAAGAATTAAGCTTTATGCTTTTCTTTATTTTGTGAATCATCATAACCAATAAAGGCACAGAAACCTGAGTCTTATTCATAGAACTATATTAATTTGATCAAGCATGACTTCCCCTTGGTGAAGCCATGATGACTACTCCTGATGATATTTTTGTAATTCACATGCTTCGAAATTGCTTCCTGGATTAGCTGGAAAACTTCCCAACTAAAACTGACTGTCATGTAGTTTTCTGGGTCCTTCTTCCCCTTGAGGAAGTGGGTGACATTTGCTTTCTTCCAGACTTTGGAACAGGAATACAGTAACAGGTATTTCTTCTAATCAGTATGATAGTTCAAATATTATTGAGAGTGGCCTCACAATGATACCTGCCAGTTTCCTTAGCACTCATGGGTGTATCCTATCAGGTCCCATAAACTTATGTACGTCCAGTTTGCTTAAGTATTTCCTGACCTGATGCTCTTCCACCAAGGACAGATCTTCCTTGCTCCAGCCTCTACCCCTAGTCTTTGGGAGCTGAGATTTCTGAAGGCCAGTCTTGCCAGTAAAGACTGAAGCAAAGCAAGCATTTAATACTTGACCTTTTGCCATGTTCTGTATAACCAGGTTCCTTGTCTCATTGAGCAATGGATCCACATTTTCACTAAGCTTCCCAAGGTTATTTTTTTTCCACTGACAGCCCACACATGCCTTTGACACATACACACAAATATATAAACAAATGTGCAACAAACCCAAGTCATAAAAAATACAAAATTATAGATCTTATGTTCAAGAGGCACCAGAAAAAAATTCATAGAAGATTTAGGGATAAGATCTATGTAAGTGGACATGTCCAATCTGCAGTAGAAGATGCACTCAGCACAGTGCAACATCAAACCAATTCTGTATAAAATGGTATGTCCATACATCATAATACAGTACCATAAAAGCCCTCTGTAATTCCAGAAGCAAAAAAGCACAGAAATCTATCAGCTATACTAGGGAAAATTAGCCTGAAGTACCAAATCAACACAACTACATATCCCAAGTTTCCTATGTTAGCTTACTTAGACTTATCCTCCTGTGTACACCATTTTGCATTGCATGCTGTCTATTTCCCAACACAGTATGCCTTTTTGGAGTTAAGAGAATGATTCAAAGTTGACTTTTTTTAATGTTTCTTATTGTCATTTTGTATTAATATAACAGGGAAAAGCTCTTAGTCCTGTTTGTTGGAACAGGGATACAGTAAGAGAAGCAGCTTACCCAGATCATTAAAAGGGCAGAGGAGCAGCTAATTCTGCAAAAATATTTCCAGCCACATGAATGACAAGAAAATCATCAAAAGTAGTCTGAATGACTTTGTCAAGGAGAAGTCATGCTTGAGCAACTTGACAAAGTTCTTCTATGACAAGATGACTGATCTTGTGGGTGAAGTGGGAGCAGTGGGTATTTTGTACCTAGACTTCATTAAGGCCTTTGGTACTGTTTCCTACAAACCCTTCATAGCAAGCTGTTGATGTATGGTCTGGATGAGCAGACATTTAGATGGACTGAAAATTACTCAATATTTGGGCCCAGAGGGCCCACCATCTGGATGACGGGGCAGAGTATACCCTCAGTATGTTTTCAGAAGACACAAAACTGGCAGAGGTGGCTGATATGCCAGAATGCTGCCGTACAGAGGGACCTCAACAGGCTGGAGAAATAGTCTAACAGGAAGCTCATGGTGCTTAAGAATGGGAAGTGCAAAGTCCTGGACCTGGGATGGGCAGCTCCATGCACCAACATGATGGGAGCTGAAAATCTGGAAAGCAGCTTGGCAGAAAAGAACCTGGGAGTCCTGTTAGACACTAAATTGAACATCAGCTGTCATGTGCCCTTACTGAAAAAAAAAAAGGATAATGGTATCCTGAGCTTCACTGAAGTATCACAAACAGGTTGAAGGAGATGATCTTTCCCCTCTACAGAATGCTAGTGAGGTGACACCTCAAGTCTTATGTCTGGTTCTGTGTTCCTCCATATGAGGGAGACATGGACAGCCTGGAGACAGTCCAGTGAAGTGCCACAAAGATTAAAATACTGGAACATCTCTCCTGTGAGGAAAGGCTGGGATTGTTTAGCCTGGAGAAGAGAAGTCTCAGGGGATTTTACCAGTGTATATAAATACCTGAAAGGAAGGTATAAAGACGATAAAGCCAGGCTCTTCCTGGTGATGCCCAGTGACAGGACTAGAGACAATGGGCACAAACTGAAATACAGAATGGTCTGTCTGAGCATCACGAATCAGTTTTTTATTGTGAGAGTGGCCATTGCAGAGCACTGGAACAGGTTGTCCCTGTAGCTTGTAGTCTCCATCCTTGGAGATAATAAAAATCTGCCTGGACACTGTCATGGGCAGAGGGACAACAGCATGAGCAGGTTCCTTTCAATCCCAATCGTTCTGTGATTCTGTGAACCTCTATCAATCAGGGACTTAGAAAGCAACATTTTCTTAATTCCGTACATTAGGTTACACAAAGGATGTAAGAGTTGCTCTTTTCTGAAGATAATAGTGATGGTTTTAAAGATTTCTCTGAAATGTTTTCTTCTAAACCATATAGCAGAATGCTAAGAGAGTAATGAATCTTGTGAAAAATATTCTTTAGGGAATAATTCATGGGTTGACAAAGAAGCAGAAGCTAACAGCACAGTGATTTCACTAAAAGCTAAGATTATGGAAATGTGGTAATAGTCATTTCCTTTTACTTTCATGCTGTGCTCTTCCGGTTTTATATATCTGTATCTATTAGCCACATGCATAAATTTTCTGTTAGTAGGTCTCTTTTTTTTACAACTCTACTATCATTATTGTAGTGTAAAATTTCCTCTTAGGGCATCTTTTTTTTAATGGTTTTGCTAGTCTTCACATTTCTAACTTTGAATGGTAACATATCAAAGTGATCAGCAAATGAAAACACAGGTACTGGAGAAGTGCATGTCCGCAGTAAACACCCAATCCAGAAATCTACTGATGGATTTTCCAGGTATTTTCTTCTTCTTTTGAAATCTCCAGATCTTATAGAAATATATCACACTGACTATGAACAATACTTATTGAAAATATTAAGTATTTGTTAAAAGATTGTTTTAATAATTAGGAAAAACAAAACAAAACCCAAAACCAAAACAAAAAGCACCACTCATGACAATTCATCCCTTTGTTTCCATTATAATTCATGACATAATTCCTTTACAAAATGCAGAGTTCATTGACCCTGCCTCTTAAAAAATGATGCTACAGCAGACAGCCTATGGGGAAGACCTTCAAGATAGTCGTTTGGATGTATCTTCTCCAAGGACTTAACCTTGGCACCCAGAGCAAATGAGAAACCTGGCTTAAAAAGAAGTTGTTGCTCAGAGTTGTCCTACCTCTGGGAATGTGTCAGTGAAAGAGAGGCATGGCCAGGTCAGGCTTTTATTTTATATGTTTTGCCAAGTGTCACCATAAAGTAGAACTAGCTCAGACAGAACTTGAACAGCCACAAGCCAAATTCCGCATTGTCAAGTCTGGAAGATAACAGAACATGCTTTTTTTTTCTTCTGAACAAAGGAATCAAAGGAAGAAAAATGATAAGAATCTAAGCACACTCAAAAATATACACGGAATCAGGCAAGATGATTTTACATTCCACATTTATGCCTAATGATACTTTAAAAAAATAATGTAAAATAGAGTGCATGGATGGATTTATATACTGTAAGTAAGAAGAAAATGGAACATGTAATAAGCATTGCAAAATATGTGACATTTTAAAATTCCCTTAATGAATAGCCAAAAATATTATTGGAACTCCAGTCTGAGAGAATTTTTTTGTATGTATGGCATTTAGGCCTACACTATATGAAAGGCCTTCAAAGTGTAAGATTATGAATGGACTCTACTGTTGTGGTTACTATGAACTGTAAAATTCAGTGGAGTGCCAGAAACTTCCAGCTGGAAAGAAGACAGGAGAATATCAACAGGCTACATTCAGAAGGAATCCTGATGTGTTGATGTAATAGCCAGATAACGAAATGATTTGCCTGCCTTAATATTCCATTTACAAAGAACTCATTTAGCCTTTGAAGTGGAAGACTTTAGGGATCATATAAATATATCCTACACTGAAAACAGTCTCTTTAAGACCATTATATGTGTCTTTGTAAACATTAATTTTAAAATATCAGTATCTAAGTTTTATATATTTAATATACAAATACAGAAATATATTTGATACCTTGCTGGTTAAGAATAGAAAATTAAATTGTACTTTTTAGTAAGGACTGGAAAAATTAGACTTATCTGTCTGGACAACAGCACACACAACAGATGTGTTGTCATCACGTGTAGTGTAACAGAGTAACTGAAAAGTTCACAGAGAAATTGTAAGAAACAATGAGCAAAAGCATACACTTTTCTAATTGTACTCAGGAGACCTGCCTCATAAATAGTAAGCCACTTAAATAAAATTTTCTTCTCTCAAAATCTTCATAATGTGTTTAAGTGTGTTTCACCTAATAATGTTTAGAAAAAAGCTACATGTCTTGATATTATTTATTATCTTACTGAAACAATGGAATTAAATACTGCAATAGAATTAAAAGACAGTCTCACTTATGTGACTGAAAACCTGATTTCCAGTGTCTCATAAAATCTGTCAAACCTCTTTATTATTTCTCTTTTACTCATCAAAAAAAGACTTCACTCATCTAAAAATTAATGTCACATCCCATGTATTTTTCATTACATCACACTATTGCACAACTTTATTGGTTTGGGATATTTTTTTTTTTTGAACCTCTAAAAAAATTAGCATATTTGGTAATAAACTCATGTTCATTCTTTAACATATTTGGTAATAAACTCATGATCATTCTACAACTGAAACATCAGTTTATTTAAATGTCTATATTTCTGTTTGTTTTTCATAAAATCTGCAGGATCATATTAATTTATGAACACATTTTTGAGTTTTGTCAAGAAACACTCTTTTTAGTTTATTTCCTATTTTTCATTGTCTGTATTTTAAAATAAATTTTCTTATTTGCATCTTTTTGATTTATCTGAGCCTGTAAAAGATACTGTACACATGTGGGATCTCTAAACCTGGAATAAAATGGAAAAAAAGAAAAAAAAAAAAAGGAAAAAACAAAACAACAACAACAAAAAAAACCAAAACAAAACAAAACAAAAAAAAAAAACCAAACCAAACCAAATAAACAGTCCCACAATTATTTTCTCAGTAGGATCAATCTTACAAGAAAATTTAAATTCTGTGGTACTGGAAGAAATTAGATATAATTTCACAGCACTGGAACTGGTTCATCCTTTCATAATATAAATGTTTACTTATACCTGAAATTAATTTTTGTTTCAAAGTAATGTCTTTTACTAACTTCTAGAGAATAACAGCTGTCCTCAGTATCAAAATTTAATAACATTTTTCAGGATGCCTATTACAATCATGTTGCATTCTGCATACTTGGAAGGATGAACACTTTGTTTTTTCAATCCCCTATTCTTCAAACCATCTGACACATATGTTGATGCTAATCCCTTTGCTATCAGTAGAATTATGGGTGAAACTGACACACAGAGGATACATTACAGCAAGGTCTGATGTTTTTTAAATTACCTATATCTTTTTCACTTGACTCATGTTATTACTTGTAATACAATGCATCACAACCTTTTTAACAAGTTTATGCCATATTATCATAACAGAAGGTGGTTTGGAGGTAAATGAGTGAACATTCCCAGTTTGCATAAGGAAAACTTTGAAAAACACACACCAAGGCCCAGATACTGTTTTCATAGTGCAGAACTGATTTGTGTATGTGTGTGTTTGTGTTTCTAAATGTATTTATCTCTATGGTAGCTGGATTTGTAAGTTCCACTAAGCTTAGCTAAGCTATAGTTGATAGTTTGCAAATGAATTTGGCAAATTTTTAAGCTTGCCCAAAAGTAGATACCAATTTTAGTCAAATGAAGAATTCCTATATCTATATACAAGACACTGAAATTCAAATATGTGAACTCTTAAAGCCATTGCTATCAAATTTATAATGTAACCTTACAAAATATTCATTCCAGTAAGAAAATGTGAGTAAAATTATGACACTAAACAAAAGACAAAGTAATTTCTTATGATTAACATCAAAGTAACATTTCACTATAAGCTCACTTTTGAAATTAAATATTGGTGTCAAAGTATGTATTTTTAGTCACAAATCAGTAAAATGTGAGGATGTTACCTTGAACACTTTTTTTTATAGATTTTACCCCCAAAGAAAGAATAAGCTTGGGGAGTATCACAACCTGAAAAGAAAACCAGAATAAACTGAAATGGTGGAACAAAAGTAAATTGTTCTTTATGTTTAAGCCAGAGGTGGCATCTGAGTATGGAATGGATAACCAAGAGGATATCTGTCTTTGAACTTTATATTTTATGCTACGGAATCTGCTATGAACTAATAATTCCATTTACCTACTTAGAGAAAGCCAGGACCATTTTAACAAGAGCACAGTCAGTTTTATTTTAAACAAACAAACCTTATTGAGGTAAGGGGGGAAAAAAAAAAAAAAAAAAGAGGCAGAAATGGTTAGATGTAAATCATTGTGTTTCCATGATGGGGAAAAAAAAAAGCTCAAACAAAAAATTCCTGTGATATTTCCAGATTAAATGAAGGAAAAAGTCCTGGGAAAGATAATTCCCAATTAAGTTTTCTAGTTGAAACCTGTTATTTTGGGGAGAATAAAAAATCAAGGTGACTTAGAAGAGGATGGTTGCATTTCAACTGCATCAGAACTAGTTCATCCATCATCAAATAAGACAGGAAGATAAACTACATGAAATTTTGCCATGGACTTATGGTGGGGTAGATGCAACACCAGACTCACAGTAGGCAGTGACATCAAAAATATTTATTTATTAGAGGGAATGGATATAGCAGATGGGTAAGGATCTCATTGCTAGGGTTCTGTTCTACAGCACCCACAGGAGCCAGGATTTTGTATAGGATATGCACTTATAACCATTAAGCCCCTGCCTGTCTGTGATGAGCACTCTACCCTCAGATGAACAACTATCCTAGTCCTGGCAGGCAGCCTGGTTTTACGCTAGCAATTACATTCTTGGTTGTTTGCACCCAAGCCAAACTCTCTGACTTTCTCTCTACCTAAAGTCAAATAACATTTGTTATCTGGTTTACTATCACCTTCTGGCCTCTACCCCAAGTGTATTGAAAGGATGTAAAGCTGTTAACATTTATCTGTGCTTTGTTTCTTTTCCACGCATCCCTTAATTTTGAGCAGGGCAGATGTAGTCCAGATTTCATTTAGCAGTGCTTACAGGTAGCACTCTCACAATAATTATATGTTTTGGTTTAGTTTTTGTTTTCCCAGCACATACCAGAATCATCTCATAATTTAAAGCTGAACAGATATTGTCCAGGATTTATTTTATCTGAACAGCTAAGTTTCACTCTGTGATAATATTGTTTTACAGAAGACAACAGATATCTGTATTTGAAAGATGCAATAGTGTAGTTATCAAATTTGTGCAGAATACAGTGCTGTATATACAAATAAGTTGATGCAGTATATGATTGGAGACATATATTCACACATAGATACAGACATACATAACCTCTCTCTTCTTCTCTTTCTCATATATCTACATGTATATATATATATGCAAACATCCACACATATTTTAAAGCATTATTCTGCAACTAGAAAGAAATACATCCCTATGACATTATTGTTGCTTCAGAAATCACGCTGCACTGACAGCTTAATTAATAAGTGTGGATACTAGAAAGTATGTCTCTTGGGCTGTCTTGTGCCTTATACTACTATGACCAAGAAAGCAAAACAGATGCTAAAGCATAATACAGCAGATAATAGGAGAAAAAAACCCAATCAACACACCAGTGCAAAACATGAAAAAAAGTCTGGAGAACAGAATAATCTCTAGAATAAGTTGAATTTTCAACATGACAGAGTCAGGTTACATTTGTCTTCTTCAGTATGGACACAAACTTCTAATCTTAGCTTCCTAGCTAGTCCTGCTAGCCCTAATAAGGGCAGAATTTTGTCTCCCTTAGAGCCAGGCTAAAGACTGTAGATACAAGATTTGAGCATACTTATTTCAATTTAAAGAAGAAAACTTCTATTTTGAAGTTAGTTAGTGAAAGCAAACAGTCCAATTTTGTCCAGTGGAAAAATAGTCTATGAATATATACCTTTTTATAGAGAATATAAAGGATTTCTAAAAATCCTAAAAAAACCCATGCATCTATGCATGGTTCACCAATAAATACATTTGGACTGTCAAAATAGATGGTTCTTCTGTTGTTGACCTGTAATCTTGTTTATCATGGAATACCTTTCAGAATGTTATAATTTAAAACTACTTGTGCTAAAAAAGAAATCTGTCTAGTTGTGCAATGTGAGAAAAAAAAAAAAAAGGGTTTCCTACCTTCACATTCCCCATTTAATTCTGCTTAAATTTATGTTTAGAATTCAATTTAGCAGCAATAAGAAACCTAAAAACTAGCTTAATACTAATCCAAATGCTTGGGCCTAATCCACATTTCCCTGCTTTTTTTGTTGATTTGTGTGTGTGTGTGTGTGTGTGTGTGTGTGTGTGAAAATAAATAAATCTATATTTCCTGGAACTGGAATATAAGACATCTGTCACCTGTAAGCATTCCAAAGAACATTAATAGCTATCTTACTGAAATTACTCTTTTCAGCATGACAGGAAAAATTTGTTTATGAACTGTATGCAGAGCACCCTGCTTTTGTCATGCCAGCCCTTTTTGACATACATGTTGTTCTCCTCACCACTCACATGCTCATTTAGCACTGTTGTGCCACCAGCTGTTGTGGGGCATTCTCCCTTGTTACACTATGCTCATGCTAAAATACAGAAAGAAAAACCATATAACTTTAGCCATCTGTTGCTTTAGACTGTTTTTAATTCATTTTGTCTTCAAAAGGATATAAAAATCACTCACAACACTTTAAAGCAGCACTCAAGATGTACTTCTTACGTTTTGCAGTCTTAAAATATTTATTTCTTATCTATTTACACTATATTTATATATTATAATCCATTTTATTTGCTTTCCTGTTTTATGTTATAGAAGACATAAGGATATTGTGTAAATTTTAGGAAGGTTATTTCCACATAAAACACACCAAAAGGCAAAAAATTAAGGTATCAGATGATGTAACATCTGCATATTTCTAAGAAAAGTCACAATTTCTAAGAGACTTAAGTGTACTTTTGTGCCTTTTGAACACTTCATGAAGAAATGTTAAAAAGGAAAATGTTTGTCTATACTTTCTTCACAGGAAAATATATGTAACTTTTTGAGACTAATAGATACTTAACAATATTTCCAGCCATAACAAAATTTAGAGATACTGTAGAAAATAGCAAAATCTCGTATAAGTGTTGCAACATACATATTTCCTCTGGAGTGTAAATCTATAACAATAATATGCTATATATGTGGGAATTACAAATCATTACAAGGGAACAGTGTATTCTTTTTTCTTTTTTCTTTTTTTCTTTTTTCTTTTTTCTTTTTTCTTTTTCCTTTTTTCTTTTTTCTTTTTTCTTTCTTTTTTCTTTTTTCCTTTTTCTTTTTTCTTTTTTCTTTTTTGTTTCAGTCTAAGAAAAATGGAATGACTTCATAACTCATAGTCAAAAGTCAGTGAGCAAATCAAGAACCTAATCTGTATTTAGGTTAAACAAGTGTGTAAGAAAAGATGACATTAAGATTGTTGTTTCTGACTTTGTACTATGCTAGTAATGTACATTCAGAAAAGCTGGTGTCATCAGTCCTTTCATTTAGGACTTTCTCTAAAAGTAAATTAATGTCATGAGCACAAGTTGGGTAGCACATGGTAGTTAGTATAAAATGGCTGAATCATTTTCAAAGATGATTTTCAAACAAAGGACTGGCCTTCTCTAGAGAATGAGTGGTCTTTTCTCAAGAAGGCCTTCATGTGCTGCTTCAGCATGTAATCTTTCATAGGAAAACCTTCCCAACAGGAGCTGATAAGAAACTTTCTCAGCTTTTCTGACCAATTCACAGCATTCATGCAGCCAATATACAGACTTTCTTACTATTGTATAATGAAACTGAGAATTTTCTTTGAAGTTTGAGAATGCCATCATTATGTATGCTTCATATATATTATTTTTATTGAGAATGTTTTTTATTTTACCCTATTCATTTATAAAATAGAATTATTTTTTTTTTGCCATGGAACATGTGTTGAAACTCTTGTCTAATTATAGGATATAAGTTGTTTAGCTGAAAGAAAAAATTTCAATAACTGTTCCCCAAAACTTCCTATGTATCATCCCCTGAATGTACAATTTTCTGAATTATGCATACAATTCTCACTCACATTCATAGAAATCCTGTTACAAATTCATTTCATCTGAGTATAGGAAACTAAAAAAATACCTTTACCTTCTTAACCTATCTAAGTGTTTGGGAGAAAAGATTAGATCCTATGCCTGAGATCAGGCGCTAAGTACAGAATTGTTTATTATGTGCTTACATATGAGTATTTAAGAAATTTCTCAAATTAATTTAACGGGGAGTTCTTCTTTAGTACTTTGAAGGAACCTCTGTCCTGTTCAGTGTTTATCTTTTTACATCAGAGCTAAGGCAGATGTTACTCCTTTTCATGTGTGCAAGCTTTTCACCTAGGTTTCCTAATATGATTTAGTAAACATGTTCTAGTGATTTGTTTCATGCTTACCCAGAGTAGGGGGAATAACTTCTAGATATGTTGACCAGGTAATCTGATCACAAGGGAGCTATGTATGTACAGGGACTTAGTTTTAGCTTCAGGGGGAAGGCTTTCTAGCTCTGCGGGAAAGGACTTGGGGGCAGACTTGGAATCACAAGCTGAATATGATAAGAGTATGCCTTCAGATGTGAAAAGTGGCCTTAGAAAAAGCAGGCTGAGGAGAGTGTTTATCCTCCTTGGGAAGTTTCCAGTGGCCATTTATGCCCAGATACAGGATCCCCAGGCCAGAGTAGTGCAAACTAATTGGAAAGAGTCTGTAAGAGAGCCACTTAGAGGGCCTGAAGCACAAGATACACAAGGAGAAGTTGACGGAGATAAGTTTGTTTAGCTTGGAGATGACACAAAGAAGGAATTTATAGTTGCCTTCCAGAGCATGAAGGGATCTTAAAATAAAGATGAAGCCAGACTTTTCTCACAGGTACACACAAAGGAAACTATGAATGCAAAAGGAATTCTGATTAACTAAGTAAAAGAGAAATTTATAATGAGAGTGGTTGTAAAATTTTCATCCTTGGAGAACATTAATGATCAAACCTTTCAGAGGCTTAAGCCTAATGTACCTTTGAAGTTAGTCCTGCTTTCATGATTTTCAGAGGTCCTTTCCCATTTAAAGTTCTCTGATTTTATGTAATGTCAACCCTCACATTTTTACCTTAAGCCTCATTTCTTCATTGTTTTCCTTTGAGCTGCCTAGAGTGAGGATATAAACCTCTCTGTCCAGCATTGTCTTTTGAAAAAGGAAAGCTTTAGACATTGTGATGGATATAATGTGTTTTATCTGCTTGTTCTCATTTTATGCTATTTTCACTTAAAAACATGATGACTGAATGTGGTGTGAATACTGGAGATAACATGAAATTATGTCTGCCTATGGCAATGAATAAGCAAACTCAGGAAAAAGAGTTTGCAGATTTTAGGGACGGACAGGAAGAGGAAGAATGTGAATATTTATCAAGTGTATGGGAACCATAGGGTGCTTACAGCACAACTGATGTTTGTGATGGCAGAGTCTGTAAGAACCCAATCTGGAAGGTCACAGTATACATGGAGATACTTTCTTATATGTCTCTTTTATCTCTCTTCTTTCTTATTTAAACACTTTGAGTGGCCTCTGCTTCAAAATATGTACATTGTTCTAGTTAATTTTCTAATAAAATATGTCTTTGTTACTTCAGAAAGACTCTAGGTTTTCTTTGAGAAGCTCAATTTAAGGAGAAGATTCAGGGTAACCTATAACAAAACTCCAACAGTCTTGTGTCTTGTCTTAATCTTTAATGCTGCAGTAAAAACAATGAAGACTAAAAGTATCCCACAGCTATCAAGAAGACAACAGAAAGACTATCATGTCAGCTATTATAGAATTGTTTATTTGAAAACCTTTTTTTGAAATGCGTTCTCTAAATAGTTTGCCCAAAAATTAGGGTCAAAATAGGTCAATCACAAGGATAAAAAATTAAGACTGCCAGTAAACACATACATCCTGAAAAGAAACTTCCACCACTTTACTTTTTGCAACACTGTTATTCATGGTTTTTTGAAATAAAGCAACACAAAACTTAAGCCTGATCATCTCATAACTGAAGTTTAACTCAAAAATTCTATTTGGAATTTCAAATACAAAGGAATTAAAAAATTCTCTTAATTATCTTCAGTATGAAAATGTATAATTCTATTTTTCTCTGTCTTGCAGTTGTTAAATTAGAATCCATATTCTTAACTGCTTTTACAAACTACACTGTTTCTCATAGCTCAGACACATGTAACTGTACTACAGGGTAAGTTTGTGTCACTTCCTTTAGGAATAAAGGTCAATTTATTAATGAAACATAGTTCCCTTGCACAGAGTCATTTTTTTTAATTTATATCAAGCTTTTTTTCTAGCTATAAAATTGTTTATACTGTACAATAACATCTCACCATGATAAATATTTACAATATTTGAGTAAATATTTGAAGCATGTTTGACAAATCAAGCAGGTCTTTAAATTTAGAAATTGTTCAAACAGGTTTTGGCTTATAAAACACGTTTATAAATATATATGTGTGTGTGTGTGTGTGTACCATGTGTGTTTTATCATGCTTTTTCAACAATTTAGATGTCAACTATCCATTAAGCTACTACAGTGTCTCACAATCACCACTACTTCATTCCACTATTTATCCTCTGGAATGCTTCTGAATTCTACCTCAGTTAGGTTTTGGCTCTTTCATCCAAAAGAGAGAAAGAACGAAACAAAACAAAATTAAAAACTCCCCCCCCCCCAAAAAAAAAAAAAACCCAAAAGCCAAAACATAAGAGATCACATTTTCTTTTAATCTTATTTAAATTTTTAAATAGTTTCCAGATGACTGAAAACATACTACAGAGAAAATTTAAAACAAACAGCCAACCAAAGTAATTACTGATTTTTTATATTGTTCCATAAATTTCAGCAATATAATTACAACCTAGCTGAGAATTAATAAGGGAGTTAATTAATTATGATTGCACAGGAAATATTTTCTTTTGTTTTTCTGAACTATGACATTCCTGAATTTACAGTATTAATAAGGTTATTGCACTGGAGTGTTTATTTTTTTGTGTATGTGAATGAATACAAATTACCAAAAACCTAAAAAAAAACCCAACAAACAAATTCTTCTGCTTTTTTCTGACCAATTCTCCTGCATTCTTTACCTATCACCCCAAAGCATGAACGCTATGACGTGATTCAGATTTATATCTGTTAGGCAATATGAAACTGCACGTGCAAAAAAGGGCATTTTTTTTCCACACGGAAGAGACTACAGAGGCTATTAGTGAGGAAAAAGTGGTTTAAATCCTGGAATTAAACAGGAAGTGTTTTCACTTGACCAAGGTTCTTTCTGTTTAAGAAAAAGCCTTAGATTCAGGTTTTGTTGGGTTTTTTTTGTTTGTTTTTTTGGGTTTTTTTTTTGTTTGTTTGTTTTTTTTGTTTGTTTGTGTTTTTTTTTTTTTGTTTTATTTTGTTTGGTTTGTTTTGGGGTTTTGTTTGGTCGGTTGGTTGGTTTTTTATTATTCAATTTGTTTTGGTTGTGTTTCTCTTTTTTATCCTGACTACTTCAGCCAATACTTTTGTCAGTCTTGTCTGTAATAGCTGTCTGGTTCTAATGAAGGTGTCGAGTCCCTTAGAAGGAAGAAATTTCCTGTAGAAATGTAGTGCATGTAGATCAGCTGTTGATGTCTTCATTAGCTAAAACTACATTAGATGAACATAATTTCTTGCCTCGGATCCATTCTTGACTATTCAGTTTTCCTAGTTTTCCAAGTTTTCCTGCAAATTCAGTTCCAATCTGCTCTGCTGCATTCTTCTACTTTATAGCTTCCTCATTCCAATTTGCACATTCTTCTTCTAAAACAAAATTAATGTCTTCTCATGCTCATCTCCTCTCTAATTCTCCTTCCTCATCCTTCCAATACCAGCTATTTCTCCATCAGTTTGATTTTTTTAATATGAGCTTTCTTTACATTTCTTATGCTGTAGTCACTCCTCATTTCTCATCCACTTCACACAGAATCACAGAATCACAGAATCATCAAGGCTGGAAAAGACCTTTAAGATCATCAACTCCAACTGTTAACCCTACTCTACCAAGTCCACCACTAAGCCATATCCCGAGGTACCACATCTATATGGTGATTGTTACTTTCTTGGCCCCAGCTTTCTAGAAGTCTTTTCTCTGAGATTTTCCCAAAATGTTCTTTTAACCTAAACTTTTATTCTTTATCACAAACCTCTGATTGTAATTTTTTCTCTTCATCTGTTCTATTATAGTCTCCTCAGGTGCCTGGAAAATCAGCTGACAATTTTATTAAGTGACTTTAGCATTATAGTTATTGATGGCAGGTCCATTTCTCAAGTTTAAGATTTGCTTCCCATTAACATTAAAGATGTTTTAAAAATTCTACATAGGAATTTTTATCTTCTATAACTATCTCTCCCTTTTCCAGCCTTTTGCTGTTTCTGATGCTGTTGTAGCTTTTATGCCATTATGTTTGTTGATTAAAAGGAAAGGACAATAATTTTGATATTTCTGAACTAGTTCAATATTGTTAGGCAGTTTAATTTAACTGCCTAATTCTAATATACCCTACAGTGCAAAGCAGTTTTTCCACAATTAACTGGTGATATACTGCTGATGTTTCAAGGCAATATAGGAAAGATAGACTAGAAATCAAGTTTGAACTCTAAGAACTACAGGAGAAGCTGCATTTTCCCTGAAATAATATTAACTTCTGTTGACAGATGTAATTGATTGAAGATTTATCTCATTTCTCATAAAAATATGTATATATTTTACATACATTTACATACATATTTTGTATATATTTTACATACAAATAAATTATACACAGGTGATCAGAGGAACTTTGTGCAGTTCTAACAAGTTCTATTTTGTGCTTATTGTCCCTTGTCCTATCACTGTGCACCACTGGCCCCATCCTCTTGACACCTGCCCTTCAGATATCTATAGGCATTGATATGATCACATTTCAGTCTTCTCTTCTACAGCCCCAGGTCTCTCAGGCTTTCCTCATAAGAGAGATGCTCCATTCCCTTAATCATCCTTGTAGCTCTCTGTTGGACTCTCTCCAGTAGATACCTGTCTCTCTTGAACAAGGAAGCCCAAAACTGGACACGGAACTCCAGATGTGGCTTCACTAGGACAGAGTAGAGAGGGAGGAGAACCTCCCTCAACCTGCTGGTCACATTCTTCTTCACGCATCCCAGGATACCACTGGCCTCTTAGCAATAAAGACTGAAGCAACGGCATCATTCAGTAACTCCACCTTCTCTTTCTCTTCCGCCAGCAGGGCACCCACTTCATTCAGCAGGACGACCATATTTTCTCTAGTCTTCTTCTCATGAACTTGAAGCCCTTCTTGTTGTCCCTGACATTCCTTGTTAGATTTAATTCCAAGTGGGCCTTTGCCTTCCTTGTTGCATGTCTGCCGATTCTGACAATGTTTCCATATTCTTCCAAAGTAGACAGTCCCTTTTCCCACTTACTCTAAACTTTCCTATTCCCTTTGAGGTGTTTGCAAAGCTCCTTGCCCATCCATGCAGGTCCCCTGCTTCTTTTGCTTGATTTCTTACTATTTTTTATTCATAGGGATGAACCAATCTTGAGCTTGAAGGAGTTTGTGCTTGAATATTAACCAACTGTCTTGGGCTCCCCTCCTTTCTAGAACCCTAACCCATAGGATTCTTCCAAATAAGCCTTAGAAGAAGTTAAAGTTAGCTCTCCTGAAGGTCATGGTTCTAAAACTACTTATTGTCCCACTTCTTCTATGCAGGATCCTGAACTCCACCATCTCATGGTCGCTGCAGTTAAGGCTGCCACCAGGCTTCACATCCTCAACCAGACCTTTTTTTTTTTTAATTAGTACAAGGTCCAGCAGCACACCTCTCCTCATTGACTCCTCTACCACCTTTGTCAGAAAATTCTCTTCAGTGCTCTTCAAGAACCTCCTGGAGAGTGTATGCTTTGCTGTGTAGCCTTTCCAGCAATTATCAGGGTAGTTTAAGTCTCCCATGAGCACCAGGGCCTGTGATCTTGAGGCTAAATTCAGCTGTCTGTATAAAGCTTCATCAACTTTCTCTTCCTGGTCTGGTGGTTTGCAATAAATACCCATGACAGTGTCACCCATATTATCCTGCTCCTTAATTCTTACCCATAATCTCTTGTCTCATTCTTGCCCCCCTAGGCAGAGCTCAATACATTCCATTTTCTCTCTCACATAGAGTAACTCCACCACCTCACCTTGCTTGCCCGTCTTTCCTAAAAAGTATGTAGCTGTCCATAAGAGCATTCCAGTCATGCTAGCTATCCCACCATGTCACTGTAACTGTAGTGATATTATGGTTCTGAAATCTCACCCAGATCTCTAGTTCTTCCTGTTTATTCCCATGCTGTACTCATTGGTATACAGTCATTTCAGAGACTTAATTAAACATGCAGGTTTCCTTGAAGGTGTGCAGAAGGATCTACCATAGCCATACACAGCCTTGAAGTGGTTGTCCTCTAGTTCTCATCATGGAAGGCAGCTAAGGAACATTTGTCACTGCCCTGGATGGCCTGGCTATTCCCCAGTTTGATGCAATGGCATGAGCATTGCCATTTTGAACCTGCCTCCTGAGCTTTTCAATTTAAAGCTCATTTTACCAGTTGGCTAGCCTGGTCAACTGCCTCTTCTAGACAGATAGATTTCATCCCTCCCTAACAGAGTATAGTTAACAAAGAATGTCCTAGTGTCATAAACCTCAATATCTTTGCAATGGCACCAGCCACATAATGATATTCATTATTCATCTATTTCTGGTTGTCCCCTTTCCTTTAACTGGTAAAATGGAGGAAGAGATAACTTTGACACCAATATTTTTCAATTGCACCCCTAGCACTTTATACTTCTCCTTGATTCTGCCCAGGTTCTGGCTTAAATTAATTGTTACAGAAGCTTTATGAACACAAGCTTCTCAATATGGAGCTTGTAAACATTTGAGAAAATATTTTCTCTTTGCCATGTTTAAGGATTTTTCTGTTTGTTTTGACTGTCATCTTTTTTTGTGGGAGTGAGGATAAATTCTCTTCCATTTGAGAATTAACACTTTTCAATAGATTAGTTGTTCAAAAGAATCAATGTCATGCATACATAGTACAAAATTTCATTGCTAATAAATGCATTTAAAATTGTTCATTTGGTCCAGAATGTCCAAAATATAACTAGAAGTTTACCATTCATGTTAAATGCCTGGGGGAGAACCCTAAATCTAAGAAAAACCCTTGACACATACTAATCCTGGTAATAAACAAGCTGTCCATAATCTGAATATCTCATATTAGTGTCTTTTAAAAACTCCTGTGTTGAATTTATTAACACCACACTAAAGAATTAAATCAGTGTCAGCATATTTCAACACATTCTATTCTGATGTATTGAGTTCATGCACTCATCATTGTTTGAGGATAATATAAAGAAACCATGTTTCTCAGTGGAGACTTTCAGCCAATTCAGTAGCATTCAAATATACAATAATATTGATGACAGAAAAAGAAAAGATACAGTTCCTTTTGTTATTACTCTATAATAAAGGGAACATACTTTCATCACAAATTCCTTGAAGCTGATCCAAGATCTAATCTAACTCTATCATAATTATGTGAATTTCAGAGTTCTCAGTGTATAAACCTGTGAGGGGCTGCCATTGTTCGTTGTCTCTTCATTCAAGTTTTCAGGCAGAAGCAAAGACATAATTACAATTTTGCAAAATGCCTGTTTTGTGATGATTAAATATGATAAAAAATGGAAGGAATGGATATTGTTGCAGGAAGGTTCTCTAAATATAGCTGCCTCCAGATGTCTAAAGCACAGCTACATATAAACAATACAAAGATACAATTCTAATTCCTGTAAAGTTATTGATTATTGGACAGTGTTTGAAATTTCATTTCTTTTGGTTTTGTTTTGTTTTTTTCTTCTAAATGCATATTGTGTCACTTTTTCAATATCGTTGCACTGCACTGAATAAATAAGTGAATTGAACAACACAAAATTAATACACCTCTCCTTCCCTCTGGGATGCTTCATAGATTACTACTTTTCATTTGCACAGGCTTTGAAATTTGTTAAACAGCATTAGAGATATTTAATAACATCATTTCCATATTAGACTAGAGATGAGAGATACTGGGAATATTTGTCTTGCCCTTAACATGGTATTTATGATTTATCAAAATTTTTTTAAAGAGTCTCACAGCTGCTACAGCCAAAACTCTATCTTTGTTTGGGAGAAGTTATCATGTCTTACAATGTCTACCAAAGTAGCACAGATTTATGTTAGCCTGTAATATATCCTTCAGATTTATCAGAACTTGTAACTAAGAAATTTTCATTAAAATATAATGTAATGAAAAAAAAAAAACTTTGTGATAGTTCACCTCAAAAATTTTATTTCCTCAGTTCTTGTCTGTTGTGGGTTTTTTTGTCTTTTTTTTTTAGTTTTTGGTTTGTTGTTGTTTTGTCTTGCTTTTCTAAATGTAGTTTAATCTTTTGAGGCACACAGTAATAGCTTTCCTGGCAGCAATTTTGCTACATCATGAATTCCTCAAATCATCTTTGAATCCTACTTTCTATATGCCTTCCCCCACAAAGAATTTTTTTTTTTTTTTTTTCTGTTTTGTTACCTTCACCCATTCAGGAAATTACTCTTTCAAGAGACTATTCCAAGACTTCACAAAGTTCAGATAATTTTGTTTAAATTCTCATTAAGGGGATGATAAATTCATTTTTTCCAAATGGTAAAATATCTCTAGAAGGCTCTGAAGGCATACCACATTGATCATTCTTTGTTTTCTTAGAAATAATGTAATTCTTAGTATAATATCTATATTTTGTTATATATCTATGTATCTATAAATTTGTATCTTATATCTATATAAAAAACTGTGCTTATCTTGCAAAATGAAAGGTTATAGGAAATAAAAACCAACATATATGATGAATCCCTGATCTGTTGTCTCTCTTGGACTCTTTTTTGCACCACTGCAACTCCTTTCCAAATCAAGGCCAGGCATTGTTTTGGGAGTAGATCACAACACGGTCACTTCCAAAAAAGTTAACATAGATAAAATTATATCAGGTTTGTTTCCATCTGCTTTTTATGCCTCTTTCATAAATAATTTTACCTTCAGTTAATGAAGGTAATTAACAAAAGAGGTTCCAGATAGACTTCTAGGATTCTAAAGGTGTGTGGCACCTATCTGTTTTATTTTTCAGTTTAGAATATGTACAGATACCACTCTTTCCAAAGGCTGAGCAAAGCTCAAGAGAGAGATTTGTCTTTAGGGTAATCTATTAAAATTAGAAGTATATAAGTGGACATGAATATCTTCCTCTTTTGATTGAGCATTGGATGGCTAACTTGAGTGACATGAAATCTGTGAGTAAAAAAAAAAGTGTTCAGTGAGCTGAATATTATCCTGAAAACCTAACTAATACCCTACCAAAATATCTGTTACTGTCCATACTGGAATAAATCAATAAAGTAAAAGGAATTCAGATGACATTAGAAGTATGAAACCTGAAATCTTTTTATCAGCATTGTTAGTTTAAGCCACATGAGTCTTTAATTTAGCTTTTACAGTATATTGAATATCTTTAGTTCTTTCCACATGTTTGTAAGCAGATTTCTTTCTGTGTTTCAAAGAAAGTTCTGGAGCAATTCATACTGAGTTATAAATGTGCCTTGGAAACATTTAGAAGTCCTCAATGAAGAGACAAATGAATAAACTTTTTTTCTGGGAAAAATAAAAGAAACAACAGAAAAAAAAAAAGTGACTGATATTATTAAATCTGATGTAGTACTTAATTAGTAGTCATATGATTCTTTATTATTGCTTCCTCCATAAATTGCAAGCAAATTAAAGCCCAGTGAAATAAAATTACTCACTGGATTCCAAGCATTACATTGCCACCTTTGTAAAGAGAGATTAGCTACAAAGGGAAAATTAGTACAATTTATCTCTTGAAATGTATTAATTATCCTGGATCTTCATATGGATGGTTATTTAGAATTAAAATAGTATCAAAATGATTCAGTTGCACCCACTTTAAAATGTAGATGCCCACCTACATACTTAATTTTGTTTCTGTACTTCAAATTGCACCTTCAGTTTCATGAGCTAACCAATTTTTATTATCCTAGGTAGACGAAGTCACTGAAAGTATTATCGTAAAACCTTGTGCAGCATATGCACAAAAAGCCTAGGCTACTTGCAGAGCAATTTATTTGACTTGCTAATAAATAAAAGGCAGAAGTACTTTTTGGCCTGCTCAAGGCTTTGAAGAGTATGTGTGCCTCACGGACAGTTAAATGATCACAATGTCTGCAGGTGAGTGGATAGGGAAAAACTGCATCCAAGAAGGGTGTTTGGAGAAAGGTTTTGTCAAGAAGATGTGATAGTACGAAAAATGTGGTAACTGGTTTGAGTCTTTACTGCACCACCCACTTGATCTGAGCACTCCCAAAGTGAGTCATGACATAAGGTGATTCTCTTCTAATTTATAAAGGAATTAGAGGAAAATCAAAAAGAGATGCATATTGCATGGGAAATGAAACAGTCAGTAAGATGTTGCAGTAAAACAACTGTAGAAAATACAGTGCTGTACATCCGAAAAAGGGGGGGGGGGGGAAGGAAACAGAGAACCTGCAGGGAGTTAAGAAAAGAAAATATGAAAAGTAATAAAAAACGTTTGAAGAAAGCTACACCCAAAGAATAATGACTAAGAGCAATAGATCTTCTAACTATGATGAAAGAAGACACGCAATATTGACAGAAATCCATAAAGGAGTCCTGTGAAGGTAGTAATTTTTTTTGGTAGCTGGAATAAAAGGAAAACTGTTTAGAAGAAGTAGTAGGAATGACCTATTAAAGGAAAGGTTAATCTGAAATTAAGTTTTTAATGAACTGTGCTGAAGAAGAATGTAGGGTTCATACTATCACAGGGAATATCCAAGTTTAACATGTCTCAGATGTATAATTCAGGCATAATTTAAACAATCTTATCACAGTGAACAGTGTTCCCGAAGTTCTAATACCAGTTTTGTTCAGTGGTTACTGCTCCTATTGCTTCTGCCTCCAAAGGCACAACATAAATGATTCTGTAATATGCTCTCTTACATTGTTACCCTTTCCTTATTAATTATACATTACATTTTGTGCTGTAGATCCCATTTCCACAATCAAATTAAAAGTATTAAAACTCTTAATGTATCACTGAAATTCATAGATCTCTATCAGATATCAAAGGCTTCACTGAATAAGAATCTGTTCATTCCACCAAGTGTTTCTCAAAATGTGGTACTATTTCTTCACCTATTTTATACCATAATATTTATATTGACATGTCTGAAATATTTTGAAATAGAGTGTTAAATAATTATTCATAATAAATATGGTAAATATTTATACAACTTTTTCATCACAATGAGTGGTATGCTGCCACACCACAGTAGGATTAAGAATTAACCAGTGTTAATACTACATTATTTTTATGTTTATCATCAAATGGTCCACTTAACATTACAATTTGATGTATGTAGTAAGAATATATTCAGATTATTCTGCAAAATCTTGGGATTTTATTTGTACTTTATTGATTAAGGAAATGGATATAGAAATGTCATAGAAATCTTTTTAAGTTTATCTGAGAAAAATGAGGAATTAAGTCTGATTGGTTATAACAGTTTCCCCCCCATCAGCTTTCAGTCTCTTCCCCCTCAACACAGGATCTACCAGAGTACTGAAAACCCATTCGTATCAGAACTTTCATGGTGGATAGGAGTGGCGCTCTCAATTTTGCCCCAAGGATTTATTATATATTACATTACATTGCATGTTATATATTACATTACATATATATTACACACATAGTGTTCTATTATATATTACATAGGTTATTTTTGGAATTAAGCAACTTTCAGTTGTGTTAACATATATAAGTTAACAACATTGAAATAAGTATGATTAAATAAGGGCATATTTGTTCGCTCAGGTGACTTGCTTTGATCTAAAATCCATAAACAGAAATAAAAGTGAAAATTTGTTGCCTGGCTCTCCTTAATCTGATGTTTAAGTCCTCTCTCTTTTTTAAAGAAAAACTCTTTGAGAACTCCTATGTATATACATATACATATGTATATAGAGTAAAACAGATTTATCATGTGCAAAGCCATTTTAATTCGTCATCTGTTCTGGATTGTGAGATAAAAATCCTTTAAACATTAGTTCATAAATTATTTGTGCCTTCAAACACCATACCTTATAATTTAGATAGTTAGATTATAACTATGAAGTAAAAGAAGGAAGATAGGAGTTTAAGAATTTTGAAGGATTACAATAACTTAATTAACACAATGGATTAATAATGTTATTTGACTATTAGACATTTTTATATGGAATGGAGCAATGAATGATAACTATACTAAAATGGGTAATAAATAAATTCAAAATGTATTAAAATTCATAATAAATGCCAATTGATTGATTTATTATTCAGTCCTATATTTTAAGCTCCCAAAATATTATATTGTCTGTGTTTTAAATTTTTGACATCCTAAATTCATTGTGTTTGTGTAGTCTTAAATTTCTGCAGGCTGCTTTCATTAGAAAAATGGATTTTTAATACAAAAATAAATTTCTGTATTCATAAATACTGATATAAATAACAAGGTAAATAAATTTACCAGAATTTCATATATATATGCTACTGCATTCATTCCTGGCTACATAAATAGGCCAGAAATTAATCTTATAAAAAAATTCTGGGGCAGAACAGGTCTTTAATTTAAACAAGAAAAATATGATTGGCTCAGATGAAGACATTAACGTATTCAACATGTAAAGCTAAATAAGGTGGAATCCTCAAAGGTACGTTCACTTTTTCCCCAGAAGTACTCTAGTCACCTAAATTGACTCAGTCCTGTAGGAAAAGTACTCATGCTTCAGATTTATAGCTATTATTCAACCCTAATATCATAATTCCTGTTTACAGGTACTGCAAATAATCTGGTTCTTACAAGGTACATTCTAATTCTGACCACTCTCCAAAACCAGTAAGTTACTCTGTCATAGAGGTGACCATGGTAAATTTTAAGTTTCAAATTGAAATTACTTTTTCTCTTGTTTCTAAAGGTTATTTCTCTCTTTGAGGTATGTATTGTGATATTGTAGAAGAATTCAGAGGTTATTACTAACATTCAGTGTGAAAATTAAAAAGCTTCTTTCATATTTGAACTTCTTAAAGAACAGTTTAGGCCCCCACATCTTTATACAAAAGACTCAGAAGAAACTGTGCAATACCCAGGTTTCTAAAGGCTGATTACTCTTCATTTCACAAGGCATTTAAAAATGTAAAAGAAATCTTTAAATTCTCACAACATAAAAGTGTTTACTGAGGATGTATCATTAAACAACTTGAGAACTGGCGCCGTTCTTCATTGAAATGCTAGAGTTCTTTGTTATTCTGCATTTCAAGTAAGCGGGGTAGTTCACATATAGTTTAACAAATTCAAAGCCACCCTCTAGTCCTACTGGCAAAATGTTAATTGACTCCATTAACTGCAGCCAGGACCATAATAATTCTTTCTTTATTCCATTACCTCGGGGTTTTTTTTGTAAATACAGATTTAGGAGCAGAGATTAGAAGTCCCATGAGTCTATGTTAAGTGAAACTGAAAGGCGGTATACTGAATTTATTAGTGGCTTGTGTGGCCTACTCAGAGACAGCTTAGAAAAATTATCTTACCCATGTGCAAAACAACATTTTGCGTGTGGGATTCTGTAGCTATTCTGGAAAACAAAGTTTTGTTTCTGAAATGAAATAATCCCCGTGGAAAAGAAGCAACTCTGAAAAAAACAAAAGGAAAAATTAAAAAAGACATAGACCTGTAGTCAAGAGGACAGATCTGTAAACTGTAAAACACTGGATTCTTTGAAAGAAGTTGATATCAGAAGAGAAATGTGTGATCAGTATGGAGAAGCAATTTTTAGCCTTTCATCTCACTAATGATTAAGACAATTCTGATCAAACCTAATATGTGAGAATATAAAGCATGCTCCTTGGGGTAATATGAATACAGTGATACTCAAAATTAAAAGCTGGACACAAAAATTAGCAATCTATTATTATTATTATTATTATTATCATCAATCTATTCTCCATTATGTTAAAAACTTTGTTTTATCTAGAAATCTGCTTTGAATCTACAGTGGTTATAATGCAAAAAAACATTAAGGAGAGGTTTGAATAATATACCAGTTGCACATTGTAACTCTGAATTCTTGGATCAAAAAAGCTGATTAAAAGCACACTTTGGATTCCTAGTAATAGGCAACTTGAAGCTGCAGATACACGTATCTAACAGAGTTAATGAAAATAACATCAGTGTTTTTAATAACGACTGTACTGACGTGCGGAAAACAAACTCTACAACCCGTAAAGGTTATAAAGCAGGTATGTTTATTATGGCGCCGGGTGCAAGGGGGATCATTCCTCCTAACTTGCACACCGAAGTGTCCATCGAGCAGGTATTTATGACATGGAATCATGCATATTTAACAGAGTTAGTTACATATTCATTATATGGGGTTGGATTATTACAATCAGTTCCGGGAACTCATTATCATAGGCCTCCTCCCATTGTCGCTTGCGCAATGCCGTCTGGTGGTCGTGGGCAGGGGTCTTCGGGAGGAAGGCTCTCAGTCTTCCTCGCAGTGTACTTTTCACCTTTTGTCTCAGGATGCAGAGTTGTGATGAGTCAGAGATCACAAGACTGGGGGGGGGGCTTTTCTTTATTCCTCCCTGTCTTGGAGTAATCTTCCCTTATCTATAAGCCATGCAAGATGAGCTAAGGCCCATCAAGCTTGTCTCAAGGCCTCAGCATCCTGTCTCCTGTTTATCTCAGGATGCCCCAGGATAACAATGGTTGCTCAACTTGCTTTATTACCTTCCAAGCAGAATACTGTCCCCCTCACTTCAGTACAGAAAATAAAAACAGGCATTCTGGATTTTAATGGTAAATTTTCTCCTTTTTGGAAGAGCACTTGTCATCATTGATTATAAAACTTTGAGGACTGGAAGGAAAACAGACATGAATGAACTAAAACTCAGTATAAAGGGGTAGAAATAATAAGATGTTGTAAACAAGAAATGAGGATATCTTTATACTTACAGTTGGAGAGTAGTATTTTCTTTTATTGTGCTTGTCTTTATGTTTTGCAATATAGCTGAAAGGTCAATGGCTTTGGAAAAACACCAAATCACCCTCGAACGAGTTCTGCTATTTTAACAAGATTATTTCTACACATATAAAAATTAAGGTCCTGTTTTGCAGGTGTTTTTAGAAAGGTTAAAGAAATTTTAATTTGTGGCATAGAAAAAGATTTTTGTGAACCAGATTCTGAAGTTTATACTCATATTGTGCAACACCTAACTGAAAATAATTTTAATTAAGTTATTTTTACTCTGGTTGCAACTTGCAGTGTAAGAAGCCACTGTCACAGGTGGAAAGGGGATAATTATGTATGCATAAAATCACTGGGGAAATCAGCACATAATATAAAACAGAATTTTGTGCTGTTCTGTCATCAGTTTTATAATGACGATAAAAACAGAAGAAAAATTCTCACATACATCTTGAAAAGAAATATTTTTTGCTATTGAAAACAACAAGAAAAAGTCTCTACATCTCCTGCATGTTCTCTGCTTTTGAAGAGATTTAAACAATTTTAAAGTGTTAAAAAATAGTCTAATTTGTCAATGGAAGTGTTTTGTTTTGTTTTTGTTTTTTTTTTTTTTTTTTTCTTATGAGTGATTGCAAAATAAAATAATGAAAGCATGCCTCATAGATCATAACTCATAAAACACAAACTACTGCAGCAGTAAGTAGCAATGTCAAGAGTCAGAAACTAATAGGAGCAGAAGTTAATTTATGAAGGGGTTCAGTTGCTGAGCCCTTAGGGAAGGGCTTAGTAAGCCTTTCCACTCAGTCATTCACATTTTTCCACTTCTCTGTTAGTTAATGCAGTTTATTGCAAAAATAAATAAATAAATAAATAAAATTTAGAAACAATAAGCTGGTCTCTGATACCATTCTATCATCTGCAATTCTACTTTATTTCATTTGAATGAAATGAGATCACTCATCAGGAAAAACTTTCCATAGCTTGAAGGGTCCATCATCATTGAAAGACTTTTAAAAGGCATGAAAGCAAAATATGAAATTAGAAGACTAGACATGTCTGTAAAACCAAATGCAGACAGCATGTTCATGATCTAAGAGTGGCACAGAGCTCTTGTCTTCAGTATGTGAAGAAGTAATTACAATTCCTTTTTCTTTAAGAAATTTACCACCCCAAACACTCTGTTCCTCCTGTGGCTACAACTCTCAAACACTTTAAAGAACTGTAGAGTTTCTGTGGGTACTGAGACTAACAGTCTATGCAAATGTTCTCTTCAAGATTGAATGAACACACAGTATAAAAGTTTCATGCTAATGTTTAGCCCAGCAATTATATTTTAGTCTGAAAAGCCAACAGCTTTACTGGTGGTAAAAAGTGACACACAAAACTTCAACATTAAATACATTTTTAAATATTATACCCACTATAAATTAAATAAGACTCTCTTTTAAAACAAATGTTCACATTTCTGTGAAGATCTCTGGTGGCACCACAACAGAAAACTTCCACAGGAATATAGCTGATTGAACATAAAAGCAAGTTTTTTATATTCCTCTGCATTAGAACTAATAGCCTAAACATCTTCAGAAGAATGCAGTTAAGAAATACAAAAGTTCAAAACAGCATGAAAATTATATCTCCAGTACAACATATACTTGTACTATAACTCCATTACAGTCAATAAAAAATATTATAGATTAACCTGACAAATCCCAACCTTTTAACTGTACCAAGACAGAGATACTATGTATTCCCTTTTTTTTTTCTTTTTTTTCAGCCATTCACTTGACGGAGTATTTATCAAGACAAACACTGTGGCATGCAGCAGTTCAGAGTATTTATGTGTACAGAGTCACATATTTGCCTCCTTTGTGAAAAGAAGCACAGTTTAACGTGTACCATGAGAAATGTCTGTCCAATATAGCAAAGAGTGAACAACGATAACACTACTGAAATAATACCACACTGCATAACACTACTGGAATAACAAAGATGAGACATATTCTGACCTTTCAAAATAGAAGGATGAGAGCTGGAAATTCATTTAGCTATGGCCTAGATGATTGAAAGTAGCTGCAGTGTCTCCCATTTTCAATAATAAATTTCTATTTGGGAAAAATTATTCAGTGTTACAGTGACATAAATATTGTCACATTTTTCAAAGATGAGCAGTAGACTTTGACATCTTTGTTTTGGAATTGTATTATGCCATCATTTGCTATTTTGCCACTGGCAATCACTTGCCACTTGGAAAATGCACTCTTCAGCATGAGTCTAAACAGTTATGTTTAAAGGTAACATCAATAGGAGGACCAAGTTCTGTTCCTGAATAATGCAGGAAATCCCAAATCTACCAAAATGAACATTTTGGAATTATCTACATTGCGCAACCCGTGCAATCACAGAATTGTATTTAAGGTTGGTGTATATGGTATGCATTAAAGCTTTCTCACAGTTCTCACCAGCACCTCTTCCCCTTTCTCCCTTGCACTTGTGTAATTCAGTTAGTCACATAATAATGGTATCAAGAGAGCATAAGTCTCCCTGTTTCTTTTTTTCCACACTTCACAGCTCAAAGAATGACTAATATACAATGTATGCCTATTTTATACTCTATTCAGAGCTGAAAAACACAAACCACTTTGGACTACAAAAGACTTCTTTCTCTTTTTAATCCACAAAAGTTAATAATTTATCACTTATACATAATTTTTCTTCATTAAAAAAAAAAAAAAAATCCCCAAGAATCATTCTTGTACATCAACTTGTACTTAGTATGAAGTTTGTCCCTTCTACTTCTCACCTGAAGAAAGACTTGAAAGCCTGAAATCTTTCTTCAGTCAAGAATGCTATATGCTCTCTTTATGAAGTTATCTTCACTTATCTAAATAAATTAAATCTACAGACAAGGTGAAATAGATTCTTAAGACTCAAACTTTCCCCCCTCTCTCTCTTCTTTTTTTTTTTTTTTTTTTTTTTTTTTGTGTTTATGGTAAGAATACAGAAAGAAAAAAAAAAAACAAAACCACAAATGCTCACAAAAAGAAAGATCAATAATTGGCACAGAGAATGGCTTAATCACTAGAATCTGTCTAGAAGATTTCCACCGAGATTGCTAATTCATAATGTAATAACTTTTTAAGGCTTTTCCCATTTTTAATTTTACATTTTCTTTATATTTTATACTTTTGCTAGCAAAGGTCTTTGTATGTCACTAAGAGATGTGAATATTTAATTAAGGTAAATTTCTAAAATTCCTTTTGCTCTCTGGAGGATATTTTTCACTTGTGGACTTAGGTGAAGTTCAGTTCTTGTAATTAATCTAGATACTGAAAGATACTGATGAGAAATTAAAAATTTCAAATATACAAAAAGTAAGAAAAAATATAAATAGTGCTATGACTCAAGGAATGAAAATGGTGTTTTATATTTGTTTTTAACAAATAGATCTACTAATCATGATTGGATACTCCTTCAGTTTGAGGATGTACTAAGAGGATGTATGTATCTGTTAAACTCCAGTCAATCTAGACTATCATTACAGGAACAGAAACAAAATGATGCAGCTAGTAAGCCATTCTGTAAGATATTTTTCTCTTTGTAATTTAGGGAACACAGCATACAGCAGGGAAGACAATATATCCAAAACATCAGTATGTGTCCCACTCTTGTTGCTAACTGAAACTTTCCCTAAATGTCTCATAAACATGATAAAACTGCAGCTTGGGGCAGAAGCACAGGAGTAGATTATCTATCATTTGCAGCATCAGTGCTTGGGGATATAGCATATGAGATTTTGTTGTTGTTGCTAATTCTACCTTTGTCTTCTGTGTATTTTCCAGCCTGATCTTACAAGTGAGATGATGTAGCTAAATTTAAGATGCATCTGAGGTGCATGCTTATCAGTATAGCTTCATCTATGACATAGGAGATCATTTAATATTAAATCCTTTCTAATGCCTAGGGTTCACATTAAAATTATGTGGATTTTTTTAAGATCATTGCATGATCCTCCAAGTTTCTTTTTATAATTTATTCCTTGACCTGGGCTATTACTGGGATTTACAAAACCTTTGTAATATGTGTCCACACTTTTTCTAAAAGCATGTAGGTGCTTTTGGAAACATTTGGTAGGTAGGTTTCTTAGCAGAAAAATTCCAACATAGGAAAGCTCACATTGTTTCAGTAAAGGTAGTGATAAAACATCTGCTTAACTAGAGGTTCCATCAAGTTTTCAATGCATTATGCAGGTATAATACATTTTAATAAAATCCAATACAATGTGGGTGGGGAAAAAAAAAAAAAAAAGGATATTTTGTGTGTGTGTGCAGCAAAAGAAATTAGTTATGGAAGCAAGACTTATCAATAACAATTTCCATAGTGTCAGAGCAACAATAATAACAATTCCAATAGTGGAAATTTCTATAATGACAGAGGGTAACACATGAAAATTCAGATGTAGCCTATAACATTTGCAGACTCATCTATTTTAGTGGAAAATCAAGAGCTTTCTTTGACTAGGAGGAAAATCTTCTTAACTGTGAAGTGAGGGGGACAGTATTCTGCTTGAAAGGTAATAAAGCAAGTTGAGCAACCATTGTTATCCTGGGGCATCGTGAGATAAACAGGAGACAGGATGCTGAGGCCTTGAGACAAGCTTGATGGGCCTTAGCTCATCTTGCATGGCTTGTAGATAAGGGAAGATTACTCCAAGACAGGGAGGAATAAAGAAAAGCCCCCCCCCCCCAGTCTTGTGATCTCTGACTCATCACAACTCTGCATCCTGAGATAAAAGGTGAAAAGTACACCTGGAGGAAGACTGAGAGCCTTCCTCCCAAAGACCCCTGCCCACGACCACCAGACGGCATTGCGCAAGCGCCAATGGGAGGAGACCTATGATAATGAGTTCCTGGAACTGATTGTAATAATCCAACCCCATATCATGAATATGTAACTAACTCTGTTAAATATGCATACTTTGGTGTAATAAATAGCTGCTCGATGGACACTTCGTTGTGCAAGTTAGGAGGAATGATCCCCCTTGCACCCGGCGCCGTAATAAACATACCTGCTTTATAACCTTTCAGGGGTTGTAGAGTTTGTTTTCCGCACGTCAACTGAATTATCAAATTTTTTTTTGTTTTTTTTGTTTTTTTTTTTTATCATCAAAGCCCCTTCTAACCATCTGCATTCTGAATAAAGATAGGAATCTAAAAATGAATTACTTAAAAAGGAGAGGCAAAAATATGCAGGAAGAAACTACACAGGAAGCTATTGCTACTTCAAGCATTTGATTGCAAAATTTAGCAAATACTGAAATAGGAATGCTGTTCAGTTTGCGGGGTACAAGAAAATCATCACCAGGGAAATCCTCATGCCAGGAATAAAGAACAAAAAAACATAAACTATCACTAGTTATGTGAAATACCACTCTTTCATTTCTCTCTCCTTTTCCCCTCATATTCTGAGTTTTCTTGAAGCTAACTGCAGGTCTGCTACAAGATTATGACTTTGACAGTGTTATAGTTCTTTTGTCTGTTAAATGTTTTATTAGTGTACAGATACCACCTACATATGTTTTTTTCATGTCACAATGGGAAGAAATTTTCATCTAAAAAAATCCCATCAACTGGAGACCATGATAATTCCTAGAAAGATACATATAATATAATCTCTGAACTGAATGATCTCAAACATGGTTTCTATTGTGCAAGACACTAATCGGGGGGGGGGGGGGGGGGTGTTGTGTTTTTTTTTTTTTTTTTTGGGGTTTTGTTTTTTTTTTTTTGTTTTAGAGAACGGTTTTTTTTTTTTTTTTTTTTTTCATTTTTTTCCTCTCTCTAAAAATAATCTGCAAAGACGTATACATAAATAAAAAGTATACATAAAAAGTATACATAAAAAGTATAATTAGAAGACTTTTTAATCTATCACAAGACATGATACCATTTAATAAAAAAGAACTTCCCAGCATATCCAAACAGATTTTAAGATGAGAAATATGATCTTTATTCATGCAGTCAGCAACCTTTCAGATTATGTAGTTGAAGTTAATTGAAGAATACACACATCACAAGAAACTAAGCCATGACAAATCTGCAACACAATGCAAGATCAGTCTGAGCTTTCCACTTGCTAACAGAATCCAGACATTGAGGCAGTCTGATTCAGATAGAGTGGTTCCCACATTCTTTCACTGATGTTGTTTGTTTTCAGCGGAATTTGAGAAACTAACTGTTATTTGTTGTAATTTTCTGTGTGGTCAGTTTAGTTCTTTATAGTTTTTATGTATGAACCACCTGCAACCACAAAATGTTGTTCATTCAACAATGTTTAGATAATGAACTCTCAACATTCTCAGTAAGCTGCAGTGGTCTACAAGAAAGAATTAAATCATAAAGAAAATGGACCTCAATTCCTCACTCTGGTAAGGAAACAAGAAAGGTACTGAAGAAGGCAACAGCATTACTTCCAAGATTGTTCTAGTAACCTGCCTGCCTTGTTACAAACATACAGATGCATTATGTGGAATGTATAACTTTGTGGGTGGGGGGGTGTAAAAAAAGGAAGAAAAAGTAGAAGCTTAAGTTACCTGAAAATTCTGCTTCAACTGGAAAACATCTCTTCAGATAAGTACCATAAAAAGACAGTTCCTGTACATACTATATTGTAGCTAATGTTCCGTTTAGTTGTCATCTACCTCCAGAACCATAATATGACTAAAGGATCAACAAGGTTGTTTGCCAACATAAGATTCTACTATGAAAACTTTCACCACAAATGGGTCAAATTCATCCTTGGCTTGCATCTCTGGTAACCAAAACATTTTACACCATGGTGGCAGGAATATCCTTCATAGCACACATTGTTTAACAAACTTCACTTACATCTGTAGTTCCCCACACCAAAGTCAAATTAACAGCAATCACAACACCAACAAAGGTAGACAATCATCTCATACTCCACACCTTGTCCACCAGATTACAACAACAAAAATTTCCCACAATTATTTGGCCATGGATATTTGAAAGCCAGTATTTCTGTAGGATATTAAAATCCTTCTCACCAACCTTACAGCTCAATGATCTAATAATTAAAGGAGCAGGATTTCCCAATTTTACTGATTCAGACTTTCACCATGTATGTGGCTAACTCTGTCTACATTGAGAGAAGAACTATCTGCTCAGTCATTACTATGATAGGTTTAATTCTCACATACAAGATAGAATTTTAGTTTTACCTTTCCTACAGTTTCAAAACTTTAAAAAGGCAATGGAACTAATATAGTTCTAAAATTAATATTAAAAAAAAAAAAAAAAAAAGTTTTCAGCATATGAAATCATTCTGTTCAATGTTTTCATGTTCTGACCCTGAATAGTTTGCTGAATTTATCCGTAGGTGTGTTTGTTAAATGAAGACAAAAATAAGACAGGAATTCATACTGTTCAGGAAGGTTTCTTCATTCAGTTCAGAAAGACTGAAACTAATTGTCGTACCTGTTGCAATTTCTACAAGAGTATTTAATCCTTAGAAGTACTGTATCTGATCTCTCAAGCCTAATCTCTTTCCATGACCATGTGACCCGTCTTTTGGATGGGGGGAAGGCTGTGGATTTTACCTACTTGAACTTCAGTAAGGCCTTTGACACAGTTTCCCATAGCATTCTGATGAAGAAATTGGCAAGTGTACTCTTCACTGGGTTAAAAAATGGCTGGCCATTCCCAGAGAGTTGTGATTAATGAGGTGAAATCCAGCTGGCTTCCGGTCACCAGTGGTGTTCCTCAGGGATCAGTTTTGGGGCCAGTCTTGTTTGGCATATTTATGGATGACTTGGATGTGGGGATTGAGAGCACCCTCAGTAAGTTTGCAGACGACACCGAATTATGCAGGAGTGTTGATCTGCTTGGGAGTAGGAATGATCTTCAGAGGGACTTGGACAGATTGAATTGATGGGCCAAGGCCAATAGTATGAGGTACAACGAGGCCAAGTGCTTTTCTATAAAGAATATTCTATAAAGAGTAGTGTGTCCAGCAGGAGAAGGGAAGTTATTGTGCCCTTGTACTCAGCCCTTGTGAGGCCTCATCTTGAGTACTGTGTTCAGTTCTGGGCCCCTCATTATAAGAAAGACATTGAGATGCTGGAACATGTCCAGAGGAGAGCTACCAAACTCGTGAGGGGCTTAGAGAACAAATCGTATGAGGAGAGGCTGAGGGAGCTGGGCATGTTTAGTTTGGAGAAGACGAGGCTGAGGGGGAACCTCATTGCCCTCTACAACCACCTGAAAGGAGGTTGTAGAGAGGTGGGTGTTGGCCTCTTCTCCTTAGTTACTAATTACAGAACCAGGGGAAATGGCCTGAAGTTGCAGCAAGGGTGTTTTAGATTAGATATTAGGAAGAAATTCTTTATGGAGAGAGTGGTGAGGCACTGGAACAGTCTGCCCAGGGAGGTGGTTGAGTCACCATCCATTTAAAAAAATGAGTTGACATGGTGCTTCATGACATGCTCTAGGGGCAGGCATGTAGGGGGCTTGTGTGCTGGGTTTTGGGGTTTTTTGGTTTTGTTTTGATTTGTGTGGGGCTTTGTTGTTTTTTTTTGTTGTTGTTGATTTTTGTTTGTTTGTTTGTTTAATTTTGGGTTTTTTTTTTTTTTTTTTTATTGGTCAGGTATTTAGGTGTTCTTTGTTCTCGTAGGTATGGTTGGACTCAGTGATCTAGGAGGTCCTTTCCAACCACAATTATTCTGTGATTTGTATCTTTGCTACTGTAATAAAAATTAAGTCAATGTGTCTTAGAACTGATTGCCACTAAAGGGTCCTTATGTCTACACAGATAACTGGACTCCTCAGCTCAGGATCTCAAATGACTTGCTAGTTAATTTAAGATAACTACAGATACAGAGGGACTTTTCATTTATGAAATCTAGTCAATGAAATATTATCTGCGGTTATGCTGAAGGATACTTTTTTTTCCCTCTTCTTTTTGAGATAAATGGGGAGGCTGACTATAAATGAACTTGAAGACCAGAAATTCAAAGAGAGCTCAAAATTACTGGGAATTTATCTCATATGCAAAGAAAGTGATGATAATTGCTTAGTATTCAGTCATTACAAGAATTTTTTACATCACACTCAATCCCTTTTTTCCCCTTTGATAATACACTCATTCATTCCTGTAGCCGTACTACATTATTTATGTGCATCACCAAGAAAGCTATTATCTTCTAAACTACTTGCAGACAGCAGTGTAAATGTGGTAATTTAAAGAGCTGTGGCGATTTGGAAGGGTCATCAATTCAAATTCTGAAATTACTTTATTAACAGTTATTGTTTCAATATACCAATATCTGCAATAATAGATTTTCAATCTCAAACTGATAAAAAAATCTATTGCAGCCTAGGAGTATGAGTTTTTAAAAATTGTTAGGCACATACTTCTAGGTATTGGTTGTCCATGGTAATATCGATGGTCCAAGTATGAAAGCAAGATCCACCCACCACTCACAGTCTTTCTTCCAGTGGAAATTCTGACCACACTATTCATGGTCATGTGTTTCCATGATAACTTACTACTTGTGCAAGTACCTGGAGTCCTGCCCTAAAAACAAGCTTCTGTGGAATAGCCACCTGTAGTGGGTCTTGCTGAGCTGCTTTTCCCCATCCAACCCTCATGCTGCAGGTGTTGATAACACACCCGTGTTATGATTGCCAAGGCTCACACGGCACGAGGCTGGGAAGGCAAGACGGGGGAGGGGATACAGCCGACTTGAGCTGACCAGTGGGATATTCCATACCATATGATGTCAGCTCAACTATAAAGGGAGAGGACAGGAGGAGGATGTGGGGACATTTTGTTTTGTCCTCCAAGCGTCTGCTACGTGTTCCTAGAGCCCTGCTTCCTGCACTTAGCCTGACATCACTTACGTACGGGAAGTAGAGAATAACATCTTTATCTATCATAACCCATATCTCTTTGCATCTTGTTCTCTCCCTGCGTGCCATGCTGACAGGGGTTGGGGGGAGTGATAGAAGGGCTTGGTGGGCACTTGGTGCTGTGCCAGGGTTAACCCACCACACCACCTTTCATTAGAAAGTATCAAATATGAAAGCAAAGTAGCCAACAAACCCAGAAACATTTCATTTCCTTCCTGTATGACAGTATGATCCTTCTAGCTGCTTCTTACTGAAGACTACATGGGTATGCCTCAATCACAAAATTGTTACCAGGACAATTGTAGATGCTGAGTCTATAAAAAGTGTTCCTTCTTTCACACATATTAACTAGGGAGAGACAAATGAAAACCACTGGCTGAATGTTACATGTGGGATATGTGAAAATATAACATGTGCTTTTCTCAAGAAATTAATATTTCAGTCTAAGACCCAATTTCAAAAACACACAGATAACTTGTTCACAACCAAACTAGAAGTAAAATCTTATGTTAATGCAGCCAGAAACAGAATGCAACCAGAAGGGTATTACCACTTCTTAGAGGCCAGCAAGCCCATGCTTTGTAATTTGCATTAAAATCTTAACAGTAACAGAGGGTTGCACATTGGTAAAACAGTCTAAATAATATATACTGCCTATATTGTAGTAACTAGTATGTTAGTGTATATATATACTGTATGTATACTACTACTAAAATCAATGTACACCATTGATAATTACTAATACTCTCTCATAGACAGCATTTGTCAATGACTTGGTAATGTAGATGCTTCAAAAAACCAGGTGATTTTAAAGTCTGATGTGTAACAACTTTAGTGAGCTTTATTTTGTGATAAAAAGATCTGTTCACTGTGTTCAACAAAGGGCTTAGTACCTGACAATAAACTTTTTTTTTTTAATGCATAACAATTCATATCTAAATCCCTTACAAACCATATTTTATTATCCACTTTTATTATAAGCACATGAATAAGCTTTGAAAAGGAATATCAAATACAAGACAAAGAAGCAGTAAGGCCTTAAAACACATAATTTTATTAAAGAGAATGAAATGACAAATAGGAATTGCCAGCACTAAGAACAGTAAGTGGGTGAAATAGATCTGCAGAACTACAGAAATCCAGGTAGGAAGAAAAACGGTGGTCCGAAACTGTGCTCCAACTGGAAGTTGGATGACAAAAGAGAAAACCCACAAACACACGGAGGAACTCAGAACCAATTTTGGGTCTGGTAGGAAAGTCATAAATGTCACAAAGCCTTGAATAACAACACATTGGTATTCTTATACCATGAGAGGAGAGTTTCCAAAAAAAGTTTCACAAATGAACAATGTAAAAAATGAGCCTCACTGAATCATTCAATAGTGCATTGTAAAGCCATTTACAGTCATTACAGGGAAGCTTAATTAAAGCCAGATTTTTTGTGACATCCAAATATTGTCTGGCTGGCAGTAACAGTCACAAGTTTAGGTTCTCCAGGAAATTCTGTCTGCCCTATGTATGAAAAGCCAGACAAAGTTATCTGTTTGTCATGATCTGATCTTATTTTATATCATATATATCTATGGATAGATATGATTAAGGTACACTACATTTCTTTTTATACTAAATGTTTTGTACTAAAACGTATCCAGCATTTCCTCTGAATTACCATTTGAGCTTTTATTTCCCCAGGTTTCTACAGAAATATCTGGAACTGATCATTTGATTTTCTTTAAAACATAAATGTGTTAGTTATGATTTTAGTTCTTTTTATCTGCCATGGGGAAGGCATTCATGTCTGTTTCAGAGAACAAAAAAAGATACCTGCTGTGTCACTCACAGTGGAAGCAGTGAAGAAAATCAAAACTGCTAGAGCAAGAAAAGTTGCTATTGCACCTGGAGACTTTGAAGTCAATTGTTCAATGGTTATTTCTTGTAGGATTTTAAAAGTTAATGCCTGTGAACAGGAGGGAGCCTCCGAACAAATTGCAGTTTTAGATATCTCACAATGCCTCTTTTCTCTCTTGTTCCCTAGTGTAAAATACTTCATCTATCACATAGGAGGTATGAATTCAGGTGCTGGAATAAAGGGGGAGATCTGAATATTTAGTCACACTGAATGTCGTGATCTGTCAAGTCGTAATGCTGGATGACATAACCTGGTATGCTCACAAATACTGACTTACCTCTGTTCACATTGTCCTTTCTCTCAACTAAAAAAAAAAAAAAAAAGGTGTGGGTTTTGTTTTAAAATGTATAATGACTGTACCACTTAAAGACTGGAACTGTCAAAATTATACCAGCAGGTAGAACCAGAAAAATCCACTGAATAAAAGGGCTGTTTTCACATCAGATACAAACAAAAGATGAAAGATGAGGTGTAAGGCTTCACTGCATGTGGATACTTTGCACTGGATTCAGTAACTTTCTTCTAAAAAGAAAGTGCTTTAATGTGTTTAAAACACAGGAAGGAGAATCAAAAGACATCACCACTGTTAACAGGGAGTATATCTTAAAAGTCTCTTAATTTGCTTCCTGTGGTGTTTGGAAAGGTCTGGGAATTAATCAGAGTACTTGCATATTGGTCAAAGACTTTTTTTTTTTTTTTTTCTGTATTCACAGAAAAATGTTTATGGGGATTTGTAACAGAAAACTTGTGTCAGAAATTAACTCCATACATAAAAATGAGCTTATCTTGATTTGAATATTTTTAATGGTAGCTTTTGTCTAGAAGACATTTTTCTGTCCTTGGACATTTCACCTTTGAAACTATTCAGTATCACACGAGCTCTCAAAATGGTAGTTATGGATTCTCTGTATTCTAAACAAAAGTTAACAAATTATACACTTTAGAAAGGGGACTTAGAAGTCACATTTGCTATTCCTACATGTGCAAGAAAGTTTTTGAACCAGGAAAAACTCAGTAACAAGACACTGAGTCACTGAAACACTAATTCAGTTTATCTTCTAATGAGCTGATTTTCAAATATGTGCACACCTCAGTATACACACATATGGGGTAAGCTTTTGAATACCTTTCTCTTCCTGTCACCTGCAAAACCTTTCACAGTACAAATTAATATAAATATACGGCAGTGGGCAGGACAATAGTTTTATACCTCTAATAGGCATGCAAGAATAGAATAGAATAGAATAGAATAGAATAGAATAGAATAGAATAGAATAGTGTGTAGGTGAGCCCATGCAAGATTTTCTCAGGCTAATTCTGTTTTCTTAAGTCCTAGGTAAATTTTAAATTTAATTGAATTTATCAATATAAAAAAAAAAAAAAAAAAAAACAAACCAAAACTGAATAATACCTCTTCAGCATAATCTCCATGACTTGTATGTGATTCTCAAACTAAGTCAAAATAACTTGCACGTAAAAATTGTAAAAAAAACACCACCAATTTGTCACATTCTCTAGAGTCAAATAACCTTTATTGTTCAAAGTCTTAATTATTTTAAATTTATTTTAATTTAATTTATTTTATTTTATTTTTTTCTTAACATAACTCAATGTCACTTATTCTTCATAGAATGTCAGTTTGCATATTCCTGGGCATTGTTGTTCATTCACAATATACAGGGTATGATTAGGACAAGCTCAGATCTCATTCTTGCAGTTATGCCAGCATTATCCAATATTGCAGTTAAAGGAGAAGATTTAACAAAGAAAGAAAAAAGTTAAATGTACACATAATCCTTACTGGCCTTTCTGTTGTCTCCCTCAAAATATGTTTTATGTACTGCTATTCCTGTTCTCTACATTACAACTTCTCCCCCCCCCCCCCCCCCGAGAGGCTTAATCCAGAAAGAATCAGAAATGCACAGAAAGGATAGGTAGTCCTTTACTTTTCCATTCTTTGGTACATAATTCTTTATCATCTCTGATAGATGTTTGAACCAAACACAATAAAATTGTAAGTACACAGTGATGGAGAATATTAATCTGAATTTTTTAGAATTATTTATTCTTGTGTTTTTCCTAACTGATAAAATAAGATGTGGTTCCAAGTTTGAGTCATTTTTTGTTGGGGTTTTTTGTTTTTGTTTTTTTTTTGTTTTGTTTTTGTTTTGTTTGGGGTTTTGTTTGTTTCTGTTTTTTTTTTTGGTTTTTTTGGGTTTTTTTTTTTGTCTGTTTTGGGGTTTTTTTAAGAGTTAAGAAGTCAAACAGGTTTCAAATAGGAATGCCAAGTAAATTGAATGTTGAAGTATTTGAAGAAGTGATGTTTAGAGGTTTTTGTTTTGAAATTAAAAAAAAAAAAGAACAAAAGATTGTAAAATAACATATCACCCTGCAATGGAATGAGAAATTGAAAATGTGTTGGTTTTTTTTTTTACCTCCTTGTTATAGATCTATTATGTATTTCTAGGACAGGGATGTGTCTAGTCCACCAGAAGAGACACTTCAGCACTGACTAGAGGACTAACAGTCTCACTGTGAAAGCCTGTCAAGGCCTCACCAGTGCCTGGTTTTTGACAAAATTCCATTTCCTGAAGGAAGATAACTGAGGGAAGTTTTCTACTTACTCTAGCTGTAGTTGAAATCTGACTGAGTAATGAGACAGGAATAAGGAAGCAGAAGATTGCTCTGGACCAGAAGCAAGTGCTGAGGCAGTGCCCTGATCAGGAGGACTGGCAAGGTAAGCTGATTTGAAGAGCAAGGCCAGACTTGCCACATTGGTGAAGCATGGAGGTATAATGCTGCAGACGGGACTCTGCCTGAGGGAAGCAGGTTAAAGAACTTTCTCTCTGTGCTCTTGGGAGCAGAGAATCTAAGTTGATCCCTCTGACACAACACCAATGCTTGTCAGAGCAATGTTTTTGTGCAAGGAATGGGAAGTTCCTTTCACACAATGACCTAAGCTTGTGAAAAGTTCTCTTAAAAAAACTAAATACTACAACAATACAACAAAACAACTTCAATAAACTAAATACTACAACCTTCCCCTTTAAGTACGCAGCACATTCCTGAAGGTTCCTCAGCCAGTTATATAACTGCAGCAGTTATATAACACAGCAATGTGAGTATTAAACACTCATGAACAAAGAAACTCCAAACAAATATTAAGAACCACTCATACCAAAACAAAGAACTCTGCTGACTTGCTTCCTCTTCGCTACAAAGTAAGAAAACATATAATGTATGACAGATTTCAGTCACATTTCTGGGATGTACTTACTCATAGAATCATAGAATCACAGAAGCATAGAATGTCTAGGGCTGGAAGGGACCTCCGAAGGTCATCAAGTCCAGCCCCCCTGCAGTGAGTAGGGATACCCTCAACTAGACCAGGCTGCTCAGAGCCTTGTCCAACCTCACCTTGAATATCTCCAGGGATGAGGCCTCAACCACCTCCCTGGGTAGCCTATTCCACTGTTCTACCACCCTCAATGTAAAGAACTTCTTCCTGATATCCAATCTAAATCTGCTCTTCTCTAATTTAAACCCATTACCCCTCCTCCTTTCACTACAGGCCCTCGTAAACAGCACCTCTCCAGCCTTCCTGTAGGCCCCCTTCAGGTACTGAAAGGTCACTAGTAGGTCTTCCCAGAGCCTTCTCTTCTTCAGGCTGAACAACCCCAGCTCCCTCAGCCTGTCCTCACAGGGGAGGTGTTCCAGAACTCTGATCATCTTTGTGGCCCTCCTCTGGACCCACTCCATCAGGTCCATGTCTTTCCTGTGTTGAGGGCTACAGAGCTGGATGCAGTACTCCTGGTGATGTCTCACCAGAGCACAGAGGGGCAGAATCACCTCCCTTGAACTGCTGGCCACACTTGTCTTGATGCATCCCAGGATGCAATTGGCCTTCTAGGCTGCAGCTTCTCATCCACCATCTCCCCCAAATCCTTTTTCTCAGAGCTGCTTTCCAGCACCTCATCTCCCAGCTTGTATTGATAGTGAGGGCTGTTCCAACCCAGGTGCAGGACCCTGAACTTGGTCTTCTTGAACATCATAGGGTTCACCTGGGCCCACCTCTCCATCTTATCCAGGCCCCTCTGGATGACATCCCGTCCCTCCAGCCTGTCAACAGCACCACTCAGCTTGGTGTCATCTGTGAATTTGCCGATGGTGCACTTGATCCCACTGTCAATATCACTGATGAAAATATTAAACAGTAAAGGTCCCAGTACAGACCCCTGAGGGATGCCACTTGTCACTGATCTCCATCTGGATGTGACCATCCAGCCAGTTCCTTATCCACTGAACAGTCCACCCATCAAATCCATATCTCTCCAACTTGGTGAGTAGGATGTTGTGGGGGCCCATGTGAAAAGCCTTGCAGAAGTCCAGATAGATTACATCTATAGGTCGTCCCTTGTCCATGGATGTAGTCACCCTATCATAGAAAGCCACTTTCATCAGGTAGGCTTTTCCTTTGACGAAGTCATGTTGGCTGTCTTTCATCACCCCACTGTCCTCTATTTGCTTTGTTAGACCCTGTAGGAGAATCTGCTCCATGATCTTCCCAGGCACAGAGGTGAGGTTGACAGGGCAATAGTTTTCAGGGTCCTCCTTTCTACCCTTCTAAAAAATGAGTGTAATGTGTCTCTTCTTCCAGTCCTCAGGGACTTCATGTGACTGCCAAGACTTTTGAAATATTATGACAAGTGGCTTGACGACTACATCAGCCAATTCTTTCAGGACTCTGGGATGAATCTCATCACGTCCCATGGACCTATGTATGTTCAGGTTCCTCAGGTGGTCTTGAACCTGGTATTCACATACAGTGGGAGGGACTTCACCATCCTGGTATACACCTTGTGGTTTAAGCTGGGAGGTGTTGGGAGAGAGGTTGACAGTGAAGATTGAGAAAAAAAAATTGTTGAGAACCTCAGCCTTCTCCTCGTCTGTTATTACTAGCCCGCCATTTCTACTCTTCAGGGGGGTATGTGTTCTTTAACCTTCCTTTATTCATTAACATACCTGTAGAATTCCTTCTTGTTATTCTTTACATCCCTTGCCAAGTTCAGCTCCAACAGTGCCTTGGCTCTACTCACCTCATCCCTACACAGTCAGGCTACATCCCTATATTCTTCCCAGGGTACCTGTCCCTGCTTCCACTGCCTGTGAAGCTCCTTCGTAGTTTTTAGTTTGACCAGTAGTGCATGCCTCAGCCATACCAGTCTCTTCCCTTTCTTGCTTGATTTCTTACACCTCAGGATCAAGATCTTTTACAATCTATGAATAATGTCCTTAAAATTCTGCCAGCTCTGTTCTTCTCCCTTGTGTCTGTGGAATCTTTCCCAGGATATACTATTGACTAATTCCTTGTAGAGCTGGAAGTTTGCTTTTCTGAAGTTCAAGGTCCTGACTGTGCTTTTTGACCCTTAGTACTGTGAATTCTACCAGTGCATGGTCACTGCAACCCAGGCTGTCTCCAATCTTAAGATCCCTGATGAGCTCATTTACATTGGTAATCACCAGATCAAGCATTACTCAAGTAATAGGCATGTTGAAAGACTCTATGTTAAAATACAGCATCCAGCTGACTGCATTAAACAGTGCAGCACAAAAAATTACCGCCGTCAGATGTCTTCTCCCCATCTTCTACATTTAATCCAGAACAGTCAGTTGTAAAGGAAATGTAATTATGAATAAATAACCATTTCCTGTCTTTCACAGGACCTCAGTGCTATTCGCAGGATGCAAGCAACACTGTTATCATAGCAAGACATGAAGGATAGGAATGAAGTGAAGGACTGGGAGGGAGAGGCCTTATTTCTGGCAATCTTGTGACAGTACTGTGTTACAGAGCACAAGCTGGAATCTCAGCATGATTGTTCTGGAGAATGTATACCACCTCTGTATATAATTTTAGGGTAAGGTAGTCCATATTGGATCTGCATTTACCACCTATAAAGCAATACTTCAAAATGCAGAAAGGCTGTTTTACTGGGATAATGAAAAAGGATACATGAATCCATAACTACTAGACTGTTTTCCAGTTCATAGGCCTATTGAAAATCAATTTTGCTCTAGATAAAAAAGGTATGAACAAGTGAGAAAATATATGTATTATGGAAAGATGGGTTTCAAAAGACTACATTCTGAGCATCTATGTAGTTCTTTCATCTGTGAACCTAACATATTAAAGTGCCTAAAAATATATGATACAACAAAACAGTGGCGCTGACTGAGCTTTTAATTAGATACTTAATCTCAGAACCCCGCTCACAGAAATACAAAGTCCTGTGTCAAGACTTCTGTGCATAGATTTTTTCTATGCAAGTGAAACTACTGAAAGATTTTTTTACAGAAATCTTTTCCTGAACTTTCTAACAGTACTTAGAAAAGTTGAAAGACCTGTATGTGTTAAGAATAAGCTTCCAAAAAAATCCTAAGGCAACAATATCTTAGCCTTTCAAATTTGGCAGCTAGTAAACAGTAGTTGGCCTTCTTCATAATAGGTACATTTCATCACAATATTTCCACAATTCAATAAGTTACATAAACCCAAAGCAGAGGTAGTGTACTGGTAGATTTACATTCTGACTGAAATTCTTCTGTATAACAATGATGGGCTACCTCAGTACTACCAGCACAGAATTTTCAATACACAAGCATTTGGTATCATTTAAGTGGGAGCCAGAAGAGACCTGAGTACCAAAATCTGCAAGCACCACCTTTCTATAAAAGGGTATTTCTTTACATGTGAATAAAATTTTTCATCAAAATCATTATTTACAGGAAACATTATTATTTGTATGTGTCCTAAAAACCAGTTGATTTTCACTTAATAATTACATTTGTTTTCATTGAAATTGCTTTTTTAGCAAGAACAGAAACATAATACTATATTATTACGTTGAACAAATTATTCTTTTTTTTTTTTGTCATACTTATGAAGCATAGATTTTTACTCTGAAGTGGAACTAAAGAAGTACTTTTTATAGTATGGACACATGTTCTGCAAGCTTAATATAAACAACATACATTTTAGAAAACTACTGATAGTATTTTACCTGGTTATCTTCAGTATCTTTCAGTATACAGGTAAAAGTCATTAAGAATTAATAACTTATGGATTGCATTGAAACATAAAACTTCAAATGTAAAGAAATAAAATATAGTTTGAGTAGATCAGCATCTTTGTTCAGATTTATTATCCTGTAGCCACTGTGTTGTTATAATTTTGCAAATCGGAAAGGAGTTGAAAGAAATAGATAAGTATACATTTTGAACTATTTTTTCTAACACAAAGTGCAAGTCTTTTTTATTTGTATAGGCATAATTATGTGATTTATTAATTCATGGATCTATTATTCCAAATTTTCATTCTCCCATGTTATTTTGGACTAATCACATTAACTAATTATCTAATTAAAAAGCTCAGATATTTGGAAATGTTTATAGACAATGACACTATCTCAATTTCAACTACATAATTGATATATTGTAATTCAAAATTACTCAAATTACCCCTAGAACTTAGCAATAACTATTTTTATCTCTTTTTGGGGTTTTTTTTGTTTTGGTTTGTTTGGTTTGGGTGTGGTTTGGTTTAGTTTGGTTTTTATTTGTAAAATTGCTGCTATGCATGTGAAATGTGTATTAATTCTACTTAAGCATCAACTAATCCTACACAGCACAGTGGGTGGGAATACAGGATTGGTTTCTGTTTCCATGTAACATCAGATCCAGTAGCTGACTGAAGGGAATAAACCCTTTCTTCCTACCACACTGTGTAACACTGATACCTTATCTTTTCCTTCTCAATTCTTTTTTTTTCTTTTTTTCCCTTTTTTCAAACAATACATCACACATATTATCAGTGAGAATTCATCTCCCATCATTTGCACATAAATAGAGCTATATCAATTTGGGATCTCTGGGACCTCCGGCCTTATATTGGTGTGCAGATAGTTTTCAGACAGGTACTGCCTATTCATTCAAGCACAGTGATTTATGCCTTGATACAGAGCTATGATGTGAGAATACAAAGGGTGATTTATCCTGTGCAATTTAGTTCAATGAACATCTACTGTCAAATAGTAAAATTAAGTGTGTATATTATATAATGAGAGAACTGAAATAGAATTTATAAACTGTCAGCTCATTATAAAATCCTGTGCAATTTCTACTTAACTCTTCGAAAAAGCCCTATTGCAAGTTGTTTCGGCAACAGCTGCAGCTGTTTAAGACATTCTGGGAAGAAGCGATAATGACAGTGCTTAGCACTTCATTACATATCATTAATTCATGTCACCATTATTCTCCTTTATTTACACTGTGCTGCTTACTTTCCTCTAAAATCTGTCCAAGGATTATTTCCATTAACTTTCATTGCCATATTTATCTCAAATAAAATTGTCATTCCTGTTAGAGACCTGTATGGACATTTGAAAGCTTTTTCTGCTTCTGGGACTCCTGCAGCTATAGTTAGCTATTGTTAGGCACTAATCAATGGTGAATAAGCTTAAGGCAACCACATTCAGGAGGAGCCGGAATACCTTTTGCAGTGAGGCCAGATTTCTGATCTCTGGAACATAAGGTGGGTAAGGTGGTTAGGAAATGCTATTTCATATGTCAGGCTATTGTTGAGTACTTTCCATCATATGATATTAGTCATAGAAAGAGCCACATCCTCTTCATCTGGGAGAAGTAGAACTGCTTCATCTCTCTTCAGGCCAATGTTAATATTATTCCTTCAGTAAACTGCCCAAGAATGATGCAAACTGCAAAAGACTGGAAATGTCACCTTTCAATGCCTCCTGTTTGTATTATTCCAGTGACCAGTGAATGTGAGGATTGAAAATTCATGTCCCTAACAAACTGGCAGGGTCCAAAGGAGGGCAATAGTATTTTGGCTTATATCATAAATAGTGTAGCCAGCAGGAGCAAGGAAGTGATTATACCTCTGTACTCAGCACTGGTGAGGCCATATCTTGAATACCATGTTGAGTTTTGGTCCCCTCACTACAAGAAAGACACCGAGGTGGTGGAGCATGTCCAAACAAGAGACATGAAGGTGGTGAAGAGTCTAGAGCATAAGCCTTGTGAGAAGCAGCTGAGGGAACGGGGGTTGTTTAGTTTGGAGAAAAAAAGGCTAAGGAGAGACCTTATCACTCTCTACAACTAGCTGAAAGGAGGTTGTAGTGAGGGGGGTATCAGTGTTTTTCCCAAGTAACAAGAGACAGGACAAGAAGAAATGACCTCAAGTTACACCAGGGGAGATTTAGGTAGGATATTGAAGTGAGGGGGGGACAGTATTCTGCTTGAAAGGTAATAAAGCAAGCTGAGCAACCATTGTTATCCTAGGGCATCCTGAGATAAACAGGAGACAGGATGCTGAGGCCTTGAGACAAGCTTGATGGGCCTTAGCTCATCTTGCATGGCTTGTAGATAAGGGAAGATTACTCCAAGACAGGGAGGAATAAAGAAAAGCCCCCCCAGTCTCGTGATCTCTGACTCACCCCCCCCCAGTCTCGTGATCTCTGACTCATCGCAACTCTGCATCCTGAGACAAAAGGTGAAAAGTACACTGCGAGGAAGACTGAGAGCCTTCCTCCCGAAGACCCCTGCCCACGACCACCAGACGGCATTGCGCAAGCGCCAATGGGAGGAGACCTATGATAATGAGTTCCCGGAACTGATTGTAATAATCCAACCCCATATCACGAATATGTAACTAACTGTTAAATATGCATGATTCCATGTCATAAATACCTGCTCGATGGACACTTAGGTGTGCAAGTTAGGAGGAATGATCCCCCTTGCACCCGGCGCCGTAATAAACATACCTGCTTTATAACCTTTACGGGTTGTAGAGTTTGTTTTCCGCACGTCAATATGAGGAAGAATTTCTTCACAGAAAGAAGTATTAAGCATTGAACAGGCTGCCCAGAGAGGTGGTGGAATCACCATCCCTTGAGGTATTTAAAAGATGTGTAGAAGTAACATTTTGGCACATGGTTTAGTACTGGACTTGGCAGTGCTAGGTCAACAACTGGACTCAGTGATCTTAAGTCATTTACAAACTAAATGATTTAATGATTCTATGATTCTATTTAAAAAAAAAAAAAAAATTGCTTCTATGAACATTCTGATGCAAGAAAAGGGGGCCACCATTTTCAGATTGAAATGAATGTTTATCTTGTGGCTTGAGATGCTTGCCTCAATCATAAGTACATCTCAAATAAATTTCACCTGAACATGTAAATGTTCTGTCCAGCATTAAATGAGTCCCCAGTGACTCACATTAGAATAGAACTATGATAAATCTACATCAGCAGGCTAGTGCAAAAAACATCATAATAATTTCCATGTCAAGAATGTATTGAAACAATATAACAAGCACAGGAATGAAATAAGGTAGTGACGTGCGGAAAACAAACTCTACAACCCGTGAAAGGTTATAAAGCAGGTATGTTTATTACGGCGCCGGGTGCAAGGGGGATCGTTTCTCCTAACTTGCACACTGAAGTGTCCATCGAGCAGGTATTTATTACACCAAAGCATACATATTTAACAGAGTTAGTTACATATTCATGATATGGGGTTGGATTATTACAATCAGTTCCGGGAACTCATTATCATAGGTTTCCTCCCATTGGCACTTGCACAATGCCGTGTGGTGGTCGTGGGCCAGGGTCTTCGGGAGGAAGGCTCTCAGTCTTCCTCGCAGTGTACTTTTCACCTTTTGTCTCAGGATGCAGAGTTGCGATGAGTCAGAGATCACAAGACTGGGGGGAGGCTCTTCTTTATTCCTCCCTGTCTTGGAGTAATCTTCCCTTATCTACAAGCCATGCAAGATGAGCTAAGGCCCATCAAGTTTGTCTGAAGGCCTCAGCATCCTGTCTCCTGTTTATCTCAGGATGCCCCAGGATAACAATGGCTGCTCAACTTGCTTTATTACCTTTCAAGCAGAATACTGTCCCCCTCACTTCAGTGGTTTGTTTCATTTCGGATTTATATATACATGTATACATAATTTATTTATTAATAAAGTTCATTTTCAACTTATTTGCATATCTAGAGATAACATGTCCTAAAGTAAAATATTTTTGATGTTGAAAAGCTTTTTTTTTTTTTGTTATCACAAATTTGAAAATAAACAATTCATTTTTTATGGGAGAAAACCCATGGAAACTTGAATACATGACACTTGGAAATTCCAGTTCTTTATATCATGAAGTCTGTGAATGAAAAGTGTGGGGAAAAGGGAAAAAAAAAAAAAAAAAAAGAAAAGAAAAGAAAAAACCCAGAAAATGTAAACTCCTGACTAAACCTCTAAAGCCCTGAGCTAAAAAATACTAGAAGCATACATACAGATTTATGCAAGCACATGAACATACCTGAGGGACCAAGTATAGTTTACAGAATCAGAGTTTGTAAGGCTATAGTACCAAGCATGCAAAAATTTAATTTTGCAGAACATTTTTCTTTGGAAGATAACTCCAGGTGTTTTGCTTGAAGAAAAAATCTGCAGCATGGAAATCCATCCATATTTTTACTGTTTTTATTTCTTTGTTTAAAATAACCCAACCACACTTAACTTGCATTCTTGTATTCAATTGCAATATTGCAGTTTAAACATTGAAAAATATTTTGGCCCAAGGCAGACAATGGCTTTACTGACATTAAAGAGAGAGATATTATAGGGTTCCAAGTTTTCAGACCAAAAAAATTGACACTAAATTCACTTGAGTGAATTTGAGACAAAACATGGTCCACATGTGTATGTATTCCTACTCTCAGGAATTTGCAGTACTATGACTCCCTGTTGATCAGATCGCTATATGTCTATCCTAATTCAGTATCATTTCTACCATCCCTGTCCAACTCCATCTACCAACTCCATCTGCTTTGTGAGATCTTCTTTTGCCTCACACTGCAGAAAAGGCATTGAGTGTTGGAGGCCAAAATTCTATCTAGTTTTATGCATGTTTTATTCATAGTATTATTTATTCACTATGTGAACAGCCATGTAAATAACAATGAAACAGTCAAGCTCATCCTAGTCCAGACACACCGGCTCCCACTTAGGCTAAAGCATTCTCATTAACAGACTGGAGGTTGTGATACATGGTTATGATCCTTACACAAAGCTTTTAAGACTATAGTTCCTGGCTCCTGTTCAAGGGAAAGGACAGACTGGCATAGAATACCATTCTTTCTCTTTTAGAAAAATATATTCATCTCTACAGCCAAGTTGCTCCTGGAGGGAAGAACAGCCTGTTCTCTGCTATTATGAGCACTTTCTACGTTTTAATCTATATTCTTTGCTGCACAGCTGGGGGGAGCAGCAACAAGCCTAGAACTGAGGGACAGAGGGAGGCTTTCAAGTGCCATGTCAGGAGTCTAATCAGAATGTCTGAAAATACTCTAAATGCAAGTGAAGATAAAGATAGCCTGATCCTGCTTCAGTAGGCAAACTGTTACTTCACATTCACTCTTTGAATGAAACAAATATTTCCATCCCCCTCAGTATTTTATTTAGAATTATTTTATCAATTTATTAGTACTGCATTTCATAGAATTTTTCTCTAACTTTCTGCCAACAATACACAGACCAAGCTTCATTTCTTGACAAGTTTTCACCAATGTAGACACATTGTAAGATTGAAGGTCCAGGTATATATTTGCAAAGTATTACAGGTGTAACATTTAATTTCAATGGTATAACTGTGTTACTAAAGACTGAGATTTATATTGTCCAGTGGAAGGAATTGAGACAAATTCTTAATCTCATATTTAGAGTGCAATTCACACTAACTTTTTAGCATCTACAATCTAGAACTACAGCAGTCACTTCAGGCTCCTGTTTTGCATAGTTCAGGAATATTTTTGACTTCTACATTTAAATGACTGAAATCTTTTTCGTCACTGTAAAGAGAATCTAGATAATTAGTTTTAAGTTCCATTCTCTAGATTCACAAAACAGAAATACTCATATCAAGCAGAGTGCCAAAGCCAGGATCAGAAAAGATGTTTGCCAGTCAAGACTAGTTAACAAATTCACCGTATGTATTCTAAATAGACTAATGATAATGAAAAGAAAAAAGAAAAGAAAAAAAAAGAAAAGAAAAGAAAAAAAAAGAAAAGAAAAGAAAAAAAGAAAAGAAAAGAAAAGAAAAGAAAAGAAAAGAAAAGAAAAGATGTTAAGTGAAGGATCACAGCCCAAAAAGAAAATGAAAACAAAACCAAAACAATTTCAGGATTTAAAGTATAAACCGGTTATTTTAAATGTGTATAAAGGATCTGCCTCCAGTGAGGAACACACCTTCAATAGAATAAGTTCTTCAAATGCTTGTATCATTGCTGCCTTAGAATGATAAATGAAAGATTCCACATCGTAAGATATACAGTTATTGTGTATTAACATTAATTTCCTTTTGTCTGCATAGTGCCTCATATATGGAACTATAGAATACTGGAACTTTGTATAGAAGTTTACTTGTAAGCTTAGGAAGGGTATTAAATGTCTGTATGATATTTATCATGATAGTGATAGCATTTTGTAATTGCATGTTTCAAAAGGATTTTAAAAGTTAATGTATAATAGCACTGAAGAAATTTCTGTACACTGAGGAATGCTTTGGAAGATATGTATTCATTTTTAGGAACAAAAATTTATCAACAGTTGCTGCAGTGTATGCTGGGTGTTGACAGGCAAGATGACCATGAACCAGCAGCCTGCCTTTATGGCAAAGAAGGCTAATGGTATCTGTGCTGCATTAGGAGCAGTATTACCAGCAGGTAAAGGAGGTGATCCTTTCCTTCTCCCAGTACTGGTGAGGCCATACCCAGAGTCCCGTGTCTCATTCTGAGCTGCTCCCTCTGAATATCAGGAAACCTCTTTTTTTCTATGAGCGTGACTAAGCACTGAAACAGATTGCCCAAGGGCGATGTGGAGTCTCCTTGGAGATATCCAAAAGCTGTCTGGACATAGTCTTGAGCAACAGACCGTAAATGTCCCGTCTTGAGCAGTGGGTTTGGACCAGTGGACCTACAGAGGTCCCCTACAATTTCAACCATTCTGTCATCCTGTGAACTAAAATCCAGTAGTCTCAAATGTATTCATACTACTGCACTCCTTCTTCTGAAATATCTTTTTTTTTTGCTCATTTATTTTTTGCATACTCTCATGTAGCATAATACCATACTGTCATATTTTCCTGAAATAAAAACTAGTACATAAAGAGGAATACAAAAATGTACATCTGGATAAAGTGTATTTGGAAACTGAGTTTCCTACCAGGAACTAATCAAACACTTTTGGAAAGGATGTTAGCTGAGATAAGCTAAAACTAGTGGAACTTGAAACGGGGAGCATGGATCATTACTCTGTATATTTTAACATTGTGCTGGGAATGTACTTGCAAATACTGATAAATTACAGGGGGATAGAAAAATACTATACCTATAACAAACTCTGTCCTTCCTGATGAGGAGCATGAAAAGGTCTAACTTCATGTCCACTAGACTTAAGTGAACATTATAATCCAAATTCCGATAGATGTTTATATTTTTGTTCTCCAGACACTAAATTATGTACCTGTCACTGGTTGGCTCCATTCAAAACCTCTGTATTTATAAATGTACATATTGTGTGAGTATTCAGAAACCCACACAATTTCTGAGGAAATATTACTTTCAGTAGTAGTTTGGTTTTCCTATCTTTATCTGCTGATCTAGCAAAGAAACTGATTTCCAGGTAGGAAGTAGATGTTTCCATTTTTCTCATGTTTTTATTCATACATCTAAATCTTCATATCTTTGTGAGACATCATCCCTTATATTTTATTTTTACCATCATGAAAATCATGTATCAATTTCCCATGGAGGGAAAAACAATAGGAGATGATATGTTGAGGTTTTATTATATGGGCAAGTAAGGGCTGTGAAGAAAGATTTGTGTTAGTTAATTGCACAGTATGCGCTGAAGTGCAAATACAAATTCAGACACAGCTTACCTATTTCTAGGGTCTATAGTGAGAAGACTTTACTCCTGTATAGTAATGGATTACAAAGGGAACCAAGGAAGTCATGGCAATTAAGTGTTTTGGTCACATATCTACATGGAATGAGTCAAGCAAGTCTTCTTAGATTACCTTTAGCAAATGTGCCAGATATAGCAAAGCATCCTGGAGGATGCCATTTCTCCAGTGTTCACTGAAGGAAGCTTCTGACAGGTGGCTTGCTGCCTACAATTCTACATATCACCCAAACGATACATAGCTCTTTAGGTACTGAGGCACTAGAAATGACACATCTGCAACTGACTGTAAAACCAGTCATTGTGATATGTGACAAAAAGGAACATGGGAAAAAAATTAGATGTTACTATAAAACTAAATACTAAGATAATTAAGGGTACAATGCTGCCTTATTAAGATTACACTTGTTATTGTAAATCTGGAATCATCTAGATATTTATTGTTTCATAGTATTATTGGATAACTTAATTTTATGGAAACAAAACCAAAACATTGATATAACAGATAAAGAGAAAAATAAAAAGATAATTAAAATAGTATCTTACATAGCTAAACCTCATTATACTCACATGAGGGAAAGAAAAAGTACCTCTTTACCCTAGGGGATACAAAGCTTCAGAAGCTTGCTGTAAAGATAGCAGATGCTGACTCTATCCCTCCCTCATGCAAAAGCAAGCACACACACACATACAAAAAACATCCCTAAAATAAGGACATAACATAAAAATAACAACCCTACTTGGTTAGGAGGAAGGTGTAACTAAACTTATTACCCTATCTTTTACAGTGGCCAAAACTGATGTCAAAGAAAGAGTTTAATACTGAGTTAAAAATACAGCGATACTTTGCTTGAATACTCGCCTTTCAACAATTTGCTGTTCACAGAGGTGGTGACTTTGTAATGAATACTCTTTCATGGAATTCCTTCTGATAAACTCCTCCCTTAAGCTTCTATTGTCTATGGTATTTGGTAGTAAATATCTTTAATGTGAATAATATTAGAAAAGTTTAATTATAGGCATTGTTTTTATGCTTCCATAGACAGATAATTGTTATTAGTCAGAACTTCATTAAAAAGTGGGTATAATGGCAGTGAAATTATGCTTTGCTGGTACAGGCACAGCACGAAAAACATGTATGGAGGGAGAAAGGAGTGACCTGTAGGTTATTAATTACATTAAAGCTTTTTACCTTGATAGTACTTGAGTGACAAAACCGACTACTGATTAAGTAGCCTAATATCTTCATTGTCTAATTCACATTTCACTTACTCTTATGCAATCTTATTTAAATGCCACTACCTACTTCAAAATTCAGCCTTTCTCCACAGGTGCTCCAAAACATTGTAGAAGTTAAATAGAACAAGCATAGAAAATTTTAAGATATTCAAACAAGGTTTAGTAATTTCCTTGTAACACAACAACATGATTTTTCATGCACATCTAACAGGAAAGCTCAATATTACATATCATAAAAGCATTTTCAAAAAGGTTAGCTCTAAAAGTAGGAGAGCTAGTCACACAGGACAGAAAACTGCTAATTCTTCTGTTCCCTATGAGATATAGACTATGTGACCAACATGTCCTGTAAAACCCTTTCTTGGAGTTTTGTCTTCTTTTTCACTTTAAAGGAAAACTGAGGACATGTGATGTGGCTTATTACATCTCCTCCAGCTCTCCAAGCCTTAGCAAGAGACAGAGAAGGCTCTGTTCCCCATAACTCTTTCTCTCAACCTCTACTGTATTGTCATGCAACGTTTTTTCCCTTTCCTGGCTGCATGGACACAGAGTGGAGTGTTCTGGGGCTGCTCCACAAGAAGCAGATGTAGTGAGTGAGATCATAAGGAAATGAAGGGAAATGAGCTCATGGGGAAATGAGATAGGAATTATGAGGGAAAGGTCTGTCTCTGTTATGGATGGGAATCATCTGCCAAACAAGGAGGTAGAATAGAAGATAGTAGCTATGCCTCATATTCCCAGGAAAGAAGAAAGAATGTGGGAGATTAAAAAGATGTGAAGAAGACTACAGAAAGGGAGTAAGAGAGATTTCTGCCATCAAGCTACAGCTCTCTGGAAGCACATTCATCATTCCTAGCTCTCTAGTTTCATTCTCATTCCCTGAAAATTCTGACATAGTCTCTTTCTCATTCATGACTTGCAAAAAAACCAGTTCTAGACCAAAATGTCTCCCTACCTACACCAAGCTACCAAAATATTAATCGTCCACAGTTTTTTCCTAAATATGTTTTGTTGTCACCTCAAAAACAAACTCTTCTTGCACTTTTTTGAGCTGTCTCCCACTGTACCGTAGAGCAAATCAATTGGAGAGCCAAGTAAGCAGTCAAATTTCCTTTCCTCACCAACAGCCTGTAATGAAAAGATCCAAAGAAGGAAAATCAGTCATATCCTTCCTGTCTAAACAGTTTCTGACAGCTCATTATAATTACTGAATGTCAACATTGAGTTCAGCCATATGCAAACATATGGACAGAAATGGTTCCTGCACAAAATTCAACGGGTCAGAGACATAACAAAGCCTCAGTAAGATGGACATATGTTAAACAATTTACACAAATATGTATGCGTGTGCAAATATACAAGACCATGGTCACTACCTTAATTGCTTTTTAAAAAATAGACTTTATAAATGGTTCTTATAAGACCATACATTCTCTCTGGTCTGTATATAGGTACAATGTATTATTATCACTAATATCACAACATAGTATTAGTTTGTGTATGAAAATATACAAATGTTTCAGAATCTTTGTAATCTCCAGCAATGCTCCAAACACTTAATAAGATTTAGTAAGGAAAGTATGTTTAACACAGATAGGTTTTGCCTGATGCAAAGTAAAACAGTTTTCTCATCTTCTTTTATTAATATTGAGATCTGACATAATGCAAGTCAAATTCCATGCAATGAGGGTAATAGTTGCTTTAATTATGTACTTTCACATTATTCCATTTTTCTGATAGATTATATTTTTTCCCCAAATTTTCCAGTTTTACTTGGAACACATACACAGTTATGTCACTGTTTACAGTAATTTTAAATTATTTTTTTGGTAGTAGGTGATATGTACATTTCCAGTCTCCTTTCCCCCCTCTATTTAAGTAGTCTCTGTATTTATTTATAAAAACAGATGGTCCAAATATTTCCTGAAAACTTCAGCTTCTACTGGATTTCCTCATGCATAGAATGAATTGAGTGAGGTACCTAGAAACAAGAATGAGGACAACTACCATTTTAACTGCAAGGGAGGCTTAAGCATCTTTAAATCTAAAAGTCCTAGGAGGGCTGTGTATCTACCTGAACCTCTGTATATTCTGGGCTTCAGCCATATGCTTGAGAAACTGGGGCTGAAAGCCTGAAAAATCTCTCAAGTTTACATGAATAGGTGTTTCTCTTTTTTACTCCAGACCAGTCCTTTTATTAATGAATTATTTATTTATTATACAGAAAGAAGTACTGCAAAACAAACTACCTCTCTGACTTTCAAATTAGTTCAATGTCCTGAGTGTTTCCCTTAATACTGAATATGAACTGTGATAAACTTCCTTTGTTCCTCATTTTTTTGAGACACTTACTTTTTCATTAATAACTTGACAGTGATCTAGCTTCAGCACTTGGATGGGAGGCTGGTTTCAACAGCTCTATCTTGGTGGTGCTATGGTGATCAGAGCAGCCTCCTGAGAGGATCGCATGAGAAGGATGATATGGAGGAAAAAGACATGCTTCTCTCTTACTAGACAATTTGGAGTCCTGTACTAACAGATCTGTCATGAGGTTTAATAGCAGAGATTTCTTTCTGTTGTCTCCTTTATGCTTTTTGTAGTCTAAACAGCAAAGAAGCCATGTTTGACACAAGCAGTTATATAGTTTTATGCCCTTAGAAAGGACTTTTTCTGTAATTTCAAGTAGATGGGGCTTCTCATATATTAAAGCAGATTAGAGAAACTCTCCTGAATGGAGGCTGCCAAACTTTATTTAAATGGCAGTGCACATCTTGCTTAGGCTCACCTATGTGGCATGTACAGGACATGAAATTTGTAGCAATCTTTTAGGGCATTCATATTTTTTAAATCTTACTCCTATACTATAACCACAAGGATCTTCTTCTGCTAGTTAACTACAAGGAGAGAAAGGTTACAAAAGAACCTTTTTTTCCCTTTCTTACAACAGCTCTAGTAACCATATTGCTGCAGTGTTGTTGCATGCATCCATGTATGTGTCAACTGAGCAGTTCTTGATAGTCCATAGTAGAACACAGCCTAGTTATATGTCTGTAGTGGGTCTGGCTGAGCTGCTTTTCCCCATCCAGCCCTCACGCTGCAGCACTGGGAGCTGGAGGGTGTTGATAACACACTGGTGTTATGACTGCCAGTGTTCACACGGCACCAGAGGATGGGGGGCAGGATGGGGGAGAAGATACAGCCAACCTGAGCTGACCAGTGGGCTATTCCATACCATATGACGTCAGCTCAACTATAAAGGGAGAGGGCAGGAGGAGGATGGGGGGGCATTCTGCTTTGTCCTCCAAGTGGCTGCTACGTGTTCCTGGAGCCCTGCTTCCTGGACTTGGCCCGACGTCTCCTGTGGACGGGAAGTAGAAAATAACATCTTGTCTATCATAACCCACACCCCTGTGCTTTGCGTCTTATTCTCTCCCTGCGTGCCATGCTGAAGGGGGTCGGGGGGAGTGATAGAAGGGCTTGGTGGGCACCTGGTGCTGTGCCAGGGTCAACCCACCACAGTTCCTTTTTGGCGCCCAACGTGGGGCTCGAGCAGCTGCTTGCTTGCTTGCTTTGCTTGCTTGCTTGCTTGCTTTGCTTTAGATACTAGTAGCAAACTCCTGTGCAGGCCACGGAGTTTGCGTGCACTTCCTATCTGGTGTTTTTCTAAAATGTATACTGAAACAATGTCTATTTGCATGGCTTTTGCATTGATAGCTTCAATGTGCTGGGGAAGATTCTGTCTCGGGAGGGTGAAGGGCCGTGGGAGCACCCTGGCACAAATAGTAACTATGTGTTTCACAGTGGCATCGGTGACTTTGCTGTGTTGGGGGGGCTACCTTGGGAGAAAATGAATGAATCTATCTCTCCCTTTCTACCGGAAATTGATGTAGATGATTTATTCGTGCATGCTCCCAAGGTCCTCGTCCACCCTTATGTGAGCTTCTGGATACTACTAATCAATATTGTTGTCCTAATCTGGGTTGTGTGTAGTCTGGTCCCAGTTTGGCCTGAGAGGAGACAAGTTTCAGGTGGGGTGGCACCGAAATGTGCCCTGAGACAGCCTGTCCCTGGGTGGCAAGGGGTCTGGCAGGATTTGGGCAGGTTCCTAGGACGGTTGTCACCTCCAGTAGCCTGGGACTTTACCCCCGAACAGGCAAGCAACCCTGGCAAGCTGACACAGCATCTAATAGAAGGGTGCCTTGTCTACCCCGATGAGAACCAGCAGCTCTTAGCACTGTACTGGGGCCTGGCCTGTGCCTATCGAGCCACAGTTGAGTACTCTCAGAAGACTGTGGTTGAGGCAGGGACCCAAACTACATCCAGAGACACCGGAGTTGAGATAGGGACGGCAACCACAACTGCTAAAGTAGCCCCAGTAGTGAAAAAGAAGCAGTGGACGAGGAGAACAACAGGCCCCTACCCTCGGTTAGTGAGGGATGTGGAAAAGGAGGAAGAACATGACGAACAAGCTGGGCCCTCAACAGGAAGACAGGAGGAGGTGGTGACAGAATTGAAGCAAGAGGCAGAAACCACCCGGTCCCTGACTTCATCAGAACTTCGAGACCTGAGGAAGGATTACAGCTGCCAGATAGGGGAACGCATTGTTACGTGGCTGCTTCGATGCTGGGATACTGGGGCTGACACCCAACAACTGGAAGGTAAGGAAGCCCAACAGCTGGGCTCCCTTGCTAGGAATCGTGGCATTGAAAGAGGGATTGGAAAAGAGGCAGCAATTTGCAGTCTCTGGAGACGGCTCCTTTCAAGTGTCAAAGCAAGATATCCATTCAAGGAAGACTTAATGAATGCCACCTCCTCAGGAAGATGGTCCACTGCTGATGAAGGTATCCAGTACCTGAGGGAACTAGCAGTACTTGAAGTAATCTATGGGGATTTAGATGATGATGAGCATCCTAAAGATCCAGAGGATGTTCAGTGTACAAGGGTCATGTGGAGGAAAGTGATTAAGAATGCGCCGGCATCATATTCTGCCAGCTTGGCAGCAATGTATTATCCACAAATGGATAATCCAACTGTGGAAACTGTTGCTTCCTGGCTTCAGAACTTTGAAGAGAGTCTTGGTACCTCCACGTCCCTAAGGGCTAGTGCCTTGGATATCAGGAGTCCCCCAAGGAATCAGCCAGTCAGAGGGAAAGGGAGCCCGAGGCGTATGCCACATGGTGCACTCTGGTTCTTCCTGCGTGACCAGGGGGAGGATATGAGGAAGTGGGATGGTGAACCAACTTTTAAGCTGGAAGCACGTGTACAGGAATTGAGAGGGAAGACAGCCGTTAAAAAAGGGCCATCCAAGAAGACCTTTAATGCAGTCAGTGTTGAAGCACAAGAAGGCAATTGACGATCTCGTAGATACGGGAAGAATAAAATCAATTCCACCAAGCCTGATGAGGGGACTTCTGGTTTGACACAGCAAGGGTCAGACAGTGAATATTCAGACCAGGAGCAGGAATAGAGAAGCCCTGCCTCTAGCCAGGTGGAGGAAAGGGACAATCGTATTTACTGGACTGTGTGGATCCAATGGCCTGGCACGTCAGACTCACAGAGGTACAAGGCCTTAGTCGATACAGGAGCGCAGTGCACAGTAATTCCATCAGAATACAGAGGAGCTGAGCCCATAAGTATTTCTGGGGTGACAGGGGGATCTCAGCAGTTGACAGTATTGGGTGCTGAAGTGAGCCTGACTGGTAAGGAGTGGTATAAACACCCCATTGTGACTGGCCCAGAGGCCCCATGCATCCTTGGCATAGACTGTCTTAGGAGAGGCTATTTCAAGGATCCAAAAGGATACCGGGGGGCTTTTGGTGTTGCTGCCTTGGAGGCAGAGGGAAGTGAACAGTTGTCCACCTTACCAGGTCTCTCAGAGAACCCTTCTATAGTGGGGCTGATGAAGGTTGCAGAGCAGCTGGTGCCAATGGCCACGACAACGGTGCATCGGTGGCAATATCGCACCAACAGAGATTCCCTGATCCCTATCCAGGAATTGATTCATCAGCTGGAGAGCCAGCGTGTGATCAACAAAACTCATTCACCCTTCAACAGCCCCATATGGCCTCTGCAAAAGTCAAATGGAGAATGGAGATTGACAGTGGACTATCGTGGTCTGAATGAAGTTACACCGATGCTGAGTGCTGCTGTGCCAAACATGCTAGAACTTCAGTATGAGCTGGAGTCCAAGGCAGCCAAGTGATACACCACGACTGACATCACTAATGCATTTTTCTCCATTCCCATAGCACCAGAGTGCAGGCCACAGTTTGCCTTCACCTGGAGGGGAGTCCAGTACGCCTGGAATCGATTGCCCCAGGGGTGGAAACACAGCCCCACCATCTGTCACAGACTGATTCACACTGCACTGGAGGAAGGTGGGGCTCCGGAGCATCTCCAGTACATTGATGACATCATTGTATGGGGCAACACAGCAGGAGAAGTTTTTGAGAAAGGGAAGAAAATAATTGAAATCCTCCTGAAGGCTGGGTTTGCTGTAAAGAGAAGCAAGGTGAAGGGGCCTGCGCAGGAAATCCAGTTCCTTGGAATAAAATGGCAGGATGGGCGTCGACACATCCCGATGGACGTGATCAATAAGATAACAACAATGTCTCCACCAACCAACAAAAAGGAGACACAGACTTTCCTGGGTGCTGTGGGTTTCTGGAGAATGCATATTCCAGATTACAGCCTCATTGTGAGCCCGCTCTACCATGTGACCCGGAAGAAGAATGACTTTAACTGGGGCCCTGAACAGCAACAGGCCTTTGAACAAATTAAACAGGAGACTGTGCATGCTGTAGCCCTTGGGCCAGTCCGGACAGGACCAAATGTCAAAAACATACTTTACAGCACAGCCAGGAAGAATGGTACTACCTGGAACCTCTGGCAGAGGGCACTTGGGGAGACACGAGGCCGACCTCTGGGTTTTTGGAGTCAAGGATACAGGGGATCTGAGGCCAACTATACTCCAACAGAAAAGGAGATACTGGCAGCATATGAAGGAGTTCGAGCTGCCTCAGAAGTGATCGGAACAGAAGCACAGCTCCTCCTGGCACCCCGACTGCCAGTGCTGGGATGGATGTTCAAAGGGAGAGTCTCAGCTACACACCATGCAACTGATGCCACATGGAGCAAGTGGATTGCATTGATAATGCAACGGGCTCGAATAGGGAACCCCAGTCGCCCAGGGATCCTGGAAGTGATCACGAACTGGCCAGAAGGCAAAGATTTTGGGATGTCACCAGAGGCAGAGGTGAAACGTGCTGAGGAGGCCCCACCATACAACACATTATCAGATGATGAAAAGCAATACGCCCTGTTCACTGATGGGTCTTGTTGCATTGTGGGAAAACATCGACAGTGGAAGGCTGCTGTGTGGAGTCCCCTACGACAAGTCATTGAAGTTGCCGAAGGACACGGTGAATCCAGTCAGTTTGCAGAAGTGAAAGCCATCCAACCAGCCCTAGATATTGCCGAACGAGAAAAGTGGCCAGTGCTCTATCTCTACACTGACTCCTGGATGGTGGCAAACACCCTGTGGGGGTGGTTGCAGCAGTGGAAACGGAGCAACTGGCAGCACAAAGGCAAACCCATCTAGGCCGCTGGGCTGTAGCAAGACATTGCTGCTCGGGTAGAGAACCTGGTGGTGAAGGTGCGCCACATGGATGCCCATGTGCCCAGAAGCTGGGCCACTGAAGAACATCAGAACAACCAGCGGGCAGACCAGGCTGCCAAGGTGGCAGTGGCTCAGGTGGATCTGGATTGGCAGCGGAAGGGTGAATTATTTATAGTGCGATGGGCCTATGACACCTCGGGTCATCAAGGAAGAGATGCAACCTATAGATGGGCTCGAGATCGAGGGGTGGATCTGACCATGGAGGCTATCACAGAGGTCATCCACAAATGTGAAACGTGCTGCAATCAAACAAGCCAAGAGGTTAAAGCCCCAGTGGTATGGAGAACATTGGCTAAAATATAAATATGGAGAGGCCTGGCAGGTTGACTACATCACTCTCCCACAAACCCCCCAAGGTAAGCGCCATGTACTTACAATGGTGGAAGCAACCACTGGGTGGCTGGAAACGTACCCGGTGCCCCATGCCACTGCCCGGAACACCATCCTGGGCCTTGAAAAGCAGATTTTGTGGCGGCATGGTACTCCAGAAAGAATTGAATCAGATAATGGAACCCATTTCCGAAATAGTCTCGTGAATGCCTGAGCCAAGGAGCAGGGCATCGAGTGGGTGTATCACATCCCTTATCATGCACAAGCCTCTGGGAAGATTGAAAGGTACAATGGGCTGTTAAAAACCACATTAAAAGCATTAGGGGGTGGGACCTTTAAACAATGGGACAAACATCTAGCAAAGGCCACCTGGTTAGTTAACACCAGAGGATCTGTTAGCCGTCCTAGCCCTGCCCAAACAAAACCCCTGCCTGTTGTGGGAAGCGATAAGGTCCCTGTAGTTCACACCAGGAGGTGGTTGGGGAAGGCAGTGTGGATAGCTCGACCCTTGGGAAAAGGCAAACCCATTTGTGGGATTGTCTTTGCTCAAGGACCTGGATATACCTGGTGGGTAATGCGGGAGGATGGTGAGACCCAGTGTGTACCTCAAGGAGATTTGACCTTGGCAGAAAGATAATCTGGAATGTGAGTTGTATGTTGCAGGAAATGATGCTGTAGGAAGGAGATGGAATAAAAGAAAGTGAATTTGGTGAAGGACCAGATGAGTACAGCAAGGACCAAGATCTAGCCGGTGTTGGTGCCCAACAATCAGACATACTGCTTCTATCCAGAACATCCACCTTGACAGATGAGACCCAAGTCATCGAGTGAAGGAATCTCATGGAATGAGGAACTATCTGTTAAAGGACTGGGGATAGTAGTTGATGATAATGTATTGGTTGGGTTTAGAGATGGCTTAAGTATGTATTATGTGGGGCTTGAGCATGACGCAAATGGTATGGAATAAGGGGTGGAGATTGTAGTGGGTCTGGATGAACTGCTTTTCCCCATCCAGCCCTCATACTGCAGCACTGGGAGCTGGAGGGTGTTGATAACACACTCGTGTTATGACTGCCAGTGCTCACACGGCACCAGAGGATCGGGGGCAGGATGGGGGAGAAGATACAGCCTACCTGAGCTGACCAGTGGGATATTCCATACCATATGACATCGGCTCAACTATAAAGGGAGAGGGCAGGAGGAGGATGGGGGGGGGCATTCTGCTTTGTCCTCCAAGCGGCTGCTACGTGTTCCTGGAGCCCTGCTTCCTGGACTCGGCCCGACATCGCCTGTGGACGGGAAGCAGAAAATAACATCTATCATAACCCACACCCCTGTGCTTTGCGTCTTATTCTTTCCCTGCGTGCCGTGCTGAAGGGGGTCGGGGGGGGAGTGATAGAAGGGCTTGGTGGGCACCTGGTGCCGTGCCGGGGTCAACCCACCACAATGTCAGTGAAACTTTTTGAGTTTTAAAGTTTCAAGCTATTTTTAGCAGCTGTTTGGTAAACAAAACCACAAATATATCTCACAATCAGACAATTGAAGTTAACTCTTGTCATTTCTTTTCATGTAAGAGCCTGATCCTATGGGACCCTGTGAAGACACAGAGTCAAGAAAGAGAAAGCAGTAATTGGAGATGGCAGATTTAGTTCATTAAGGATTTATTTATTCCCTATATGCTCGTGTTCAACAGCATCTTTACCGTATGTGTTCCCTCTCTACTTTAATGTCCATTCCCATCAATGCTTCTCCTATCCCTGCTGAAGGATAAATAGACTGACAGGATGTGATGACAACAGAGCTGATCCTGCAAAAGAAAATAAAAAGAAGACAGTGAATGATTTTGTTATTACTTTTAAAAGTGGACTTCTGAAAAAAATTATTTTTACAAAAAGATTTTTTGTTGGCTTGGTTTTGTTTGTTTGTTTTTTTTTTCCTCCTGTCCTTATAGACATGGAAACTATATTTATATCCCATGCACGCTGATATTTGGAATCAAACTATTCTTTTCTATTAATTTTGACTGATGCTGACTAATAGAACCAAATTAAAATATAGAAACAAAGGGTTCGGGTCAGCTGTCCTAGCTGTGATCCCTCACAGCTTTTTGTGAAAATTAACTCTGTAGCAGCTGAACACAGAACACAAAGTAATTGAAATATTAATGAAAGGAAAACAAAGAAAATTTATTTGAAACTTATAACAAATATTTGTAGAATTTTCTCTCTAATCATTTTCTCTATTTTATTTAACTCTGCAAACATTACTGAAGACAAAGGAAGCTATGAATTTGAATATGTAGAAATTGCTAGAACTGAAACTTCAGTGTAGACAATTGCAAAAGTAACTACTATTATTATTTTTACTAGACACTGATAGTAAAGAATTTGCTTAAGTAAAGCCCTGTGCTGGAAGTCTCACACATGAAGTATATTTTTTGAGTCTCATAATTTTAGGTAGATTAAATGCACGCATAAGGAATTTCTAGTACTGTTGCCTTTGAAGTAGGAAATCTGAAGTCTAACAAGAAGGGGTTTTTTTTTTTCTTTTTAGAATACATATTTTAAGAGAAAACTAATGTTTAATTCAGCTTTGGACCAAGTACCATTTTGCTCAATTAAAATCATTACTTCCTATGAGGAAGATCTTTAGCAAATACTTTTTTTTCTTGCATCACAGGCTCTCTCTATTATCTTATAAATGTCAAATAAAAAATGATGGAGAAGGTTTACCATTTGTCCTGGTCTTGATGCTATTAGCCTCTGAAGTTAATTTTGGCAGACTATAAAATTCTCAAACAGACCTCAGAAATCCAGCACACAGATGTTTGTCTGTAACATTTTCTCTATTTGGATTAATTGCTTTTGAAGATACAATGCTCTCCAACTGCAAGCCACATCAAATTTCTTCTTCCCTTTAGAAAAACTTAGTCACTTCTTCCTGAGGTTTTTCGTCTGAGGTTTTTCAGGATTCTTTCCTTCTTGCTTTTGTTTTCTTCTTCAACTTAATATTACACAAACACAGCTATACACATTCCTTTCACAGAAGTTAATGTCTTTTCTCTAGATCAATTTACTTCTGTCCAAAATGAAATATCAGCCTTTCTTGTAAATTAAAATCCTAGAAGATTTGTGTAGTGGGTTGACCTTGGCTGGTCACCAGGTGCCCACCATGCTGGTCTATCACTCCACTTTCTCAACAGGAGAGGGAGAGAAAATGCAACAGCTAAGCTCCTGGGTCTAGGTGAGGGTAGAGACATCACTCACCAGTTACCATCATGGGCAAAACAGACTCAACTTGGGGAAATTAATATATTGCCAATGAACAGATTAAGATGGTCATAAATAAAAACAAAACTAAACCTGCTTTTATCCTACCTCCCTCTTCTTTCCAGGATCAACTTCATTCCCACTTATTCAGCCTCCTCCATCTCCCCCAGGAAGGATAGCAGGACAGGGCATGGGGCATTCTTTCTTTCTGCCTTTTCTTCCTCCTCACACTCATCTCCTTCTCCAGTACAGGATTCCCTCTATGGATACAGTCATTCATGAACTGCTCCAATGTGGGTTCTTCTCACAGGACTTTGCTTCAAGAACTGCTTCAGCATAGGTTCTCTCAATGGACTGTGGTCCTTTAGAACAGAGTGCTCCAGCATGGATTCCCCAAAGGCCTCTGTTCCTGCCAGCAGTCTGTTCCAGCATGAGCTCTCCATGGGCTGCATTTCCCTTCAGGGCATATCCACTTGCTCTGGTGCAGGGTCCTTCTTGGGCACCAAGGTGGGTATCTGCTCCACTTTGATCCTCCATAGGCAGCACTGAGACAACCTGCTACGCTATGGCCTTCTCCACAGGCTGCAGAGGAGTATCTGCTCCAGCACCTGGAGCACCTTTTCTTTGTTGTTTGCACTGCTGTTTCTCACGCTTTTCTCAGACCTCTTTCTAACAGCTACTACACAGCATTTGTTACCCTTTCGTAATCATGTTTTTACAGAGGTACCATCAACATCATTGGTTATAACAAGTCCATCTTGGAGCCAGCTGAAACTCTGACATGGGGGAACCTCCTGATCACTTCTCACAGAAGCCACCCCTGCAGCTACCCCCACTGTGTGCAACCTGCTGTAGGTGAATCTGCTTTGACAGGGGTATTGCACTAGATGACCTCCAGAGGTCCATTCCAACCCCTATCATTCTGTAATTCTGTCATACCCACTGCAGGGATCTGTTCAGCCTAGAGGAGAGAAGGCTTATAGCAATACCAATAAATACCTGACAGAAGGGTGTAAGAAAGACAGAGACAGGTTGTTCTCAGAAATACTATGATACTATGAGCACAAATTGAATTACAGGAAATTCTATTTAAATAGATGTTCTCAGGTAAGGAAAAAAAAAAAAAAAAAGAACAACAAAACAAAAATTCAGAGTTCAAACAAACCCAGATTTTTCTTTTACAGATGTAAAAGTCAGGTTTCCCCAAATAACTACAAATAGGTAGGCTCAAAGATGCTTACCCAAAAGGTCACTGCTGGTGAAACTGAAAAGTGGAATTTCCCTATTCGTCTTTTTCTATGTGTATGTGACCATTGTCTGCTGTGATATATATAGAAAGAAATCCGTTGGAGCAAGGTGACCTCTTTGCTTTGACTTCATGCAGCACTGGGTACTAAGGACACCCATTTCCCAATGGTACATTTTCTGCAGAGCTTCAGGTTTCCAAGAAACCATTGATATTTAAAATGGAATGCTTATTTTATTGGATAGCACAGCACAGAAAGTAAGAGTATTATACCAAGAAGTGGGTCAGAACTGAAGATGTATTAGAGGAAAAAGTGAGGACAGGGGAAAAAAAAAAGACTATACAGAGATTTTAATTAAAATTAAAGTTATTTACTAATGCATTCTATATGTTTATATTTAATTTTGTGCATGTTTTAAATATATTAAAATATATTATGTATATATAGTGAATACAGTTATAAATACAACAAAAGATGTACTTTACCCATGAAGAGCAGTTTTCCTTCCTGTGGAAATTCCTCTGCTATTTTCAGGTCATTCTGCATACAAATTGGAAGAAACAGTAAAATTGTATTTTTCATATTATAAAGTTGATCATATTCTCATAGAGACATAAGATAATTCAGGTGGGAAGGACTTTGGGAAGGTTTTAGTCCAACCTCCTGCTCAAAGCAGAGCTAGGTCTGGGTAAGACAGGGAAGTCCAAGGTTATGTCCAGTTGGGTCTTGAAAAGGAGAACCAAAACAGTACATTCTGTTTGGGCAATCTATCCCGTTATTTGATTGTCCACACAGGAAAAAGGATTCTTCTGTATGAACTTCCCTTGTTTAATTCATGTGTACATCCTCTTGTCCTCCAGTCACTCACTGCTGTGAAGAGCCTGGCTCTGTGTCCTTGTTGACCTCCCCATAGCTATGGGGATGTGGTTAGGTCTCCCACATCTCTTCTCCAGGCTGACAACTCTATGATGCCTCAGTCTCTCCTCAAAGTACAAGTGCTCTTGCCCTGGGCCATCCTGGTGGCTCTCTCTGGATTCAATCCAGTGTAACAACATCTTAAAAATCTCACATACACAATGAAAAAATTATTAAGTTCTTCCTCTCAATCCAAGTAAAATACACTATGTAGTACAAATCATTCTGAACTATGAAAGCAAATATAAAGCTGAATCTTACAATGGAAGAAAAAATTTGAAACTGAAGATGTCCTGTGTTATCCCTGCATAAGATAAAAAAAATTGCCATGTATTGTAGAAAAATGTTTTAGACACTAGAATTATTGTTCTAAATCACATTAGTATATATTACTATGTTTTTCATAGTAAAGGAATATCATTTGGGACAGAGCAATACAGCAGGAGAAGGATGACTCTTGACACAATAAATGTTTTTTGATGGGCAAGCTTAAAAACACTGGTCTTCCTCATCTGAAGATGAAACTACAATATTTTTCCTGCTGATATTGGACAAAACAATGTCTAAAAAAGACAAACACACAGGCCTAGGAAAGCAGTATGCAGGAAAATGATCACCGTGCTTCATAATAGTTTTACATTCTTAGCTCTGCATGTTCCTTTTCTGTTTCTAACCTCTGTTTCTAAGGAGGTAGGTATTTTTAGAACAGCAATTCCTGTGCTCTAAACATCCAGTTAAAATACCTTAAATATGATCACATACCTCTACCAAATGGTTATGAAAAGTCATGATTTCTGAAAGTTTAATATCAAACTTTAAGAGTAAATTTAGTTTCATCTATCCACTATAAAGGAAGTCTGAATGAAAAACATACAGAGTGTATTTACTTTATGAGGTACTTGGTGTCAATGCAAGTTCACAACACCTGTCTCTATCCCTCTGAACATCCTCCACTCTTTTGTCTCCCTTAGTAGTTCATGCATTGAATCAAAAATCTGGTTTAGTTGGAAACTTTTTTTTTTTTTAATACTTTTAAGTCACAACATAGCTAGAGGTAGTTAAGATCTGAAAAAGTGGTTCATGTTAAGGTGGAAGCAATGACAAGAAACTTAAGTTGATATTTGTATGTTTCAGTGTCAAATAGCAGCCACAGAAGATAATTCTTAAAAAAAAAAAAAAAGTTAAAAAATTAATGAATAGTGAACCATAGAAGTGACATGGTAGTATTTCCTGAAATTAATTATTTTCAGTGCCAGTTGATAAGATTTATATTCCAGGTTTTCTTTCCTTTTCTTCAGGGAGTGAGAAGAAAGAATTTTAATACAATATTTTAGAAGATTTCATGTAATCTTAAATATATATTTCTATGAGATTGAAAGAGTTGGTTTTATTACTGTCACATTTTTGTTTAATATATTTTTTTCTTAATTTCAGAATTCCTGAGTACATTATTTCTAGTTCCCTCCAAAAATTAAGAAAAAAAAAGTATTTTATTGATGTTGTTCTGGTATTTTCAAACCTAAAATTAGGAAAGACTTTTCAAAAGTTACTTGCCACTGGTTTTTGAAGTCCTTTATTATTATTTCTATTCCTCCAGGCAGAGAAAAATTTATTTTATATGATGCATTTATTAAACTCTATTATTACTTTGACCACAAAAGAAACAGCAGTTGAAACAAACCTTCAAAATTTATTTTGTAAAATGTTTTAGATCTGGAGTTTATATCTCAAATTTATATTTCAGTAAATTCAGTAGTTCATATCAAAGATGAAAACATACTGATTAGAAGGTCTTAGAGGTCTGAAGTAAGGCTTAAGTGGAATGGAAATAACTGTATCTAACACTGTGACGCAAATTCCTGATTCAGCTGCTGCCCATTGCCCCAAGTTTTATTAATGTAAGATTTCAAGCATTCCTAGAGTTACTCAGGAGGGATGCTCTGCATCTTGATGGAGCTAAGTGTATTGTCATCAACATCTTGGCATAAATGTAAGCAGGCTCTGCAACCTTTTCATCATGTCCAATAAGCATATTGTTGTATTGTTGAAACAATTGTCAGAACATTCCTGATATTTGCCTAAACATTTGGGATCCAACAAAATGCAGTGTGGTTGGTGCATTTCATACACAGATAGACTTGGTCTCCATTTTTGTTACTGCTTAGTGGATTAAACATTTGTAAATTTATTGCTTCTCAAGACTCAGGGGATTCAATTCTTCTAGACTCTAATTTCCAAGAAACATCTTGGTAAAGAAATCATAGTTAAGCTTAAGAATCAGTGTAAAGAAAGGGGCTGCTTACTCTCTGCTGTTGCTTCATCGAGCAGTGAAAAGTTCTTTGCAGTGAAGAGTTCAAGGTTTTGGAATAATAAAAGTTATTAAAGAGAAATACAATTCCAGTTTCTAAACTATGTGGGAAACACAATCTTTGGTATTCAAGTATAACCAACCAGGCCAAGTGGTGGTAGGGTGGATGAGATTGTCTGTTTTCTGATTTCTAATTCTGTATTCCTGCCCCACAAAACAAATAAAGAAACAAAAAAAACCACAAAACCCAAACTCAAACCCAACCCAACTCAAAACTAAAAAACCCAAACCAACCAACCAAAAACCCCCAACCAAAAACAAAAAACACCCAAACAAAAACCAAAAAAACAAAACAAAAAGCAAACAAACAAACAAAAAAAGTTTTAACAGTAAGCAAAACTGAGTAAAAGATAATGTGAAATATTAAAAAGTTAAATTGAGGACAAAGATTTCTCAGTCCCAGAATTTAGAGAGTAATACCCTTCCTTGTTTCCTGTCTGAACTACTGGACCTGAAACAATTTTCTAGAGACCATAAAAACTACAAATAACTTTTCCTCTGCCTTGCAACCAGAATAGCTTCTCAAATAAGGTGCTGTCCTGAAAGACAGGAAAATTCAGTTTCTCTCCCCTGATATTTTCATTACGAGTTAATTTTAGTCTCTAATTTGCTCGGTTGAGAGGAGTGATACAAAACATTAAACTATTGTACAAAGGGAAGGAGGTAGTGCTTTTTCCATAGCATTTTAACTTTACTGTTGCTAAGGTTACAGGCAGATGCCTGCCCTGAGGTATACCTAACAGAAAAGAAGATGAAAAATTGCTCTGTGTGACATGAGAAAAGGCTAAAGATGGTAAATAACAGAGCAAGAAGCTTCCAGAATTTAGAATTAGTACTGTTAGACATTGCTGGATCACAGATGGTATAGGTGGAGACATGTAAGTTGTTTCTAATCTTCAGAAGGAGCATTAAGACCTTTTGGAAAAATGTATCTCACCAGACCAGCAATGCCTTGGTAACACCATCAATGATAAAAAGTTGAGATATCCTAGGAAACTGTTATGGTTTCTCCAAGACTAATTGGGAGAAAAATAGAGGAATTTATTTATTTGGGAGGGGATAAAGACAGAGAGACATCAAAGTGGGTCAGGAACAAATAAGCATGGGAAAATAGAGAGAAAAGGTCCAGTCTGAATGTAAACTAGTTGCATGGGAGTGTTTATACTGTGTTTGTGTCCATGTGTCTATTGGAAATACATGCTTAGTTGTGCTTCTGGCTGGACCCAAGGACAGAGAAAAACAACATTGCTTCTAGGGAGTCAGGAGGCAATAATCAAATGGGTCTTTCAGTCTACCAGATTCAGTTGTCCTTAACAATCTCCTGTAAGATTTGTACATTCCTTAGATGAAGAAGCAAAATCAAGCTCTTTGGATGTGTTTTTCAAGTAGACATGCAATAGTCATCAGTCCTCCAATTCTGAACTGAAGCTCCCTTCATTCTAAGTGTTTTTTAAAAAACCTTCATTTTGCACAGCCCAGTTTCCTTTATAAATTGTATAATCAACCATGAACCCTAATTAAGATGTGAGTTTAGAACTATGTTTTTATATCCTTTAAATGTTTTGAGTTTGAGCATAATGATACACACCTTCTGTATATTAAATTCTCATCGAGAGAAGTATTCCTGTGTGATATGTAGGTTTATGGTTTTAAAAAGAAATAGCTAACATATGTACTACTTTGTTAAATATTAATCAATACTTGTTAGTACTTTTGTTTCTTGGTCTTCTTAATATTTCACATTGTCTTTTACTCAGTTTTGCTTACAGTTTTTTTTTTTTTGTTTTGTTTTGTTTTGTTGGGTTTTTTTTACAGTTTAAGAGTAAATAGTAAATACTTAAGTAGATAGAACATCTGTTTTGTACTAGATAATTCAATTTTACTGCTTGACAGCCTCAGCAGTATGGCTTCAAAATGTTATATTGGCACATTTTTCACTTGACTTGGACACAGTAGATCAAAGGCAGAGAATAACTGAAAATTACAACTTCCTAATCTTCAAATATTTCAACCCAGTGCAAAATAAGGACACTAGATGCAAGCTCTAACTCATTCCTTCGGAAAATAAAACACTGCAGTCTTCTATTCTTCCTTTCTTCATGCATTGTATTAAAATGTTTATATCTCCTGCGTAACATTTCTGTGAAAATCACCCCACTATCCTGCATTCCTTTAGCACATGGGGACACATTGTGCAGGAGAAGATTCTGCCCAGATTTTTTTGTTAATGTTCTGTATTTCAGTAAATGCTTCCCATGAGGACAAAGGATATATAAGTATCACAGAAATGAAGTACATTTGAATTTATCAGTGTATTTGACAGTTGTGTATAACTTGAAACAGAGAAATAGCAGATTCTATTTTTTTTGATAAAGGTTTTTGGGTTTTATTCTCAACTAAGATGTTCTAGAAGGAGAAATTATAACAAAACAAAAATAAACCACAAAAAAAAGAACATAAAAAAACCTAAAGGCAGTATATGATTGGAAACCAGATGACTAAATAAATAAAGTATGGAAAAATAGTAATTAATGCTATACAGGAGATGTTTTTCTGTGCTTTTAAACCCTTTAACTTAAAAAAAATTATGTAACATAAAAAAGTTTATAGAGATAGAAGGAATATAATGGCTATGAAGTGGTCACAGGGTAGTACTTAACCAGAAAAAGAAAAGTTGGGGTTTATACCAAGCAAGAAAGAAGCCTGCAGTTCCGTGAATTAAGACACAGTGAAAGAATTTTTTTTCTGCAGATAAAACAATGTGTTTATAAAGACAGATGTATTATAGTAAAGATTAGCTTTATGGCAATGCCTGGATATTTAAAAATGTTTTAACTACATGACATTTTTATACCTTATTAAATACAGAGACATACCACTCAGGTGTTTCACTGATTTTGCACACAAACCTGATCTAGGTGATCCTGCTCTGGCAGGGGGATTGGACTAGATGTTCTTTTGAGGTCCCTTCCAATCCCTAATATTCTGGGATATTATGTGATTCTGTGAAACCTATGGTTAGTCTAGTATTCCCTCCCTGATACTGACTTCTGTGAAAACACCTTCGTATTCTGAACTATTCAGTGACGTGTTGTGGGATAATTTTTGTTTGATTGTAGTGGACAATATTTTTAAAAAACTGAACTAGTTAAGGTATATTCAAGGCAGGGTAAAGATATCATTCATGGACAATTGGAAACATCCACACCACTATCATAAAAGCAACTACCATAGTGTTTCTCTTTATTCCTTTTTCCTGCCTTGAATTCTCCTTAATTACTTCAGGTTTTTAAAAAGCTATATCTTCTTGTTAAGTCTGTGCATAATGGATGAGTTTAGTTTGTTGTCTTAGAAACAATCACCTCCTCCTCCTGCTTCAATGTACTTTTAGAAGGGTTTTTTAGTTGCCCTAGGCTTCTGTCAATTGAACCCAGATGTCTTTTCTCTTTGGAGTTGTTGAACATTCTGAACTAAATGTGTCCCTTGTGCAATAATTGAGTAAAAGAAAATGTTTTACTCCTGTGTTGATAGGTTTCAGGGCTCTTAACATGCTTGTTGCAAAGGCAGCTTTATTTAGGTACAAAAAATATTTTTCCATATTAAAAATAAAATAAAACCAAAACAAAACAAGTTACTAAACGAGAACCCTCTAAGCAATAAAAATATCAAGATAAGAACTTAAAATATTCTGTGGTTTGGGGCATTTCAATCTCAGAAGTCTAAAATAGACTCAACTTAAAAGAGGCTTGTCAATGCTGCCACACATGCTGTCAAGCAACCAAAGCGTGGAAACAGACACCTGGCTACACTCAGCTGCCCAGGATAAAGAGGATTGGACTGCAAGGCTGAATAACAGTGTGCACTTTTACCTAATTATGAGGCAAATCTATTTGTTTGGTTTGGGTTTGATGGGGTGATGCTGTATGATTAACAACTTTTGTGTATCCCATTCCTTCCTCCTGCCTACAGAGCACCTGGATCCTTCAGACTGGAATTTTTGCTGCCCTGCCCTTGCTTTTGACCATTAGTATAGGTCTCACGTTGTGGAAAGAACACTGAATGTAGCTGGTTTAGACTCTTGCATCCTGTCCCTCACTACATCAGCAGAGTTCTCATTCGGATTTCTCCATTCATCTATCACTCAAAAGATCTGAGTGATTAGAAATTAATTTATAATCTCAGAAGGACCTTAAGTGCCAAAACTATGATGCACTCACTCATTACTCATTCCATTTTAAAATTTGCCTAACTTTTGTTGTCAGCGGTTCTTATTAATGCAGAGAAAGAGAAAAAAAGAAACCAAACCTCTTTAATTTGCAAATTCTGTATAATTCTAATTTTAAAAATTAGGCCCATTTTTATGATTCAGTCTAACAGATAAGAACTTTTATTTCTGTATAACGTAACATCTTGATTTTGCCTTGCTTCCCTGTTATTCATTATGCTGTTTTAAAGATGAGATAATATGTCTGTATTTCAGTAAGTTCACCTCTCTAGGAAAAAGAAAAAATAAAGCAAAACTAAACAAAAAATCGTACCAAAACCCAATAGAGTTACAACGATCAAAGGATCTCCTTTTGCAAATGATTTTCAGGTAAGAAGCAGTGTCCATAATCACACAGATAATGCATTTGTTTTAGTTCTGATTTGAGCTAACAGAATCTGACAACCTTTTGCATGGTCTCTTGTTCTTAATTGTGCTATGGCTATGACTCTACTTTTATTATATTAGACATGATACTGATATATTTTAAACGGCCTAGTAATTACAGTAATGGCCTTAGGCTACTGCTAATTTCAGCTTCAGCTTTCATCTAACTTCACTTGAGCATATGTGTGCATGTGAAAAGGAAAACTAATGGAGTTGTCAACAATTTGTCAATTTAAAACTATTTCAAAATAATAATACATAAAATAATCCTGAGAGTATACTAATATCTCCAAGCCGACAATAATCAAACATTATTTAATCATTACTATTTCTCAATAGATAAGTCAAAACACATTATCTTAGCTGATCAGTTTGCTCATATGACTGCTTTTTTTCAGGTCAAGAATAATAAATTATCAGTGGGGTAGAAACAATGTAATAAAATTTTTCTGGACAGCAAACTGGAATCTGGTAATGCACAAGCTACTTCTGCTTCTTGACAGCACATATGCTAGAGGAAAAAAAAAAACAAAAACAAAAAACTGAACATGTATTGTCAGTTTAAGAAGCAATTAAGGATTTTTTTGAAGGAGAAAAAAAAAAAAAAAAAAGAAGGAAATACAATTCCAAATCAAGTACCCAAAAGAACTTATTTTGGCCATGATAAATGTATGAAGACAAAATAAACATTTTCTTTTCCTCTCCTTCATATATTGAAGTACACAATACTTGTACAAGTTTCCAGAGGCTTTTTTATCTTTAGAACTCTATAAAAACAAAATTTAAACAGCTGCAGTGTACTGATATTTTTATGCTCAGCTGGTGTTTTCACAATGCAGTGAGTATTCATCACAATGTGTATTTGTGCCAGTGGTGTTTTCTTTATTTTCTGAATAATAACTTGAAAGCTTTTTATGTTCAGTGTCCTTTTCACTGTCATGTGAAATTATTCACAACAAATATGTGATGTAATAAGGGAAATGTACATACAGTTTGTTTTCCCTGTATTTTTAAGCACATGGTATGATTTTAATTTGTGAGTCTGCCCTCCAACACTATTTTCTTTAAATGACATAAGAAACAGGCTTTCAGAACTGTTTGTGGTTTCCGATATATGCAATTTAGACATGGGTCTGTTTGCTGACTTGCAATAAATGTAGAAACACCCTCTGATATTGTTGGATCATTCCTCTCTCCTTATGTGAGAAAGGGGTTACATCTTCATAAATATTTAACTAGATATGTAATGACTTTTTGCTTAGAAAACACATATTTTTCTGAAGCTCTGAAGTTGCTATGTCCTAGAATAACTTATCTTCTATAACATCTTTATGAACACCCATGACCAGAGGGTTAGAAAACCTGGGGGTGGGGGAAGGAAGAAGAAAACACTATTAATCTTTGGTCATTTTTTTAAAATATTCACACTTAACATCTGAAATGTAGGTTCAGCTTTGGCAATTTTGAAGACTTAGTCTGTTCCAGGTTGGGCATGTCCATTTACTGTAACAGAGACTAGTAAGTAACTAGTATAATTTCCTTCAGGTAGCAATTTGATTGGAGCAGAACTTGGGAACTGAGAAACATTATGTCTACTGTTTTTCTTCTCACATAATCATTTGACAATGTTTTTATTGAGGTATTAATAGTAAAACTTGAGTATAGGCAAACCTATTGAAAATGCATCTGTTTTGTCACTGAAATAGAAAGATGTTTTTACAAAGATAATGCCATAGGAAGACAAAGAGTATGGGTCAGCTATGATTTGTAGAGATGCAAGGGTAAACAGGCAATTGTGTACTTATTTTGAACCTTAAAGAAAAAAGAATCCTTCCCACTGTCAAAGGTTGAATTAGGCTATAGTTTAAAGACTTTTTATGGTGCACTTAGTATTTTAGTTCTTTCTATCACAGAAATGCTGCAGGTAGTGAGGACTTCTGTTCATGCTATCCCTGGTCTTCTACATTGAGCTACTGAATAATATATGTGTGTGCGTGTAAATACACACAGAGCATCCTAAAGGTCATTCCAGGGGAAAATGTATTCTTAAACATGACTTGGGTTACAATTAGGAGCATGTTAGATGACTAGTAACTAACAGAAGCTTACAGAAAGATTATCTTCAGGATGTTGATTGACTTCGAACATGGTGCTGAGTGATGAGCATGTGCCATTTAAATAACTGTTAAGAAAACACAGGTGAAAATTCAGAAGAAAACAGACCATATGGTTTTGTAGCACTGCTTTTCTCTATATCATCTGTTTTTTATCATGTTATCACCTTCATAATAGCTCAAATCCTATTTTGTTCATATGTTATACTATTTCTGTTAGCAAAATATTTCCCAAATTCAGACAGAGGATATTAATGACCCACATTATTTTTCACTTAAAAAGAAAGTTCCTGAACAGCTAGATGTACCTCAAGGGGAACAAAAAAATACTTCATAATTCCTTATATAAGTTAGTTGTTTTGATATCCCTATTTCATGCTACCTGTACTTGTTTGCAGAATTGCATTTAGAGCTAGGCCAGGATGATCCTAAATGACAGTTAATATTTCCATCTCATTTAAGAAAATGACAACAATGTTTCTCCTAGATTTGTATAAACACAATTTCATAGGTATATTTTTGGTTCTGTTATGAATTATAGAAATAGGCTAAAAATTTTATGTTCTTGAGTGGTTCTTTTTTGATATGGATGGGCTGACATGACATTTATGGACCAACATAAATAAATAAATAAATCTGATATTTGGAATTATCTGCTTCTTTCCTTATTTAAGGAAATTGTCAGGACAGTTGGAGTATTTTGCTCTAGTTTTTGTTTTGGCAAAAATCCAAATTTTAAAATTTTCAAAATGTTTACAAATTCTTGTGAATTTAATGATAAGGATAATGTATTGCCCATGGTACACGTGAAGTAATACATCTAAATAATAAGCAATATTATGTGCATCAGTATAATTTTTAATTACCCAGTGTGTATATAACACCTGTAAAATGTTTTTTTTTAGTCCATCTTCCTATGCTTTGTTTATGATAATCTTTTATTTTCCAGTACTAATAAATGTCATCTTGTTCCATTTTCATCCATTCAAAAGGATGTTGCATGCATCTTTTGTCAGTCTTTCTTCTTCATGCAGGTAGTTGGGCTAGATGAAGGCAGTTGGACTAAATGATCACTGTAAGTTCCTTCTAACAGAACTGTCCTGTTCTTTTCTATTCTGTTCCTATTTGATTCAGCTCAATTCTATCTGTTTTGATTTTCTCAGTCTTTCTCACTCCAGTAAAACTATTATTGTATTAGCATCTTTCCATTTTACCCCCAATAAGATACTCACTCAGATGCCCATCATAGTATATATTGGCCTTAATTGTTACATCTTAGATGTTAAGAAAGTGTGAAAATCCCAACTCTCATCTGTCTTCCTCACAACCCATGTAGATAGCTTTTTTCAAGATATCTTAAGGGTTTCTATCATGATATGTCCAATGCATTGGAGTAAAATCTTAAATAGTAACACAGACAGCTCACTGGTCTTTCTAAAATGTTATGTAACCAGACAACCTAGGATACAGAAGTAGCAATGCGTATAAGTCTAGAGTTCTGTTATCTACAGATTTTTGAAAAGCACATCTCCCCTTCCAAAAACCTAGTCCCCTTTTCAATCCTCAATTCTGATTCCTTGACCATCTCTATTGCACTAAAAGTACCTTTCCTACCTGAGTCTCTTTTTGATTGCAGTGTCTAGCCACTTTTAAAACAAACCCTGTGTCACGGTTTAGGTTCAAGGCAGCCCCTTAGAACTATAAGAGACTCTCCCCAAAGGGAAGAGAAAGGGAATAAGGGAGAGAGACTTAGCAATTAGAAAAGGAAACTAAAACAGCTTTAATCAAAATGAAATTAATAATAATTAAAAAAATGGAATATATACAAATATATACAAACCCAGTATCGAATCCAACCCCCTGATGGTAAATACATCACTGTCACCACTGATGCTGTGGAGCAGGCACTGGGGGAGTCCCAGACTGGGCCCCGTAGCAGACAGGAGCTGTGTTCAGGATCTGGATTCTGGTACCAGATCCAGGAACACACAGACTGGGTTCGAAGGCGGAACGGACAGAGTCCTCCTTGGGTGCTTCAAGGAATGAACCAAAAGAAGACGTGAGCCAAGCCAAGCAAAGCTGTCAAAGCAGTCCAAGAGGGGAGAAGAGACCAGAGACCCTTCGGATTCTATAGCTCTATAACAAATATGACGTATATGGTATGGCATACCTCATTGGTCAGCTTAGGGTCATGTGTCCTGTCTGCTCCTCCCTGCAGGTGCAGCCTTTCAGTTTCCTGCACCCCCCAATGTGGTACACAAGATCCAGCAGTGGCCTTGGTCTGCACACCAGTCCTTGGTAGTAACTCTAAACATGAGGTGTTATCACTGCTAGAAGCAGACACTGTCTGTGAGAACAGGCTGCTAACTTCAGAAACTGCAGTTAGTTAGAACTGAACTGAAAAGTAAAATCACTGAACAGAATTTGTTCTGTTCTCACTCAAATCAGGACACCCTGTTTGAAGCATAAAGATGTGGGGATCACTCTGAGAAAGACAATGCAGACAAGACTGCACTAGCCTTGGGTTGCTCTTTACAATGTTTCAACAAGATCTGTTCCTCAGAGACCCCCATCTGCTGTCATAGTAACCAGAGGAAGCAATGTATTAGTTTGCTTTTATTCTATAAAAGCATTACTGTAGCAGGCTGCAATTCAGCCTTGTGATTATAACACACATGATGTCAGGGGAACATAGTCATTCTCTCAGAGAGCAATAGAAGCCCCAGTCTGGATAAAAATGCTGTGTAAAGTGGAAATAGCTGATCTGCTGCTTCCATTGACATAAATGCCAGGGACAGGCTTTTCGGTGTACTTTAAAATGATGCTGTAGCCTGTCTTCCTGCTTACTTTGCATTCTAGTGGATCTACCTGCCTAAAAAACCACACAGACCTGAAACTGCAGTCCTCAGCTTCTGCATTGGAAGAACAGTAGGGAGAAGGACAGACTGGTGCAGAGGCTTACTCTAGAAACAAAGAAAAGGAGTGAAGCTTGTGAGTTTCCTAAAACTAAGGTAATTAGCTCAGATTGATTTTCACTGTGAAGTCACAGTTTACAGTGTCACAGACTTGACTAGATTGGAAAAGACCTTTAAGATCATTAAGTCCAGTCATTAAACTTTCCCTAACTAGAATTTCTAAGATAATGCATTAATACCTCCACTCAATCCCATCTCAAATTCTAATAAAAAAAACCCCAAAAAACCTCATCTTGTTAAAAACTGGATTGTCACAAGTTTGTCTAGATTCTCTAGGTTCTCTAGAATCAAGTGTTGGGGTTTTTTTGGTTGATTGCTTTGCATTTTTTATAATCAGATTGGAATACATGTGTACATTCCCTATCAATTTTCAGTGTCATTTAAAGTGCTCTGCTTACTGATATTTTTGAAAATCTTTCCCAAATTCACTTGAAACCTAACTTTTCTTTTTTCTTCCCCCCCCCCCCTCCCCCTCCAAGATTGCTTGGATGGATATTTAACTACATACAGAAAAATATTACTGTGATGATAAACAAAGAAAAGGCATAAATCACAAGAACTGAAGACAATAATTTGGTTATACATTTAGAAAAAAAACCCTGCCTTTCTTCAAGTATTACAAATGTAACCTTCGTCTAAAACATATTCTTTTTCTGCATTCTATGTAGAGGAATCATAGTATAGTTTGAGCTGGACAGGACCTTAAAGATCATCTAGTTCTAACCTCCCTGCCATGGGCAGGGTCACCTTCCACCAGACCAGGCTGCTCAAAGCCCGTTGAACACTTCCAGGGATGAAGCATCCACAACCTCTCTGGGCAACCTTTCCAATGCCTCACCACCCTCATAGTGAAGAAGCTCAGGAGGCTCGAGTGGGTAAATAAATGAGTTACAGGGAAAAAGAGGTCATAGCTTGTATCCCATGCATATATGAGGTTAAACTTATACAGCATCTGGGTCTGTGATACTTCCCTGAAAGCAAAAGGGCAGGGTGAATTATTCAGAAAGAAACCTGTCTGACAGAGTCAGAGCTTTCAATGTTTGGTTTTGACAGAAAATTGCTGGATATTCTTGTCCTGATATAAAACATACCTCAATGCAAGTAGCACTGCACTGTGACCTAGACATCAGAATTGAGAGTCCACTGGGATAGCAGAATTACTTGGTTCTGTCAAGCTGTGCTGAAGTACAGATCTTTTTGTAACTTGTTCAAACTGACCTAAGTTATTTACAATAAAACTTTCTTGCAAAGTATAGGACTCACCATTTTTTGAAGTTCAAGTACCAGTAGTAATCTTACCCCTTGAACTACCCATTATGTTTTCTTCTGGTCTTAGTTTGTAGCTAGACAGGAATGAAGACCAAGGTTTAATGTGGACATAGTATTTTTGCAATTCAAATTTGAGAATGGAACAAAAATTATACTAAAGAGTGTTCATCATCAGCTGTTTAGAGTTGCTTGTAAAAACTTAGTAGCCATGTTTACTTAGTAGGCATGCAAAAAACCTCAGCTTTTACAACTAAAAATGTTCAAAAGTTATAAATCTGGTATGAAACCTTCTTTTCCAAAAAAATCTTCCAACATGAGAGTGTGAAGAACAAGTATTATGAGGAGCAACTGTAGGAACTGGAGTTGTTTAGCCTACAGAAGGCTAACAGAGGCTCTGAGGAGACCTTATCACTCTGTACAACTACCCAAAAGGAGGTTTTAGCGAGATGATGGCCAGTCTCTTCTCCCAGGTAACAAGTGATTTGTGGTGGGCTTGGCAGTACTGGGTTAATGGTTGGACTCAACAATCTTAAAGGTCTTTTCCAACTGAAACTATTCTAAGGTTCCATGATTCTATGAGAATAATGAGCAAAGTTCTAGTAAAAGGAGATATACACTGAGTGGTGTTTGTGGAGTAGATTCAATCATGTGGGGGCACATCAGTTTTCTTAAATGTGTAGAGATCTTGCATGATGCATATGCACAGGGGTGTCTGATAATGTTGCAGTTGTAGGCTTACAGGTGCATGATCTTTGTGCAACTACAAAGGATGCTATCTAGGCCACTAAGAAAGAAGTTGGGATACTGCTGTCATGTGCAGTAAATAACTGTCACCCTGGTTAGTCCACAATACAATGTATAAAACTATTTTTCAAGACATATAATTTATTTTTAATACACACACACACATGTATATTTTTAACTTTGATCCACCTGGAAAGGTATAGTCCAAGATTCATGGGATCTAGATCTAATTAAAAATCATTATTATGTGCTGCTTAAATGTTAAAGTTACTGGACAGATTTACCAAGATAATACTTCAGTTCCTCAGTTATGCATCATATTTATTGATATCAGGACAAAAATGTTGAAGATCACAACTATATTCCACTTTTATTCATTGCTTCTGTTGAGATGAGAATACATTAACAGAGGAAACATTTCTACTAGTATTAATATTAGAAGACATCGGCTTTACACTAATATTTATATCTAATATAAGTAATCAGTGACTATAATGTCATTTCCAGATGTCTCTACATTTTTACTTTGGCAGAGACCCTTTTCTGGAATTATTGTATCTGAAAAGTCCATAAATCATTGACAGGAAATTCACCCTCTAGAGTAATAATTCATCAGAAACAAACAGAACGGTGAAGTGAGGCACTTGTGAGATTCACTATGCAGTCTTCAATTTGCTTGAAAACAGACACTTTTGTTTGTTTGAGTCTTAGTGAATTGAGAAGCACACAAGGCACTATTTCCCTCTGTTACACAGCTATGAGGTAGGAATACATATAATTCCTATTTTTCAGCTTTTTGAAGATAATTACATGTAGAACTCAAAACACAATGATTGTTAGATTGCAAAGGTGTTTTGTTTCAGTGGGAATTTTGACTGTGGCATAAGCGGAGAACTCAATTAGCAATTTTATAATATTCTTTGACATAAAAATCACTTGTTTAAAATAAAAGTTCTGCATGTAATGATCCTATATTTTTGAGGTTTCTTTAATTTTTTTTTTCTTTTTTTTTTCTACCAGAAGTCTTAGTGAAACAAATTATCGTGAAGTTTCAAACTTCCATATGAGTTTAAAGGAATAGTACATGCACTGTCTGGATCCATCCCAACCCAAAGATCATTAGCAAGGCAGCAAATGCTACTGTGAACAAGAAATCACTTTAACAAGTCAGAGATATGAATTTCAGCATTTCAAACCATCAAAGCCTTTTCTCTATTTTTATTTTTTTTTCATACTACAGCTACAGATCTTGATCTAGAGTCAAATGCAAGTGTGATACAATTTCCCTGGCCTCAAGCATAGAAACTTACTAACAGCATTGTGTCCCTATCATGGAATGCAGTATGGGCATGTGTCTGTGTATGGATGTAAGTTGACCCAAAAAAAAAGATCAAACAAGAAAAGTGCTTCTGCAGATATATTTTTCCGATGGCTAAAAGTGTATCTGTCAAAATGTGATCTTCCTGAGCTTTTAATTAAATATTAATATAAAGGGGAAGAAAAGTATCCCACTTAGTTGCTTTCCTCAAGCATCAAATACACAGCATGAATGTGTATGCACAAATTATACTGTTTTCAACAAATAGAGCTCCATAACATGTTTTTTTCTTTTTTTTTTTTTTTTTTAACTGTTCATCTTAAATATGAGCAAATGGAAACAGATGTAGTGGCAATTCTTGTACATCTCATTAGTCTGTATAGTGCTTTGAAGGTTACAAACTCAGTTTCAGATGTCTACTACTCTTATCCTCAACACACATATTCAATTAAAATCCCTTTCATTCCAAGAACAGCTTTCATAAAAAAAATGGATTCAACATGTCATACCATGGGTGCCTTAATCAGAGCTGTAAAAGTGCTAAAACACATATGACATACACCAGTGTTGCCATATGTAAGTTTGCCTCAGTGCCTTTCCAGTTCAGAGATGGTCCTCTAAGTACATGTGAACTACTGAAACTCTCAACTTACAGCATACGAACATTTGAACTGTAACTTCCAATTAATTTGACAGAGGATCCTTAAAGTATAAATAAGTTAACTATTTAGGCAAATTAAAGAAAAAAAAAACCAACCAAACAAAAATCAACAAAAAAAATTCAATACCATGTGACTTTCTTTGGTTAAACTGATAAAAGCATTATTGCCACTATTCAAAACAATTGATCACAAACACTACCTCAAGCCAAATGCAAAGTTGGAGCAAATATGCACACATTCATTTCTATGTTACATAAATTTAGAACTGACTTTGACAGATTTCAAGCTGAGCCTTACTGGCCACAGAACAATCTCAGTTCTGTAAATCCTTATGCATGCAAGATGTGTCACTGAAATCAGCAGGACTCCTCATGTGAGTGCATGTTCTCATTTTCATCAAATATTTGTAGAAGGCAGTTCCTCATTCAGATGCTACATGTGATAAAAACATGTTGGTCCCAGATAGAAAATCCATTCATATGGTAGAGCCTCTGCAGATTTGTTTTGTTCTGTGTAGTGTTTGACAAGCAGCTAACGGACCTAGCAAAATTTACCTCACATTTGAAGTCTCTCAAATTTTCAATGAACTGATGGAAAATAAACCTAAACAAACATATACATGTAAAAAAAAAAAAGTAAAAAAAAGAAAATAAAAATAAAAATAAAATAGGGTTAGGTGGGACACAGGGAGAGGAGGGAGAAGGGGTATTCAGTAACACAGCATCCTGGAGGCTTAGATTTGAATTCTCACTTTCTCTCACCCCCTATACTGGAAAAGCTGTCGAGGCAGCTGTTCCTTGTTGCCTGCCATTTGGTTGCCATTCAGCAATGACCTCTACGTGAATCTGTGGTGGTGTTGATGAGAAAAAAGCTGCAAATCCTCTCTCAGCCCTCAACAATAATAAAGATGGAAGGAAGCTCCCTGGCAGTAGGAGATGATAGAAATTCTATCGCAGAGACCAAATATTATGTATATGTCAGTATTGCATATGTTTACTATTTTATCATGAGTCTTGGTATGTGCTTTTCCTTTAACATCTCTGTCTTAAAGTGATGTGGTTACTTTTCAGCTTCACCTTCCAGTTACAGAGCTCTCCTTTCTGGTTGTACAGAAAAGGTAAAAGTAGGTTTAAACCTGTGAAAATGTAAAAAGTTTAATAGTTCAACTTTTTTTTTTTTTTTACCTAATTTGTGTGAAAACAGCTATAGAAACAAACTATCTCCATTTGTTATTCAAGGTCGCTTCTTGCCCTTAAAAGATGTAGCCTACATATAATTTTTAATATGTTAATGAAGTTGACAAAAGAATTATTATCCTGCTGTTATTTTATGCAAAGAGCAAAAAAAAAAATGTATATCTCCCTGTTATTCCTTCTTGCTCTTTATTTCTTTGTTGTAGGAACAAATGCTCCTTCTAAAGCTAGAGCTCCTATTATTTTTATAGTTTGTGTCATTTTATGTCACTGTATGTAAGGCAGTGTCTTTTTATCAATGTTTCTCAGGAAATGGGCTTATCACCCATCAGAAATACCAATCTCAAATTAGGTTTCAGTAATCCAATATGAATCTGCAGGAATTTAAAAATATTTAAACAAGTTTTGATATCATGCTAGTTTCCAAGGAACATTACATTTGAGGAGATTTTTTCCTGGTTTTGAGAGGTGCTTTAACAGCCCAATAACATGTTACACTTCTCCAGAATACAGTACTATGGAAGTATCTATGCAAAATTCATAAACATGACCTGTTTTATTTTTCTATATAGAATTCAGAAGAAAAGCTTTCTTTTTATGTAAATTATATTAGCTATAAATGGTTGGAATAATGGTAGAATTTCAGTTTAAAAAAATCCCTGTATTTCTAATAAGAACAATTTATAATGGCAAACCCTTGCAATAAATCAAATAACTTGCTTTTTCATTGGAGAAAGAAAGAGACCTCTTTGTTTGGAATGCCTTCAAACATAGGTACATTTTGATGTGCTGTAAATTTGAAAGAGACTATCAGAAAAAAAAAAAAAGCTATCTGAAGCAGCTGCCTTTTGAGAGAAATAATGAGCTTACTTATGCTTAAAAACATTTGGAAGGAACTGTAATAAATAGAGGATTGATCATTGATATTTATTCATGATTATGGGCTGCTGAGAAGATGTACAAGACTGAAAAAAATAGTTGTACACCTTACAGTCCTCTAATAGTTCTAACAATTTAAAGTCCACAGACTAAAGTAAGAGTCAGAATAAAATTAAAAAGAAACTTGTAATTTTCTCAAACATCTAAAGCTATCTTTAAATAATATTTCTATTCTGAATAGAACTATATGAGCAAAGGTAATATTACTATGTAGAATCATTCTAGCAAGTGTTAAGTTAATGTGTACACTACTTTACTGAAATGGTAAAAGAACTGTTGAAAGGGAATATGCTATTAATGATGGTTATTTATTTATATTCCAAATAAGTTCATGTTTGCTAATAAGGATCACAAATATACTAGGCAAAAGAAGATCGGACAGGAAGACATAGAGCTGTTCTAGTCCTTGGACTTATCATGTTGCTTTGCCCTCCTGTCAAAGTAATGATAACAGATTTTTTTCTATAAAACCCAACTCAAAAAAAAAAAAAAAAAAAAAAAAAAAAAAAAAAAAAAA
>JANVCC010000021.1:22818940-22829203 GCA_025345505.1 Todiramphus chloris collaris
AAAAAAAAAAAAAAAAAAAAAAAAAAAAAAAAAAAAAAAAAAAAAACAAAAAAATCCCAAACAAAAAAAACCCCACTCAAATTTATAATATAATCCCTGAGGATCATCTTTAGTATATAGTTTCTGCACTATAAATAATCCTTTTTCCAAGCTGGAAATGTAATAGTACAGCATATGAAACATTACTTTAACTTCCAAATTATTTTTTTATGTTGTTTTTTGGCAAGATATAGTGCAATTGCAGTACAGCTACATCTCAACAGCAGGATAAATTGACTCATCCTTTTTTCCTCCAAGTTTTTTCTAAAGTTTTGGTAGTTTGACAATAATGAGTAAAATTATTTACTGCATTGTTTATAATTTGTGGGCTGATAGCTAAACACAAAGGTTCCAGCTTCAAAAAGCCTTCCTAAAATGTTCTTTTTTAAAAAAATGCAGACACAAGCATCCTTGAAAAAAAAATCAAAACAAAGCTAAGTGCAGTTTGCATGCTTAAAAGAAAATGTATTTTATTTTAAAATAATTGTTTATATATGGATTGAATTTCTGAGAAATGCATGTCTTTGTATTCCAAATACATAAGCAAACAGATACTGTTATATGCATTCATCCTATTTGCTAAATCTCTGTAATTTCTGCTGAAATGCACCTGTTGCATCCTAGGGCACTTCTTCCTCTAATCATTCAGGCATGCAGAAGAAGTCTATGGCTTCCTGCCAGCCCAGATGGAGCATCTTTTTTTCCAAAAGATATTAGAGCTCAAGAGGAACTGTTGCATGCTGAAGTCTCCCTCTGGTTGAAAGTTACTCAGACATAGCGAATCTTGAGGCTAAGCTGGAGTTTCAGGCTACTCTGTATGCTTCAGGCGTTTATTTTGCAAGGGTTTTGCAGACAAGGACAATTCTAGATGGGCATCCTGTGAAACATGAAATGTAAGTATTTTGAGGTCTTAATGCGTTCTTTTTACAGCGGTGCCATGTGAAGAAGTTGCCATCCTCCTGCTTGGCTGTCACACATGAAGAAAGCATCAGACAAGTGCACAGAAATACAGGGGACCGCATCCAGAGCCTTATGTGTCTTTTCATTTAAGAAACTCATTTGAAGACTTTTTGAAAGGCTTGAAGTTCTAGTTTTCTATGTTCTTATGTACACAAATGTTTGAATTTATTCCTCCTGAAAATATTTCAAATGAGATAGTGAAATGACTTCACAGAGATTTCTTTGTGCACATGAGTAGGTACAGTATTAAATGAAATATCCTGAAGTTTAGATAAAATAATTTTTCTGACAATTGAATGAACCATGTAGGTAGTTTACGTATTTGAAAGCCCTAAGAGGTAGCCAATACATTACTGATTTATAAAATTATAGAGGAAGTTCAAAATGGTGGGTGTCTTTAGCTCAAGAAGTCAACTTGGACTAGCTGGGTTAAATTAGAACATGGAGGTATTAATGACAGTGCTTTTGTACAGAAATCTACTGGTTAGGTTTTTGCACAGGAAATGTTGAAAATTGCCAACAAAAGTTGTTTGGTCCAATGGGAAGGACAGAGTCTGATTCATCTGTGTCATCCTGCAGCTAGCTGGAGGGCTATGATCCCTCTCTTTATTTAATTCTGTAACAACTGTTCAACAAAAACAAATTTAACTGAGGGAACAGGCTTTCCAGTCTACTGTTCCTGGCTGAGTGATTTCACCACTGGGCAATGTTTAGGCTTTCCATATCCTCACGACAATCTAATAAAGGAGCAACATCCTGTTGTCTACTATTGTTGGCATGAAACTGAGGGGAATGGAGATAAACCAACTTGCTTGTTATCACAGAATGCATATCCTTAGCAAAACTAAGTGCTTGAATCTAGGTGTCCTAACTCCTGTCATATTAACAGCATCATTCTTCCCCTTCTTAGGGTATCTGAAAACTCATAAAAAAGTATCCAGTACAACCGGAGACTAAACTGATAACATGCTTTAAAAGCTAGTAAAGACTTTTTAAAGATAAAAATGCCACTGTTTTCCAGAGTGAGTCTTTTTCCAGCTGGTGGGAAGACCCTAGAGCAGGTCATGTAAAATTTGTACTAAGGATTTATGCGCTGAATTTCAAACCTGGTTTATTTCAAAAATCATGAGATAATGTCTCCAATTAACATTCAGGATTCTGGGAGATGTTTTAAGAATATCAAACTTGATCCACCTAGGAATTCAAAGATGATGTTTTCTGGGCAACACATATTAATATGTTGTTTTTCTGTTGGGGCCATTAAACAGTAGGAAGATGTCAACAATTCTTCTTGTACTTAAAAAAAAAAAAAAAAAAAAAAAAAAAAATATATATTACAAAACTGGTGAGAGAAAAAATAGCATTGTGAAGACAAGTCAAGTCTGAGTATCTAAGGTGATTTTAGCACCAAAACAAAGCCTTTAAGCAAAAAGATGTTAAGGTTGACATTGTCCCTCTAAGCAAGAAGTGTCCTCATCTAAAACATTTAATCTCACCCATCAAATGACAGTATTTCAAAAATTCTGTGTAGAGGAATTATTTGTCATTTTTTTCCAGACTGTCAGCCTGATGAAAGGGTTTTGTTGTTTTTCAAACAATACTGAGACAGCATTAGCCAAGTTGTTCAAGATGCAAGTATTGTTTGAAGCTTAAAACACCATGAAAAACACCTATTAAAAAAAAAAAAAAAATCTATCTCAATTAATTAATCTTCTGATTATGGGCTTTCAGAATTTGGAGAAAAATTAGGCAAATATATGATCTTAAAGTAAAGTTAAGCTCTTAAATTAAGAACTTTATTACTGCCTTTTTCAATTCCCTTCTGAAGCTCAAATAAAGCCTATATGGAATATCAGGTCTTCAATTTCATTCCTACTGTTGTGTCAGTGAATATCACCAAGAAGAACAACAATTACTTCTATATACCTGCTTTTGCTTTTAAATAATTGTAGAGATTTTTTTTTTTGCATGTTAATCACCGGATACAAGGAAAGAATAGGAGGGAAGAAAAATTAAATAGCTACATGACTCACAATATCCTCTAAAGTAAAACCAGAGGATTTACATTGCAATAGTTTCTCCTGTTGGATAAAGTTTTCAGAATGATCTATAGGTCAAACCCAAAATCTAGTACTCTGTTCTGAAAAATAGACTGCATTGTTCTAGAAGAGATATGTGAGGGAACAGCTACGCCTGATATTTTGTAATATAATGTAATCCCAGAAACATACACAATTTAAGAACACATATTCTATTTTCTGTTTTTCTACACTTGAATAAATCCAAATATTTCTAGAACACATTGGATATTAGTGTATTTAATAATGTAATGGAACCTCTTCATACCATTTATCTTCTCCTGGGGCTCATCTCAGCTTTAATACAAACAATTATTTGTGTATGTGAATGAAGATCCTAGATCTTTTATCAGCACCATTTTCAATCTAAATGAAAATGGACTTTTTTTTTTACTTTTTTTTTTCAGATGTTTGCATGAAGAAAACAAGTCATTAGTTTCTTAAAGTAGCTTTTAACAGCTCTTATAGAGAGAGGGTTAGCAATATGGAAAGCAAAAGGGAGAGAGAGACTTTGTTTCTGACAATGCTTCAGCAGACTGTTTAGTGTAATGCACTGCTAATTTTATATGATTACATTGAGTGATAGGACACCACACTGAAAGAAAAGTGGATACTGTACCTCTTACCTTGATTTCTCTAAAGACAAGGCGCTGGTAGGTGGCAGATGCCCCAGCAACAACACAACTATTTGATCTCAGTTCTAGGTATGCTGGAGGATACTGCTAATCATCTTATTATACAGGACATATTAGAGAAATCAGAGACATGAACTGCAAATTTAGCTATATGATGGCTTAAATCAAAGAATCTCAGAATAAAAGAATGGTTGAGGTCAGAAGAGACATCAGAAGGTCATATGGTCCAATGCCCCTGCTCAAGAAAGGGCAACTAAAAGCCAGTTTCCCAGGACTGTGTTCAGGTGGATTTTGAATTTCTTTAAGGATGGAGACTCCACAACCTCTCTGGGAAACCTGTGTCAGTGCTCAGTCACTCTCATAGTAAGATAGTCTTCACTGATGCTCAGACAAAACCTCCTGTGTTTCAGTTTATGCTCATTGACTCTGGTCCTGTCACTGGTCACCACTGAAAAAAAGCCTTACTCCTTCTTCTTTAACCCTTCCTTCAAGTATTTTTGCATATTGATGAGATTCCCCCTGAGCCTTCTCTTCTCCAGGTTAAACAGTCTCAGCTCTCTCAACATCTCCATGTCTAACAGGCATTCCCATCCCTTAACCACCTTGGTGGTCCTTCATTGGACTCTTTCCAGTATGTTCATCTCTCTCTTGCACTGAGAAGCCCAGGACTGGATAAAAGACTCCAGGTGTGGCCTCGTCTGTGTTAAGTACTGGAGAAAAATAATCTCCCTTTTGCTGGCATCACTTTATCTCATGCAGTCCAAGATACCATTAATCTTCTTTGCAACAAGGACACATTGGTGATGTTCATCAGGATCCCCAGGTTCCTTTCTGACAAGCTGCTTTCCAGCTGACTATCCCTAGCTCATTGTAGTGGGTCTGGCTGAGCTGCTTTTCCCTATACAGACCTTATGCTGCAGTACTGGAAGCTGCAGGGTGTTGATAACACAACCGTGTTATGACTGACAGTGCCCACATGGCACAGGAGGGTGGGGGGGCAAGACAGGGGAGGGGCTACAGCCGACCTGAGCTGACCAGTGGGATATTCCATACCATATGACGTCAGCTCAACTATAAAAGGAGAGGGCAGGAGGAGAATGAGGGGGGCATTCAACTTGTCCTCTGAACAACACATATTTGTGCTGGAGTCCTGCTTCCTGGACTCAGCCCGACATGAGCCTCTGGATGGGAAGTAGAGAATAACATCTTTGTCTATCATAACCCATGGTTCTTTTTTTTTTTTTTTTTAATGTTATTCTTTCCCCGCATGCTGTGCTGATGGAGGCTGGGGAGAGTGATAGAAGGTCTTGGTGTGCCCCTGGTGCCCAGCCAGGATAAACCAACAACACTCATGTTAATGTATGGCATTTTTAATTCCTGGGCAGAGGACATTACACGTCTCCTTGTGAACCTCATGAGATTCCTGACAGTCCATTTCTCCAGCCTGTCAAGGTCCCTCTAGGTTGCAGCATGACCTCCTAGCATATCAGTCACTTGACTGAAGATGTCAAACAGGACTGGATCCAGTACTGACCCTTGGGTTACACCACTAGCTACCAGCCTACAGATAGACATTGAACTACTAATCACCACTCTCCAGTCCACTTTTAAACCCACCTCACTGTCTGCTCATCCATCCAATGCATCAACATCTTATCTGAAGATTACCTCCTCCAAGCTCAAGAGAAGTCAATCCCAATGGACTGATCCCAATGAAGATCTTACAGGAAACAGTGGCAAAGGCCTTACAGAAGTTCAGGTAGCCAATACCCAATGCTACCCCTTCATCTACCAGGCCAGTCGTTTCATCACAGAAGTTCTATTCAGTTGGTCAACCATGACTTCACTGAATGATTATTTTGTCATTCATGGGCCTGGAACAGTTTCTGGGATTAACTTCTCTATCACATTCCCAGGGATCAACATGAGGCTGACTCCCCTGTAGTTCCCTAGGTCCTTCTTCTAGACCTTCTTGCAGATAGAAGTGACACTTTCTTTCTTGCAGGCTTTCCTCTAGTCATTGGGCAGTTGTTTCAGTTGCCATGATTGATCAAAGATTGTTGAGGGTGGTCTTGCAATGACATCTTCCAGCTCCCTCAACACTTGTGAGTACATCCCATCAGAGCCCCTGAATTTATGTCTAGGTTGCTTAAATATTCCTGACCTGATCCACCAGCAGTATATCCTCCTTACTCTAGCTTTTCTCCCATGTCTCTAGGAACTGAGACTTCTGAAGACACCTTTCACTACTGAAGACTGAGGCAAATAAGGTTTTTTTCCATGTCCTGTGTAACCAGGTCCTCTGTCTTATTGAGCAATGGGCCCTCATTTTCTCTAGTCTTCCTGTTGTCACCTATGTACTTGTTGAAGTCCTTTGGTGGTCTTTGACTTCCCTGTTCATTTGGGCTTTGTGTTTCCTAGCTTCATCCATAGATTCTTAGACAATGTTTCTTTATTCGTCTGAGGGTTCTCATCCTTGCTCCTACTCTTTTTGTGTGTGAGTTTGGCTGGGAGCTATTTCTTCATCCATGCAGGCCTCCTCACATTTTTTGCCTGACATCATATTAGTTTGAATGCACCCCTCCTGAGCTTCAGGGCTGTGATCTTTGAATATTAACCAGCTTTCTTGGCCTGCCCTTCCCTCCAGGATCTCATTCTGTGGGATTTTTCCAACCAGATCTTCAAAAATGTCAAAGTCTGCTTCCCTGAAGTCCATGGTACTTTTCACCCTCCTCCTTTCCTTCAGGACCCTGAATTCTACCACCTCACGGGCACTGCAGCAAAGACTGCCTTTGACCTTCACATTCACAACAAGCCCCTCCTTGTTCATGAGTATGAGGTCCAGTAGAGCACCTCTTCTTCTCAGCTCCTCTATCACTTGCAGGAAAAATTTATCACCACTGCACTCCAGAAACCTCCTGGATTGCTTCTGCCCTGCCCTATTGTCCCTCCAGCAGATATCTAGGTGGTAGAAGTCCCCCCATGAAGATGAGGACCTGAGAATGTCAGGCTGTTCCTTTCTGTCTGCAGAGGTCCTTATCTACTCATTCTTCCTGGTCAGATATTTCATAGTAGACACTCACTATAATGTCACCTTTGCCTGTCTTCTTTTTAGTTACAACCCATAATCTCTCCCTCAGCTCCTTTTGTATCCCTAAGTAGATCTCTGTGTACTCTAGCTGCTCTCTCACATGAAGCGGGCAAGTCCCCTTCCTTGTATCCCAAGCCTGTCCTTCCTAAAGAGCCTGTATCCCCCCCAGGTGCAACACTCCAAATATGGAAGACATCCTACCAGTTTTCTTTTTCCATCAAGGTCATAGACCTGCAACTGCAAGGAGTCAAAAGCCAGATAAATGATTTTTGTCTTGACTTAGTAAGATCAAAGCATGATTAAAGTTTCTAGATGTCACTATAATGGAGGTGGAGTATTAACTTCTAAAACAACACACACTCTTACAAATCAACACTTAGAAATTTGTGCTGTAGCTACAATATTTTGGACAACAGCAACGTAAATTCTGAAAATAAGAAATGTTATTCAACTTCAGGTTGGATGTAAAACCTTTTTGTTCCTCCTATCTCTGAATTTCTACATGCGTTTCATAATACCATTATTTTACATTATTAGATGCTGATTAAACTGGAAGGGAGACACTTGGGGAAAAAAGGAAGTAGGCATGTTTTTTTCAAATGTTCTTCAGGTCTGAAAAGAAAGAACCAAACTTGATACTATATAAATACTGGGAACAGTTGCCATGAAATTCAGTTCATTATGGTGACTGATCGTTTTGATAGAAAAGTGTAATTAACATTTTGAGTCAACTCACATTAGCAAGGAAAAAAGTAAAAGATAAGGCCAGTGGGTAAAAGATGTAATTTCATGGCACTATTTTTCCAGGAAGGACAGTTTATAAGTTCCCCATCTTGGTGCTGTCTGTGCCCCTCCACAATTGTAGCTGAGTGAAACTGTAGGGGTCAAAATGGTATCTTATTCCCAGCACAGGTAATTTTGGTGAGCCAGTTTACAGCTGCTGCTCAATCTGTTGTGCAGGTGAGCTATGATCAAAGGGAGGAAATATCATGGATACTCCAAAATGACTTTGAAAGAAAAGCCATTGTCTTATGAAACTACACCCTGGGGGAAAGAGAGAGATGTAACTGATTCTTGTGGAATAATGAGCATTAGCAGAAGGTGAAGGTGAAAAAATTGTAATGAACCATAAACTGATACCACATAGAAGTCCACTAAGGAAGTCAGATTTAAAATGTTTTCTTTTCCCACATAGAAGCTAACCCAGAATTTTTATTCCTAGACAATTATAGATACAAGAGCATAATTGTCAAAACGGCATTTTATTGGAAACGTAATACATTATAAAGATAGTTGCCCTTCAAAAAACCCCAAAATTCCAGTGATATATTAATTCTCAGTGTCTGTTGCTGTACAATATTCAGGTTTTGGAGAGGAAGCAGAGAAATTTGATAGATCAGTCTTTATATTGATAGAACAGTCTCTATGTATACCATTCATTTTATTGACTGATTGCTTCCTTCTATTTCCACGGAAGTTATGATACAAGCATCTATAATGAGCTGTTAGAAATAATTTATTTTGCTTAAATTTCTTTACTTCCCCAAGTTGCATAAAAATGATATCTCATCATTGAGCAGTATTTCATGTTTAAGTTAAATCTTTAGTTTAGTATGGTTGATGGAACTCTACATTAGCATTCTGACTTTCAGATAATTTGCAAGGCGTGTTCTCTGAAGTGGGCAGTGTGTGTACAGTCAATATAATGTGTTTCTATGCATGAATCTCAGGCTGTGTTTGCACTGCACCTTTCTTGAATAAATTTATTTTGCTTTAAAACATTAAGGAAAATTATTTTTGATTCTCTGTGAATTTTGGATTAGAGAATAAGTACCTTCATATATTTTCTAAATTTACTTTTATTATATTGCAAATTTAAAAGGAAAGGAAATCAAATAAAAAATAAAGGGGAGGAGAAAAATATGATTTTTTTTTTTTTTTTTTTTTTTTTTTTCCTAAATGAGTACTATTGTAAAAATGCAAGACCTTGTGAAGAAGTATTGCATTACAGTCTTCAGTTACATTGTACAAACCTTTTTGTTCTTTTAACTGATATCTATTTGGGGTCATATAATATAAAATTGTTAAGCAGATAGTCTTAGACTACAGTTGAAAAATGGTATAATTCATAATTATCACTTGTTTTATTGAAGTCCTTTTCTCTGCAGTATCTCTGTTTCTCTGTATCTGGAATGAAACAATTTAGAAAAAAAAAGTTTGTCTTGCTGCAAATTGCAGTTCACCTTATTAACAAATTGCCATCTAAATCAGTGGAAGTAATAAAAACATTAAAGTGAAACCACATGTGTTTCTGCCTTTTATAAAATCATATTCTTCATTAGGGATAATGATTCTTCTGTTAATTTGATTATGTCTCTTAGAGTTAGTATTCTCTGTGATCCAAAACTCGCAGGTGGTATCAATGTGTTTGCAGAATGACAGCTTGTGGCAGTATCAGATGGGAAAAAGGACTGTGGTAATCACCATCAACATAGTCTAAAAGCATGAGAGGAACTGTTCAAGCACTTTAACATAACATTAAATCCCATTCCAGTGTTCTAATATGTTACCAAGCACTATTTAGTATACAAATATACAGGTAGCCTCAGGGGTTTTTCTCAGTTTTGTAAATAAATGAGGTTTCAGTCTGCATTCTAGGTGCTAAAAGATATACAATTTTAACACATTCTTATGACAAGTGTTTTCATATTTTCACATTTTCCTTACTGCAGGTTTTGAATGAAATTAAATTAGTCATTAGTCATACTGTTAGCCTGGACTGCCTGCTGCCATTGCAATTATACAAATGGTTGCTTTTATTTCATTGTAGCACCTGTATTCTTGGATGCACTGACCTTTTCCAGTCTGAAAACTAAACAGTCTGCATGGTAATGGAAAGACCATATGCAATGAATAAATATTTATTCATGGAGAATGTAATGTTTAAATTAGAATGGAAAGGTCTCCTAGAACTAAACATTATTCAATCATAAAAGGACAAAATAAATATCCAAATTAGTCTTAGACTTAACAGGCTTTCCGTGTCAAACAGAAAGATTTCAGCTTAAAACAGAGTAATAGTCAAGGGAGGCTAAAATATTTTGATTCTTGTTTGGTCCTGCATGACTAGATTCTCCTTATGCATTCCTCAGTTTACATCAGAATTAGTGGGTTTATATCATTAGTACTAGCAATTGTTTGTTTCTCACAACAATAACATCCTGTTGAAGGAATTTCCCAAGCACAGGACTGGTGCCTGGAAATGAAGATCCTTTCTTGTGTCACTCCTGCACAGTTAGGTTGAAAGTAAGGGTGCACGACAGAGAATAGTTGTGCTACCATGTATTAAGACGTCTACTGTAAAGCAGTAATTGACAGTGAAGAAATTTTGAGTCACCCTCAAAGAAAAAGAAGAAAAGAAAAGAAAGAAAAAGAAAAAAAAAAAGAAAAAAAAAGGAAA
>JANVCC010000021.1:22829303-22890666 GCA_025345505.1 Todiramphus chloris collaris
AAGAAAAGAAAAGAAAAGAAAGGAAAAGAAAAGAAAAGAAAAGAAAAGAAAAGAAAAGAAAAGAAAAGAAAAGAAAAGAAAAGAAAAGAAAAGAAGATATAAGATATCTAGAAGATGTAAGTGAGCACATGCTTCCTGACCATGCAGGATTTCTCCATTTAACTTCACTAGATCATTGTGGTAGACTAAACTATACATTCCTTCACCACAGAGGTCGGCTGTTGGTTCTCTATGGCATTGTTGCCAGAAAATTGAAGAATCTAGCTTATTCAAATATGACACTTTAATTTGAGAGTTGTATGATATATTTTATCTCTTTTCCTCTGAACAAAATCACACTGCCAGCATTATTTTCATAAACGAATTCATAAAAGCGCATTCTGCTCTGCCTATCTGGACTCCTACCACTTTATTCCATAGTCCACAAAGAATTTCAAGCCTATCAGATCAACCCAGCCTCAACAATTTGGTTGGGTTTTTTTCATTTTGTTTGGTTTGTTTGTTTTTGTTTTGTTTGTTTTTTGTTTTGTTTTGTTTTTTTATTGTTGTTTTAGTATTGTTACCTGCCTTCCATCTCTATAGCCATTTTGAAAATTAGCCTTGCTTACCCTGGATAATTTCTAAAAGAAGAGACTTCCCCCCAGACTAGCAAACTATGGCCACAAAAGGAAAGAAAAGGAGGAAATGAAGATGTATAAATCCTTTTTCATCTCCACCTGTATCTCATAGATTTAAAACAGCACTCTTTTATGGAAGAAAAGGAGCACTCCTTACAATGCTATTTATCTACTCCTTCTTTTCCTCCCCCAAAAGGTAAAATGACATGCATATTTTGTGCAAACTCCAAAAGCTCCTCTAGAGCTTTTTATGCAGGGTATGTTCTGTACAGCCCTGTTTCTAAGTGACATGTTTTCCATCAGCCAGCAAGTATTGTCCTTCCTAATGTCCAAATCTGACAGTATCAAAGGGCTGACCAGAGAAAAAACACATTGACTACTTCTCCTTGAGTTAAAGCTAGAATTTATTACATTTCCTTGTGAAAAAAAAATATACTGTCATGGATAACATGGATAAGTTCTTCATTCAGTTCCACTGCAGGCCTCTAGTCTCAATTAATTCCATCACAGTACAGAATTCCTCTCAGACACATCATCAGTAATTTCTAATTTCACTGACCTGTAAGATACATAGCACTTATGAAAAGGTAAACCTAATGATGAATTTGAAAAGACCTACCAGAAAGAGGCAGTAGACTTAGAAGCACAGAAAGCTGTTGCAGAGTTTTTATGACTTTAATATTTGTATTCAGAGTGGACTCAGATTTTGTTGAATTTCCTGAGTTTCAGGAGGTTTGTTTTTTTTGTATCACATCTGTTGTTGACTGATTGTTTATTTAATTATCAATTCTATTTGGTATCCAGACATCACTGCACATGTTGGCACAATGCTAATCAATATATAGAACCTTATTTGACAATTTTAACTAAGGCTGAACAGTACTTACACATGCAGTCAAAAATCAGGCGATCATAAAATAGCACAAGTAAAGACTGTAAAATAGAATCCCTGATATTGATTTATGCAGAACAGTACTTGTTTCTGTGTACTATTAATTTTTTTCCATTGCTTTATTTTGATTGGTGGATGTGAAACTATTGAGTCAATTATAGCTTGTCTTTACTGCTCTAATTGCTTTTATACTGTCTCAGGAGAGTTTGTGCACTTGTGTAAACATGTAAAACACATCCAAAAAAGAAGTGAATGAGCATTTGGAAATAAAAAAAAATTCTCATTAAATCACTGTAGTGGAAAATTGAGATGAAGGAGAAGGAAACAGTCTATTTTTGTAATTTATCTCTCCTGTTCTCTTAATTATATCAAAATTCGTAATGACTTGGACAATTCAAGGTTTAAGATGATGCTTAGAAGAGGCTGTTAAATTCTTCTCATAAATAGCATAACTCAGCTTTGGAAGTTTGTGGAACAGCATTTTCATTTGTGGAGCATTCTGGGTGCATTACTGGGCAAAAGTTAATCTTCTATAACTTCACTACATCTCTTTAGAAGGGAATGTTTTATATAACAGAAAATACTGAGGTCTTGAAATGAACAGTTATTGTTATTTAGGTCATTAAACCCAGAAGAATCTCTTAACTGAAACAGCTCGGGTCAGGGGTCCCTACTAAAGGAATTATTTTACACTTTTGATTTAACACTCATTAAATTACATGTGTTGCAGAACTGGAAAAAGGAATGCGCAGAATGGTGTCCTCATTATTAATCGGCATCCGACCCCCCCCCCCCCCTTTTTTTTTTCCCCTTCTTCTGAATACACTGGTTTAATGCTACAAAGTACATTTAGTAGTTCTGAAGTCCCATGTTGAGGTTTTCTGTTGCTTCTCCTTCCTCTTTCTGTTGCTTCTTGTAAGAACACAAGGACAGGTTTAGCAGTTGAACAGGTCCTGCATGCATTCAAACATAATGGGAAAAATCCTGCCCTGAGATTTGCCATGTAGGCAGTGAAATCCACATCATGTGACTGCTTGGGATGAGAGTTGTGAAAAAATCATCCCATCAGGGAGTGCAGAATCAGCCATTTCTGTCCCTGTCCTTGTAGTGGTTGGTGGGAAGGGTGGAAGCTGTCTCTGCTTAGGGACATGGTTTAGTGGTGCCCTGGCAGTGCTGGGTTAACGGTTGGACTTGATGGTCTTTAAGGTCTCTTCCAACCAGAAGGATTCTATGGCTCTGTGAAAGGACAGCAGAGGCCCAGGCTGCATTTTCCTCTCTGATTAATGCTGGGAAGGAAGGGAGGTTGCCAGGTTACTGGCCTCTGGCTCTTTCACAGCTGCAGCACTTTGTCATTCTGGTGCCCTGACCTTTAAGTGTAGCAGGAATTCCAGGAGCATGCCCAGGCAACAGGACAGGTTCTAATTAATGTCTATAAATACCTGAGGGCTGGGCATCAAGAAGAGAGGGATAGCCTCTTTTCACTTGTGCCTTGTGATAGGATGAGGGGCAATGGATTCAAGCTCAAACACAGGAATTCTACCTCAACATAAGGAAAAACTTTACTATAAGAGTTACAGAGAACTGGAACAGACTCCCCAGAGAGGCTGTGGAGTGTCCTTCTTTGTAGACTTTCAAGACCTGTCTGGATGCATTTCTGAGTGACCTGCTCTAGTTTTGTCCTGCTCTGGCAGGGGGGTTGGACTCGATGATCTTTGGAGATCCCTTCCAACCCCTAATATCATTTTGTGATTCTGTGATTCTGGTTCTTCAGGGACTGAAAGCTATGCATTCAATCCAGAAGGCCTAAGAGTTGAGTCCTTCTGAGACAACTCTGGAATCACAATGTTCACACTTCCCAAGTCTTTAGACCTTGTCACCCCCATATTTAAGCTTTAAATCAGTCTTTAAGGCTGACTATTTCTAGAAAATTCTGCATAAACTTTCTAGTCCTGGCAGCAGGAACTTCTCTACAGCCAAGGGATGGACACAGAGGTCACAGGCAAAGGGGAAGAAAGCTCTATCTTCTGTCTCCCGGTGTGAAGATAGTCTCTTTAAAGAGACCTGATATGGTAACTATTAACTCCAGAGCCCAAAGTTCAATGTCCTTTCTTCTTATCAAACTGCTTCTGATGGAAGGGCAGAATTAAAATCATCCATGCTGTTTGACTGAGTGAGACACTGTTAATTAATATAGTCCTGCTTAAAGGCTGGACAATGACCTCACAGCTAGTCCATTTATTTCTAGTTCCTGTCCAACCAACTACTAGAAACTTGTGTGCAGATGACAAGCGGTTTCATAACAATGACTCCACAGAAAAAATATTGACATGTTCCCTTGGGTAATCCATACTTGTATGGACTTTTTTTGTCAATTTAGTTTATTAGTAACATATAAAAATAAGAAACAACATTTAACAAAGTTTACCACTACAATCTTAAAAGCAAAATTTACAGAGGTAAAACTGTAACTTTCAGCATGTAAAAATAAGTTTACTTTCTCATACATTCACCCTAATTTGGCTAAAAATTGATCTTCTAGATATTTAACAATGGATACATCTTTTGCATTAAAGCAATATTTTTTATTGAATCAATTCTTATCTGTAAGATTCTCAATCTGAATACAAAACTGAACTGAACACAAACCCCCCTGTCCATTTACATCATCTTTATATGATGATAAATGGATGTGCTGGGCTTGTGTCTGTCAGGGTTTTGGCAGTGTGGGAGAGGGCTACTGGTGTGCCTCCTGTAAGTAGTTTTAAGAATATCCCTCAGCTACAAGTTGGACCCACCTCTTGCCAAGACTAAACCAGTCAGTGTGTCTGTGAGAAAATATTTAGGAGAGGATAAACATATTGGACAAGTTCCTTTGTTTTGGGGGTTCTTTTGTTTAAGAGAGGGAGAGACAACCATCTGGACACCAAGGCCAGTGAGAAGGTGCTTCTGGAGCAGCTGTTCCCCTTCACCCAGTGGTGTGATGGCAAGCTGAGCCTTTCCCGTCCTTAGAGATCAACGGTGGAGCAGAATCCTATCTACAGCCCATGATGGACCCCACAGTAGAGCAGGAGCCTATGCCCAAAGAAGGTTGTGGCTTTGAGGGAGGCTCATACTGGAGTGGTCCATCACTGGGAAGATTGACCCTGTGGAAGAGGACTGTTTCCTGTGGGAGAGAAACCATGTTATAGCACGGTAGAACTGTGAGAAGTTTTCCCCCAGGAGAGGAGGAAGCAGCAGGAACAACATGGGATGGACTTGGACTGACCATTACCCCTGTTCTCTGCCCCCTTGCACCACTTGGGGGAGGAGGTAGAGAATCAGGAGCAGAGCTGATCCCAGGAAGAGGGGAGGGATTGGGACAAGGTTTTTTGTTTTAAAGATCCAGTTGTGTCTCTCACGTCCTACTCTTTCAATTGGTAAATTGGTAGTGGTTTTGTTCTTTAAATTAAATTGATTTTGTTTCCTCAGGTCAAGTCTGTCTTTTGCCCATGACCATAACTGGTGAGTGTGCCCTCTCTGTCCTTTGTCTCAACCACCTGAGACTTTTGTTTTATTTTCTCCTCCTCATCCCATGGGCTTTAAACATGATAATGGATGACTACACCTTATTCATTTCCACGCATCCTGCTCTCTAAAATGTCTGTTAAAAGTTGGGAATTAATTATCATCTCCAAGATGGTGTAAAGCAGCATCCATAAGTGATCCAAGCACTGTGTTGTATGTGAAGATAGCAGCAGAAGCAGCTCTGTGCAGGTCTATGGCTTACATGCCATTAATGTTATGTATAACAGTTTAAGAACCTTTGTCTTGTATGTTTCATGTTTTGCTCAGTCATAATAATGAAAAAAAACCCTATTACAATATTGAAAAAAAAAACCCAAAAGAAATATTAAAATGCAATATCCTTTTTATTCTTTTGTTCCAATAATTACAGTGTATGATCTAAAGGGTGCATAATTTGTAGTCTGAATCGGTTTGGCTTATATTTTTTTTTTTTGGTTACTGATTCTTGGGATGATTCAAGAACAAGATTCTCTATCCTTTGAAACCTTCGTTTCAAGATTACTTTTCCTTTCTAGAAGGCTTGCAGGAGTCAAACAAGCTTCAGAGTTCAAAAGCTGTGAAAGAAATTTGGTCTCCTATGATGTGTAGGTGATCGCATCAGATTGAGATTCTGTGACCTTTAAACAGACAAGTCCCATCTATTCAAGTAAAAGGATTACAGTTGTGCTTTTCTGCAGAAAAGACGAAAGAAGAAAAATTATAAAAGGATTGTTCTTTTATTTTCTTTGGGTACAATAAAACCTGTCTACTTCTGGGTGGATCTTTTACATTCAGTTGGGAGAAATTAAAACCCTTTGTCCAATGATTATACAGGGAAGTTGGGGAATTGTCTCAGAGACAGGCTCCATTTGGTCACACAAAAATCCTGCTTATGCACCTGATGAATTCCTTGTTCAGTTAGTGCTTACACAATTATAATAAACAAAAATGATCTTTGAAATAACATGCAAGTTATATATGCAAAAGTTGACTATTTATCTTAAGCCCAGCTGTTATTCAAATTTACCAGCATGGGTTCAATAGCCATGGCCATCATCGTCCAGCTAGGCACTGCACATCTTACTGAGGAGGCTCAGAGATTCCTCATACCGACTCCAAAGTTTTATTTTGACTTAACTAAAGAGAAGTTCTTAACTTAGTACCTTGTCACATCTAGCACTTCTATTGACATGTATGTTGTACAAAATACTTGTAAGCTTTTCTTTTAGTCTCAAAAGTAACAAAAAGAAAATAGTTACATTTAATTGAAAATTCACTGAAACAAAGAAAAGTCATAAAGTCAGTTATAAAAAAAGGTAACTTGCATAAGAAATATTCTAAAATGATGGAGATTAGGACTTACAGGAGTTTCATAAACTCTAATTTTCTGAGAACAGAAATATAATATACCATGTACCCTTTTGAAGATAGAGATGGAGGTGATTTGTACCTTAAAACTCTATTCTTGAAAAAAAAGAAGTATGACAGAAAATTAAGATCATTGAGTGAGCATACTTTTGCTGTTTCTCTTCAAAATATGCGTATTTTTACTTTTTCTTAAAATGTTTACAGCACAGAAGTGTTTTTAGAAATTCAGAACTCTTATCCATCTTCAAAGTCACATTAGATGCAATTTATTCCTGCATGGAAACCTGTAGGTGGTTTAGAAGACTGTGACATACTCCTATTCATGATATTTATGTCACATTTCCTTTATATCTTTTCCCCTAACATCATTATATTTGAATCACACAAGTAAATATGTTCATCCTGAATAGAAGTGCTTCGAAAAAGTCTTATGAGACAGATAGCAACAGAACATCAAATTTTAAAACAACTGATATAATAATTTCTTTAACAACAAATATCAGCGGTTAAAGTGGTAATTATAAGAGATGTTGCCAAATATAAGGTTTGCCACGATGAATCTAAATGGTTTAATATTGACATGGGGACTCTATAATGAGTAGTGTTGTTTTTCTCCTATGAGCCATAGAGGAAGAATTTGGATGTATAAGACAAACCTTAGTAAGCAAACTTGTCATTTTAATTCAGTAGATCAGAGAATCATTAGATCTTCTGGTAGATTCAAATAGAGATTTTGCCTTTGCTGCATTTTCCTGTTCATTTGATGATATTGTAAATTACTGGACAGCGGGTAAAATATGTCCAATGGCTGTAATACGAGGACCATGTGTACATTTTGTCTTCAGTTGAGTAGGAAAAGCCCAAAAGCTTTTCTTCAATTTCCTGTAATTAACCTTGCCAGGCAGACCATGAAGAAAAGTAAATAGGCAATCTGCAGTTAAGTGTGCAGTTACCCTTCTATAGGGTCATATGTTGAATTTATGGAAAGAACAATTACTCAACACTCAGTGAATATTGTTCAAGATATTGTAATCAGGAAGAAGATAGAGAAGAAATAAGTATGATCAATGTATGCAGGCTTTGATTAAAGTGTCACGAGTACGCATACACCCCGATGTTTTTCCCATATTCTCAGGTAAGCATGCATCTATTAGCAGTATCCTTCAATTTTATTCCCATCTAGAGAATATAAACTCACAAAATCAAAATGTGAGGTGACATCATCATTATCTAAGAACTTATATAAAAACAAACCTCAGGCCATATGTAAAAGGGCCCTGGACATATATACTGGTTTAGAAGTCCCCAACAACAATCTGCCTCACAGACAAGAGGTGGGGGGTCAGGGTCACACATGTGCAGAGAGGCTATGCTACGTATATGAGAAACAGGGTTCTTGTAGTGAGTCTGTCTGAGCTGCTTTTCCCCATCCAGCCCTCATGCTGCAGTACTGGGAGCTGGAGGGTGTTGATAACACACCTGTGTTACGACTGCCAGTGCTCACACTGCACCAGAGGCTGGGGGGGCAAGATGGGGGAGGGGATACAGCCGACCTGAGATGACCAGTGGGATATTCCATACCATATAACATCAGCTCAACTATAAAGGGAGAGGGCAGGAGGAGGATGGAGCATTTGGCTTGTCCTCTGAGCAACCAATACGTGTTCTGTAGCCCTGCTTCCTGGACTCGGCCAGACATCGCCTGCAGACAGGAAGTAGAGAATAACAACTTTATCTATCATAACCCACGTTCTTTTGTTTTCATCTTATTCTCTCCCTTCATGCACTGCTGATGGAGGTTGGGGAGAGTGATAGAAGATCTTGGTGGGCCCCTGGTGCCCAGCCAGGGTAAACCCACCACAGTTCTTCATGGCAACATCTATGTCAATATATTGTGGAGACTAAAACTAGTAGATCTGTAGTAAAGAATTGTAGATGCTGAAATCTTTATTTGACACAATGTAAAAATTTTGTCTCTTTTTTTTTTTTCCAAGTTTTTTTTTTTTTTTTTTAACTTTACACAAGTTAGTCTGATGCCCATTTGTAACTAGTGTTCATTAAACACACTCTTGGGAAAGCCTTACAACTCACTTTCATCCAAATGAAATTCTGTTCTTGAGTTCTGAGATCTCCCCACATTATCATCTGATGTGAACAAAACCTGTATTATGGGGGTGAACCATAATACCTGCGGGGACCTAAACTCTTATAAAATCATGCTGCAGCTTAATAACCAAATTAAAGGAGGGTTACATGACAGCCAGGGTTCATCCAGCCTTAATTCCATCTTTAGCATTGTGGTTACTGCTAAATAGCATCTAGGTAAGACTATTTCTGGTAGCAATTATGATAGGAATTATAGGAATGTTGGCTGGATGGGACCTTTGGACTTTGTGTTATGAGTTACATTTTAACCCTCTAGACCACTGGGGTAGCAGCAGTTATGGTGCAAAACACTTTATACAAGTTTTCAGTGCTTTACAGAAAAAATAGCCTTAGACATCCAATTCTCAGGAAAGAGGTAAGACACCTAGTTCTTCAAATTATTTTTTAAGAAAGAGAAGAATCAAGTTAAGCTTGGATTCCTTTTCACTGCATTAGGCTGCAAGTTGATATAGAGGGAGAACTGTTTCCCACTAAAGCTCCTGTACCCTTTTATAGCCTGTATACAGATATATAGAGAGAGATAAAGACAGGATAATTGCAATATGCTATGCACATGTAATTTAATTCAATTCTCATATAACTATTCCAGACAATTTATAATCAGAATAGAAAATCAGAAATTCTCAAGATATCACTTATTTAATCTGAAAGCAGTCATGACAAAAATTTCAGTCAAATTTTTGTATCTGAGGAAGTGACTGCTGGGATATAAGCAACTCTACAATTAATTTTATTTAAAGTAATTGTGTGACTGCTAAAGTCAGTGGAAAACACTCAGCCATGCAGATACCCCATTAACCTTATACTCCTTCTGGATGCTTGGCTGGCCTAGAGATAACATTGCAGATTTTGCACTCCTGATTCATCTGGTGCCTTTGCTGTCTGAATCTCCAGATAGCAGCTACATCCACACACCCAAGCCAAGCCCAGATAGACCATTTTAATGTGTTCTTTATTCTCTTCCCTCCTCAGCCCATGTGGCAGCCTCAGCCCATGTGGTAAACTTCTGGAACGACCTGCAGTGTGTGATTTCCTGTGTGATTTCCTTTCTCTTCCTGGGAAAAGATAGAAGAGGTTGGTAATCCTTTTTCTAGCAACCCCACAGTTCCTAGCAAGACACGTGCAGAAAGAGTAGCCCTTGCTTCATAAAGGAGTTTTTTATTCTTCATGCTTTTACATGTTCACTAGAATGTAATTGATAAATTCACCAAAGTCTTCCAGCTTGATCATGTTTTATCCTTGTAGCAGCTTTGATGTGTCTGTCACGTGAATATCCACTCATACAAAGGAATTCCTCAACAAAAGAGGAGAATGGAAGGAGGAGGGGAAAAAAAAAAAAAAAAAAAAAAGACCATTTAGAACTAAAGAAATCAAGTCATAAGAGTATGGAAGGAGGAAAAGAAAACATTTAGTTGCTTATACAACACAGTCCTTAGGTTTATGAGTATAAATATCCCAGCAATATTACTCAAACTGTGCAGAAAGATTAATGTGGGTCAGATATTAATGAAAAACAGATTTAAAATTATTAGGAAGATAAAGTGAACTAGGGAAAATAATAATATATGTGAAAAATGTATTACCTTTTTCTGAGTAACTGACAACTGAAAACTGCTCTTAATTGTTTATGGATTAGTATCTTAAGAAAAAGTACAAAGTGTACCTCACAAACCATAAAATCATACAAGAGAAAAATAAAACTAGACTCTTTAATCCTTCATAATATGTAATAAAATAATATTTTTTGAGAACTTCCTTTGTCATGTTACTAATACAGAGATTTGAAAGAATAGATACAGATGCAAAACAATGTTTTAAATTAAAAGAGTGTATTCAGAAACACAGCAAAAAATCTGTTGTCATGAGGAGCATCTTGAGAAAAGAAGAATCAATCAAGGAAGATAAGATACACATCACAAGATACTCATAACTGAAGAGGTGCTGGGGAATGTCTCTCCTTAAACACATCCTACCTACTATGAAGTTTTGAGAAACTGATTCTGCAGGCTACTATTGTATTTTAAGTGCACATTAAGTGTACAAATGTATACATGTACCTGTATAAAAAGGCACACACGCATGCATGCACATACACTTAGAAATGCATATAGCAAAATGAAAAAAGAAAGTGATCATTTTGAGTCACTTCTAGAAATATTTTCAGAAATTTAATAAGGGAAGTAAAAATGTAGGGAGGAAGCACAGAAAAAAGAACTGAGACGTAACAGAGTGGTAAGAATGTTGGAAGGTATATTTAACTGTATGTATACATATACTATATTTATATATCCATTTATATATCCACATAGTCTACTCACACATATAAAATATGAAAATCCTATTACCCATTTAGAGGGAAAAAAACAGGTGACCTTCATACCATATTATAAAAATTTTCCCACATCATCATAATTCAGAAACCAATAAGGAGCATCTATTAATGTTGGAATCTTCATGTTATCAGATCTAGAGAATATGTTTTAGACAATTTTAAGAGAGCCAGATGCTGGAATCTTTGGAAGACAAAGGTCAGTTTTCACAAAGTGTCCGGAACAGATGAAATTAGAGTTGCCTGGGAGAAAACGAGTATGGTTCCATATCTAAAAAACATTAATAGGCTGTTACATCATTAAAAACTCATAAATGAGGTTAGTTAGGCCATTACAGTTCTGACATTGACCCCAAAATAATGGCAGAGCTAATACAAGACTTGATTTTCTCCATCTTCTATATTTCTTTTACCAAGACTTAAATTTGTTTGGTAGAAGCAACTGAATGATTTATTTTTTCAAATATTTAAAAGCACAAATTTAAACATAAGAGAATATTTTATATTACTGATATGGTACTAGATGAATAAGTTTATCACAGCACAAATTATATAGGATTTATTATACATCAGCTTTTGTATAGATATAAGTTGTTAACATACTATCTTCTTTCAGTAAGTGGCCGAACACAATCTGCAGTTTTAAGCTGCCTCCTTTTTATCATTAATTCATAAGGAAAACAATCACTGGTGAAATTTACAGGAGACCACTATGAAAGTTACGTTAAAGAAATAGGTCAGTGAGATTAAAATATCTGCTTTTCACAGCAAAATATTAATGTTAATTTTACTGTGGCTGGCCTAAAGTCAAATCATACATCTCAGAGGGGAAAATGTAGATAATGCCAGATGGAAAAAGTGTATATCAGAAAGTAATCCCAATGAAGATATAAAGTATTGAATAACTAATGTTATAAGGAACATTGTCTGTCTTCTAGACATAGATGTGAAAAAAATGTATAATTTTAAAATGATAAATGAATAAACTAGTAAAAAGTTATGATTACAGTCTCTTCTTTCTTATGTATGAGAGTTTTAGATTTGCTCTTGTGTTGAGTAACTAAGAAAACAACTGAAAACAGAAAGCTAAGAAAGGATCACTTATATCTAGGATAGTCAGACAAGTTGGATAAGGCTTTCTTGCCACACATTTAATACAGTAACTTTCAAGACAGCTAAATAAACCAAACAAGAAAACTGTTGAAAAGAGCAGACTCACATTGAGATTTGTTTTAAGAATTAACTCAGAGCAGAGGTTGACAAGGGAGCTAATCTAGGTGATAAAAATTAAAGAGCTTGAATCATTATTGACTATACTAGGTCCATGGGCACTTTGCCCAGACCCTAAATTAGAGATAGATAATAAGATGGAGCTGTTACATATATAGTTTGACTAAAGCACCTTTGGACTGTACTTAGATTTGTGAATACTGTTGAAAAGCAGCTGAAATGTTTCTGAAGGGTGATTTTATGGTAAAGAAACAATGTATAATTTTGGTCTGTTGTACTGGAGAAAATAAAAACAGTCAAAAAGGTGGTGGTGGGGGGGGGGAAGGTGTGTCAGCAAAAAAAAAGGAGAACCTATTTGAACCATAGACTGTGATATAGTTCTTCAAAATTTTGCTTCATAGTTTAGTACACAGATTTTCAGGATATTTTACTTCAGAGATACAGAGAACAGGACAATGAAACTTTTAGCTACTATTACATTTCTGCTGTGCATCAAAGCCAGCTCAGTATCATTTTGAGTAATATTTAGGTGGCTCCAGTTTGTATCTATGTTTAATATATCTCTAGGAAACTTATCTGAAGGGTTAGAAGGGCAGTACATTTTCACTTCATTGTCTTCCTGCAGCTCCACTTATAAATGTAGACTGATTCTTATTCCACGTTGCACCTTTTTTTTGGTATTAGAAGGTCACATCATAGGTTAGAATCTTTCATACACCACTGAGGTGTTAATGTTTTCATTAAACTAACATTCATTTTCTGATTTACTGTTCAGTACTGGGGCTGTCAGCCAGAAGCTAAACCTTGGTTTTAATAGTGTGCAAATAGACTACAATCAATAACTATAGAAGCCTCTGACTTTGAAGTCAACCTTAATCATGAATCCATTATCTCAGATTTTTTTGTCATAACTCAAATAGATTCTGCTAAAGCAGAGAGTGGTACCTGAAAACTTATAACAAAGTAATAATCCAGGGACTTTCCACCCCTGCCTCGGGTGGTTGTAGAACACTGACCTTTAAAGCTTCTCCCTTTTATCACTATTTACGGTCTGTGGCATAAGAGGAAGCAGAGAAGGAAGAAAATGGAAGTGTGGGGCAAAGGTCAAAGCTTTGGCAACCTCTAGTATATGGTTTTGTTATGCCAGTTTATAGGAAAAATCAATGAAGCACATAGGGCAGAAGTAGTCAAAGTATGTAGCGAAATAGAAAAGATGTTGCAGAAGTTGGATAAATATGTTCTGTTGAGAAAAAAGCAATTCTACTACTATATCTAATGGTAAGGTACAATTAGTATCTTATACAAAGAGTATGGCTCCCAGGAGCAGTGCAAACTATAAACCAACTCTATGTCTTTGAAATTTTACTGAAAATAATAATTTAAAAAAACCCACCTACTAAGTTCCTTCTAACATAACTTCCTGTTCAACTCTCCATTTGTTTAGTAGAGTGACAGTACAGTATATGCAGCTAATTGAAGCACTTCAGGCAGTGAATGCAGTGTTATTTCTTTCCTGCAGCCATGTTCTTTCAGTGATAGATTCTCCTTAGAATGTTTTTGGTTTTTTTTTTTTTTTTTTTTTTTTTACAATGAAAGCACATAATATATGAGCAGTATGTCCACATGAGAAGTTTATACTAATGCAGGGAAAATAAGGCTTTCATTACACATCACATTTGCAATATTAAATTTTGTTACCTCATAATCAGAAAATTGTAACTTCTGCATCTTAATTCTAAAAGAATTTGGGAAAAGCTGGGAAACTATAGAAATGAAAAAAACGGCAAAATATTGCAGGAAAAATTAAAATAGGTCAGGTATGTATAATTTAGATAAGGGACGATGACAGTAATGAAAGTACAAGAATACATAGCAATTTGGAAATACTGTGAGATATTAAAATTTACAAGCCAAGATTATTTAGCGTACTTGAGGCACAGTCAAGTGGAGCAAAGTTAGCTGAATAAGCATGAACTGATAATGCAACTTGGCACCAATCCCTGTTAAACTGATAATTAATTTCCCATAGGAAGTGTCTTTAATGGACTTGTGTTGCTACTTACAATTAAGAAATAATTGATCTTTGACAAAAGGATTCTCCTTCCCCTTCTCCGCCCAATCATTGAAAAGATCTATGGGCTCAAGTAGCTCTGATAATTTCCACTATCTGAGAATCCAGTCTGCATCACGCAGCATAAGAAAGAGATAAAGAGAAGCATAAAACAGATCAGGGAAGACATTTATGTGGAACAAAAATCAGTTTAATTTTCAGGGTCATACAGGAGGAAATAAACAGTATTTCCACTCTAGACTGCTACTGTTACACATTATTTTAGAAGAGACCTTTTGTAGATTCCTTTCTAGGAATTAGTTCTTCCATGACTTCAGTTCGTATTTTTGATACTACATCATGAGACCTCCCTACTCATCATGCAATTTAAAATTACAAATTGACTGATCTGTTTGTCTAATTCAAAAGCCACATTAAGCTTTATTCTATTTTAACATTACATTGTAGCTTCCAAACATTCAACATGGGTCTGAATAAGGGTTCCTGTTCTTAAACTGGAGCAGAGACAATCAGAAATTTCACGCACAATTATTTTTTTTTATTTTCTATAAATAGATAATATCTAAAACCTTGCCTGACATTAAAAGGCTACTACCTGAAAATCCTTATTACAAATAGTTAGGAGATTTATGAGACTTTGTATAGTAATTACTTTTCTGTTTTACATGACTCTGAAACATTTTTTTTAACCTGGTGATTATGCATTAGCAATCCAGACTACATACAGAGCACAGTTCCCTTCACAGAGAAATACTGATAGCAGCTTTCATTGCAACATGCAGATATAACATTTTATTCAGTTATAGTCACTTGAGCCTGCAAAAGAAAACAAATATACAAATAAATTTGAAAAATAATTCCAGATCTAGGAAAAGCATATTTAAAGAAAAAAGAGAAACTGTTTTCTGACAATTTTATAATCACTTCTACATGAAAGAAATCAGTAACAAGTCATGTTAAAAATAAACCATTCTCTGTCACAGAACCATTCACATCCTTACCACTGTTGCATGGCTTTATTTTCAAAGAGAAGTATGTAGACAGTAATTCCATTTTCAAAAAGGCACTCTTTTGGGAAGAAATTCTTCAAGAAAAACCCAGAGTAAAAGGTGATCTTTCCCTTTTCAAGTCTTCTTGGAGTAAAAAACAAAGATTTTAATAAAAAAAGCAAACCAGAAATTCACAATATTGAGGTTCTTCAACCCCCTTCTTTCACTTCCCACAGGAGTTCTTTCCTGCATTTTGGCTCTCCTTCTTTATATTCTTTAACAATTTGTCAGTCAACTTCACATCCTTGCTGATATCAGTCACTACCCTATAAACTTATAGCACTATTTTGAGGATGAGGATCCACTCACTTCAGAGAACATACCTGAAATGACCATCAGAGTGTAAGTAGAATGACAAAATCCCACAATACTAAAAATTAACATTAGCTTAAAAATAATAATAATAAAAAAGTCTTTATCTACTGAGGACTTAATAATAGCATTAGATCATGATTCAGAGCCCGGAAGGACTTGTCAGAGGCAGCGACAGGTGACAATATAGAACCAATGGAGAGAGTAAGTAGGCAGCAACACGAAAGTGCTGAGAAATGCAAGTGTTGTGGGAGGCCTCAGGTTGTCTGAGGAATTAGAATGTGAGTTATACAAATAACCTTGAAGTGAACATCTATATACCTTTGAGAAGGCCAGAAAGTCCTGAGAAAAGAATCACCGGTTCACAAACAAGGAAATCTTATCAATGTTATAACAGAAAGAAAGAAGCACCCAGTTGTGGACAGGTGGTCTTTGATTAGGCCAATCAGGTGTGGGCACTTGTTATTAGCATGATTATAAAAGGACTTGCAGCCAGGGCAGCACTTGCAGCATGAGCATTTGAGCCTTTGCAGAAGTAGTGTGTATGTAAGATTGTAATGAGCCTATCTCAGCAATGATATGTAGAGCTATACTACAACATGCAAGCCTTTATATTTACTAGCATTTTTTTTTCCCCTCTTTTTTTTTTCAAGCCCTTGACTGCTCTAATAACAATTCTTATGTGCAAAATCTTCTCCCTCTGGCAAAACACACAGTTCAGTCTGACACACAAACACCGTCTTTATCCCTGGCACAGCAAACATACTCAGTTACTCTGCTGCTGTGAAAAATCATTTTCACATATGAATTGCCTCTCAGAAACTAGCACATTTTTTAATTGCCTGTTTTTACCCTTTGTTCTTCTGTTTGCATTTATTGTAGAGCAGTACCAGAGTAGGCAGGTACCAATTATTAGTGTAACCGTTTCTAGGACGTCCACCATCAGTTCCCTCTCAGTCACTTTTGGTCACTAGACGTGCAGTATCCAAAACTTCAGTGATATTCTACACTTGTGACACAGTGGCTCCCTATACCTAGTCACACATATTAAACATCTGATTATGGGACTTGAACTTTTTTATCTAATATCAAATATCTATAAGTTATATTAGCTGCCTCTGATATTAACCTCTTTTAAATTGCACTAAACCATGTAGAGTGTTGTGTGGTAGATGACCAGGAAATGGATTAAGATGTGTTTTCTCTTGTGATCTAAGGCAAGAATCAAGTTATGTCACTGTAGGTGACATACTAGAGGTTAGATTTAGAGCAAACTATTGCTCAAATCACTCAAAATACTGAGGTTAGTCTTATTGAAAACCTTTAGGGATTGTCACAAATTATTTGAACACTGGAAATCCAAAACTCTCACTTTAGAATGAAAACAAGCAAGCTTTGAAAATGAGGTGGCTAAGAGGGGTTTTAGAAGAGATCCTTTAGCGTGTTTAGCGTGCAAGGGGTGACTGAGCCACTAGGAGATACACTGTCTGAAATCTCATTTGATTTGGTCTTCAGCATCAAGCCCAGTGATACAGAGTCGAAGTCTGAATGGTCCTAGTTATCAGAGCACTTAGGGCACTAGAGACTGTGTAAGGTTTTTCTGACCCTCAGGGTATTGCATCCCTCTGTTCCCACTTCCCAGAGCTTGCCCTCATTAACACGCTATGGAGTAGACTAGATTGGAGAAAAGAAGAATGAGAAGAAACACACATTCATTATTCCTTTTGCTGAAATGGGACTGCCCTGAAAAGAATGCAGGACTGACAGCATCAGAGAGAATAAACAAGAAGGACTCTGATGCTGCAGGCCAACAAAGAAAGTGTCTGTGCTTCCTCAGCTGACAAAGCAAAGGACACTCTATTAGATGCAGCAAAGTGTCTGAGAAAGCACAGCACAACCAGCAAAGATTACACAAGCAGAACACCAGCATCACTGACTGTTGTGTAAATGTATTCCTTAAGGAATATCAACATTTAAGAGAGCTCTACCTATTTTGTAGAGGAAAAAGTGCTATTTCATCCTGAGAAAACATTCCACAAGGAGCTGACCTTTTTGGGGACATTAGGTCTGCTCCCAGTAGGACAATACTCTGCTTCTGCTTGGCAAAGACAGGAATGACATCATTCTAGCCTGTCAGTTTGTAATCTTGTCTTCCTCGCAATGCAGATCCGTTGAGCAATATTAGCTCTCACAGAGGCTAGAAATAGTTCTTCAAAAGGATCTGACTAAAGAGTTACTTTCTAGAAGTGACTAATTATATGACCTCAATGGAGAACAGCTAGAAATAGTTTCAGACTAGATCAATGCACTATCTAAGAATGACAGACAGGAAAAGTAGTTTGGATAGCTTGAAGGAAAGTGAGGTAAAGACAAAATAATTAGAGACTGCTCAGTAAAACAAAGATTACTCAAAAAAAGAACCAAAGCAGGATAGCTTTAGAGAATCAAATTATCACCAGAGTGCAGAGAGAGCTACTTACAATGACTATGAAACCAGCTATAGCTATGTAAGTTTCTGTATTTAAACAAAACCAAAAAAAATTCAGTCTGCACACATTAGAAATTAAGATTAAATTAAATCTAGGTTTCAATTGTTATATTACTGAAAAGTGTCATCTTAGGGTTTTAAGTGTTGTATTTCCAGTGTTTTTTTCATTTTAAGAACAAAATCTTTTATCACTAAGCACCAGCCTTGCAAACTCACCATGGGGTCTAGGTATCAAAGTCAGCTTTTTCAGTTTTATGTATCATTACCACTATTGCAGTAAGAATTTAGCTGTGAATTCCATTTGCATGTAACCCAGAACAGTCAGTTAGGTTCAGTCACAGGTACATAATATTGGTCCAGCAAAAGCAACAGGGTTTTGTAAGAAAAATGTATTCAAAAGGTCAAGGTGAGATAAATTTCAGTCAAAGCTCTCTTTTTCCCCGTAATTTTTTTATCACAATTGCATTTCAGTGTTATAAGGTAAGAAGTATTTTTACCAGCAACACATTAGATAAGGAATTGTAGATACATACTACACATTTGGTGCATATCTGCAAGTACAAAACAACAAGCAGGAGTTAAAAAAATAATAAAAAGCAGATTTCTGCTGAAGCTTCTCCTATTGCCAGCCAAATATATTAATACATTATGAAGAATTTCAGAACTTCATGGTTGTCACAAAATTCAAAACAAAACATAATTCACACCTTCCAAGGTGCTGACATAACACATGTTGTTAACTACTAGCAAAAAAAAAAAAAAAATTAAAAAAAAATCTACATCTATCTAATTAAAATTATATATTATATATTATCTAATCTCTATCTATCTATCTCTATTTCTATCTCTATATCATCTATGTGTTCATCTATCCATTAAATACCTGAGGTATCAGAAAAGATTATTGATTTGTACTTTACATATTACAAATTGTGGGATAAGAATAAGTGACTGAGAATCAAAATACTACATAGGTGACCAATAATGAAAGTGATGAAAAATACACACTAGACATCTTGGATATCCAAGACACCTACTTTCTTTAGGGTATACACTTTGGTGTCTGCAGTTTTGCTACACCACATACCCAGAGGTACTGGAGCCTTAGAAGGCAAATAAACATTTTCTTTATCTAAGTTCTATTGTGAATTAGGATTCATTAGCTGTGTGTCCTTGCAGCTATGAAATGTAATACCTCAGCCTCAGAAAAGCTGTTTAAAGCAAAGTATGCTTAATATAGGAAGCTAATATAATAGAGGAATTAAACTCAAAGCATAAGCAGCACCTTACCCTTTCACCAAGCTGAAAAGGTGATGTGTCTCCTCTTATCCTTGGCTGCTCCTTGGATTCTTTGATGTCTCTGCAGAGATGCTGCTTCACAATAATCTATTGATCAGAGAAGCTGGCAGAGAAAAAGTCATACTGGGATACTAGTTCCTTCACCTTAGGCTGTATAATCTTCTGCCAGATATGTAAAAACAAAACAAAAATCCTTAGGAAGGTAAAGAACAAAAGTCCCTGTCTTGCTACATCCTACTTATGCATTTATTTATCCTTACTTTTTTACATAGGAATAATTTAGAAAAGACAGTACCAAAATGTTTAGAACAATACACAGATAAACTTTTCCCTGCTAATTTACAGAAAAAAAAAAAAAAAAACAACAAAAAAAAACAACTGACCAGGCAAGAAAAACTGTAGTTGCTAAGGGGGACACTAAAGTACTACAAACTAAGTCAAACGTTTAAATGAAGATCTTTGATACATATAAGTATATAACAAAAGCATTATGTAATAAAAAAAAAAAATATATATGCTGTTCATAAAGTTAATAGCAGCAGTAGAAGGACATGTGCCAATGAAGATGTAAGCATGAAGTTCTCAGATTACCCATTCATTCATTCCACTTCAAAACTTTCCCAATATTAATTTAGAACTACTGCAGTTAAATGAGTTGTTTATCATTTGCTTTTGACACTTGGAATAATTTAGGAAATCTTACCTTTGATGTATAATGAGGATGACACACTGCAGACCCCTTTGCTTTTACATGTTATGTGAGAGAGTATCAGCATATGAGAAAGTCAGCTATATCATAGTAGTTGCTGACTGTGTGCATTATTTCCAAATGTCCTGAGCAAAACACATCTAGCCAGTGCATAGAATCTGATCTGAATAACTGTAATAGATAATGAGATTATGCCTATACATAGTCTACACACAGAACTGTATAGGAAGACTAGAATAGGAATTATACTGTCCACAAAATGCTGAAGACTAGAATAATTGTCACTATTTAGGGTCAGGGCAGCCCCTTAGACCTATAACAGATGCTCTCTGTTAACCCGCCTCCCTCCCCAAAAGGGGAAGAGAAAGGGAATAAGGGAGAGAGACTTAGTGATTAGAAAAGGAAACCAGAACAGCTTTAATGAAAATGAAAAGAAGAATAATAAAAACAAAATATATACAAATATATACAAAACCAGGACTGAACCTAATCCCTCTAATGGAAATTAACATCATCGTCACCACTGATTCTGTGGAGCAAGCTCTGGGAGAGTCCCAGACTGAGCCCAGCATCTGACTGGAGCTGTGTTCAGGATCTGGATTCTGGTACCAGATCCAGGAACACACAGATCGGGATAAAAAGGCAGAACAGACAGAGTACTCCTCAGATGACAGCCATTGAAGAAGTGAGGAATAAGCCAGAAGAAAATTGACCCTTGTGATCCCTTACCTTTACAGTGAATATGATGTATATGCGATGGAATACCTTATTGGTCAGTTCAGGGTCACCTGTCCTGTTTGCCTCTTCCAGCACATGCAGCCTTTTACTTTCGTCACTCTCTAATGTGGTACACAAAATTTAGCAGTGGCCTTGGTCTGCACACCAATCCTTGGTAGTAACTCTAAACATGGGGTGTTATCACTGCTAGAGGCAGATACTATCTTTGAGAACAGGTTGCTAACTTCAGAAAGTGCAGTTAGTTAGAAGAACTGAGATGAAATGTAAAATCACTGAACAGAATTAGTTCTGTTTTCACTCAACCCAGGACAATAATAGATGCAGAAATTGTTTGCTGGCACATAAAGTGTAGGCCTACTATGAATTATGTCAGTCTTCCTGTTCATGCATTAAAAGTACTGCACTCCAAGAGAAAATCAAGCTAGGGGTGAATTTACATTCCAAGGTCCTGTGCGACAGCCTGCACCCAGGAATAAAGGCATAACTGTTACAGGTGTGAGATAGCTGTTTGCATTCATCCCAACACTTCAACATGCAGCATTACTCACTTGGAAAACCTTCAGATATATTCACAGGAAAAGATGCAAAAGCCAGGCAAGAACTACCAGGTGTAGAAGGATGAGAGTTATTGAGGAAAGATGAATTATCACAGCATCATAGAATGTCAGGGGTTGGAAGTGACTTGTGGGGATAATCTAGTGCAATCACCACGCTAAAGCAGATTTTCCTAGGTTGCACAGGAGCGCATTCAGGAAGGTTTTGAATAGGTCCAGAGAATGAGACTCCACAACCTCTCTGAAGCTTGTTACACATCCTCACAGTGTAGATGTTTTTTCTTCTGGAACTTCCTGTGTTCCAGTTTGTGTCCACTGCACCCTGTTCTATCACTGGGCACCACTGAAAAGGGTCTGGCCTCATCCTCTTGACACTCAACCCGTAGATATTTAAAAGCACTGATAAGATCCTGCCTCAGTCTTCTCTTCTCCAGGCTAAACACTCCCAAGTCTCTCAGCCTGTCCTGGCTTGAGTGAGAACAGAACTAATTCTGTTCAGTGATTTTACTTTTCAGTTCAGTTGTTCTAACTAACTGCAGTTTCTGAAGGTAGCAACCTGTTCTCACAAACAGTGTCTGCTTCTAGCAGTGATAACACCCCATGTTTAGAGTTACTACCAAGGATTGGTATGCAGACTAAGGCCACTGCTGGATCTTGTGTACCACACTGCGGGGTGCAGCAAAGTGCACCTGCAGGGAGGATCGGACAGGGCAGGTGAGCCTAAACTGACCAGCAAAGTATTAAAGCTCATAGACATCATATTCGGTATGAGGCTGAGGGAGCCAAAAGGTCTTTGGGCTCTTCTCCCCTCTTGGACCACTTTGCCAGCTCTGCTTGGCTTGTCTCAGGTCCTGTTTCAGTTCCTTCCTTGGAGCATCCAAGGAGGACTCTGTCCATTCTGCCTCCTATCCTGGTCTGTGTATTCCTGAATCTGGTATGAGAATCCAGACCCTGAACACAGCTCCTGTCTGCTTCTGAGCCCAGTCTGGGACTCCCCTGCTGCCTGCTCTACAGCATCAGTGGTGATGGTGATGTAATTACCATCAGGGGGGTTGGGTTCGATACTGGTTTTGTATATATATGTATATATTCATTATTATTATTTTCATTTCCATTAAAGCTGTTCTATTTTCATTTTATAATTGCTAAGTCTCTCTCCCTTATTCCCTTTCTCTTCCCCTTTGGGGAGGGAGGGGGGTTAACATAGAATGTCTGTTATAGGTCTAAGGGGCTGCCCTGACCCTAAAGCATGACACAGCCTTTCCTCATAAGGGAGATGTTCCAGTCCCTTAATTATTTTTGTAGCCCTGTGTTGAGCTGTCTCTAGTAGTTCCCTAGAACTACTATTAACTATTTAACTGAGAAGTCCATGAATGGACACTTCAATCCAGATGTGGGGTGTTCAGTCTAGAAAAAAGAAGGCTCCAGGGAGACCTTATTGTGGCCTTCCAGTATCTGAAGGGAAACTATAAGAAAGTTGGTGAGGGACTTTTTAGGCTGTCAGGCAGTGATAGGACTAGATGGAATGGATTAAAGCTAAAGATAGGTCAATTCAGGTTAGACATTAAGAAGAATTTCTTCACTATGAGGGTGCTGAGACACTGTAACAGGTTGCCCAAAGAGGTGGTGGAAGTCCCATTCTTGGAAATTTTTAAGACCAGGTGGGATGGGGCTCTGAGCAACCTGCTTTAGTAGGAGATGTCCCTGCCCATGGCAGGGGGGTTGGAACTAGATGATCTTTATGGTCCCTTCCAACCCTGGCAATTCTATGATTCTATGTGGCCTCACTAGGGCAAAGTAAAGGGGGAGGAGAACCTCTCTCAACCTGCTGGTCACACTCTTCTTCGTGCACCCCAGGGTACTATTGGCTTTTCTTGGTCACAAGAGCACATTGCTGGCTCAAGGTTAACTTACTGTCCACCAGGACACCCAGGTCATTCTCTGTGGAACTGTTTTCCAGCAGGTCAGCTGGTGCATGGTATTATTTCTGCCCAGGTGCGGGACTCTACACTTGTCCTTGTTCAATTTTATGATGTTCCCCTCTGCCCAGCTCTCCAGCTTGCTGAATGGCAGCATAGACTTCTGGTGTGTCAGCCACTCCTCCCAGTTTTTTAATCATCAGCAAACTTGATGAGGTCTCTGTCTCTTCATCCAGATCATTCACAAAATGTTGAAGAAGACTGGACCCAGTACCTACCCACAGGGAACTCTGTTAGCTGTAGGCCTCCAGCTAGACTCTATGCCACTGATTACAACCCTCTGAGATGTCACTCAGACAATTCACAATCCACCTCACTGTCCACACATCAAACTGACACTTCCTAAGCTTTCTTATGAAGATGTGGTATGAAGATGGAGATAGTGTCTTTCCTTGCTGAAATCAAGGTACACAGCATCCACTGCTCCACCCTCACCTACCCAGCTAGTCACATGGTCAAATAAGGGTATCAGATTGTTCAAGCATTATTTGCCCTTGGTGAATCCATGATGACTACTCCTGATAACCTTCTTTTCTACCACTTGCTTAGTCATGGCCTCCAGATGAGCTGTTCCATCACCTTTCCAGGGATGGAGGTGAAGCTGACTAGTATGTAATTTCCTGGGTAGACATTGAGTTTCTTCCAGTCCTCAGGCACCTCTTCTGTTCTCCATGACCTCTCAAAAATGATGGAGAGTGGCCTATCAATAACATTTACAAGCTCCCTCAGCACTCATGGGTGCATTACATTGAGGCCTATGGATTTGTGGATGTCCATCTTGCCTCAATGATCTCTAACTCAATTCTCCTTGACCAAGAGAGAGTCTTCCTTTCTCCAGCCCTTCTCCCTTACCTCCAGGGATTGGAATTCTTGAGGACCAGGCTTGGCAGTAAAGACTGAAACAAAGGCATCTTTCAGTAACTCCACCTTCTCTGTATCCAGCAGGATACCACATCATTCATCAGCAGGCCCACATTTTCCCCCAATTTTTTTTTTTTTTTTTTTTTATTTTTTTTTTAACTACTGATGTACTTCAAGAAGTCCTTCTTCTTGTCTTTTACATCATTTGCTAGACTTAATTACAAGAGGACCATGGCCTTCCTTGTGGCATCCTCGTATACTCTGGCAATGTTCCTATATTCCTCTTAAGTAGCCAGTCATTTTTCCCACATTCTATAAACTTCTTTCTTTCATTTGAGTTTTCCTGGAATATCCTTGCAAATCCATGCAGGTCTCCTGCTTCTACTTGATTTTTTTTTTTTTTTTTTTTTTTCTTCTCATACGAATAAACTGGTCTTGAGCTTGGACAAAGTGGCGCTTAAATATTAATCAGCTCTCTTGTGTCCCCCCTCCCTTCTAGAGTCCTAACTCATGTGATTCCTTCAAGGAGGCCTTTGAAGAGGTCAAATTCCCAAAGTCCAGGGTTGCCTTGCTTCTTTCTCACATGATCCTGAACTCCACTGTCTCATCATCACTGCAGCCAAGACTGCCCCCAAACTTCACATCCCCAAGCAGACCTTCATTTTTTATTGGTACAAATTCCAGCAGCACTCATATTCTCATCAGCTCCTCTACCACATGTGTCAGAAAGTTATCATCTGTTCTCTGCAGGGACCTCCTGATGTGTGTGTGCCTCACTGTGGAGCCTTTCTAGCAAATATCATTGTGGTTGATGTCTCCCATGAGTACCAGGGCCAGTGATTGTGAGGTGACTTACAGCTCTCTGTAGAAGTCCTCATCGACTTTCTCTTCCTGATCAGGTGGCCTGTAGTAAACACCTATAACAGTGTCACCCATATTAGCCTGCACCTTAATTCTTACTCATGAGCTCATTCTACATCCCCCCCTACATAAAGCTTGATATATTCGAGATGATCTCTCATATAAAGAGCAACTCCACCACCTCATCAACTCCACATGCATGTTTCCCTGTAAAGGTGCAAGAGGATCCACCATAGCCATGCACCATTGAGATAGTTGTCCTTCTGGTTCTCATCTTGGAAGGCAGATAAGGAACATTTGTTGCTGCTCTGGTTGGCCTTGCTTACTCCCCAGCTGGCATGAACATTGCTATCTTGTAGCCACGCTCCAAGTACTTCAGTTTAAAGCTTGGCTCACCAAGAGACAAATTATCATTGTGTCCTTTCATTTACACTGAACTCACGATGGAAACAAAGTCTACATAAGAACCTCTGCATGGGGAGTTGAGAAGAAAAGAACATTGTTGCAAAGGTTGCATTCAATTGTTTGTTTGTTTGTTTTCTTAGTATGTCTGTCTCAGAATTTGTGTGTTGTTATGAGACTGAAGAAAGCAATAAAAATTTAAAATACCAGATGCTGACACTATGGGTCATTAAAAAATACTACAGAAGGAGAGTACTTGCCAGTTAAGTTACCCCCAGTGACAGGCAGAGTATTTTCTATCTAAACATCACAAAAGGTTCTTCTGAACTCTTATTGCTTGTGAATAGGAACCTGTTAGTGTTCACCACTATTAATTTAATTATATATTAGTTTGTTGTTTATTTTTTTATGAGCGAAAGCAGCAATGTTGTACTCTACAGAGCTTTCAAGCAGTTCTGGAATCACCTTATTTATACTCCTTTTTTTTTTTCTTTTCTAACCCTGACTCTGCATGTACTGTTTGTTTAAACCTGCATCACAAAATAACCAAAAAACTTTGCATTGCCAAAAGCTGAAAATCACCATGGGACACTGATTTTGCAGAAAGCAGCTAAAAGAGGTACTTTGTCACACTGAAAAAGATTTCCATGCGGAAATCTATGCATTAATACATTGTTTCGGGGGGGGGGGGGGGGAATAATTTCCCTTTTTTTTGTAACTTCTTGTTTGCATTTTAGCATTAAATGCCAATCAAAATCAGAATTCAGCAAAGTTAGATATTTGTCTTGTCTCACTGTTTTAATATCAGCTCTTGACAAGATTTTTTTTTTTTTTTTTTTTCTCACCACCTCATCACCAGTTGTACTTCCCTGCCTGACCAAATAGAAGTTAAAACACAGAAAGACTGTAAGTAACAAGGAGCTTAATATTAAGTTATAGGCATCTGGCCTCTGCAGAGAAATATGAAATTTTGAAAGAATTGTTTAGGCTTTTTCTATAGCATGTAGGAAGAACATGGTTTTTTAAGTAACAATTGACAAATTGCAAACATTTAAAAAGAGTATTGTTTAAATGTAATTAGTTCTGTGAAAAAGCCAATAAGTATGAGAATTGGCCTGAAATATTATTGTTTTGTAGTTTGCTTATTGTCTGCAGAACTGACTTTGATGCCTTTGTCTGTTTGGAGTTTGCAGCATGCAAAATTCCTTATAGCTTTGCTGTTGTTTTGCTTTTGTTCATTATATAAGTGCTAAGGATAGCTAAATACCCATATCTTTTATGATATAGGAAATTAACAGTGAGTATTATTCAGCATTACAATGTGAGGGCTTAAAGAAAGGTGTTTGAAAGCTTCATTACTGTGACCTCAGCCTTTTTTTTCATTGAATTTCCATAATATTATGCAAAAAAAAAAAAAAAAAAAAGAAAGAAAAAAGAAAAAAAGAAAAAAAAAAGTTATTTTATTCTTATTAAAAGTTTGGTCAAGTCATAACAAGACACATATGAATACTCTTTCTCTTCAGTTATCCAGTCTCCATGGTTGCCTATGTATTTGCAATTCTGTGAAGAGATTTCTGTGAGGGAAAAAAAAAAAAAAATCCTGAAGTGGAATCTCTGAAGAAGACCTATATTATTTTACAAGTTTTAGACAAATAAAAGTAATCCATGTTCCTTTAAATCTTAAAGTACAATAAACTTGTTTTCAAAGAGAGTTCAGCTTGGCAGGCACCTTTATAACTAATCTTTGTGCACTTGTAAAAAATCCATGAAATGTTCTGACAAGCTTACGGAAAGGCTTTGCTTGGTGTAATATTAATTTCCACTTGTAAAGAGGATGATTAATTTGTGGGGGAAGTAGAGTAGAAAATGATCAAAATAGTTACTTGATCCAAAGAAAAATTAATGCCTTCTATGACTGGTTGGATTCCTTTCTAGTGAAACACTGCATGCTACCAGGTGCAGGAACCACTTTCATTATACCTTAACAACCAACTTAGATAAAAAGATCTGAGAGAAAACGCCCTAAGCCTGGCTAATGTCCAAAGAATTCATAGAGTAGTTCCTTCTACTAATGTAAAAGTGGGGAAAAATTCTTTATTAAACAAACAACAAACAAACAAACAAACCAGTGTTAAACTGATGTAGCCCAATAACACCAACAGGACTACCCTTGTATTTCTAGGCAGTCAGTTAGAAACCCTGAGAAAGGATGTTTTTTTGAAAAGCTGCCTACTTAAGGGGGGGAAAAAAAAAATTACAAAAGGAAGTTATTTTCTTGATGCTTCATTTTGCTGTAAGTCAGTGGTTCAACTACATACCAGAGCAATGTATTCATACACAGTGTTGGGCACAGATGTTATAAGAATCTGTGTGTGATAGAATTTGGGGGGGGTCTGTTTTAATATATATGTTCCTCCAAATCTATTATCTATAGCAATTTTGAAAAGAAACAGATTGTACATTGAAGGCTTAAATAGTAAACTCCTGCATTTGTAACTGCAAAGAAAACTCAAAACATGTGAACAGTACTCAAACCATGGGAACAGTAAACTTAAACAAGAAGAAACATGTTTGGAATTTTTATTATTAAAACCTCATACTTTATTTGTGAAGATTAATATTTAAATGGGATTGTATATAAGGCTATTGTAAAAACAGGATAATGTATTGTCCATAAATTTAGTAATTTTGTATTGATTATTAATTTATATAAATTTGAGACTGGTGTAATTACTGTATGTTTTCACAGAAGCAATATAACTTTTTTGTCTGATAATGCCCTGTGTTTTGTGCCTGAAAAACTAGAGTTAGAATACAGAAATATGAAATATTTATTCAATGACTTGAGAGATATTCTGAGTTTATAACTACTTAATTTAATCTGAGTATCAAATTATGAAACTGTAAATTATAAAACACTGTGATAAGTACATCCTGAAAAACATGAGAAGAAGCAAAATAAAAGACTTAGACCTTTCTTTCCATTTTTATATTGCTGTCACACTAGTGGATATTTCAGAATTTCATGCATCTTTTACTTTTGTAGTGAAACCAAATTTCTACACAAAATACAAATACAAAACATGATGACACAGTGTCCTCAGAAGGAAAAGTTGATACAGACTCATATTTTTAAAAGATTGATATATGATGAAACATATAGTGCAAACAAGTTTTACTATTTTTTGAATTAAAGTACATTTATGCTGAATTGCATTCTAGTGGTTCTTGTAATTGAAAGCACTTTTTGATAGATAACTCCAGAAGGTTAAGGTGTTGCTCATGTGTAAAGCTGGAAAGAGTGGAGCAGTTCTGTTGGTCTTCCTCAAAAGCTATTGTTTGCTGTTGGCCCTTGTTACAAGATGAGGGGTTGAAGGTTTAAAATCATATGGACTTAGAAGAAAAAAGTAGCAGAATATTGCTTTCTTTTCTTATCTTTGGTTTTATATACTTCTCTCTAGAATCTTACTCAAGGAAGTAACAATATTTCTTTTTTCAAATATGGATAAATTAAATGTCAGATACAATCAATACTTCATTGTTTTTCTAGGATATTTTGGCTGTCTATTCAGCTTAGGAATTTGCAATCTGATAATTACCATTGGTCTTGTAATGGAAACTCTCAGAACATTTGTAAAGTTGGGTTTTTTTCTTCCATTTTGTATATTAAGATATTCCTTCAGCTCTGCAAGCAAGATTTGAATTCCTGTCTCAGATGACTTTCATAGTTCTAATGTTATCCAAAAAGATGGTTCAGTTCTCAAAATAATTCTTCTAAGCATGAATATTTCAAATCTTTTCATTTAAATACTCACAGAATAAGACAGAAATGCTTCCTCTTAACAAGACTTGTAGAGGTACTTTTTATCTTTCCAAATTTAGTAACCATCTGTTTTTACAACAGCTGATGTTTCAAAATGCAGTTATTCAAACATTACCATTCTTACATAGATATTTAGCTTTATTATTCAATGACTTGATTGTATTTGTGCAGAAAATATTTTATTATTTGGATGAAAAGTAGCAGCAGAGAGTTATCACATAAACACACAAACATTTGCAAACAAGCAACTCAATAGTAAGAAATGACTAGGTGTATATATATATATATATATATAAAGAACTTGTGATTTCTCCCACATATGGAGACAGAGGGCAGAAATATCATAGCTACACGTGTTCTCCCTGAAGTTAATCCAGTTAAGATTTTTAAAGAGCTTATGAGAGACATAGCTTTTACTCAGCATACTGTAATATCATTTTATGGGGAATTAAATTAAGTGTTCATTTTCTGGGAAGTAGGTTGTCCTTGTTTCCAGATCTTCAGTGGGCTGTATCGCTTTCAAAAATTGTCTTTCTCCACATTGAGACTAAAGGAAATTAATTTCTCAACTGAGGAAAGATAAATCTGACCACATTTTTTGTACAGGTTTATGACATATTGGGGCATATTTCTGCTGAAGTTCTGTGAGAAGACTCCAATTTGAACAACAGGGTGACTAGCAGCAAAGTCTCAAACAGGGTGTCCCAGATTCTACTGAGTCATGAAAAATAAAGACCCTACTACAACACATCAGATGTATGGCTTGGGCTGACAAAGCAAAATGAGTAAGTAACTCACTTGCAATAAACTCCAGAATTTATGAAGTAATACCATGTGAGACCAACAAAGAAGTGTGAGAATGTTCTAGAGGCATGATTAATATAACCCAAATTAACAACCATGTATTCCAAGTCCTTAGCTGCAACTTCACAACATTGGACAATGAAAATTAAATAAAGTATGGTTTTATATTAAAAAAAAAAAACAAACCAAAAAAAAACCCCAAACAAACATGGGCAAAAATTCAACTTAAATGATGACGTAGAAGTACTGCCTTTAACAAAGTTGTGTTCTGAATTGTTCAGCAAAAATAGTAAGTATATATAAGTCAGTGGAGTCAACTCCACAACCAATATAATTTTGTTGTTCTGGATTATGAGAAATTCATGTCATAGATAATTCAGAATATCTGATCAACACCATTTATTTAAAGAATAAGTAGACTGATTGCAAGTGCATTTTATTCTTTTATTAATCTCTCTTCATTTTATGCCTGAAGGTGGATCACACATGTTACAATATTTGCTCTTTTCATTGAAGGCAGAACTTGTAACATTGCCAGATCTCATTACAAGTAGGTTTTTATTTTAATGCTTCCTTACCCAAATCCATATAATTAATGAAGATTCCCTCTTGAATAACATTAAATTTCTGGCTTCTGGGGAAGTGGACAAAAGCTTGAGTGCATGTTTCACTACATCTTAAGAAAACTAAAATTGTTTCCCAGAGCTACTGTTATCTTTAAGCTTTTTCTTCATTCTGAGTAGTCTATCATCATTTTCCAATATGCCAAATTAGTATTACCTGGATGGAATGTGATTTTGCATAGGTGATAGATTTTCTGATTCCTGTGAGGGTATACTTAACTTTTTAATGTTACATACACACACACACAGACTCACAAGCACGTACAATGGCATATGGCTTGTGTATGCATAAATATCTTTATTTTCTTCAGGGTTAGGGGAATTAATTACAGAATACTTCTTAGTGCATTTTAAACACACAGAGAAATTGATGTAAATTCACGTAACTTCATTTAACTCCATGCAGACGTATACACTAAAAGGAAAAGCATTTCAAACCCTCAATAAAAACAGGGAGAAAAAAGCTAATGAGACCCTACTTGAAATAATAGAATATAATGAAAAATGGTCATGATCCCTACTCATTGAAATTCGCTAGACTTTATTTACTACCAGAAACAGTATATGCAAGAACTGTCTCTGGGGATCACGGGTACAAAACTTCAGCAGCATGCCAAATACTGTTAAACAAATAAACAAAACAAGAAAAATCCCCACTCCGGATGACCACTGTCTGTGATATCCTGGATAATAAAGCCTAGAAGGTATTATGCTTCAGAAAGTTTATCACCTTAGCTAGTTATGAAGAATTTAAATGTTAGCCCCAGTGAGCTATATGTTATTGGATAAATAATATTTCACCTCTATGTGAAAAAAAACGAATAATTGCATCTTATGTTCATCTGTTGTAACGTTTATGGAAAGAAGTAAGCCCCATAACTTTTAATATGAATCACAATGTGTTTTAGGGTCCTAGGTCCTTCATTATTAGAATTAACATCTATGCAGAGAACCTTATGGATCTTATGCACAACAAAAAACACAAGGTTTGTTTGTGTGAGACCAGCAGGAGTGAGCAGGCAGTCCACATCAATCACATCTGGGAAGACAGGAAAGGATTGCCAGATCCCTGCACAGAGAGGCTTTGAAGCCAGCACTAGATGTTGTGTACTGGCCTCATTGAAGTGAGTATACAGGGATGACTGAAGGAGCATGCACTGCTGTGTAGTAACAAGTCTTATGGGATCTGCTGGTCAAGTCCTTATACACTTAAGCTGTTCTACCATGGACAAAACTGATTCCAGTAGGTTGTTTGCCTTTACTTAGGCTACAGAATCCGTACACATTATCTGTATGGAAATAGAGGAGATGAAATAGCAAGCTATTCTACAACTGGTAGGTGGTCATGAAAGACAATGTATCTTATGATTACCCATCTTGAAAAATTTGTCTAAAATATATAAAATTATCTGCAACAAAAATTCCTGGGATCTATTGTTACAGAAACATGGGATCACCATAACAGTTTAGAAATCTGTCCCACTTAGTAAGAGTACAGTAAAAAAAAAATTTTACGAGTTGAAAATAAAGTGAACACTAATTTCTTACAAAGCATGATTACTTCAGACATGAAACTGTAAACTTGCATTGTTTTGCAAGAGTACCATTAAGATCACAGCTTTGCACAAGAGTAGTGGTGAATTCTCAGGCAAATATATAGAAAATATAATTAAAAAAAAATTTGGGTTGGTATGATCTTTTTTTTCAAGACATGCTATTAGAAAACATTCTTGCTTCAATCTTTTAAAATCAATTACCTGAGGATTTAAATTATGAAATTAGAAACTTTATCTTGTGCTCTATCCAAAATATATGGAAAAGTGTTCATCTTTTCACTTTGAAAAGATCTGTTATTCTTTCAATCTGCATTTATTTTTTTTCCAATAATACCATAAAGTAAAAAAAAAAAAAAAAAAAAAAAAAAAAAAAAAAAATTTCCTTCTTTTATTCTTTTACTCTCTTTAACAGGCCATTATCTCTAACTTACCTTATCATTTTTATAGATAATTAAACCAGTAACATTGTGCATTCCAAAAGACTGGCATTTGCATAACTGATTTATTGAAACATGCTGAAGTAATTGGCATTGTAAAATATTATGAGTGCTAAAAGTCTTTTTTTCATTAATCATTGTAAATGGTTCTGACATTTTTTAAGAGCCAATTTTATGTGGAAATTATCCAAACCCTTTGGGTAAAATGATTTGTTATTTAAAATCTCTTAACATGGAGTGGTGATACTACTTCAGTTTGTTTCAAAATAATTATATAACCTTTTGTGAGACAACAATAACTATATCAAAGGAAAGTATTGAATTAAGACATTTTTAGTTATATTTCTTATCAGTAATTAACACTACAGTTGTGTTTTTCCATGTAAAAGTACAATTTTTATGGTAAAAATGAGGAAAGGACCAATTTTTAATTTCAAATATTAAATTTAACAACTTATTAGCACATAATGGATTTTAACAAGCCTAATATGTTGCATGGTTTTGTGAAAGGAAAATAAAGAATTTGTACTTATCTCCTCAACATCACAGTGCTTTTCTTTCAGACTCACACATTCAATTTTTTTTTCCCATATCCTATCTTTCCTCCCAGAAAACAAACCTATACATTTCAATGTTGTGAATTTTTATATATACATATTATTTCTCAAAATAACTAGTTCTCATTAATTACATTTCCTGTAGGAATTATTTTTTGTGTTCATCATTAATTTTTCAGTTCTTTTGAAAACATAAGTGTAACTACACATCATATCTGCAAAATATCCTGGTCTGGCCTAGTGAAACTGAATAGTCTTTCAATCATTTCAATTCAGATGACTTCATGAATTTGCTTACTGAAAAGTTCTGAAATGTGTATTTACTGAGATATTTCCCTCAGAGTCTGGTAAGAAGGAAAGGTCTTGTCTGGTCATCTGGTAGTACAAGCATATGTGGCCTCATAGGGCTAATAAGCACAGTGTTTGAAAGGATTTGAGAGCATAAAGGTGAAATTTTTACTTCATCATGCAGCTTTCCTTACAGCATCAAGTGGTAAGCATTATCCGTGTACTGGATTTCTCACTTTTGCGGGGCTTTTCTTTCTCAGGCTTCTAAAGTGAGGGGCTGGAGATAAAGAATATCTCAGTGAAAGTCAGTGAGAAAAAAAATCAGAAAACATAGAAAACAACTTGCCAGAATAGCTTTATGGTTCAACTTTTTACTGAATGAGTAGCAATGCTTTCCTTGACAATCTGACCTTTGTTTACCATCTCAAAATTTTCTGCCTACTCTTCATATTCAGTTTTATAAGACTTCCAAGATCAAACAAGCTTGCTTCTGCAAGGCTCTGTTCTCTTTCTTGGTCCCTGCTATGGTCGAATCCATTGTTTTGTTACAACTGATGTTGTCTCTGCAAGAATACTAAGTGAAAAAAGCAGAGAATTTGAATTAATTATTTTGCATTAAGAAATACCTTTGGCAACAATGATCAATATCAAGCTTTCGTGAAAACTGACAGTTGAGAAAACTTTTTTTTTTTTTGTTTGTAAATTATTGGATAGTTTTCTTCTATTATAGATATTCTTTTGCACAGCTTAATATTATTAACCTTCAGACTACTTGTGAATACATTACTGTGCTGATTTTGTCTGGGATAGAGGTATTTTTCTTCATAGTAGGTTATATGAGGCTATGTTCTGGATTTGTGCTGAGAACAAGGATGTTTTCGTTACTGCTGAGCAGTGCTTACACACACTCAATGATTTTTCTGCTTCTCACACCAGTGAGTAGGCTGGGGATTCACGAGAACCTGGGAGGGAACACAGCTGGGACAGCTGACCCCAACTGACCAAAAGGATATTCCATACCATATGATGTCATGTTTAGCAATATAAAGCTAGGGAAAAAAGGAAAGGAGAACATTTGAAGTTATGACCTTTGTCTTCGACGATAACCATTATGCATGATGGAGCCCAGCTTTCCTGGAGATGGCTGAACATCTGCCTGCCAGTGAGAAACATTGAATGAATCCCTTGTTTTGCTGTGCTTTTGTGTGAGGCTTTTGCTTTACCTATTAAACTGTCTTTATCTCAAGCCATGAGTTTTCTCATTTTCTGATTCTCTCTCCCATCTCACTGAGTGTGAGTGAGTGGCTCTGTGGTGCTTATTTGCCACATGGGGTTAAACCATGACAGTTACTTACTCTGAAGATTTCTATTTAATACAGGAATAATCTGTTGTGTAAGGATTGTGTTTCATTATTTGGCTGAATAGCAAAAATACATGCTTTTCTTATCTACTTAAAAAATATTATATTTTAGATTAATGTGATCATTGTTAAGGTATATCTAGTAGTTCAGGTAGGAATCAAGAAATCTGACTGTGTCTGAGGACACAATCATAGAATTATGAATACTCAGTAACACCAGGTTCACTGTAAAATCTTAAAAACCGTGGAGAGTAAGTAGCATTGATAGCTTTTTTTCCAAGGTCTGCTGGCTACTGCCTGCAGCTGACACACCAGACACTAATTTCAATAATAATCTACTCTCCAGCAGTTTGACTCAACCATTTTTGGTAGCTCAGGATGGAGCATGTTAACAATTGCAAAGGACTGCAACAAAATATCTCCAGAAATCAGACTTCCTCAGACTTGCTTAGCAGCACAATATTATTGAACACTTTTTCATGGGCGTTTCTTTACTCATGCTAGTATGATAAATACCAAGTGTATCACTCTATACCAGTATCACACAGTGATACAAACTTGAATCGGTGTTCACAAACTTGAATCCAGAGAATTCAGCTGTCTAAAATGTATGCATATTTAAATCAACTCTTATTCCATTATGTTATGTGTTCTTCTACATGGTTATTATCTACAATATGATTTCATCATATCTTATTTCTAATTTCTACTTTGTCGTTAAAAAAGTACATAGAAAAGTTTCAGTCACTGTTTTGTTTTATGTTCAGTTCATGCTACAGGTCTTTAGAAGACAAACATAGACATTTAGGATCCTTTAAAACCTCCTTTTCAAAATACAACTTGTCTTTCAGCAAGTACACACTTTTCTCTGTACTCTGTTGAACATTAGAAAATTTACTTCAGCATCTAACTACCTTTCTGTCACATTATAAAGCAGATGTCATTTCAGCACAATTATATTATTTAAATTTTCATGGTTTTTAGCTTACATAGGTTAAGTTACAATGGTGCAGTATTTGAATTGTGGGCATCTCTTCTTAGTCTGATTTCTTTCACCCTAAGGAAATAAAGTGATTATTATGTTCCTGGTTGGTTGCACAAACTACTCTGCCTTGCATTGCCTCAGCATCTTTTGAACTTTCTGGTCTGACTCAATCAGAACTGCAAGATCATGATGAACAAGATGATCATACAGATCAGGATGACCAAGATGTCATAGAGGCCATAGACATCAAGATGTGCTTCAAGCTTCTGAAAATAGACATCCAAATGAGAAGAAAAACGTACATGCTCTTCTCATACAGTAGTATTTCAATGAATTTTTAAACCTAATTAGTCTCTGGAGATAAAAATTTTTAATTGGATTTGCACCAGATACCAATGAATCTAACCACATGACAAGATACCACAGAAAAATCAGACTTTATCTCTTCCAATGTGGTTCAAAGTTATTTCTATATAACTCACCTGTAAGACAGTACCTTCAACATTCACCTAAGGTCATAATAGGCACTGCTACAATAACATAATTGGTTTATTTTCTCAGTTTTGTTGCATTACTTTGCCTAAAACTTTATCTCTAGAAGCCTCAACTTTAGTATTTATGTCTTTTTGTGTCCTGCCTTATGCTTGTATGTGTGACAAACTACATTTATACAGGGATCTGTTCCAATAAGCAACAGAGACAGTGCATTCATAAATGCTAAATGTCTTTTTTTTTTTTTTTTTTTTTTTTTTTAAGTGTAGGCTCAGGACAATTTTGAAAGGCCTTTGTAACCTCAGTAGAATATCAGACAAAAGAAACGCCAGGTCCAAAACTCTGTATTGCATGTGACTAGGTGGAGACAGCTGCATTGGAGAATGAAGGTAGCTGCCTTCAGTTGAAGTGAGTTCTCCTGAAATTGTAAATTGAGGCAGACCCTGGAGGGATTTAGGCATACACAGCTTTGGAAATAATGAGCTGAACTGAGTTGGCAATGAACCTAACAGTTGCCATGAGGGCTAGACAGAGGAGATGGTTTTCATGTTTGTTATACACCTATACATATTTTACTCGCTAATTTATCCAAGACTAGCTTTCAGTTTTGGCATAAGAGAAGCATAATCTGATGCATGATATGCCAACTGTTTCTAAATATTGAATTCCATGCTTTGCCTGTTTTAAATATACTTTGTTGCATGCAGGTACCTGAAAAGGAGAGGAAATCATGTTATCCTAACATCAGGTATCTGAACACAAAAAAATTCAGAAAGACATCAGTACTTTTCATGGTGCCTATATAAAAATGTCCTGAACTAATGAGGTGTGTTACTATTATGCTGGATCCACACAATTGGAAAAGTCACAAAATCGGGAAAGAAACTTGTCAAGGGTCTTGACCATAAAGCAAAAAAAGAAAATAAAAAGGGTGAAAGATAAAAGAAAGTATACTTAAAATATATATTCCCAGAATAATTAGTATTTTTTACAGGTTTTATATCAAAACCACTATTTCTGTTTGGTGTATTAAATAGTTTCAGAAACCCATCTGGAAAATAACACTATTTGCAACTAGAAATCAAATTTAACATTTTCTCCCTTGGAAAGGTCTTTAATAAAATATTGTTTTTCACACTCAGCTGTTCTCTTTGTATAACTACAGGTGTGTCCATTTTAACTTTTACCTTCCTTAGTATGGAATGTATCTTCCAGTTTTACAAACCCTGAGAAAACCTCTTATGAAATGTAGTTTTTCAAAAGTGCTTGATTATTAAATTATACAAAAAGACAATGTTTCAATGCAAGTGATTAGGAAACAGCATTTAGATCATCCTCAGTGGGGTTCAAGTCACTTATGTCAACAGTGTGGTATACTTCTGAAGCACAACATTTTCATGTCAATGTAGGGAAAAAAGAAAAAAAAAAAAAAAGAGTATTTATCTGACTTATTTTAGCTATCTGCTTTAGCAAATGCATAACACCTTGAAGTGTCAATATCAACATCAAAGACAAAGTTGTCTAGTTAGCTGTATATCACAAAATTTTACATTGACATTACACTTTTTCACTAAGGACCTCTTTCACAGCTGATACTGGACAGGTAAGTGGATTATTCCATGAAACTAAAAGAGAAAAGACAAATACGTGCCCATACCTAACTATTTCAAGCAATTTTAGGTGCAATCATAGTGCTGCTATAGTAATTTTGAGGTTGTGATCTTTGTTTATCTTAAAAAGTAGAATGGTTATGCTGGTCATGTAATTGCGTTTCCTACACTTGGTTTGTAATGCTTTTCCATCCCTCAGAACACCTGCTGCAGAGTACCAGTCGCAGGTCATTTTTGTTCTCATGGAGGAGGTGTTCAAAGGAATGACAGCATCCAAGTCATGTTCTGGTATGGAGTCATGACATGATTGAAACATGCATCGGGGGCTGAGTTTCTAGATGCTGTTACATGCATGCAGCCTGTTACAATAAGAGATACCTTGCAAAGCAAATATTCTGGTTTGACCTTATTGAAACATTTCCTACTTGCTTACATAAAATTATATGTCATCAGATTTGAGCCATTTCTGTTCAGAGATTCAAGCTCTATGAAACAGGATTTTTAAGGAAAAAAACCCTGAAGAATCTAAATGATTTCTGTATTTTTTTCTTTTTAATGTATATGATCTCTGTCTTCTGTAATTTATCAGTACACATATATTCCTATGTTTAAAATAGAGAAAACCAGAGAGATACAGAGAGAAAGAGGTTGAAGAATGTATTATTTATAGATCTGCTTCAAAAATATCTGGCTCCTGCACAGTATCTGGCAACCAAAAAGTCACATACCTTTTTGCCAAAATGCATATGCCATATGGATGCCAAAGACAAACCATCTGCATCATATGTCCTTTGGGTAGGCAATGTCTTGTTTCCTGAATGACCAGCTTCACTGTGTCTAGAGTAAAGAAGTTTATAGATAACAAACAAACTAAAATTCTAAAAACATTTCTTTCTGGTAAAACTGTAAGCATTTTGACAGTAATAAACCACTTAAGTTATTTTAACTTTGCTACTGGAAAAGGTTTTTGATAGAAAAAAGTTCTATCAAGTTCTATCAAAAGTTCTATCAACCCTGAAATGGTTTAGGTTGGAGGTAATGGGTTTAAGTTGCACCAGGGGAGGTTTAGATTTGACATTAGAAAAATGTCTATACTGAGAGAGTGGAGAGGCATTGTAACAGACTGCCCAGGGAATTGGAGGAGTCACCAGCCCTGGAGGTGTTCAAAAAACATGTAGACATGGCACTTCAGGACATGGTTTAGTGATCATGGTAATATTGGGTTGACAGTTGCACTTGATGATCTTAGACTACTTTTCAAATCTTAATGATTCTGTAATTCTGTAGTTCTGTGAAGGACAATCTAGCTCAACCCACTGAAATGAGAAAGGACATCTTTCACTAGAACAGGTTGCTCAAAGCTCCATCCAACCTGCCTGTGAACACTTCCAATAATGGGGCAACTTCTCTGGGAAACATCTTCCAGTGCCTCACCACCCTTATCCTAAAAAAATTCTTCCTTATATCCTACGTAAACTTAAACCTAGCCTCTTAAGTTTAAAACCATTGTCCCTTGTCCTATCAATACAGGCCTTTTTAAAAAGACTCTTTCTTATCAACCCAAATTAATATATTGAAAGGCTGCAATAAGGTCTCTCTGGAGGCATTGACTGATTCAGTATTTATACGTTTTAGTAGTCATTGAGACTGTTTTAAATCATCTCTAAATTGATGGTAATTCCTGCAAATGGATTAAAATGTGCATACTATGAGCAATATCTATTTTTTTAATGAATGAATTGGAATTAATTTGTGTATTGTGTCAATTTAATTTAAAAAATCAATATAAAAATTACTTTTGACCACTAATATTTTAGATATCATTGCTCTGTTATCATACTGGATATCTATTTCACAGTTTTAATCCAAATATAATTAAATTCTTCATCCCTACCAGTAGCATTTGTTCATTGTAGTTTCATACTGGCTTGCAAGATTAAAGATCCTGATATAATGACTTCAGACTCAGCAAACTTGCTTTCCTTTATTTCTGAAGCATGTAATTGTTCCAGTTCACACAACTGGTTTACTTGTTTACATCCAGTAATTTAAGCATCTGTATTTTCTTATTGTTTGCATCTCTCTTTGTTTCTTTCAAGATTCATAGACAGTCATCCTCAGCTTTGAGATGCCTTGTGAAGTATTTACTTACCCTTCTTTTCCTATTAGTTTTCAACTCATCTACTTTTCCCCTCTAATTTATTCTATCAGCAGTGATTAATACTACATTTTTTCTATGTTGCTGTTGGATTAAAAAAAAAAAAAAACAACAACCCAGCCAACACACCCACAACTCACTCAAAACAGGCTCACAAAACATTTGGCAGTGCATAGGAAATAAAACTACTTGCTAAATGTATTCAGTCATTTTCATTATGTGGTGTAGTATGATTTTCACAGTCCTAATCTGAAAGCATGAAATATATCTGTTTTTTTCAGCTTTTTTTTTTTTTTAAATTAAATCTATTATAGCAAAAAAAATTATAAGATATTCTCCATTAATGTTGGTCTGTCAATAAATATTTTCTAGAGTGGAATCTTTCAGATTAGACTTCCATAACACATTACTTTTCAACTGAACCTGACAATGTATTGCATCCATTTATCAAATGTATAATTTGCTATATCACAGTAAGTTTAAACCTAGCCAGACTTCTGTGAGAGCTTGTGATTAACACAAAACTATGGTCTCATAGGATTTGACTATCAATAATTCTGGTATCAGAACTAATTACCACTAGTTTTCCTCTACAGAAAACACAAAGAAATGGGCACTTTAAGATTGTAATTTCGCTAACTTCTAGATATTAACTTTGAGACTAGATTTATCATATCCAAAGGTCCAATCTCCATTTGAGATGCAGTAAGACTGTGGATAACTAGCTCAGATATAGATCCCAACATCATGTGTGGCAGGAATCTCATACTCACCATGCCTGTTTCCTCTCTGTTTTTAAAGCTACTAGTGTCAAAAGTTCTTTGAGCTTCTGAGAAAGACTTATTACTTTGTATTTTCCTTCAAGGAGCTGATGATTTTCTCCAGAGAGTGAATTTTTTTCATTGTCCATTAATTACCATTCCAAGTTTATTCACATTTATAGTCATCAAAATAATAGTCCTTAATTAAAAGGGTCAAGAAAATATCCACAGAGGATACCTTATATTCTTCAATGTATGCTGTCAGTCCAATGTACCCTACTCTTAAAACTTTCTTGAACAATTTCTTAGATTTATTAAAAATATATTTCAATTATCAGTGAGAAAGAATGAAGATTTATCTTGCAGAACTCAGGTAAAAACTCCATGACTATAATATAAACATAATATTGCATATGACTGGAATCACTACATACATTCATCAAATGTGCAGAGCCATGTACAAAGTGAAAACAAAGCTGATTGGATGCACTGTAGTTTAACAAAAGTGAAAAAAACCGAAACCCGCCTCTTAATTATTTCCTGCTAAAGATGTGTGAAAGGACTGTGTTCTTTTTCATAAATGCAAGTATAAATGCCCAGTAAAATAAATTTTCATGTGAAAGGTACCAAAGGGAATGGAAAACATTTTAAAAGCTGTATCATTTGTGTGCCTTTTTCACTAGAATAGTAAAGATAGTTTTGCACTATGAAATTCATATTTAGCCGACTGTAAAAATGTCTGCATTTGATCTTCCCTTTCTGCTTGCCCTTTCTACTCACTTTCTGACCAAGTTACAACCTTCATTATTGACATTGACAGTACTGACACTATCAATGTTAGCACATGGTTATGAAAATCTAAGCCTTGAGAACTGAAATAAGTATATTGTGATGGCAATATCTGCTAAGTGATATGAAGAAAGACAAAAAAAAAAAAAAAAAAAAAAAAGAAAAGAAAAGAGAAATTAATCCAAAATGAGAAAGCAATATGTGAAAGATCCAATATCAAAGAAGGGAAATTTAATAATTAAATGAAATGAAACAGTTTCCCACCTTCTATTATGAATTAAATTTTTGAAATGTGACGAAAGCTGTATTTCTAGCTGAGCAACTCACTTATATTTCCTGCCCTTTCCTCTTTCCTGATGAAATGTTTAATTTTAGAATTTTGTCTTTATTTTTATTTCAAAGTGTGAATAAGGTGACATTTTAAAGGTATTTCTGTTGGTCTTTTTAATCTCCTTTGATGTTTTTACGTATAATTTACATCTTTTCCATTTTGCCTTTTTCCAAATACTCTTCATGTTTGCCTTTATGCATGTTCCCCTTGTGTTTGTACTCTTGTGTGTTATTAAAATTGCTCATCAACTTTGAAGTGATTAACTACACAAGAAAGCTGTGTCTATATTTTTTGCCTTTCTTAATTCATATTTATATATCTATACACACCCCCACAAACATGGGATTTTTGTGTATATGTATTTCCAAATACCTTTTGAAGGCCAGACACCCAAGGTGATGGAAATAAATTTGTAAAATGATGAATTTGTAAAACTATCTGGAAAAAAAAAGGGCTTAGTATGCACCTTGAAAGAAAAGAAAACAATCCTTTTTCCCTATGCAATAACAAAGTCAGAGTTTCCTATATATATTTTTTTTTTCTCAGTTCTTCACTGTTTGAAATGCTGTTATAGCCATCTATGATAATATGATTCCTATTTTCACCATATTCTCAATTTTGTCAGGTGATCTCACTCAACTGTACTGAAAGAAGTCAGTTTGGAGACTAAGAGAAAAAAGAATCCCACATTTTGTTCATATCTGGAATATGGTAATTAATTACATATAATTTCTATGATTACAAATACAGAATACAATTATTTAATTATACATTTATAATTTTTTTACATATGTTTAAGAACAACATGACTGTGCATAGATACACACTAACACTGTAGTATGATTCTTTTTTCATCCTACCCCTTCTATACATAAAAGTCACCACTCAAACTCAATGTCTTTGAACTTTGTACTTTGATTTTTTTGTACTTATTCTGTGAAAATCTTGTAGAACATGGTTAAACAGGGAACTGCTGGGCAACTCAAGCAGAAGAAGAGAGTCTTTAGATCATGGAAGGGGAGGATGGCCACTTGGGATGAATATAAGGCTGTTGTCAGAGGATGTAGGCAGGCAACCAGGAAAGCTAAGTCCTCCCTGGAGTTAAACCCTGCAAGGGAGGTCAAGGACAACAGAAAAGGATTCTTCAAATACATTGCAGACAAAACTTACACTAGGGGCAACGTAGGCCCACTGTTGAATGAGGCAGGTGCCCTGGTTACAGAGGATACAGAGAAGGTGAAGTTACTGAATGCCTTCTTTGCCTCTGTCTATACTGCTGGAGACCGTCCTCAGGAGCCCAAGACCACTGAGGCTACAGAGGAAGTCAGGATAGAGAAGGAGACTTTCTTGGTTGATGAGGACTGGGTTAGGGATCAGCTGAGCAATCTGGATGTACATAAGTCCATGGGCCCTGATAGGATACACCTGAGTGCTGAGGGAGCTGGCAGAAGTCATTGCTTAGACCATTCTCCATCATCTTTAGTAAGTCATGAAGAACAGGAGAGGTGCCTGATGATCTCTAATTCCTTACTGTATTTTATTACATAGCTTTTCACAGAATCATATAATGGTTGAAGTTTGAAGAAACATCTATAGATCCAACCCCCCTGCTCAAGCAGGACAATGTACATCTCGTTGACCAGGACAATGTCCAGATGGTTTTTGAAGATTTCCAGGGATGGAGACCACCTCTGGGCAAACACTTCTAGTCTTTGACCACCCTCACAATTAAAAAAGGTATTCTTTTGTGTGCAAATGGAATTTCCTGTATTTCAGTTTGCACCCATGCCTCTTCCTCTGTCACTGGGCACAAGTGAGAAAAGTCTGAATCTGTCATTAGTCTTCCCCATCAAGAATTTATACACACTTAGAGTGTCTCTCTGCACCTTCTTCAGGCTAAATAGTCCCAGCTCTTTCAACACTTCTTCATATGTCAGAAAGTCCAGCCACCTAATCATCTTCCTGACCCTTCACTGAACTCCCTCAAGTTTGTCCATGTCTCTCCTCTATTGGGAAGCCTGAGCATGGACCAAGAAATCTGGATGTGGTCTCAGCATAGCTGAGCAGAGTGGAGAATCACCTCCTTTGACCAGCTGAAAATGCTTTTCTTAATGCACTGGCTTTCAAGAAAGCAATGGGGGCACACTGCTTACTTATGTAACATTTTCAAACTATTGCTTCAGGTTTGATTGTCTTTCATTTGTTCTATCCCAGATGCTGTTGATTTTGTCATGTTTTTTTTTCTTTTTTTGACTTAATACAAAATAGAATTATTAAAAATCTTTTTTCTCAGTATTGCAAACATGCTCTTTTTTTACTATTTGTAACATTTCTCTTTTTTTTTTTTTTTTAAGTACTATAATTGAAAGAATAAGATACAGGAAAAAATCATCAAAGTGAACTTTATTAAAGCACTTACTGTTTTAGAATGTCATTTTATCCATACATTCCTACTACCTTACTGTTACTAGTGTTTCTATTTTTACCATGAGAAATTTTAGTCAGAACTTGTTTAGTCATACTGAATATTGCATAAATCTTTTGTTTAATATACTTTCTGTTGTATGTGGGATATTATGTGCCTTTGTTCTATCCAAATCAAATGTGTTTATGTATGTGTAGTTATGGTAGTTGGCATTATCCTCAAGACAGGCTTCTCTTCTTTCCTCCCTGTCTGGAGTCATGTTACAAGAGTAAAATGACCCATTTATACTGAAATAAGCGACTGATTTCTCTCAATATGGGAAGAAGACAAGTTAAAAAGGAAGTTTCCTAAATTCATATACACTTAAAAATTCTAATCTATGAGACACCAAAGTCTGCTTCTTTCCTGTATTTTGGAAGAGACCACATTATGAGGAGAATAAAAATGGGCTAATATTTTTCTTACTTGCAGCAGACTCTTCTTTCTTTAAGAAGAAATGACTGAAAATTCTATAAATGTCTGGTGAAAAATTAGGAATGTTTCAAGAAGTTTTATGCTATTAAGGAGTCACATAAAGTTTTTTTTTTTTTTTTTTTTTTTTTAAGACTTTTAGATAATAATATACACATAGGTATATGTTCTGTTTTACCTTATCTAAAATGCTCACATTAGGCTTGATAAGAATACTGTAATCTTCTGGGCATAAAAGAGGAGTAGAATCTTAAAATTATTTTATACTCCTTTCTTTTTCCCCTCTTTTTTAAAAAAATTATTTTTATTTCTTTTTAATTGTATAATGACTACTAAGGGGATCTTTTTTCCATTTTTTAAGCAAAAATTAATCTGTGACATCTGTGGGAATCAATGTACTGTGTCATTGGAAGCAAACTCTGCAGTCATGATAAAAATGTTCCCCTTTTCATGATTATTTGATATATGAAAAATGTGGGGTTATGTATTTTGTTAATTTATTTGATAAACCACTACAGAATCTGTGCCATTATTTGTGATATTTATCAGAAAATAAGTAAGTTGAAAAACAAAAGAAAAAACCTCATCTACCTTATGTAGATTTGTTATGTAGAGTAGGAGAAACAAATAAAAATAAACTACAAAGAGGAAGTCTCTTAGCCATCAGAGAGAGTTAATTCCTTCAAAACACAGTCAATCTTTAAATGAAGACAGTGGCTTTTGGGAAGACGATACTCTTCACAGTGTATTATTGATTCAAATGAATTCTTACGGAAAGCGCCAGAGTCCATGCCTTTAATGAGACAGCTCACAGTGCTCATGAACGTTCCTGGGCCCTGAAAAGCAACTCCATATACTACTGCCCTGTTAGAAGGACCTCAAACTTTTTTGGTCTTATGACTAACAGCATTGTCCCTAGCATTTTCTGGGCACAGCCTAGGAGTTTGAATTTCCTGGGGACTTTTCAGCATAGGTAGCTCTTATGTAGTAACCTTATGCCAAAAGCAAAACAAGTGTCCGAGAGCAGATACGGACCACTCTGTTTCATCAGCTTCAATGCTCATGAACACTCTTGGGCATATTTAATTTACTGGTGGAGACAGAGTCAGGTATTTTCCACCAGTCTTCCAGTAAAATATCAGTGATGCTTATTAAGGTATCTCTGAGTGAAAATAATGGTGATTTATTTTAGGAAAGAATTAACACTTGTAGCAGCCAAATAATTGTAAGTGGTATAGATTTAGCCAAGCTCTCCATTACTGTTTAAGGAAGATTTGTTTGAATAGGTTTCTGCATGACATATAAATTAAGAGTGAGCTCAGAAGTGCTCAGCAGAATGACTGCCAGCTATGACTACCAAGAAAGCTGTGTCAGCACTATCTTGAGATATTTGTGGAATGATCCCTGACAGTTGTTTGTGGGGTGATTTTTTCCCTCCTTGAAACTGTAATAGTAACAATTCAATTAAGAGTTCCATCACAAAAAAAAAAGAAACAAAAAAACCCAAAAAACCAAAAAAACCAAAACCCAAGATTTACCAAGATCTCAATATGTTTCAAAAATATCACATAACCTTCTATTACCTGCCTGTCAAAAAGTGCTGATTCAAAGAAGAACTTTTCATCTGCATGATCTCAGATTTTTATTAGCCCTGTAACCAAGGTACTTTGACATTTGATTTACACCTTTGGCATTATCTCAAAATATATGTGCATACTTATTATATTCTCCTTTTTCTTTCTATTTTGGGAACAAATGCACTAAGGCTGAAGTTTTCCTTGTTTACTTTTCAACTAAATAGACAAACAAATGGACATTTTTCAAAGGGAAAATACCAACTTTTCAGAATCTGCTCTAACAAGAGAAAGCAGATTAAGAAATGTGGAACAAAGAATAAAAAAGTTTACTTTCTTAGTCCCATATAATGTGATAATGCAAATCATACTGTGAACTGTTTTCACCACCTACTTCAAGTCTTGAATATACCTCTTGAAAATTCAGATAATTTAAAGTCATACTCAAAAAAGAAAGATATATACCTCCAAAAGTGATACACACAATCACAATTACATGTACAAAATGTATAATCTGAGCTATTTCCAAAGTATTCAGGAGTGTAAAATATGCTAAAGGTGATAATGATTCATACAGAAAAAAATCATTATTGTAATTTTACAAATTGAGACGAGGGCTGAGACCTACTAGAGGCTTGTGCAACAGTTGAGACAAAGTGAGAAAGATATATGTGGTACAACATGGTAAACAGTCCAAACAGCAAGGAGAAAAAGAAGATAATACAAATAATTTTTTTTTTTTTTTTTTTTTTTTTTTTGGTTATAGGTCTTTCTGGTGAATACTGTGTAAAGGAAAAATGTTCTCAGCCTCTCCAGAAAAAAAACATGTTCTGTCATTGTTGGTAAATTACTTCCACAGAAAGAGTGTGATTCAAAGTAAAGAGAAATTGAAACAAAGAAGTACCTGATACAAATACCTGACATCAGAGAATAAAACCAACTTTCACAGAATCACATAATATTAAAGGTTGGAAGTGACCTCGAAAAATCATCTAGTCCAACCCCCCTGCCAGGGCAGGATCACCTAGAGCAGGTCACATAAGAACATGTCCAGGCAGGTTTTAAATGTCTCCAGAGAAGGAGACTCCACAACCCCTCTGGGCAGCCTGTTCCAGAGCTCCATCACCCTCACAGTGAAAAAGCTTTTCCTTATGTTTCTGCGGAACCTCTTATGCTCCAGGTTACACCCGTTGCCCCTTGTCCTATCATTGGACATTACAGAGAATCCATCCTCCTGACACTTGCCCTTTACGTATTTGTAAACATTAATGAGGTCACCCCTCAATCTCCTCTTCTCCAAGCTAAAGAGACCCAGCTCCCTCAGCCTTTCCTCATAAGGGAGATGTTCCACTCCCTTTATCATCTTTGTGTCTCTGCGCTGGACTCTTTGAAGCAATTCCATGTCCTTCTTGAACTGAGGGGCCCAGAACTGAACACAATATTCCATATGAGGTCTCACCAGGGCAGAGTAAAGGTGGAGGAGAACCTCTCTCGACCTATTAACCATACCCCTTCTAATACACCCGAGGATGCCATTGGCCTTCTTGGCCATGAGGGTAAATTGCTGGCTCATGGTCATCCTGGTGTCCACCAGGACACCCAGGCCCTTTTCTCCCCATGCTACTCTCTAACATTGATCCCCAACCTATACTGGTACCTAGGGTTATTCTTTCCCAGACGCAAGAGTAGTTTAAATGTAGTAGTATCTTTCACAACAGTAGATGTGATCTAAAGAGGGAGGAAGGAAGGGAGGAAAGGAGGAAAGAAGGAAAGGAGTGAGAAAGAAAATATGTATCAAATGTTCCTGTATGCTTTACATGGAGCCTGGTTTCTAAAGTTTCTCTTTAGAAAGCAAAAAATATTAAGAAAAAAAAAGTGTTAAAAAATAGGCACTCAGGCATCTTACTCATACATGCACACTTATATTCACTAAGTAATTTAGATATTTTCATAAATATTTTTCAACATTTAAATTTCAAGTAACTTAAATAATTATTCACATATCTTAGTAAAATATACACATTATTTTGAATAAAAGGTACACTACTAGCTTCTTCTGTTGAAACAGATAAAGCATTTTCTTGCTAAGAACTTTAAAAGTACCTCTTTCTGTTATCCAAAGCAGTTCAAAGCAGGATTCCTCACAGATGATCGAAAAATGAGTACAAGAAAATGTACTTTAATATTTGTGTCAAAACACAGATGGTTTCCATGTACAATTAAAGCTTTTTAAAGACAAAATGAGTATCTTTAAGTGTGACTTCAAAAAGTTATTTACATAGATGACACTCCAAGCATAATTCAAAGTTCAACTAAAATGCACTTTGAAGTAAATTAAAACCAATGTGGTTTAATTTCTAAATTACAACAGTGCATTCATGTATGCTTTGTAAATAAAACGAAATAAATTTAAAGGTGAAACAAATTACTCTTTAATGATAGTATCTATATTCACGTTTCTGACAATAGTGGACACCATTGCCATCAGAAAGGCAGGAAATCACTTCACATAATCCAGACGGAGACACGGACAAAGAAATAAAGAAGTTTGAAAACAGGCTACATACCTTGGTATCAGGGTGAAAAAAAGTTTTCAGCAATTGCATTTTCATTTAACTTAAATGGAAATACAGAAAAAGTAATCAGAATCTAAACCAAATTTTTAATATGCTCTGCCTGTGGATTGAAGACATAGAAATGGATTTAAATTTCAAAATCTCTATTTTTTTTTCTGAAAGTTAGAACACTTATCTTTCATTACATTAATTTGTAAATTCCCTGTATAAATTTCTCACATTAAAAAAATGTTTCCATATTTTACACAGTCTAAAATCTGAGTAATAAATCATCTGCAATATACAACACTGTTCTCCGTAGTTATCTGTTCCAATTATTTGTTTCATATTCCTGTGTTATATCTTATACATGATGGCAATTTTAAACAAATCTGTATGGTGGAATACTAACATGCTAGCATCATATTTAAAATTTATTTTATGATGATTTTTGATATTCCACATTTTTCTGTCTTATTTACTGTTTCTTTTCTGATTTGTCTGATTCCAGGAAATTACTCTGCTCTACAAATAACCTGGTGATTTTTTTTTTTTTTTAATTATTTATAGAAGTCCCTTTTTTTATTCCAGTATTTATTTATACTCTGTATAGCACAGAAACCATGATTTCCTATACTTGCCTATGCACATTGTCAAAGATTTTTCTAATTCTCTCTTACCTTGAGGATCAAGAGCAGATATCAGCATCACATTTTCTTTTTGTCATTCTTAAAAATGACTGAGTAAATATTTCACTGCAACTTTTTGCATCTTCAGATGGGTTGTTTGAGAACTATTGGTATTGCTGCACCTGTTTTTCTATTAACTTCATCAGTATCTGGAGTGTTCACAATCAAACTCTGGAAACATTTTCATCTCATTTCACTCATATTTACTGCACTTTAGAGTACAACTGAATTGTTTTGTTTATGTTCTGTTCTCTGGATCTTCACCATTAAACTCTGTAGAGGAACTGGTCTTGTACAAATACAACCATGGTGTTAATGTTTGCACTCAGAGTAGCTCTGAGTCTGTTGCAGTGAATAAAAGCATGAATGGCTGTACAGTAACACATGTGAAATGTTGAGGGAAGGATTAAGATATGATTACACGGTTGGCATAATCAAATGTTTTTTGATAAAACAGTTGTACTGAAGACTTCTCCAACATGTGTCTTTTATTTTCTAATAAGGCCCTCATTTGGATGGCAAATGCATGCTTATATCATGGAAATTTTTAGTTCTATTAGCTATGTCTCTGAAGCCATTTCAAGGCATATTTATTTGAACTGTCTTATTTCCTTTGAATACTTTTCAGAGCATTGGAATTTATAAACTATATATAGAATCAGGAAGACTTATTTAGAACAGAAATATTCTTTACATGAATAAATTTTATAATTTCATTACATATCATAAGTAAAATTTCTCTTTATCTGGAAAGAAGATTTTTTTTTAATGAAAATACTCTTAAAGCAGGAATGTCATAACTGAGCCTACTTTCAACACCAGAGCTAGACACAAACTTCATGTCTTGGTATTGTTTAATCCCATAACTTTAACTAATAATGGAAAACCTACTGAATTTGCAGTTCTATAGCACAGATTCTGTCTATTTTTAGAGTCAAATTTTATTGTTCTATCCCTTGGCACTGTGTAGCATAACAAGCATTTTTTTTTAATGTGAATAAGAAAAGTGTGTAATGAAAAAAATTTGCCTTCCCTTTCTGAGTCCACTCCTTTTATTTTTTCCTAAAACTTGTGTCTTATATTTCTTTGCAAGCATTAAACTTGTGCTTGACATTTACTTACCCTTATATGAGGAGACAAGACCTGCTTTTAGTATCTCCAAAGTTATATTGTCATAGGATCCAGGAAACAACTGCATGAACTGCTTTGGTGACAAATCCTATTAGATCTCTCCAAGATGGCTTCTGTGGAGTCCTGTTAATTTTCTCTCATGTTCCAAATGAGCACTCATGTTATCCATTTTGAGATACTCCTAGGATCATAATCCTAGAAGTTAAAAATCTTCAGTAAAGATATCCTCTCTTACAGATTTGATTACATAATACAATGAGCTACAACACACAGAACAAATGAAATTGATTCATACATGCATACACATTTACAGCATCACAGGAATAAATATACTAATAAGAAATATCATCAGAAAGAGAGCTTTTAATGTTATAAAGTATCAACAATATAAAAAAAAAGATAGGATCTTTGTAACTGTTAGAATCTCTAGCCACGTGAGTAGAAGGCGAAGATGCTGTGAGAGGACTAAACATCTCTTTTTGGAGATCTACAGACTGAAGCACAGACCAACTATATATTTGTTTTGTACATTAGTGCCGAAATATTTGAACTTCTCATTAAATCAGACAGCATGTTGGGCTATACTTTTTGTTTTGCCATTCAATATTTACAAAACCATTTCCACCAAAAATAATCTAGACAATCAAATGAAATATGATATATAAACACAATATAATACCACATTAACTGTCACATCATATTTCACAGAAAGCCGTGATCTTATTCACACAACTCCACTTACTTCTATAAGAAAAAAAAATGAAAAGGCACTCTTACCTAATAAAGGTATCTAAATATGAGGAAATAAATAAATATGAGGAAAACTTCTTTACCTGGCCTTTATAGTGCCTACAGCTAAGATGAACATCAATATTTACTAATCTGAAAAGTAAATACACACATACCAGCATCCTTTTGGTATATACGACAAAGGATCTTCGGTACCACGGGTTTAAAGTCACTAATGCACCTCCCTGAACAACCTAGATGACAATAAAATACTGATCACTTGAGACATGTTTTATTTTGGTATCACTGTAGAACAAAAACCTTACTTGTTTCAAAGATCACCCTTTAAAGTCTGTTGCATAAGAAGAAACGCGTATCCTTTTTCTTTATCACTATTAGTCTTTTTTTAGTTATCTTGAATATATCCATGAAAGAAAGTGCAGTTCATTGTGTCCCTGGGCAAAACTTCTTTTCTGATGTGGTATTTAAACTATTTTTACTTCTCAAATTAAAAAAGAGGAAGTTTTTAATTCTGACAAAGGCATAAAAGTGGGAGAGACAATTACTGTTTCAGGCCTAGAGGGAGCTCTCTGAACTGTAGTCAATAAAAGAATAGGCCTTTTCATGGTCTTTTTTTTAAACTGTAGAACTGTTATTTTAAAATCAACAGCACCACTTGTTTTCCAGGTGACAATTTAATGCCATGCACTACCATTTGCAGTTGATAGCAAATGTTATCAACTGGCACATTTACCTTCAGTACACTTGAATAGTGAACTGGAAATAAAGCCAATTATTCATTCAAAATATAAACAAGTGTATCCATTACTTGAATAACTTTTCACTCCACAGTTTGAGCCAAAATTTCAACTAATTTAATGGCAGAAATCTTTTCTAACTGGAAGTCTAAACGATAGACAAATTCCTAAGGCATCATGAATATGCAAGGAAAGCTTAAACTAAAAATCTCATATTCAGATTACAATCTGCTTGGAATAAGACTTTCTTGTGTGGAGATTAAAGTATTTCATACCTTCAGTGACTTTTTTCTGAAGGAAATCAATAACACAGTTCTTCACTGATAGGCTATAGTCAAGAGGGAATAATGATGCCAGTTTTACTCTTAATACTTATAAACTCAGTTTGCTTTGGCTTTACTCAGGGATCAATACTCTAACCTAAAATGTTCCTGAATATTACCAACATAATATCTGAGCAAGATATGATCGATAACATTTTAATAACATAATAATTAAAAAAAAAAACACCCAAAACCAACTATGTGTGATAAACAAGTAAACTAGTAATAAATATTTGGGATATTAAATCTATGCTAAAAGGAGTTATTTACAAGCATTTACAGAAACTGAAAAGAAACAAATACAACATTTACAGATCAATGAATGCCAAAAACAACTTTGTAAGCATGTTTTGCAACATTTATGTCTCAAATTTTGATTATGGAGGTAAAAATGGCCCATCTTACCTTACTGTTTCTACTAAGAATTCAGTTTAAAAATCTAACTTTGTCAAAGAAAAATATTATATCTTATAAAGTCTACTTCTGGAAAACTCATGAGTGGAAAGAGGCTGTGAAGAGATCCCATGCAGAATAATCTGTGATTATCTCATTGAAGTTCTCTCATTTAGGAGTTTGATGCTTCATTGCCTTCCCTCTCGCATAGTTAATTACATACATAAAAGCTGAACACAATTAGGTATGAGCCTTTTTAACTCTGAGGGATTTAACTGATACTGTCATAAGAAAGGAGATGGGTGCTATTACACTAAATTTGCACAGTTGAAGTATCATACAGTCAGAGCTAACGCTTCCCATGAAAAGAATCTTTCATAAACACTATCCATAAATGACCCAGGGACCTCTAACCCAAGTTCCTAGTTATAGTACTGTTCTGATGGGTAAGTTCAAAACAATGAGGCACTAAAACTTCTCCAGAAAATAGGCTAACACAGACCTAAATTTAATTTTACAAGCTGTAAACCTTCATTTTAGTGATGAAACTGAAAATAAATAAATGTTTATTATTACTAGATTGTAATTTACATGATTTTGACACAGTAATTATGACTAAAATCATCTATGAAATCAGAGCTTTTTTTTCAGCATAGCAGTTTATTAACAGAGATACTGTTACCACCTTATAACTAGAAGTTACTTTAAAATTATTTTGTTGACATTTTTAAATGGTATCCTCTAAAATGAAAAAAAAAAAAAAAAAGTTTTTTTTTTTTTTTTTAATAAAACCTTCAATTCTTTTATTTTCTACTTCCATTTGCAATAATGCTTTTCCTCTTTTATCTATTTTTTTCCCCATCATAACATACTTATTTTATTAAGGTCATAGCTTCCCATCTGCTGTAATAATAAAATCATTGTCCTAAAGACACAACGTTTTTGGCATTATTCTGTATGATATGTATTTTGCTTTATAAAACTCTACTCATTATTGTAGTGTGTTCAAGCCTGCAATAACAGATGCTAGAGTAAGACAATTCATAGAAAAAAATCAAATGGCAATTATTTTTGTTTGCAATCATTTGATATATTTGACAGATAGTTTTCTTTCTTCTTCTTCCCTCTTGCCTGATACTACAAAGATTTTTCTGCTTCTTGAATAGACAAAGACACTATGTTGAAATCCCTTCTCCTGTCAAAGAACAGTCACTGTCTAAAGTCACAGCAACAAACAGCAGTACATCTGACAACCTTAGCCTCAGGAATAACTATATCAAATGGGTCCAAATCACACATGGGACAGTCTTACTATTAATGCAGAATTATCATTTTGGACTTGGATCCATAGATTGGGTGAAAATGCACAGAAATGATCAGGTTTAAATAATTTAAATGTGAGGTACCAGTTGTTTGAAAAGAATAAGAAGTTAAATACAGTATATGCTTTGTATCTCACATATAATTATAAAAAAGGAAAAATAAAGAGTGATTTAGTTTTAAGAATCATAAAAATATGCAGAAAAAGAAAATTCATTTTCATCTCAGTGATTCTGTCTTTCCCTTGGGGGTATTTAGCAGACATTGTGAAACTATCTTCCAGTCCCTGTTACATTCCCTATGTACTAAAAAAAGACAATCATTCACATTGACCGTGATTTCCATAGGAAATAAAATCAGACTCTCAATATTCAACCATAACAAAAAAAACCAAAACAAACATGATTTGAGGAAAACAATTTTTCTTTAAGTGTTCTCCAGAGAACCTCCGCAGGCTTCAATGTCTGGGCTCTCAGGAAGCCTAATTCTAATTGAGATATACAAAATGTCACCTTACTGTGGAACATATAACACCGGCCTGATTTTAAATCCCTCCAACCTATAAAAACAAAAACTTTTGAAAATCCTACTTCTTAATCAAAGCACCCCAGGTCCCTAAATCTTTTCAGATTCAGGAAACAATGTGAATGATAGACAACCCCCAAAACATGTTCCACTAGCAGTAAGCAGTACATCCTATGAAGCCAGTAAAACAAGCTAACAGAAACTCGATGGGGAGACCTGCTGCAGTGTAGGTCAGTTGCAGCCCACTGACAGAGGGAATGGGGGGACCCAGAGGCAGCTCCCGCCCCAAGCTGCGGCCGGGCAGGTCTCGGCTGCAGGGAGCGCCTGAGCCCGGCACCGGTACCGGGGGGAGCAGAGACACCCCTGTGTGCGGGGTGACCGGGTGAGCGACCTGCTCAGCCTGGGGGCAGGGCTGGCAGAGGAACTGGGGAGGTTAAGGAGCCCCGGGCAGTGTGAGAGGGAGAGAGATCGGTGGGGCCGCACCCTCAGGCCAAGTCAGCAGATGGAGGCTCCACAAGAATCAGAGGATCCCCTACCCTCTTGCCACTAGGCAGAAGGAGGGGACCTATGAGATGAAGGGGGAAAGGAAACAAGTCCCTGCACAGGGACACTGGTGAGTCCCCTTCCAGCCTCCCTCACCTTCCCAGTTGTCCATACACGACAGGTCTGGAGCATAGGAACTTGAGGTCCAGGCAAATGGGGATATAGATGAAGGTCCATGCAGGGGCTTGCCTAGGGTGAGTCAGCCAGCCCCATGTATTAGGACTGCTTGTGTCAAGCTAAAAAGAGGGTAATTGTCATAGGTGATTCCCTTCTGAGGGGACCAGAGGGCCCCATGTGCTGACTGGATTAATCCCACAGGGAAGCGCTGCGTCCCTTGAGGCCCAGGTCAGAGATATCGCCAGGATACTCCCTGGTCTGGTTCAGCCCTCTGATTGTTACCCACTATTAGTTATGCAGGTTGGGAGTGATGAGGTTGCAGACAGGAGTCCAGAACCAATTATAAAGGACTCAAGAGCACTGAGGAAGTTGGTTGAAGGATCAGGAGCACCAGTCATGTTTTCCTCAGTCCCTTCAGGGACTGCAGGGAAGAATACAGAAAGGAATAGGAAAACACACCTGATTAACGTGCGGCTCAGAGGCTGGTGCCACTGGTAGAATTTTGGTTTTTTGACCATGGGCTGCTTTACAAGACACCAAGACACCAAGACTCCTGGCAACAGATGGGGAACATGTGTCTCAAAAGGGGGAAAAGGCTGGAAAAGGAGGAAATTCTTTCTGATGAAGAGCTTTGGCTGCAACTTGGGAACAAAAGGAGAGTTTATGGCCTTTGGAAAGGGGACAGCCTCTCAGGGGGACTACAAAGATTCAGTGAAGCTATACAGGGAGAAAATTAGAAGGGTCAAAGCCCAACTAGAGCTCAATCTAGCTATTGCCATAAAAGATAATAAGAAATGTTCCAACAAATACATTAACAATGAAAGGAGGCCCAGGGAGAATCTTCATCCTTTATTGGTTGCATGGGGAAACAGTGACAAGAGATGAGGAAAAGTCCAAGGTGCTTAATGCCTTCTTTGCCTCAGTCTTCAATAACAGGAATAGTTGTTTGCGGAGTAGCCAGCCCCTCAAGCTGGAAGACAGGGATGGGGAACAGGAGAACTCTATAACTCAAGCAGAGATGGTTGGTGACTTGCTGCATCACTTAGACATACACAAGTCTATGGAACCAGTTGGTTTACTACCGAAAGTGCTGAAGGAGTTAGAAGATGTGCTTACCAAGGCACTCCTGATCTATCAGCCGTCCTAGTCCAGACTAGTGAGAGAGGTCCCACTGGACTTGAGATCAGCACACGTGATGCCCATCTATAAGGAGGGACAGAAGGAGGATCCAGGGAACTACTGATCTGTCAAGTCTGACCTCAGTCCCAAGGAATGTTATGGTACAAATAATCTTGAGTGTCATAACACCCTTTACAGGACAACCAGACAATCTGGCCCAGTCAGCATGGTCTTATGAAGGACAGGTCCTGCTTAACAAAACCTAATCTCCTTCTATGACAAGGTGACCCACTTGGTGGATGGGGGAACGGCTCTGGATGTTGTTTACCTGGACTTCGGTAAAGCCTTTGATATTGTTCTCCACAGCGTCCTTATGAAAAAACTGTCTGTCCTAGACATGGATGGGCATACGGTCTGCTGGATCAAACAGTGGCTGGATGGGCAGGCACAGAGAGTCATAGTGAATAGAGGTAAATCCATCTGGTAGCTGGTCACAAGTCATGTTCCCCAGGGCTCAGTGCTGGGACCACTTCTGTTTAATATCTTTACCAATGACCTTGATGAGAAGATTGAGAGCACCCTCAGTAAGTTTGCAGATGACACCAAATTAGGTGGGAGTGTTGACCTGCTTGAGGGGAGGAAGCCTCTTCAGAGCAATGTAGACAGGCTGGATCGATAGGCTGAGGCCAATCATATCAGCTTCAACAAGGCCAAGTGTGAGTCCTTGTCACTCGTCCACAACAACCCCATGCAATGCTACAGGCTTGGGGAGGAGTGTCTGGAAAGCTGCTCAGCAGAAAGGGACCTGTGGTTGTTGATCAACAACCAGCCAGGCATGAGCCAGCAATGTGCCCAGGTGGCCAAGAAGGTCAATGGCATCCTGGCCTGCATCAGGAAGAGCGTGGCCAGCAGAACTAGAGAAGTGATTGTCCCCCTGTACTTGGCACTGATGAGGCCACACTGTGAGTATTGTGTTCAGTTTTGGGTGCCACAGTATAAGGACATTAAGGTGCTGGAACAGGGTCAGAGAGCGGGAATGAATGTGGTGATGGATCTGGAGAATAAGTCTTATGAGGAGTGGCTGAGGGAGCTGGGACTGTTTAGTCTGAAGGAAAGGAGGCTGAGGGGAGACCTTATAGCCCTCTACAACTATCTGAAAGGAGGTTATATCAAGGTGGATGTTGGTCTTTTCTTATAAGTCACAACTGGTAGGACAAGAGGAAATATCATCAAGTTAAGTCAGGGCAGGTTTAGGTTGAACATCAGGAAAAACTTCTATACTGAAAGAGTTATCAAAGACTGGAACAGGCTGCCCAGGGAAGTGGATGATTTGCCATCCCTGGATGCATTTAAAAGCCTTCTGTATATGGTTCTCAAGGATATGGTGTAGTAGTGGCCCTGGTAGAGCAGATAATGGTCAAACTTGATGATATTAAAGGTCTTTTCCAACCATAGCAATTCTGTATGATTCTGTGAACTGTAAATTTCCTGATGAAATTCAGACAGTATCAAGCTGAATAATTTAATTGGTCCAGTTTCAGCTGAAAATTTAAATTTTTACTTCTGGCATTTATTTTAACTTCGAGCCTGGGTTTGTGCAAACAGAATCATAGGGCTCTTGCATGAGGACTTGACTTAAACATTTGAAAGTCCAGGTGTCACAGTAAATTTTGAAGATGTGCTGTCTCTGAGGTGAAATTACTTGTTTCCTTTCACAGTCAGTCAGGCTCAACAACCAAGTGATAAATCTTTTTCTCGGGAACCTTATTAATTCAATGCTGCTTTTATTTAAGACACAGTCTCTCCAGCTTGGCACTATACAATACTGTTTTCACTAATACTTTCTAGGAGTGTACTTCTTTCATCTTTTTGTTTGTTTGTTTGTTTTGTTTTTGTTTGGGCTTTTTTGTTTGTTTGGTTGGTTTTTTTAATGGGTTTTGTGTTGTTTAGGTGTTTGTGGTGTGTGGGTTTTTGTTCTTTTTGTTTGTTTGTTTGTTTGTTCTTTTTTTTTTTAATTGAATGGAAAAATGAACACAAAGTAATTAGCATAATTTGTAAACTCACAGGTAAAATATACAATCACAGACCCCTGAAACTCTGAGCTTAAAAAGCTCTGATGCATTTCAGAATATTCCAGTGAAATAGTGAAATGCTATTTTGGGAAAAGAGTATTAAATACTTTTCAGTACTGAAACTGTCACTTGTATATAGAAACATTTTCCTTCTTTTAGCTTTAATGTACTACAGTATTACCTCAGGGCTGACTTTTGCTGATACTATATATCTAAATGATAAAGATGCACAACACATTTTCCATTTTAGAGATTTTTAAGCATAATTTTTAAATACAAATATCTGCAAATAATGCATACATTGGAGAAATCATTCTTGTAGACTCCTAACACAAAGTATAATCTATAGTAGACTGTCTGGGGAGGAAAAAAGATCAAGGGACTGTCCAGCTCTTCTTACTGTCCTGCATGAATACATTTGCTATCCCGACAAAATACCCTGAGTCACTGAGATTATAAACTAGTGTCCTGGTTTGAGTGAAAACAGAATTAATTCTGTTCAGTGATTTTACTTTTCAGCTTGGTTTTTCTAAGTAACTGCACTTTCTGAAGTTAGCAGCCTGTTCTCACAGACAGTGTCTGCTTCTAGCAGTGATAACACCTCATGTTTAGAGTTACTACCAAGGATTGGTATGCAGACCAAGGCCACTGCTGGGTCCTGTGTACCACACTGGGGGGGTGCAGAGGGTGAAAGGCTGCACCTTCAGGGAGGAGCGGACAGGACGGATGACTCTAAACTCACCAACGAGGTATTCCATCCCATATACGCCATATTTGGTCTAGAGCTGAGGGACCCAAAGGGTCTCTGGGCTCTTCTCTCCCCTTTTGGACTGCTTTGCCAGCTTTTTCTTGGCTTGGCTCGGGTCCTCTTTCGGTTCCTTCCTCAGAGCACCCAAGGAGGACTCCGTCCGTTCTGCCTTCGATCTGATCTGCGTGTTCCTTAACCCAATACCAGAATCCAGCTCCTGAACACAGCTCCCGTCTGCTGCGGGGCCCAGTTTGGGACTGCCCCAGTGCCTGCACAACATCAGTGGTGACGGTGATGTAATTACCATCAGGGGGGTTGGATTCGATACTGGTTTTGTATATATTTGTATATATTCCATTTTATAATTATTATTTTCCTTTTCATTAAAGCTGTTCTAGTTTCCTTTTCTAATCGCTAAGTCTCTCTCCCTTATTCCCTTTCTCTTCCCCTCTGGGGAGGGAGGGGGGTTAACAGAGAGCATCTGTTATAGGTCTAGGGGCTGCCCTGACCCTAAACCGTGACAACTAGTCAGCTGCCTATTTAGAAGTTGCCATCCTTACAAACTCATGCTTTGGAATTATAACACTTGGCATCACTGAAAAGAATCCTAAGTTAACTTCTACAAGTGGATGCTTTCTAATGACTGTGGAAAACAAAATGTACAAGTATACAGGGCATCTGGCATCACAGCAAACTTTATTTGGATCTAATGAAAGGTTAGGTAGATAAGTCATGCGTAAAGAACTCCTGTATTTACATTTATATTTAGGAGTCTGAATGTGAAGATGCACTCCGTTTTTAAATGTCTAGTGACCATAGTGAATACATAGTGAACATAGTGTCCAAACTGCTTATTAGGGCAGTTCTTTGACCCATCTAACTATGTAGCTAAGCTTGGGATGATGCCCAATTTTAGCACTTTGGGAAGGAATCTGTGAACAATCTGATATGGGGAGAAGAGGAATTGTACTGACAAAGTAGTTGCTTAGATGCTTAGTTCCTCTGTCCAAACTGCAACCTAGGACGTCCAAATGTGGTCCTAAGCAGGCTGGCAATTAAACAACTGCTCAAGCCTGCCTGAAACATAAATCTCAATATTTTGGCTTAAAACTAGTGAAGGACTCAAATAATTTGAAGTTCTTAAGACATCCATTTAATGTATAGAAAATATGATTTTCTTGTCTAGGTTCCTGAGGTTTTTCAGTGTTTAATTTTGAGGGTTTGTTTTTTTTTTTTTTTCTTTTTTCCCCTCCTGAGCACTGCAATAGAAGACTAACAAGCTGATAGTTTGTCATTATTTCTGGTAACATATGGTCCTGCATGTCTGATAACATCCCAGAAAGATAAGGAAACAGAGACAAAATATGCTTTTTGACATTTAATAAATGAAAACAGATTAATAACATTTTATCTTTGTCAGTTATTCATTACTATTAAATGAACAAACCACATACATTTGTTTGTATCTTAAATAATGCATACAAGACATTCAAAATTTCAAGCAGATTTCCATGTTGCAAAACTAATGTGTGTAATTAAACATGGTTAAATACTAGTATATACCATTCCTTTTCTTTCCATATATATCATTGCTAGAACAAAGAAACAACTTTTTTGCTCTGCCCTGTGTAAGTTACAGGTGACAGGCATAGCTATGTGGGCTGTGAGTTTGCTTTGAAATCCATGAAATCTGTATCTCCATATTCTCACATGAACATCAAATATAACCAAGAAAACAGTAAAGCTTTCCAAGATGACTTAGTGTATTTTTTCTGTTCTGTAAATAGAAAGTTATATTCTGTACCTCGTAAGTAAAGAAAAATAAGAC
>JANVCC010000021.1:22890766-22939287 GCA_025345505.1 Todiramphus chloris collaris
TTTTTTTTTTTTTTTTTTTTTTTTTTTTTTTTTTTTTACCTCAGCACTTGCAATTTGGGACCATAAGGGAAAAATTTTGTTGCACACAAAATACTTTTCTAGAAAGAATAATATTTGTAATTTTCAACATATTTTTTTCTGGACTTTTGTAGATCTGTAAATTTCTCATTAGCTGACAACAAAGTAAACTTTTTGTCAATAGTCCTAAATTGATTATGTGCAGTCCCAGACCTCTATTACAATCTTTTATGGAAAAATATACATATTGAAAAAATATGCAATTATGCAGTTAGTGATAATCATTCAAGGATAGATACTACTCATTTTGATTAATCTCATAGGGCTCTGATAAAAGTTTCTAAACAGGTAGCAGCTGAATTGACTAACTGAAAAAATCCCAAACATTTGCAGTAGAAATATATGTTTGCTTCAGATTAATCAAGATCACTTTGGAAAAAGAAAAAAAAAAAATGTCTGGGAAGAGAACTAAACTTATTTTTCAATGCATTCTGTTAGAATAACACACATGATTTAACACTACTAGAGCAACCCTTGATTTTCCTTCTTTTAACTTTTTCATCCATAAATTAGCAACCTGGACACTATCCTCATGCATATTGTAAGTCAAGTGTTAAAAAGATGTCACAGCTTTGAATAAGTCTCTTTGTTATAAATAAGCATATGTTGCTTTTGTTGTATTTTCCCTAAACTGAGGATGTTATCTTCTGAAGAAAAGATTCTGAGAATGTAGGACTGCTATTCATTTTATGAATTAATTAAAACCATGTGATTTTAAATGTCATATGTCATATTAAAATATGCAATTTTAAGAAATACCATGCTTAGATTATCTTCTTCACACTTCCACACTAGCGGAAGCTGAATTGAAGTGAAAACTGTCTCATATTAAGCAATATGGCTCTATGTTACAATTAAATGGAAAGTTAGTTAAGCCAGCATTCTAAATGATTGGTTTATGACATTAGAGGAATTTAAACTATATGCACACTAGAATTGAAGCTGTTGAAAATGCATTTTCCTACATTAATATATATGGATTTTCAGGTTTAAATAACCACCAGGTTTTCTGGATTTGTCTTTTAGGATAACATTATGTTAACTTTTTAAACTCTAACATCTGCTTTAAATCTCGAATCCAGTTTAACATGGTTTTCCTTTAGTTTTATTTTTCTGTATGAGTGAATAGTGATTTCTTTCTTTTTTCTTTATATATTTCAGTACTATCTGCATGTTTAATTATTATATTTCTTCATAAATATCTGTTATATATGAGTTACACATCTTTCTCCATCAATTATCCATGTAAGGTTGTTAGAAAATCAGAAGTGATTATTTGGTGACTTCTATATTAGGAACAATCAGAAGCCCAGAATTACTGTGTTTAGAGAGAAAGTGAGTCACTGAGAGCTAGGCAGTGCCATATTATCTCTATACAAGACAGAACTGCCATTGGTGGCAAGTTGCTGCAGAGCAAAGCTGCCTGCTTCAAAGGCAAATCCATTGTGGGATTGGGTGCTGATTATAGACTTAGATACTGACCTAGTCATTATCAGATCATAACTAATTAGGATCACTATGAAATCACAGTTTTCATTTTGTAATAAAAGAAACCACAAACATACTTTTTCTGGTCCCCACCTCACATGAAATGCTAGATACTGCCTGCTTAGCCATCACTGCTAGACAAGGCTGAAGCTGAAATTCAACATTGTTACATCCCATCAGAGGGTCTCTAAGTAATGTCTAACTCCAAGTTACATTTTGGAATTAACGTATATGTAAAGACTACATTCTTTGATATTGCTGGTATTTTTAAAAATGCCTATCAGCTTCAATAGCAGCTGAGACCACCTCAGATAAACCCCAGATCTATGAGGAACTGAACAATACTCTGTGCTTTCTAGAAAAGCAAGAATGTGTAAAGCTTTATAAAATAGAAGCAAAACTGACAGGATGGTGAAATCTTGTTATCCTCTCTTGTCTTTGTTTACAATGAAATTTACCATAACATAAAGTATTCAACACCATTTCACCAAAGAATACATTGGACTTGATGATAGGATGCTTAATGCAAGCTGAACAAACCTGTCTTTCTCACTTTGCAATTAGATAGGTAAAAATACAGCACTAAAAATCAGTAAAATTTCTCTGTTCATCTCATCTTTCACTTTTAATTCTTAAGGATGGTTTTGTTACCTTTTGAGAGTACTGACAGGCTCAAAGAATGTAACTGTCCAGAAGGAACAAGTTCCTTCAGTCACAGTACAATGTGGAATTTTAGTTGATGCATTTGATATGCAAAGTGGAATAGAAGTTAAATTTGATGAGATTCCTTTTACAATCCTCAGACACTTCACTTGTGAGACTGACTAGACAATTAACTCTCTGTCTGTCATGAATCCTACAGCCAGTCTCCATGTGGCTTAAAATTCTATTGTGCAGCTTCTCAAGGGGCAGAGCTGGAGGTATAAACAGATCTCATGCAGTTTATGATCATCGTATATTAATCTAAGTTTCTGAACAAAAATACATAATACAGTCCTGAAAATTACATTGTCAGTTCTGTTTTGTTTGTTTGTTAGCTTTTTTAATCAATCCTGCCACTCCAGGAATGACAATAGGAATGACAGATTACTTAGTCTATGAAAACTATAGGCTTCAATCTTTGTCATTGATTTATATATATGTGTGTGTATAATGAACACATAACACACATGTGTATTATTTTTTCATTTAATTGATACAGACAGGTAAGAATTGGATCTTCTGTACAAATTCTGAGTTTTCTTTGAAATAAATATTGAATGTCAAATATGTCAACATACAATTAGGAAGAAAACATTTTTCAGATCAGTTAAAAACTTTCTAGTTGCTACAATACAAGTGGATGCAAACTGAAAAGTTAAAGTAATATATGTCATGAACAATCAAAATGTTACTAAAATATTAATTTCTCTGCTATTCTTAATTGTTATTCTAAAAAAAAAAAAAAACTCCTCTTGCTAAAATATACTTCATTCCTAGCTATTTAGATTTCAGTAAAGCAACACTACTAAAAAAGAAAAAATGTTTTGCAGTTTATGAAAAAGTTTGGACTGTCAGTTTTCACTGAAGGGATATATAATAAATTGATCAAAATAAGCTTGTAAATAGAGAATCATGTTTTACGGTATAAAGCAGACTATCCATGATGCATTTTAGGAAGGGAATTGTTTTGCTCTGGTTATTTTTTGAAGTCCATCTTTTATACACTGGCAATCTGTATGAGACAGCAGACTTCAGGGGAAATAACTGTTGTGCTGCTGCTTAATTTGGCTATAGCAGAACCCTGGAAATAATGACTCCTGTTTATGTGGCACCCTCTTGAAGTGGCCCTGATTGAACCAATGTGCTAAGCATATTCTAAGCAACCTCCTTTAGGGCCTTGTGGCAAGGATTAGTGGTCATTATGCTCCACTTGGACAGAGGCACTTCTCCTGAGGTGGCCTTAAAAACATGTGCAGAGACAGACAACCCATGTCTTCAGAGCCATCACAATGCGGACTCTTAGACCTATTTTTCATCTGAGTCCCACTTGATAAACAGATTTTTTTGCTGAATCCATCTCTCAGGTTTATACTTATCTTAAAACTGAAAGCTACAGTCTTAAATCAGGCAATTTTCCAGGAAGTTTCAGGACTAAGGAATTCTGTGCCAGTGCTATTTAGTCTGACCTTTCATCAAGCTGCAAGTAATACATCTAGCCTTATGTGATCCGGAGTAATGTGGTGAATTTTGCATTGAAGTAATAGTTCAAAACCTGTTCCCTATCATTTACATAAGAAAATATAATTTTCTTTATTATATTTTACATAACCTTGTTACGCAGTATATTCTTGCAAAGATATTTTCCATATTTAAAATCAGCCTATATGTGTAACTGAAGAAACAGAACTTTGAATTATTTGGCTTCAGTAGAAAAGTAATTGTTTTCCACTAATTTTTACCTTTTAAATAAATATTCATCATTTCAGAATTTGTTTAAAATACTAGAAAACAATATTTTCACTCATTCTTCCATCAACAATAGTGAAAAATAGTTTGAATATAGTCTTTTGTAAAAATGAGAGAATTCATTTAATGATTCACTGTATCTGTGAATGTCAGTCAACCCTGCTTTGTGTTATTATTCCATTTCTATATAAAACAGCCTTTTTTTTTTTTTTTTTTTTTTAACCAATGCCCATTTCTACCATAAATATTACAAAATAACTCTGTCCAACTTGCTGTTATTCCTCTAACATTTGCTTGAAAACTATACTTTTACAGATTTTCACTGGTAAGGATTTCCATATAAGGTCTTTCAGCTCAGAATCAGCAGCTGGTTCAAAAGAAAATGTGAACATGTTTTCAGCAGTTCCTGATGGTTTGAGCAGCTACTGACCTCTGGGTGAAAAGAACAAACAGCAAAGCTCAGAACAAAAGGAGTCCTCAAACTGCTATTAACTCATAGTAATAAGGCAGACATAATGTACTGTGTGGTCAGTACAAGTCTCATTTGTAGATAACCCATAAAGAAAAAACATTCCATCAGCAAAGAAAGGTCAAAAGTTAAAGTATGATATGATTGTTTTTAGCTAATCTTCCAATGACAAATTTCTCACAAATGAAGGAGTTCTCACATTTCAGAAATGAATTTCAGGATATTTTTATATGGCATTTGCTGTTTCAAGATACATGGGATTTGGTAGATTTTAGAGGAAAGGAAGGTCTGAAGAGAAGAGGACATTAAGTTTCATAAAGTAGTCAAGGTAACATTTACATAAAATCTTTACACTTTGCTGGCACTTATTCTTTTAGAAAACCATCTCTTTTGTCTATCCTAACTTATATCTGTATGAGCATGAAATATAAGGAGGAAAGATGATTTTTAATAAATTACTTTGACAATTGATAGCAATATGTAGAATACCTCAAGTATAACTCAATAAGGTCAGATTACATGTATTTCCTTACTTGGACTTGATTCTTCAATGGTATTCTTTTTCTCATGTAATTTTTTCTTTTTTTCCTTCACACAATTTCAGAGCTTGAGTTGTTATCCTTGAAAAAAGGAAGAAAGAAAGAAATAGCATATAAACTATCCTTAATTTCCTTTTAATCAGAAGCTGTTAGTTGAATATTTGAAAAAAAAAAAAAATTAAAAAATCTTAGTTTAACCATAGTTACCAAAGTTACATTTTTCTGTTGCAGACCTTATACAACACAAGCCCTAAGCAACCTTGGGCCAATATATACTATACATGCTCTGACTATTTGTATGCAGCAATTGTAGGAACTTTCCTTGTTTTTAAAACCAGAATATGTTAATGAAAATCCTGCAGAATGAATGATTGCTTCTATGTTTGATACTAGGGGAATCTTGAAAAGGAAATGGAGGAGTGTCTTTCCATTACAGCTCTGAAAAATAGTATAAGGTTTTCTGAACATAATTCAACTTCTGAACATAATACATCTTTTTATTATAATTTAGAAATTATTTTGAGATAGGTGTCCAAGCTCCCTGAGTAGACGGAGAAGATTCTCTTAGAGGGAATATCCTATTCTGTTCTAAATAGAGTGTTCAAGAGAAGTGAGATGACACACAGGATTTACAGCATCAAGTCATAGAAGCATCATCTTCTGAGAGAAAACTGTTTACTGTCACTTTTAAAGTGAATAGAAATGCTATCTTTTTTGAAATAAAATTAAAAAAAAAAGACTCTAGATAATGAGAAACTCAAGACATTGAATTGGTAAAGCTGATTATGAACTGTAAAATTTTAATTTCAGAGTTGTTGTAAGAGGTTTTGTCAGGCCATGCTGTTCCATCAATAATGTTTATTCTTTGTCACAGGATAAGAAACATATTTTCTTTTAACATGCACAATTTCATTTTGTTTTCTGCTTTTCTACATTATCCACCAGTCACCACTTCTCTCTTATTTCTCCTAAGTTAGTGACTTGATTTGTACTACTGATATATTTATTGACATTGCTCAATTCTGTTGAGGAACTTAGGAATATATGTTAAAAAATAAACTGAAAGCTTCATATTCAGATATCTACCATTTACGATCTTGCAACTCTATGGGTAATATTCTTGGTGACTAGACTATGTAGAATAACACTTGCTTTTAACAGATCCATAATAGTAATGCTTTTACCATCAAACCTCTATGTTATTATAGTTTGTCATGATGTTAATTTAGAGCTTGCAAATTCTAGTTTGAAAAGCTTCTAGTACCTTTTACTCATCAATATGCATATTAATAATTTTAGGGCTTGTACATGGAAGCTTTTGTCTTCTGAAAAGCTACTTACACCCCAGATGCCCAAAAGAAATAAGCATATTTAGCTACTAAGTTCTGGCCTTAACTTGACCCCTCACTTGTCTCTGAAGTTATATATTATATATATAAGCTTGATGTTAATTAATAAAATTTCTTAATAATTCTGCCTGTTCAGAAAATCTGCTAATGCAAAAATTCTAAATAATTATGTTCTGAGGACATAATTACAACTCCAGTGTAAGCATGTCATTTGACCTTTTTTTTTCCCCTCAGTAGTGGGGTTTTTATGGATAGTTTAAGAATTACTAATGGTAAATTAAAAAGCAGACCCTAAAAGTAGATTTTATGACATAGCAATTATTTTATTTCACTGAAGCCTCCAGATGAATTTGACATATTCTTCTCTTTTAAAATCAGTTAAGGGGACAGACTGCATGAGGATAAACATCACAGCTTTACTTTTTTGAACAAAGGGGGAAAAAGTCCTTTTTGCCAGATCACTCACTCCAGATAAATGTCTCTAAGGCTAACATGCTTTGTAATGAAAAGTTGCTTGTTACCCTGTCAACCAAGGAACTACATCACTAATAAGGACTAGAGGAAGGGTAAGCTTAAATCAGATGCCAAAAATTATTTAGCTTTGTCTTGAGCTATGCAACTTCTGAAAGATGAGTCAAAAAATATAATAAGATGATCAAGACTGAAGAACTGCTTTGTTACTACATCCTTTCTGTCCTTCATTGTAAATGCTGTAAACTTCTCAGCATTGGCTGGCATGTGGCTTTTAACCTCAATAATAATTTTAACATAGTAAGATGCATTTCTCAGCCTCTGTGATTTAGCAGCTGAGGATGATGCCTTGCATGAGAAAGCTAACTGATGGACTCAGCGTAGTCAGGCATATGGGTGAAACTGCTCAAGAGGTTGCGTGAGCTTTGTATCATGTTGCTCATCACGGTGTGTGTGACAAACCTGGCATTGCACAACTTACAGAATTTATAACAGGATTTTCTGAGACAGGATAACAAAACTGAGCTTTATGGAGGAGCTGTTTCATGCCTTTTTATATCAAACATAGGAGAAATGGTCCCTAATGGTCCTATGCATGGTAATCATATTTCCTGGTTAAAATATATTCACCCAAAGGTCACATCTCAAGCCCTCAAATCTTGTTGCAAAGCTCTGCAGTATTGCTCGTTTTCTCAGAAGAGGGCTGCTGCTTTGGAGGATAAGGAAAGATTTACATAATAATATTATACAACTCCACATTAAAAAAAGAAAAATCAACAACTCATGACTGACAATGAGGAAGAGGATGTGAGCCCAAAAGAAAGTAGCAGTACCACTGCAAAGCAAGTACTGCCTTGCGATGTGAGATTTTTTGTTTGGTTGTTTTTTCTCCAAATACTTGGAAATAATTGTAGAAATGAGGCTTCTACCAGCTTAATTTGTGTTGTGGCTTACCTGAAAGGAAGTCATTTTTGCAGTCTGAATATTTTAATATATAAATATACTTATTAAAAAAGTGAAGTACATGCCAAATTCCCTATCTTAATTAAAGTGTTGATAAGTTTCTGGTTTTCTGTCAAATGACAAATGTCAAATGTTTCTGTAGTCATTACTTAATGCTCATGTCACTTAGCCTACATTAGAGTTGAACTTTATGGTTTTGAGATTGATTACAGTTTTAAGAAATAAAAAGACAGAACTTGCATGACATATTTTATTTAAAAATAATTTCTCTTCTGTCACAACATTTTTTCTCAGTCATAAGTATTCTCTTTTAGGCATACACAAAACGAAAATCTAAATTATGGTCACAGTGAGATCATCAGACCATGATCTTTGCTCTCAATTCCCTTGTTGTCTCACTACTGACAAGAGGAATGCCTCAGTTCTCTGTGCCTCCTGTGCTTGCCACAGTGGCATGTGTATTTCTAGCTAAACTGTGCCGTAATTTTTTCCTATTTATGTTAGCACCAGCTCAACAACAGTAGGCAAAGAGCATTTACAGGCACTTTGTCTAGTATCTGACTCCATAGTGAAACAAGCTCCAGCTATGGCTGTTTTGATGGAATTATAGAACGATACTGTACAAGAGGTAATTCAGTTCAGTGTGTAAACAGGGTGATGACAGCTAACAGCAACTGAATAAAGCTGTTACTTCATGGCTTCTCATTTAGTCATTACTTACACTGCAGCAGAAAGATTTTTTGAAATTCTATACACTATTTCCTGCCCTTTTGATCTAAAAAAGGAAAATGATCCCCTTTTGAAAAAGCCAGTGTTTAAAAGAATATAGGAATGAGCACTTTACAACTGTAAACTGTAAGCATGTAAATTACTGGAAGTAGTTGCTGCCTTTGTTTCTGGAAGAAAAATGAAATCTTTGTTTATCTGGAGGCGCAGTAATTGATGAGATATCCTGAAGGTTTTCTGGTTTGTCTGTGGTGGTAGTGGCTCTGAGGTTTGTTTTTGGCTTTTGGGTTGCTTTTTTGTTGTTGATGGTTTTGTTTGTTCATTCGTTTGTTTGTTTGAAGTCTGATTAAGATTTAAGTAGAGAAAACAAATTCTGTGGATTTTATTAGTTTGTAACAAAGTTGCACGTTTCTTTACTGTAGGATTTATCATACAGGTTTATATCCAAATTGCTTCCTAGGGTTTTTAGGAAAGCATCAGGTGTCTCATTGTTTCTAATCCAAGAAAGATGGTATTCAAAGCGCGTCACTTGGTTGAGTATTTCCATGCATCAGAGTTTGACAAATGTTGCATAATTTTTTTTTTTAAATGTTAATTTTTAAAGACATGATCTAGAACAGATGAATTATGACAAGTAAAAGTACATGTACTTTTGGAATTCAGAGTAAATAAATTAAATGTAAATACAGGAAATAGTTTAGGAAGAATTTCAGGCTTTTGAGTTATATGATAGGTAAAATGAAACAATTCTCACTCATGGCTTTCTCAGCAGTCTCATTATGAAGAAGAATCTTCTGGTGGGAAGCATCCTAGAGTTACATAGAATATCAAAAGTACAAGCTTTAAACACATCTTCCGTTGATTCATAATTGTAGGTGCTGTTAGCTGTAGCAGCAGGAACAGTGGCTAATATAGTCGGTAGTAGAGCATAGGATGAAAAACAATAGTCAGTCAGGGTTGGTTATGACAGAGAAGTAAAGGGAGAATACAAACACCAGGAATTTGGAAGAGAGGACTCAGAATTATAGAGAGCTAATTAAGAAATAATTTCTGTAAAACACTGTCTGATCTGTGTTACATATTTACTTCTCTTTCTTATTGTCTCATTTTAGAGTCTACTTTCAGTACTGTTTGGCAAGTGTATTCTCATTTATTTTTATAGATCTAGAGGTCATTATTCAAATGATACTGAATTTGTAATAAAGTAATATTTTTTCAGGGAAACATGTGTAAGACCACAAAAGGCCATAGATGCCTCCGAAACACATATAATTTTTCTCTTAAATTCCCTTCTCAAAACCAAAATTATATTTCAATTAATTATTTCCTCACAGAAAATCCCTTTGTTAAAACTTTATGATCATCTTCAAAGAATCGCTCAGGTTGGAAAAGACCCTTGGGATCATCATGTCCAACCATTAGCCCTACTCTACAAGTTCACCCGTAGACCATATCCCCCAACACTACATCCAAGTGATGTTTAAACACATCCAGAGATGGTGACTCAACCACCTCCCTGGGCAGCCTATTCCAATATTTCACCACTCTTTCTGTGAAGAATTTTTTCCTAATGTCCAGTCTAAACCTACCTTGTTTCATCTTTAGGCCATTCTCTCTGGTTCTGTCACTAATTACCTGAGAGAAGAGACCAGCACCAACCTCCTTACAATGTCCTTTCAGGTAGTTGGAGAGAGTGATAAGGTCTCCCCTCAGCCTCCTCTTCCTCAAACTAAACAGACCCAGATCCTTCAGTCCTCATACGATCTATTCTCCAGTACCTTGACCAGCTTCGTTGGCCTCCTCTGCACCCACTCCAGCACCTTGATATCTCTCTTATAGTGAGGTGCCCAAAACTGGACACAGTACTCAAGGTGAGGCCTCACCAGTGCTGAGTGCAGAGGGACAATCACGTCCCTACTTCTGCTGGTCACACTATTTCTAATACAGGCCAGGATGCTGTTGGCCTGCTTTGCCACTTGGGCATACTGCTGACTCATATTTATTTGCCTGACTATCATAGCCCCCAGATCCCTCTCCTCCAGACAGCTCTCCAATCACACTTCCCCAAGCCTGTAGCGTTGCATGGGGTTGCTGCAGCCCAAGTGCAGGACCTGGCACTTGGCCTTGTTGAAACTCATACCATGAGCAGTGGCCCAGCGATACAGTCTATCTCAGTCTCTCTGGAGAGCCTCCTTATCCTGACGCCGATCAACACACCTGCCTAACTTGGTATCATCTGCAAATTTACTGATGGTAGACTCTGTGTCCTCATCAAGATCATCAATAAAGATTTTAAATAGAAATAGCCCCAGCACTGAGGCCTGAGGAACAACACTTGTGACCTGATGACAGTTGGATTTAGTACCATTGGCCACTACTCTCTGGGCCCGTCCATTTAGCCAGTGTTTGATCCAGCAGATCGTATTCTCATCCAGGTCATGAGCAGCCATTTTTTTCCATTAGAAATCTATGGGGAACAGTGTCAAATACTTTCCGGAAGTCCAGGTAGACCACATCCACAACCTCGTCCAATAGTCTAGTCATCTTGTCATAGAAGGAGATCAGGCTTGTCAGGCAAGGTCTGCCTTTCCTAAACTCATGCTGACTTGCCCTGATTGACTGGTTGCCCTCTATATGGCTTGAAAGAGCACTGAAGACAATCTGCTCCATGACCTTCCCTGGTACTGAGGTCAGACTAACAGGTCTATAGTTACTTGGATCCCCCTTTCTCCCTTTCTTGTAGATGGGCGTCACATTTACTAACCTCCGGTCCATTGGGACCTCCCCAGTTAGACAGGACTTCAGACAAATAATGGAAAGTGGGTTGTCAAGCACATCCACCAGCTCTTAATGGCTAACCCTAAACCTAACCCATCCAGTCCCATAGATTTTGGTGCATACAAGTGTCGTAGAAGGTCCCTAACCACCTCCTCTTTAATCATGATAACCTCATTCTGCTTTCCCTCCCCGTCTCCCAGCTTATGAGGCTGGATGTCCAGAGTATAGCTCGTTCCACTGCTGAAGACTGAGGCAAAGTAGGTGTTAAGCACCTCAACCTTCTCCTCATCCTTTGTTATTAAGTTTCCCTCTGCATCCAATAAATGATGGAGATTTTCCCTAATTCTCCTTTTGTTGTTAATGTATTTATAGAAATATTTTTAATTACCCTTAACAGCCTTATTGTAATTCACTTTTTTTTTTTTCCTCCTCTCACCTGCCTCAGAGAAAGATCGAATCAGTGACATCTATCAGCTCTTGACATTCCATAAACTTACTAGATCTTTTATTGTTGATCTGGAAGTTTTCCAGGTCTTTCATGCGTATCTAGATGAAGGTGTCTGGCTCTGATGTTAACCATAAAATTATCCTGAAAGTAAATAAAACATTGCATACATCTGTTGTAAAACCTGATTTGAGATATATTCTGTATATACCTCACATATACTGACTACATTGTTTATGGAATAAAATGTGGTCTCAGAAATACTCAGATGCATCTTTTTCAAAATGATGCAACTGGAAGAAAACTAAATTATACCTATATTTTACATACAGTTTTGTAGCTATGGTATTTGGCCCAGGAATAAGGAACTTTAATTCTATGCCTTCTCCATTAAGTATGAAATTCCTCATTTTCATAAGTGTCTGTGGCATCTAAACTACTGATTAGGTTTTAATTAGGATATGCGGGGAACTTTACATCTTACCTGTTATGGAGAAAAAAGCACAGTTTCACATCGTCACTGGGATTTGGGGAGACAGTGGTCTATATGTGCTTGTGTTGTTTTTTTGAGAACAGAATCTTTGTCGCTTCTTGCAGTGTAATTTCTTCATTGTTGTGTTTTGTTATCTTGGTTTTAATTTATAAATTGCTGAATTTATAGAGTATGGTGTTACATAGGTTTCACAGAATTTCAGAATCACTATGCTTAGAAAAGACCTTTAAGATCATCAAGTCCAACCACTATATAACTCTACCAGTGCCACTACTATACCGTATCCTTAAGCACCATATCTAGATGGCTTTTAAATACATCCATGTATGATGATGCAACTACTTCCTTGGGCAGCCTGTTCCAGTCTTTTATAACCTTTTTCATTCCTGTTAGCTACTTCTTGTTGACTTCTTGTGCTGCATGTGCTTTACTTAAAGATTCATGCATGTATCTTTAGTTGAGAGTTGTGGTCAGTGGAGCAGGGTCTAGATGGAGTACTGTGACTAGTGGTGTCCCCCAGGGGTCAGTGCTGGGTCCAATATGTTCGATATATTCGTCAATGATCTGGATGAAGGGATAGAGTGTACCCTCAGCAAGTTTGCTGATGATACAAAACTGGGGGGAGTGGCTGACACTCCAGAAGGTTGTGCTGCCATCCAGAGTGACCTGGATAGGCTGGAGAGCTATTTAATAAAAACAAGTGTAAAGTGCTGCATCTGGGGAAGAACAACCCCATGTATCAGTATAGGCTGGAGGCTGATCTCTTGGAAAGCAGGTCTGGGGAAAAAAACCTAGGGGTCCTGGTGGACAAGAGGATGACCATGAGCCAAAAATGCACCCTTGCAGCCAAGAAGGCCAATGGCATCCTGGGGTGCATTAAGAAGAGTGTGGTCAGCAGGTCGAGGGACGTTCTCCTCCCCCTCTACTCTGCCCTGGTGAGGTCCCACCTGGAATACTGTGTCCAGTTCTGGGCACCCCATTTCAGGAAAGACATTGAGCTACTGGAAAGAGTCCAGCGCAGGGCCACCAAGATTATTAAGGGACTGGAGCATCTCCCTTATGAGAAGAGGCTGAGAAAGGTGGGTCTCTTTAGCCTGGAGAAGAGGAGGCTGAGGGGGGATCTCATTAATGTCTATAAATGACGAGTGTAGGGAGGATAGAGCCAGACTCTTCTCGGTGTCATCCAATGTTAGGACAAGGGGCAATGGGAGTAAGTTGGAAAATAAGAGGTTTAGGATAAACATAAGAAAAATTTTTTTTACGGGAAGGGTGACAGAACACTGGAACAGGCTGCCCAAGGGGGTTGTGGAGTCTCCTTCTCTGGAGGCAGTCAAAACCCACCTGGACATGTTCCTGTGTGACTTATTTTAGGCAATCCTGCTCTGGTAAGGCAGTTCGACTAGACGATCTTTCTTGGTCCCTTCCAAGCCCTATGAATCTATGAATCTATGAATCTATGAAGCATCTATCTTTCCTTGTGCATATAGTGTTTCTAGTGCATGATTTTTTTTTCCTTCTGCTGTACTTCAGCTGTTGCAACAGATGACTTGGGAATCCCAAATTTCTAGTTCAGGTCAGATGTGGTGAATTTGTTTCACTGATTTGAATGAATAAGATTATTAACTATTCCTTATAATGAAGGAAAAATAAAGTTGTTGTTTCTGGTACAACAGATGTTGAGAAATGCAAACATTCCTGCTTTTAGAAACTGATGGTGACTTGGCCATTTATGCAGTAATTCAGAACTATTGGTCTTCAGAAGTCATTTATTTGGTAACAACAATTCTAATTATCTACTTTACTCATCCAGTATTTGTAAATAGGTACATTTCATACACAGGGAACAAAGGTCTGTCTCCTGACCTGGTCACCAAAGTCAGTTGTCATGTATAGCACAGACAAATCCAATAGCTTTCTGTAGAGCCAAAGCATTTGGCATAGCTTAACTTCAGCAGTGTAGGAGGAAAAGGGGAAAATGAAGGCTGATGATCAACAAACTAATGAAGCTGCCCAAGTTCCTGCAGATTGCTGACATAAATTTTCCTCTTGCTAGTGTCTGCGTCTGCTGCCCACCCAAGTTCCTCACCTTCTTAGTGAGGCAAGTTGCAGCGTGATTGGGGCTGACTGACAGCAGCAACAATATTTTCATCTGTCACTTCTCAGAACTGGGTTTGGTAGTAACTGCTTTTCATTTGATGGGACATAGATTTGGATCTGTGCCCTTCAGTCAACTGCCAAATTTCCAAATCCTATTGGGAAATGCCTTATCTGTAGGACTCTGTACTCTTCTGTCAGTTTTGTCTAATGAGTCATCAGATTTACAAGTTATGGGTGTGAGACAGACAGTTGAAAAAGTATGATGTTCGCATAAACCACACTTCTTTAGAAAAGTAGGCTAATCTGAAGTAAAAAATAAAGTGAAATTAAAAAAAAAAAACCACAAGTGAAATGATAGCAACAAAAATATCACAGGAATAAAAGCTTGGACATGGATATCTGAAAGAGAGATATTAAAAGAAACAGATTTTAAAGTCAGAAAGAGTTATTAAACAGAAATAAAAACAAAAGATGGAAAACAAAATAGACAACAAAAGAAAGGAAAAAGAAAATGTGAGCTACACTAAGAATTAAAGATAGAAAAGAACAAAAAGTGTTCAGAATTAAAGGAAAGCAAAAATAGGACAAAGTTGTGAGCTAAAACTGAAGAGAGACAGTTAATTTTACTTATGTAACCCTTTATTTTACTTGTGTCATGTTAAAGATTTCCAGAAAAACTTATGTTATTGTCACAGTGCTTAGCTTCCCTGGATATCTTGACTATCTCAGTCTACCCATAATATGAATATTTCTGTTTCTTAACTATGAAGTCTTAAAGTCTTTCATTTTCTATTACTGTAGTAACTGTGATCTATAAGATTTTTTATAAAATTGCATTAAATATATAAACTTGCTTTGCTCTTATTTTGTGCTTAATCTGCTTTCAAGTGAAATGCAATTTCATAATTTTAATAGATTTATTTAATAAAAAAAAAGTCTGTAGACCTTTGTCAATTCCCTCAGTAGTCTCTAAGTTCTGAAATAAGCATATTTATGTTTAAGAGTTTTGCTATACAAGTTCACAAATTTTCATCAAAACACACAAATAAAGATATCTGACCCAGAATTCCAGCTGGAGCTCATTGATCCTCAATTTGAGAACAGTGAACCATACACTCATCTACTCTGTCTGAGGAAGTTTCAAACATGATTAGAGGAAGGACTATTGCATATGGGATGTCTCTACACTAACTTTAGGCACTTTTGTTTTAAACACTTATCTTGTAGATACCCAGCTTTGTCTCACTTTAGTTAATGAAGAGCAAAATGTCTCTTAATGTAGTATGATTCATCTCACACTAAGGTATCTGTCTAAAATAGGTCAGTCTCAGCCTAAATATATATAGTTCGTTCTTTTCTCTATACTGCAGCCATCTGAAGCTTGGGCAAATAGAAAACCTTAAGAACGTAACTTCCAAATCAAATAAAACTGTAACCTTTTTTTTTTTTTTTTTTTTTTTTCTTCAAATAATTCAGATGCCTCGAGGCTTAAAGCTGCAGGAACATTTGGATCAGAGTTTGGATGAAGACATCTAAGTTTCAACTAAATCTTGCTTCATGCTTTAAGGACTGGACCCAGTCTGTAGTGAAATAATGGACTGTTGCTTATTTTCTTTTTAAACTATTTCCAGTTTGGCTATTGCTTTGCTCCCACTGCAACTAGGAAAATATGTTGTAGAGTAAGTTATATCTAATTTTAAAACACACAAAGAATAAAGAGTAAATAACTAAACCATTTCAGGTTGCAATGCTTACTGCATACCTGATAGAAGGATATAAAACATTAATTTGGAATGACCTGCAGCACTCAAAAGATCTAGCCATTCCAACCTCAGCTCAGCAGAAACTTTATATCATAATATATAATCATTTATTTCTTTTATCCTGTACAAGATGTAGAAAGATGGTAGTAAAGCTCAAAAAAAAAAAAAAAAAAAAAAAAGGTAGACATTTTAGTAATAGTGTTATTGAGAAGATAATGTTGTTGCAGCAAAAAGGATACTGGAAAAAAATATACAAAGTAACCCACTGATCCAGTTATCCAATACCAGTGATCTTCATTACCCTGACCTGCTTACGGTCAGATTTTTTGTAACAGAGCTAGGCCCAGTGAAACACTGACTTTGAACAAGCACTGGCCTTATCTGTTCACTATATAGGTTGGGTGAATATGAAAACAAAGTCAATCCTCTCCCCTTTGTGCTTCTCTAAGGTACTGCAGGCTGATCTGTATGGAATTGTATAGCAGCAAGAATGTTACCAACTCTCTGAGTATTACATTTTAATGACATTAAGTAAAGCATTAGGTTAGAATTTGCATTATAGCAGCTTTATCCTTAAAATTTAATTCTTCAGGGACATAATTACAAGTAATGATATAGAAATGAGTCAGTTTGTCATTTTGTGATACCCTGGAGTAGTCTAAGTTTTATACCTTTTAAAGCTGTCCTTCCCCTTGTCCTCCACGTTAAAGCTGTTAAACAGGATAAACTATATCCATCCATTAAGACAGGATGCATAATCTGTTTTCACTGAGGTGTGGAGACCAGTGTTTGCTGAAATCTCAGTTAGTATAATGCCCCTACAAACCATTAAGGCTCTTTGGGATGAAGAATCATTATCACGTGAAATGGTTGAGGGCAGTTATTTGAAAGGAGGTTGACAGAGAACTGACAATGAGTCAAATGTGAAACATTAAATATTTCTCTGAAAACTTCAGAGAACCTTCATTTCTCCTTAGTTCTGCATTAACAGTGGTAAAATATTTTTTTGTGGAGTTATTCTTTTCAGTCTTCTCAATATGGAGTCTTTAATTCAAGTGTAGCATTATAATTATAGGTATCTAGAATAAGACTTCAAGATCTCTGCATTCATAATGGTGGTCTGTTTTCCTTTAGGTTTAGTTATTACATTTTAGCCCTATAAAGCTATATCTATGATTTTGTTTTATGAAAGCTGTGTCAAAAAGGCATTTGGAAAGAAAAAAATAATTAAAAATCTCTGTTTTTTTGATGCTAGCATAGAGAAGATTATATTGAAACTAGCTATTCACCGTGGTATAAATTTTATAAAAAAACAACTGGAAGTCTTTTGTGAAAGAACAGAAAAAAAAAAGAACATGATGTGAAAAGCATTATTGTACCCTTCCTATAGGAACAGGATGGCAATAAGGCATAATGACAGAGATCACATCATGGTCTAAATAAGAGTGATTTCAGAGTGCCATGCACACATTAGTATACTCGTTTAGGACTTGAACCTGTAACAGTGTGATTTACCCATGATTAGATCTCCCTTCAGCCTTGTTTTTTCTAAGCTAAACAATCTGGTTCCCTCAGCCGTTCCTTATAAGACTTTCACTCTAGACCCTTTCCCAGTTTAATTTCTCTTCTTTGGACATGCTCCAGCACCTCAATGTTCTTCTTGCAGTGAGGGGCCCAAAACTGAACACAGTATTTGATGTGCAGCCTCACCAATGTTGACTACAGGGGGTCAATCCCTAGTTCTGCTGGCCACACTGTTTCTGATACAGGCCAGGATGCTGTTGGCCTTCTTAGCCACCTGGGCACACACTGACTCATATCCAGCCAGCTGTTGACCAATGCTCCCAGGTCCTTTTCCATCCATCAGCTTTCCAGACAATTTCCCCCAGGCCTGCATTGTTGAATGGGCTTGTTGTGACCCAAATGCAGGACCTGGAACTTGGGCCTGTTGAACTATTTGATTTGGCGCATTGATCCACCTTGTTGAAATCCTTCTGTAGGGCCTTCCTACCTGCAAGAAGATCAACACTTCCACCTAACTTGGTGTCGTCTACAACTTACTAAGGGTGCCCTTGATCCCCTCATCTAGATCATTGATATTCAATGAATATCAAGATATTAAACAGAACTGGCCCCAGTACTAGGGAACACTGCTTGTGACTAGGTCAGACATCCCTGAAATGTTTAGAACTTTCTTAAGTCCTGTCAGCATTATGAAGGTTTTTTCTGGCAGCTCATATAACCATAGGCATTCATGTTTGGAATTTAATCAAAATTTTGTAGCTAGATAAGATTCATTCATACTTTAGATGTCTCTGCTTAGGAAAATGAATTCTGTACTGGGTGGCTTTCAATACTATTTTGTATGGAAATCACATAAACAGATTTAAAAAAAAAAAAAAAAAATTAGACAGTTCTGCTCTGTGAAACTGTATCAGGTGCAGGTGTCCAAGTGCTGGCAGTGGGGAGGCTGCAGGAATGACCTCTGGTGAGGAGGGCTGACCCATGCTGGACACAGTTTCAGCCAGCTTCAGTGTGCATGCTGCAGGGCACAGCTCTGCCCCTCAGGAAAAATGGTGGTGCCTCTGGAAAGCATATTTAAGAAAGGGCAAAAAGCACATGATAGTGAGAGGAGGGAAAGGGGAAAAGAATGAAAAACAACAGAGGAAGGAACACCAAGGCCAGAGAAGGAGGAAGAGGTACTACATGGCATTGTAGTGGATATGCCTACAGTCCATAGAGGACCCACGATGAAGCAAATTTTTTCATTAATTACTGCAGTCTGTGCAAGAACCCTTTATAGAGGAGAGAAAATTGTGAGAAGGAAGAAGTGATAAACTGTATCCATAAACTCCCAAGCCCTGTTCTCCTGTATTATTCATGGGTAAGAGGAGTCAGGAATGAAAAAATGAAGTTGGGCATGGAAAAGAGGGGAGAAGGAGTAACATTGTTGGTTTAATATTTGTTTCTTACTGACTGATTTTAATTGGGAATAAATTAAGTTAATTTTCTCACAGTCATGTCTGGTTTGCTCACGACAGTAACTGGTAAGCAATCTGCCTGTCTTTATCAATGTATGAGTTTTGTCATCCTATTTTCCCCATCTGTCCCTCTGAGGAGGGAGATAGAATGAATGTGTGGCTCGGTGGGTGTCTGTTAGCCAAGGCTTATCTGCCACAGGAAAAAATGTTCTATTTCATGGAAGATAAGACACCATTAAATGTACATATAACTATTAGTAAAGCTATATTCTGACAGTAGTTGTTATTTACTGTCAAGACGCAAGATTATTCTTTTGTCCTGGATCTCATAATATTCAATATTAACAACTTGTATAAAAAGATCATATTTTATTTTTGGTGCTGACACCCAGTGGAAGATTTGAAAACACTTTAGGTGATATGTTTAAGTCAAGTTGAGGTGAACAACTCAGTCAGATACTCAGAAAAGTCTACATTTGATTAGACAAAATACAAAATTTTTATACTTAGCAATAATTGTGTGAAGAAATAGAGAGGCAGCATTAGTGTGTAAGCAGTAGAACTGAACAAGGGAACTGCAAGTTACAGTGAATAATAATCAAATGTTTTTCACAGTGGAAAATATAATGGAGTGTAAAATAAATGCATTGTCTGAAACAAAATTAATTTATTTTTCCATCCTACAGGGCAAAATTAATCTATTTTTCCATCCTACAGGGTAAGTGGTAAGTCATCAGCTCCAGTGATATATTTAATTTTGGGACACAAATCAAGGAAGATATAGGCCAATTGGAAAGAACCCAGGGAAAGAAGATCTAAAAAAACATGATGTACAAAATGAGTTTGGATTAAGGAGATGGGGATATTTAGTTTAAAGAAATTAAACCTCTAGATGTAAAGGCCTGATGCACAGAAAAAGGGAATAATATGTTTTCCAGACCCATGGTAGTCAGCACAACAAAGAATACATTAAATTATTGTGAATGAGAGAGAGAGATGGAGTGTTTTCCTTCAGAAGATGTAAGTAAGCTGTGTGTTAGCTTGGGAAACTGTCAAATTTCTGTCACAGGAAGTCTTTAGAAACACCCTAGAAAAGCATTTGCTCTACATGAATTTGGTGTTTCTGATTTTTTTTTTTTTTTTTCTCCATCAGGAGAATGTGGCAAAATGAATCCCTATTCAGAAGTATTAAATTTTTTTTTTTTTGGTGTTAAGATTGCTACTCCTGTGAAATTTTTGGAATAGTTTGAAATGACTGTATAAAGTTGTTTTATTTTTTTCTACTGTCATAAAACTGACAAATCATAAAAATTCTCCTCATAATTTTTTTCTGATATACTTGAAAGTACTAATTTCAGTGAAATAACCATAGTCTCTTTATTTTTAGAGTCTTCAAATACTATTTCCCCTCTTGTGAATACTTTCATTCATTGCCAAAGTTTTCTAAATATCAGAGGGACTGAATAAGTATTAGCAATCTTTGACATCAACAAGAGCTGCATGTTTTCCAGCCTTTCACCTCTGTTGAACGTGATATGTAAACTTTTTATGTCCTGTCTTCTTTTATTTTTTTTGGATCTGTCTCCCTGTTTGACAGAAGACAGGCAAATTCTTCTGGCCAGCTATGAGTCCAGAACAGTAGGGTGATATTTCTCTGGAAAATTATGTCTTATGCCATCCTTAGAGCACAGCAATATGGGTATAATTATTTATGAATGAACTAAAAGAGATTTTTTGCAAACGACTATTAATGTTCCTTATGCAAACAACACAATTATTTAAAAATATAAATGGAATCCCAGAGAGACTTGGAAACAATTGTTAATATAATTTTACAGTGCAAATATGCTGGTGTTAGGAAAATGCTATATTTATTCTGTGGTCAAGTAAAGACTGAATCAGTGCATTTACACAATCCACATCATCATCAACTTAAAAAAATAAGATTTTGTTTTTATTAAATGTTTATGCTTACTTTTCCTGTCAATAAGGACATCTGAAAGTAAAGCTTTCTGTCTGAGATCTAAACATACAACAACTGGTAACCTAAAACTTCTGTTTTCACTATGTGACATTTTCCTATAATTTCCTATATAAGGGAAAAAAAAAAAAAACAAAAAAAACCCCACAAAAACATAATAGAAGCAATTGTCCTTTATTAACAGAAGACTATAACTAGCAGTATTTAAGAAATAATATCTGTATGAAATGAACACTGTACCTTATTTCTAGAAAATTAGGAGAATTGTTGATATAGATCATAACTATCAAACAATGGAAATGGGGACTGTGTTATCAGGGTACACAGGGTAGAAATTATCTCAACCATTCTGTGATTCTGTAATCATCTATGTGGCCTTTGCTAGTCTAGTATCAGAATCATAGAATAGCCTAGGTTGGTAAGGACCTCTAAATATCACCTTCTCCCACCTTTCATGGAAAAGGGAGCCTAGAGATAATTTAGCACCCTGTCCAGTTGCATCTTGAAAGCCTCCAGTGATGGGGACTCTACCACATCCCCAGGCAGGTTGTTCCAGTGGCTGATTGTTCTCCCTGTGAAAAATTTCTTACTTATATCAAGATGAGACCTCTCACAGTGAAACCTGTACTGTTGCTCATTGTCTTCTCCATGTGGCTCCTTGTGAAAAGAGAGCCTCTGTCCTCTTTGTAGCCAACCTCTTCTCCAGGATGAAAAGGACTAACTCCTTCAGCCTTTCTTTGTAGGGCATGTTCCCCACACTTTGATCATCTATATCATCCTCATTGGACCCTCTCCACTCTGTCCACATATTTTTTTTGAATTGTGGGGACCAGAACTGGACACAATAGTCCAGGTGTGGCCTGACAACTACTGCATAGAGAAGTATGACCACATCTCTACCTTTGCTAGTAATGTCCCTATGGATGCAGCCCAGGATCCAATTTGCCTTCTTTGCTGCATAATAGTATAACATCCTTATGCCAATAAATTAAAATACAAATATGAAATTATACAAAATTTCCCTACATGGTAAAGAACAGTAACCATATTATTGCAAAGTAAACAAGTTCAGAAGCTAGTGAACATTTGTTTTTGGGCTTGATTTGAACTCCTAAAAAGGAAGTATGTAATTCCCACTGGATAATTTTTCCTGCAGAATGCATATGGTACCATTTGTGCATCTATTGTGTAATACACTTGCTGTGACCATGGATTACAGTTGTGGGTTCCAGAAAATCAGAAACATACTATATTTATGACATAATATTTGGAAATGTCCAGAAACCATGTCAGCTTTTCTGCTGTAAATTTATTTCAAAATGTGGCAAATGTTAACATGATCACTGTTTGTGAGCTTGTCAAGGCTCAGAGTTACACATTCTATGCTGATTCCTATCACAGAAAATGACCACACAGTCTTTGACTGACCAAACCATTTTTATCTGAGTCCTTCATCTCCCAGTTTGTTTGTTTCATATCCAATTAGGAAAAAAAAAAAAATCTTTTGCCATAGACAGTGACAATTTTCCTGCACCTTTTCAATTTTCTTACACCTATTCTCTCTTGGATAAATATTATGTATTTCTTTCTTTCAGATTTCATTTTTCTTACTCTGCTGCTGTCACAAATGTATATATTACAGTCTTCCTCCCCATGATTTACTAATACATTTTAAGCACAGACTTTTGTCTTGGAGATCCAAATTTTCAACACTCTCATTCTCCGCTTTCCCAGTAAGCTCATTCTAACTATTCTAAGTACCCACTTCTCTTACACCCTTTTTCCTGTCTTCCCATCCATCACATTATACATTAATATTTGGCTACCTAATTGCCAAAATTAGGTAGCCAAAGAAGAAATTTCCTGAAGTATCCATAAGATAAACAGCTATAAAATGACAGATCTCTTTAATATTCATGGTTTGAGATTTATCAGGCAGCTGGTAATTTCTGTTAAATTTAAATTTTCTTATGTATTTATCTAAATCCAACTGTTCTTCAACTTCTCAGATTATTTCTTCCTCTTTTCTGGTCAAGTTTCAAGCTATATGTGCCCTGAAACAAAAATTCAGTCTTGGTATTCATTAAGTCTAATATTTAAGAATAGATTTCTTTTACTCAGTGTCCTTGCTTCCTACATGTGGTTTTACTGTAGGGAGTTGTGCCACATTTGTAATTATTCTTCTAGTGGTGTTACTGCATCAGCAAAATCCATACATTGATAATATAGATCCATACTTCTTATCCCAGTTTTCTCAGAACTCTGTCTTTTCTTTTTTTTACCATTACTTTTAAAACTCCTCATTACCAGAGGCACAGACTACTCTTATGCAGCTTCAGGTAATATTTCTGGTGGAAGCCAGTTGTTCATAACTGTTTCAAGAACAAGAAATCTGAAAGTACTCTGTTCTATTCAGTGTTAAAGATCCTAGCCACGTAATACAGTTCTTAAATTGACTGGTGTCTCATTATTGTGAAATAATATAGAGAAGTGAAATTCTACTGCGTAATATAACACATTTCTCAGGGCAAGTTCCCTCACTGTATCAAGAAGGTATATAGACCCACAAAACCACTCATGTTGGTTTGCATGCATTTAAATAATTGGTGAACCATATCCTTTAAGGAAGGGAATGCATAACAAGAATAGATATTCCTGTGATCAAATTAATCTTATATAAAGTAGAAGATTAAGATGAAAGAAAAACAAAACACCAAAAAACTTAGAAGAACAAGTTGGCATCTGTAAATAAGCTACTGATAATGGTAAGATAAATGTTGAGAATAATAATGTGCTGTACATTTTGAAACCAAAAACAAGGTCAGTTTGTGTTACACAAAGAAAACCCACAACAAGTTTCCATGGCTATTAACAGAATAATATGGTGTCCAAAGGCAATACAGGAAGAAATCCTGAAAAAGACTTGTGAAAACTCTCCTCAGTATTCTACAGTGGAAAACAGTATAGGTGAAATACATTATTTGGTGGTCATCCATGAACATTTTAAAGTAGGAAATGTCGATTACTGCATTTACTCAAAACATTATAGAAGAAACTACACATATAACTCATTGATATGTGTAATTATGTGTTTTGAAACCAGTTGTTTGTTGACCTACTTGTACATGGGACATTGGTTATATAATAGATTTACCATCTTTTAAAATTTACCAGAAAAATATATTAGTAACACATTGTGAGGATAAGTCTTTCTACTAGAGACAAATACATTTAGAAAGATCCATCAAAATACCCATCTGTGCAATCCTTAGCATTTTTGCAAATCACTGCAGTTTCATGTACGTAGGCTAGAATTCTTTATTACCCACAGCTCTATGGGCTAGCTGAAATAAATTTATTAATGTATTGCAGAATGCTTATAGTAATCAAAGTAACTATAGGCTACTACGTCTGTTGAATAGACTAATAAAACAGTACTTTTGAATTGGTGAGATTTGATTCCAAGTACAATAATGAAGCTCAAAAAATTAAAATATTGAAGGATCATTGCTAAACTTGCATGCAAATCATGACATAATGAATATAAAGCTGTCTGGACAGATGAAGATTCTTTAATCAGAATAAGAAAATCCCAACTGTCACAGTTTAGGGTCAGGGCAGCTCCTTAGACCTATAACAGAAGCTCTCTGTTAACGCCCCTCCCTCCCCAGAGGGGAAGAGAAAGGGAATAAGGGAGAGAGGCTTAGCTAATAGAAAAGAAAACTAGAAGAGCTTTAATGAAAATTAAATTAATAAATATAAAAATGGAATATATACAAATATATACAAAACCAGTAACAAACCTAACCCCCAAACCCATCACCTTCACCACTGATGCTGTGCAGGTACTGGGGGAGTCCCAGATTGGGCCCCGCAGCAGACAGGCGCTGTGTTCAGGAGCTGGATGCTGGTACCGGGTTCAGGAACACACAGACTGTGATCAAAGGCAGAACAGACAGAGGCCTCCTTGGGTCCTCTGAGGAAGGAACTGAAAGAGGACCTGAGTCAAGCCAAGCAAAGCTGGCAAAGCAGTCCAAGAGGGGAGAAGAGCCCAGAGACCCTTCGGATCCCTCAGCTCTAGCCAAATATGATGTATGTGGGATGGAATACCTCGTTGGTCAGTTTATGGTTACCCATCCTGTCTGCTCCTCCCTGCAGGTGCAGCCTTTCGCTTTCTGCACCCCCCAATGTGGTACACAAGGTCCAGCAGTGGCCTTGGTCTGCACTCCAGTCCTTGGTAGGAACTCTAAACATGAGGTGTTATCACTGCTAGAAGCAGACACTGTCTGTGAGAACAGACTGCTACCTTCAGAAAATGCAGTTAGTTAGAAGAACTGAGTTTAAAGTAAAATTACTGAACAGAATTAGTTCTGTTCTCACTCAAACCAGGACACCAACTAAAATAAAATAATAAATAAAGTAAAATAATATAAATGAAGGAAAATTATAAAATAAATATCTTACTACTTCCATAAATGTTTTCATGATGAATTCTAGTGACATATGGAAAAATCTAAGTTTGCAAAGACGAAATAATATAAACTAACAGGACTCAGAGACCAAGGTAAAAGGCTGGAGCAAGGATGTACCCTTGGTGGAAGAAGTCAGGAACACTTAAGCAATTTGGGCATACATAAATTCATGGCCCTGACAGGATGTATTCACAAGTGTTGAGGGATCTGGAAGATGTCATTGCAAGGTCACTCTCAGCAGTATTTGATCAATCATGAGGATGGGATAACTGGAGTACTGGAGGAAAACAAATTTTACTCATGATCAGGATGGGCAAGAAGGAGGACACAGGGAACTGCAGGCCAGTCAGTCTCACCTTCACCACTGGGAAGGTGATAGAGCAGTTAATCCTGGAAATCATTTTCAGGCACATGAAGAGCAAGAAAATCAACAGGCATAGTCAGCATAGCTTCACCAAGGGGAAAACATGTTTGACCAACTTGGTAAACTTCTATGATGAAGTAGCCACAAGAAGATTAAGGAACTGGATTATCTCTCCTATAAGGAAAGGCTGAGACAGCTGGAACTGTTTAGCCTAAGATAGTTCAGGGTATGTGTGGGGTGAATTATTAATGCATATAAATACCTGAAGGGAAAGGGCAAATGGGACAGAGACAGACTTTTCAGTGGTGTTCAGTGACAGGACTAGAGGCAATGTGCACAAAATGAAACACAGGAGGTTTTCTCTGAACATCAGGAAACACTTTTTTTTACTGTGAGGGTGACTGAGCACTGGCAGAGGTTGCCCAGAGAGACTGTGGAGTCTTCCTCAGAGATATTCAAAAGCTGTTTGGACAGTCTTGAGCAACTGTTTCTAGGTTGCCCTGCCTGAGCAATGTAATTGGACTAGATGACCTTCAGAGTTCCCTTCCAACTTCAAATATTTAGCTTGATTCTGTATTCCCAGCACAAGACACCTCTTCTGTTGTAGCAGCAGTGGAAGGAGTCTTCTGCCTTCCCCTCCACCCAAAAACATCTCCTTTCTTGGACGTCATGTTACTAAAGTGTTCAATTTCCTGAAAAATCATAGGACTTAATAATCAAGCCACAGCCTTTTCCTTTCTTACTTCAGAAAACAGAAAAAGGTGAGATAAGTGAGAGCAGGCAAACAGTGGAAAAGTTTTGGAATATTTTATTTCTTGAAACTTTCATGCATGCAATATTTTAAAGCTTGAACTTAAAAATTACTATTTCCTTTCATGTATATTTAGAATCCCATCAAAAGGTAATTTTGATTCAAACAAGATGAATTGTTTCATGTAGAAACACATTGTAGAGCAGAATAAAAATAAAATTTACATTATTATTTTTACTTTTAAAGAGTTAACATAAGTTGGAGATCCTTTTTGTCTGTCAGAAGACAGCTTGTATTTGACCACGGACAAAGGCTAATCACGATAAAAAGCATGAAAAGAGTTGTATTCACTCAAACTATCAGATGGATGAACAGCACTCATAATGGCAAAAACAAGAATAATCATTAATGAAATATTGTCATATATGACTACTGCATGCTCTTGCTCTCTGTGCTGGTGCTGCATCTCAATGCCTAAGGATTTATGATTTTATATTGCCTTAGACTGGCTTATAAGTGCTACAGGATGCAATAAAAGCACATTAGCAAACATTAACATGACAATCACAATTAAGTTTTTTTCAGTAACCAAAAATGCATTCAGACATGAAACAAAACAAAACAAAAAACCAAAACAAAAAACCAAAACAAACAAACAAAAAAAAGTTTATGCTAAACTTCCTTAAATTGTAAAAAGAATTATTTCATATATGGGGAAACTATAGAAGGATCTGAAAATGATGCATAGAAAATTATGTACATATGTTCTAGACAAACCTGCAAACATTAGATGGGCTACTTGCTTTAAATGGATTGTCTGAGCTACACTTTCTTCTCCTGTTCACTAGTACTTTAAGTTACCCAGTTATTCCTGCTGTTTTCACTTGCTTCCCTGCTGCTACATTTTGATCTTTGTTTCCTGTCTCTCTTCCCTGCTGTTCTTTTCAACAGTGTTCTGTTTTTTGTTTGATGAGCAGTGAAAATTGCAAGATTCTTGACCTCTAAAGAACAGACAGAGCTTCAGAAACCAGGGATCATGTGAATTGTACTTGTCTGATGGGATGTGAAATACTATTAAACATCAAGGATGACTAATGTTAATAACAACAACAACAAAAAATAGGTATATATAAAAAGTCTTATGCTGCACTATTGTGCATGGAATAACTTCAGACTCTGGCATTCATTAGTACATGCATTCCTGGCACAGCTTGTTTGGTTTTAATTTTGCAGAACAAAAGCAATTTCAAGTTAAAGGCTGAAGTAATTTTTCCCCCCTATTACAAAACTTCTGGAAGTAAGGGTTTATCATTTACAGTATTCTAATTATTACTACTTTGCTTTTTCCTTTCCCGATTTGGACAATAAAAGTGGAACATTATGCACAACAGATGGTGGTAGTTTCATGATTAACATACGTAATCCCTGTGCCTTGAATAACATAAAGATTACATTTTTCTGAAAGCCTGTCAAGCACATCAAAACATACAACATCTCATCTTTGGTATATGAGAATTCTAGTATATTTGGCATTCTATGGTATGCAGTACTCAGATAGATATGTTAATTAGTTTAGCATGTGCATATGAAAAAAAAAATCATGGAATGATAGCTAAAAGGTATCATACACATCTGTACAGAGAAGCAGTAAGTTCTTTTGAGACTGTCTTTACATAATGCAAAGTCACTTAGTTCACTTTGTTCTTGGGATGTCAGTAAAAACTCAGCAAAATTAGTACTGGTAAGTATGAAGAAAAAACTTTCATATCAACAATGTACTTATTTTCAGGTATAGGAACATTATTAATAACCTCAGAAATTAAGTACCTTACATAAGTTCAAGCCTCCAACATTAAAATTCTTTATTCTCATGTAGCAGTGACGCAACAGCAAGTTGTATGAGTGCAGATTTCATTTCTGGAAAAATCTTATCTGCATATATAATGTTTTATTTTTATCAGTATACTTTTCAGGGTTCTGAGTGTACTAATAGGCTTTACCTGCCTCAGCCAGCCTTGTCAGCAGTTACAGCACTCCATTTAAACTCAGGTCTGGTCATGCAGACCTTGCCTGAGCCATGCTGTAGATATGTCTGTACTCATCTGTCTTTTTTTTTTTTTTCTTCTACTTAGAAGTTGAAATTAAGATGCTTATGAATTTCAGACTATTTGGTAGGTAAAAGAAAGAAGTACAGTTCAATGTTTATCATATAATTATAATACAGTTCACATAGAACTTCAAATGGGAGATAGGAAACCATCTAGAAATGAGAGAGTCTGAGGCCACCTAAGGCATGCTGAGGGTGGGATACACACAATACCTATGCCAACTGAACAACTGACAGCTCTTCCTCACCAGCCCTAAAGCTGTAGTGATCTCTATGTCCATAGATAACACATTCTTATTTTAGCAATAAGATTATTTTGAGGACATCTTATATATAAATAGCTACCTCTCTCCAGCAGAGAGTGACCAGACCAAACACTTAGCAAATATTATCTCTCACACTTCTTTTTTTCCTTGTAAAAACAAAACAAATCTAAAAAATCTACTAAAGTCTTACAAGAAATCTCATCCCATCCTCCTATCCAACTCCTTTGTTAAACAGGGACAATTTGTGATCCTGATGAAAGTAGGATTGGTGAAGTTAGTGGGTTTTGAAAAAAGAAGTTACCTGCAGATCTCCTAACATGAAGACAGAGAGTTACTCTGAGGTATTACACTGTACATATTAAAAACAAAAAAAAAAAGAAAAAAGGAGTAAATAAGTAAGGAAAGAAATGCATTCTTTCTGTTGAACTAAGGAAAATGGATAGAAAAAAGAGGCGTTGTTTTGTTTTACTTTGTTTTGTTTTTTCCCATAGGAAAGAATACCAATTCAGATGATTTTGTCACATCTTGAGGTAATCCTTGATGTCAGGCAACAACAAATATTTCATGGGTTTAAAAATGTATGAAATTATGCTAATTAAGATCATAGAATCATGGTATCATAGAATCATAGAATGGTTTCTGTTGGAAGGGACTTTTAAAGATCATCTACCCTGCAGTGAGAAGGGATATCTTTAACTAGATCAGGTTTCTCAGAACCCTGTCCGACCTGACCTCGAATGGTTCCAGGAATGGGGTATCTATCGTCTCTCATACCTCTTTGTGCAAATTGTTCCAGTGTTCTGCCACCCTCATTGTAAATTTTTTTTTCCTATATACAATTTAAATCTAACATCACCCTCACAATAATTTTTTTCCTCATGTTAAGGTCTCCAGGTGGGTTTTGAATATCTCCAGAGAAGGAAACTTCACAGCCTCTCTGGGCAGCCTGTCACAGTGCTCTGTCACCCAAACAGTAAAGTTTTGTCTTCATGTTGAGGTGGAACTTCCTGTGTTCCAGTTTGTGACTACTGCCCCTCATCCTATCACAGGAAACCACTGAAAAGAGATTGATCCCTTCTACTTAACACCCACCCTTCAGATATTCGTAAACATTAATAAGATTCCCTCTCAGTCCAGTCTTCTCCAGACTAAGAATCCCCAGGTCATTCAGCCTTTCCTTGTAAGAGAGGTGTTCCAGTCCCCTAATCATCCTTGCAGTTCTCCATTGGACTCTCTCTCTAGCATTTCCATTTCTCTCTTAAAGTGGGGAGACCAGAACTGAACACAGTATTCCAGATGTGGTCTCACCAGAACAGGCTACCTAGAGAGGCTGTGGAGTCTCCTTCTCTAGAGACTTTCAAAACCTGCCTGAAGGTGTTTTTGTGTGACAAGCCTTAAGTGATCCTGTTCTGACAGGGGGTTGCACTTGTTGATCTCTAGGTGTCCCTTCCAACTTCTACCATTCTATGATCCTATGATTCTTTTACTTTAAAACCACTACCCCTTGTTGTATCACTACATATCCTGCTAAAATGTCTTTCTTATAGGCCCTCTTTAAGTGATGAAAAGCTGCAATAAGGTGGCCCCAGAGCCTTCTCTTCTCCAGGCTGAACAACCCCAACACTCTCAGCCTTCCTTCATAGAAGACATGTTCCAGCACTCTGATAATTTTTGTGGGTTTCTTCTGGGCCTGCTCCAACAGATTCATGTCTGTCTCGTACTGAGGATTCCAGAGCTGAACACATTACTCCAAGTAGGGTCTCAGCAGAGCAGAGGGGCAATCAGTTCCATTGACCTGCTGGCCACACTTGATGAAGCCCAGAATACAGCTGGCTTTATAGTCTGCACATACACATTGTCAGCTCATGTCCAGCTTTTCATACACCAGTGCCCCCAAGTCCTCCTCAAGGATGCTTTCAATCCCTTCAGTCCCTAGCTTGTATTTATATCAGGAGTTGCTCCAACCCAGGTGCAGGACCTTGCACTTGGCCTTCTTGAACCTCATGAGGTTCACATGGGCCCAATTCTCAAGCTTGTCTAGGTCCCTCTGAATGGCATCCCATCCCTCAATCATATCAATCATGCAACACAGCTTGGTGTCTTCAAACCTGATGAAAGTGCACTCAATCCCAATGTCTACATCATTGATGAAGATATTAGACACTACTGGTCCCATTATGGAGCTCTAAGGCACACCACTTTTCACCAATCTCTATCTGGACATTCTTTATCCACTGAACAGTCCACCCATGAAAACTATACCTCTCCAATACAGAGAAAAGGTTGTTGTGGGGAGCTGTGTCAAAGGCCTTACAGAAGTCCTGATATATGACATCCATTGCTTTTCCCTTGTCCGCTGGTGTAGTGAATCCATCATAGAAGGCCACTAGTTTGGCCAGGTAGGACTTGCCCTTAGTGAAGCCAAGATGATGCCACTTGTCAGAATTTCCTGTTTAGTATTTTACATGATACTAATATATAGGTACTAAAACTTTAGTTGTCCATATTCTTGCATGTTTTAGAGAGAAGGAGTTCTGTGAGGATCACCACAGGTTCTTGGACCACCACAGCTTAAATTGGAATATTAATTTCAGGTTGTCCATCTTCTGTCTGTATTTCAAGATACTGTGTCATTATATATCACAAGCATTATTTATGTAATCATTTTACATGCATTTCCAAATAAATTTCCAGGTTGAGTAAGTTTTCTCACTTGTACATGTCAGGGTGTTTATTTTCAGGATGTAGAAATCCATCATTACAGAACTTTATGCTAGAGCAAATCCACATAAGGATGCATATTCTAAAGGTTTACTTGAAAACAAATGAAATAAAAAGAAAATTAGCTTGCATATTCAGTACAGAAAGTCATAGTACATATCTGTATTTAATGAATAAAATTATACAGTAGGACAACTTATATATTAAAAGGCAAAGAGTATGTCAGGTAATGTGTGTTAATATTCTAGTGATCAGGTAAATTGGCTTTTTATTAGATATGTCTACATCAGTATATTTCTTTTCCTGAAAGAGTCACAATTGTGTTAACACACTAGAAGCTCATAACCTTCTCCAGGCTCTTAGATGTTGCATCTGTGTTTCTCTGTCATCCTCAGAAATAATAAATAGTAGCTGCTACATGTGAAGTCAAGCCTTTCAAAATGGAGAATGCTCTTCCAGCTGAGGTCAGAACAAGTATCCAATGTTAGCTGTCACATCATTCACTGCTCATGGTCCTGCAAGCAAAAGAAAATTGCTTAGCTGTTCACGAAGTAAAATTTGCACTAGATTCCTGTTAGCAATTTATTTCCACTCCTGTAACCATGATCTCTTAACTGTAACCATCTCTTTTCTCTCCATGGGCTTTTAATGTGAACAGTAATTTTACTAACTGAGATTCAGATGGGAATAAATATCCTTGCTATCACCTACTGTTTGGAAATACAAATACAATTCTTTATTTAAGACTCTTTTCTGCAGGTTCTTAAATACCTAGTTCAAGTTAGGACATTTGGAGTGTTATGTAATATTTCTTTAATCTTCTGTTCACAGTCTTGGGCTCAAAATGGTTATTGATACTAAATGAAGTTCTGACAGTGACACAGCTATGCTGACAAGATTTTGTTTTCAGTAACATATTTAGAAAAGTGCATTAGCCTCACCAGGGTTGAAATACTCCATCTGCAGAAGTAAGAATGCTAAACATTTTATTGGTAACCACAGTCAGTTGATGCTAGGTGTTTCTAAGGTCATATTCTTTTCAGAGCCTTGGCACTGAGGCTAACAATAAGAATGAAGTGTTGAATTAGACATTGGCTAATTCTATCTAAATGAAACTATTTCAGTTTGATATCAATGCAGTTGATTACCAACTGACTCTTTTTTTTTCATTCAAATAAGAGCAGGTTCTAGATTTCTGAATAGCTAATGTGGCTGAAGGCATATAAATTTATGTCTGCACTGTCTCTGCCCCTGCTGTGCTTAATTCATTATTGCTTTTGATCTTTCACAGGACTTTGTAACAGTGAAAAGGAGATGGAAAATTATCCCACTCTGATTAATAGCATAATACATCTACTTTAACATGTGTGATGATGTAAAGGGCATATAGAAGGAGTGCCCCTTTGTACCAGTTCAGTACATACAGAGAGATTTGTTGAATCCTGACCCTTCTGTAATTGCTAAAGCACTTACAGAAGCACCCTGAAAACACTGACCCTCTCAGATCCTAGAGTCAGAGAACAGTTTGGGTTGGAAGGGACCTTAAAGATCATCTAGTTCCAACTCCCCTGCCATGGGCAGGGACACCTTCCAATGGATCAGGTTGCTCAAAGCCCCATCCAACCTGGCCTTGAACAATTCCAGGGAAGGGGCATCCACAAATTCTCTGGGCAACCTGTTCCAGTGTTTCACCACCCTCACATAGAAGAATTTTTTCCTTATATCTAATATAAATATACCCTCTTTCAGTTTAAAATGATTACCCCTCATCCTATCACACTTCCTGATAGATTCCCTCCCTGTCTTTCCCATAGGCCACCTTAAATAGTGTAAGGTTGCTATAAGGTCTCCCTGGAGCCTTTTCTCCAGGCTGAACAACCCAAATTCACTCCAACAGGTCTACGTGCTTTTTGCTGGGGACCTGGTAGCTGAACACAATACTCCAGGCAGTGTCTCAAAAGGGTGGAGTAGAGGGGGAGAATAACCTCCTTAGACCTGCTGCAAGTCAGGATGCAACTGGCTTTCTGAGCTGGGAGCACACACTAGTTCATACACAGGTTGACATCCACCAACACCGTCAAGTCCTTCTCCACGGGCTACTCTCAATACACTCATTGCCCAGCCTATATTTGTGCTCAGGATTTCCTCAACCCTTGTTTTGTAATTGCCTTGCTTGCAGATGACACCAAATTGAGCAGGAGTGTTGATCTGCTCGAGGGTAGAAAGGCTCTGCAAAGTGATCTGGACAGGTTGGATTGATGGGCCAAGGCCAACTTTATGAGGTTTAACAAGACCAAGTTCTGGTTTCTGCACTTAGTCCCAGCAACCCAGTGCAACACTACAGGCTTGGAGAAGTGTGGCTGGAAAGCTGCTGGGCGGAAAAGGATCTGGGAGAACTGGTGGACAGCTGGATGAATATGAGCCAGCAGTGTGCCCAGGTGTCCAAGAAGGCCAGCAACATCCTGGCCTGTATCAGAAACAGTGTGTCCAGCAGGAGTATGGATGTGATCGTGCCCCTCTACTCAGCACTGAGGAGCTTGAGTACTGTGTTCAGTTTTTGGCATCTCAGTATAAGAAAGGTGCTGGTGCGGGTCCAGAGAAAGGCAACGAAGCTGGTGAGGGGTCAGAACAACATGTCTTATGAAAAGCAGCTGAGGGAACTGGGATTGTTTAGTCCAGAAAAGAGAAGGCTGAGGGGTGACCATATTGCTCTGTACAATTATCTGAAAGGATCTTGTAGTGAGGTGGATGTTGGTCCCTTCTCCCAAGTAACTATTGATAGGACAAGACCTAATGGGCTTAAGTTGCACCAGGGGAGGTTTAGACCATATATTAGGAAAAAAATCTGTACTGAAAGAGTGGTGAGGCATTGGAATAGACTGCCCAGGGAGGTTGTGGAGTCACCATCCCTGGTAGTGTTCAAAAAACATCTAGATGTGGCACTTTAAGACATGGTTTAGTGGTCATGGTAGTGTTGGATTGATGGCTAGACTTGATGATCTCAGAGGTTTTTTGCTACCTTAATGATTTTATGATTCTCTGACCTGTGTGCAGGACCTTGCACCTTAGCCTTGTCCTCATTAAACTTCATAAAGTTTACACAGGCCCACCTCTCAAGTCTGCCAAGATCCCTCTGGATGACATCTCATCTCTCCAGCATGTCAGCCACCTCACACAGCTTGGTGTTATCTTCAAACTTGCTGAGGGTGCACTCAATTCCACTGTCCTTGTCTCTGACAAAGATGCTAAATAGCACAAGTCCCAGTACAGACCCCTGAGGAATGCCACTCATCACTAGTCTCCAGCTGGACATTGAGGCATTGATTATAACTCTTTGAGTTCAACCATCCAGTCAATTCCTTATCCATCTCACAAATCCATATCTCTCCAATTTAGACAAAAGGATTTTGTGCAGGACAATGTCAAATTAAATGCTTTGCACAAGTCCAGGTAATCAGTTACTCTTCCCTTGTCCATGAATGCTGTAACTGTCATAGGCCACAAAATTTGTCAGGCACAATTTGCCCTTAATGAAGCCTTGCTGGCTGTTACCAATCACCCCCTTATTTAACATGTGCCCTACCATAGTTTCCAGGAGAATCTACTCCTGGCCTGTAGGTCCCCAGGTCTTCCTTTTTTTCTCTTTTAAAAAATGGGAGTTAAAAGGGTCCTGGAATAATTAAGATACATTGTAAACATCTTCAGGTCAGCCTGAACTCTGTCTAACTACAAATCCATTCCACTCTTGAAGCAATCAGCATCAGATATTTTCTAGGAAACACTAAAATTTTCAATGTAGAGCACCTTGGAGGGTGGTACATAAGCACAGGACATATCATTGCAAGTGTCCCTACAGCCACGCTCAAGCATGCCAACTAAGTCATGTAGGGGTGTTACTGTTCTGGCCTGGAGGCTACCATAGGCGTTGCTCTATGTGTCTTGTACTATATCCCCTCAGAAGAAGTGAATTCTTGCTGAACATTGTGAAATGTTGGATCTAACTTAGAAGTAGCATAATTGTCATTCTGACTAAATGATACACACTGAATAATTTTCCTTATGTGTTTACTTTAGTTGCAGTTTTGAAATTGACAGAGACACCATGTTTTTGATATTTATAAATTCTTTTCAGATTTCCTTTCCTGAGAAAGTTCATTGTTACTCACTAAAGAATTCAACAGATTCACTTAGTAAGGGCAAGACCAAAGGTGAGGGAAGAAGAGCGCTCTATGTGTACTAAATATGCAGCTAGTGAATTATATTCTTTCGAGGCACTTACCTGTAGATGTGTGTAATTTACATAATGGAGACTATAGATTCATAAGGATAAAATCAGTGTGGGTATTGGAAAGAATAACAATGTTATTTATAAATTCTTTTGCATATCCCATTCATTCTGTATTTAGGAGGACATTGAATTTGGTTTCTAATGGTTTTAATTTCTTGCTCTTGTTTAATTTTGACACAGACAAATTTTGTGTGTAGACTTTTTGAGATTCTTACATGGAAAATTTGTTTGCATATTTATTTTAATTACATATAGTGTCATGTGATGACTACTGCAATACCCTTTATGAAGGTGTATCAGACAGCTGATCCGAATCCCTAATCACAGATCCTGTGAGGGACTGGAAAAACCTACATTTTTATGTCACCCAATAAGCTAGTTGCATAACCAGTCCATCTCCCTGATACAGCAACTTGTTATTCATAGGGATCTATTGTCCTGTCTGTGAACTATTTTCCTCTGTTACTTGCAATATTTTCAATTGTGTCTGTCAATATAAAGATTTCAGTATGTTGATCGACTATACAGTACCATAATTGATTTTGTACAATGGGAAATTAATATTTTCTTTAAACCTTTCTTACATCTGAAATACCTGGTTTGATGCATCCCCTTTATCTAGGTGAAAAGGAATAAAACAGATTCTATGAAGTAAGCTTCATGAGATGATGATGAAGGAAAAAGACATGTAATAAGCCAGGAACAGAACACCCAGCAGAAATAAAGCAAAACATGGTAAACCTGAAGCCAAGTAGAAAACAGGCTCCACTGGAAGCTAAAGTGGTACATAGGGAAGAAAATATTGGTAATGTTGTGAACAGCTGTGTGGGGTTGTATAAAAGTGTTCAAAAGGCTTGAAAAAGACTTTTCTGGAGGAATGACCTCAGTTCTCCAGTGGGAGGTTAAAGAATGCCACTGCATTATATGATAAGGCAATCCCCTGTCCAGTCTGAACAGTCTGTGTAGGGATCATCTGGCTTATAGTTCATAAACAAGTTTTGGTAATGTCTAATTCATCCAGGTGACTCACAGGGGGTTGTAAAAGTGACCCTGTCTTGGATTGCTTTGAGGTCATGGAGAGCTTTGTAGGTAGCTCAGAGCTGAGTTGTCCATAATCTGCAGACCAAACAGGGCTGTGCACAAAGAGCCAAAACCTGAGCTGAGCCTTGAAATATGCCCTGAATCTCAATCTAAACCACTACTCCCTTGCCTGAGAAAGTAAGATAAAGAGAAGTTGGAGAGTTTCAGTGTTGGTTTAAGCTGACAATATGGTTGGATTTATAGTCCGCAAGTGCACATTGTCTGCTCATGTCCAGCTTTTCATCCACCAGTACCCCTAAGCCTCTGCAAAGCTGCTGCTACACCTGAAACAAGTTCATCATGCTTTGAGCAGTGGGTTACATCAGATGACCTCCAGAAGTTTCTTCCAACCTAAAATATTATATGATTTTTATAATTTTGGGACTAGAAGTTATAGGACCCCAAATTTGACAATTGTTTCGTTACAATCATTTTAAGAAGCTATATAAGTTCTCTGTCATTTATACCAAATATTTTAAACACATGACATTTCTCCCTGTACTTAAAGTACAGCTGAGGACTTAATAGGAAATATAATTTTGTAATCACAGTAGCAGAAGTAGAAGCACGAAGAAGTTAATCCTGTGATTTGGATACAGTCAGGTAATTGCTTCTATTTTAAGTGCTGTTATATATTACTTTTCATTACCTTCTTACATATTTTCAAGAAGTACATATAAAAATAAAGTAAGGTAAATTATTTTGTAACTTAAAGGCAAATAAACTAACTGGAAGAAAACTTTTTATTGTACCTTTCACTTCTTGTTTAAGCCAAGATCTTTGTTCTGATATCAGGATTTTGCTCACCTACATACTTTGCCCAAACCCTTTTGAAAGTCATACATTGTTATTGTAAATGATCATACCATACTTAGACAGTATTAGAACAGATCACTCTTAAGCATCACTATTGTGCTGCAGAGAGAAACCTGTCTCTGTCCTATACAATATTCTTCCCAGTACTCATAAGATGGATTCTTATTAAACAACTAGTTTAGGAGATGTTGTTGTGCATTACCTAATGCTACTAGAATTTATTCTGAAATGTGTCTTAAGTCAATTAGGGAACATTAGAGTGTAAGCCTGTGATGTACAGGGGATTCTTTATTAAAAACTTATGTTTGAAAAGAAGAAAGTGATGTATCTAAATTGCAGTGGCTGCTGTAAGGAAATGAAAGCAAAATTCAGCATATCCAAAGACCAGATTTTTCAGTGACTAACATTAGACACTTGTTTTTCTTTTTAAAACAAGATAATCAAAAGCCTGTTACTTTTTTCTAAAATTAAACTCAAAAATTTATATTCTTTTTTATCAGTTTAGTTTTCTAGCAAATTCTTTTTACTCTGATGGGAAAAAATATCAGTGATGTACTTTATCATTTTTAGAAGTATATAATTATTTTCAATTCCATAAGGAGAACAGCAGTAACAAAAGACAGGGTGTTAATATTTTCATGATGCTATCTCTCTAATGATTACTCTTTATATTTTATTTATTTAATGTCTCTTGGTCAGTGGTTCTAAAATATATTCTAAACCCAAAAGTTTTGTTTTCCATTATTGAAAGCAGTGAGATAAGTATCACTGAGAGGCCAGACTGCTCAGCCAGAGGAGGAGATAGTGCTACTGCTTGATGAAACACAGGGAACACTGATCATTCTGACCATCTCTTTCTGACATCTAGCAGCCGCTATTGTATGTTTCCTGATGAATGCTTTTTCAGGCTGATCACTTGAAGCTGCTGAAAGTAAAGACATCTGCCATTTTTATGCTTATGTGGTCTTAGACAAAACTCCCTCTGTTGTTTGCTTGACAGAGGAGAATAGCTCTCATCTTACCATAGAAAGCCTGGGACCAGACTTTCAACACTGAGTCTTTTGGCCAAACAATACTTTTTCCATGATCAAAGCATACAAGGGATGTAGTAGTAGCATTCAAGTTCACGTTCACTGTCCTTTGCAGACAATGAAAAGGAAAAGGAAGAAACACATTTAGCCCAAAGAAACAACCTAATTCTTTTCTAGAAATCTGAATTTCATGGGAGAATATAATGTCCGATCAAAGATATAAGTAGCAGCATTTGTTTAAATTCCTGCTGCCACACAGTCTATTAATGAATGCTTTTATTTTGAGGCTTTCTTTTAGTATTACCAATGTAACTTTTCAAACATTCATTTAATAGTCATTTTCTTACTCTCCTTTTTTTTTTTTTTTCCTTAAATCCTTTATTAAACTAAATAAACATGTCATGTTTAGAAACACAGTCACTGAGATACAGTCACATTCATAAACACCTGATTACTGATGATTAAGGAATATTTTAGGCCTCTTATGTTCTTCCTTATTGACTGATATGGTGTGCAGTACATTGATTTATCAGGTGTATTAAAAACAGCTGCCAGATTATTATTCAGCATTTACAGCTGCTGAAAACTCAGCTGTGAAAACAGAGCATGTAAAAACTACTCTGGTTAGCAGTTGAACATATATACTTTAACAGCATCATCAACAGTGTATTCTGACTGAATCTATAATTACATTTGTTCATTGTCACATAATATCATCTTATTAAATTGGTTTCATTAGCCTTTTATTAACTTAGAAACTTCTTTACTAAAACTGTAACTTGCCTATGGGCTGAGTTAAACTACTGGTATTAATTTATGAATGGATATATTATTTCACGATTTTCAGCACACTGGAAGCAAAGGGATTGGGCTGGTCTCCCATATAACAAGCAACAGAGCAAAAGGTTGCACTAGGGGATGTTTAGATTGGATTCTTCATTTCTGCACCTCACAAAAATTCTGGATAATTTTATAATTATTCTAGACATCCCAAGGAAGCTTATGAGTATCATGGGCATATATTTCATGACAAATTAAAACTAAGTAATAATTTTGGTTATACATATTCACTATTCTACCTAACAAAGGTGAAATTTATACCATGCATATTTAGTCATAACAATTGATTCACTGTGAATTTTACCTTAAATGTCTAGTTTCCTTCAGAATCTCAATATAGTCTTACATCCACCCTTCCCTTGCTTACCATATCCTGATAATGCTGTTTGCAATAAATCTGTGAAAAATTTGGAAAAATATGGTAAAATGTATTACTACTACTAATATTAAGAAATATATATTAATAAAATCTGCTTTACTGCAATCTAGTTATCTCCAGTCATCCACTGTATTCTTGAATTCTTTTAACAGAAAACTAATTTAAGACATTTATTTACTAAGAATATATCATAGAAAAACAATTAATAACTAATATTTTTGTCTACTAAGGAAAAAGCTACCATAGATTTGTATCCTAATTTGTATATCCAATTCCATTATAAATAGAACTAATTTTCATTTCATGTGGTGTACAGTTATGTAAACATGTAATATCATACACAAATACATACATGTATACATACCTACATAATATACCTATATTTAGTTATTATAACTTACAATTCAACAAGATCTTCTCACAGTCTTCCCAATCATTTAAAAAGAACTTGACAAATAATTTACATTTTGATCTTAACTATTATTCCCTCAACAGTAAGTTCTTTCTGACCTTAAATAAAAGGTCATTAAACTGTTAACTAAAGCAAGTTTTAACACTCAGCTTTGAATCTCAGATTTGTTCAGTTTCTTGGTTTCTCCCCCCCCTTATTAAATATTCTCAAACCTGGCCTGAAACCATGTTAATCTCTCCCATAGTTATTTGCAGGTGCATAATTGATAGACTTCTGCCCGTGTGGTTTTACACAGATGGATGGTATGGGCCTCACCTGCTGGGGGTGGGATGGCACCATCATGATGGAGTCACTTTGCATTTCTAATAGCAGAATAGTACTTTCATAACAACAAATGTGTATATCCAGTGGAAAATCATGCAATTTACTGAAATTGAGAAAGCAGCTGGGACCTTTGGCAAATGTTGCTATTCTTGTCTGCTGCTGAGTGTTTATTCTAAAAGCATCTGTAGCACTGCAGGCAACATTTTTTTTCTGAGTGAAGAACCCTGTGTGTTAAGTGTTGAGTACCTCACATTTCCTTCAAAAGCAGCATGAAAACTTTCCTGATTTTGAAACCTCTTCCTATACTGTGTTGTGAATGAGGCAGCAGATAAAATCTAACAAATATAAGACAGCAAATATGCTATATGGTTTTCCATTTAGAAATGCAATCTGATTATTGCATCGACAACAGTTCCCATGATGATGTTCAACTATACAAATTAAGCTACAGCTAAAATTTTTCTCTTTCTTTCTCAATAGAACTTCTGTCCACTTTGCATTCTTTTAATTTTTATCCTTTTTTTTTTTTTTTTAAATAAATAATTACATTAAATATGAAAGGCCAGGAAACTAAGGAGCAAAATTTCTTCTCAGTTTGACTCCATATTGTCCATAAATTTCTTGTAATTTTTTTCTTTCTAGATTCCTGTTAATCATTGAGGCATAAGCACCTTATTATAAAGAGGAGAAAGTAATTTTGGGAGACATTTTAAGTAGAAAATAATGCAATACTTGACATAATTTTTCCTTACAGAAGGCTTTAGAGAGCAGAATAAGGAAAGATCAAGAGACTATGATAAATTAAGGGCAAACTGATTGTGTTTCCCTCAGTCTTTTTAGATGACTTGTTGGTTTGTCTGTGGAATATTTTTAAGTGGGATTGTGGATTGGCTTGTATCCCTTCCACTTTATGTTTTTGAAAACTTGAATCAAACACCTGGAAACAAAACTTCCAGAGATAATTTTTGAACTATGCTGAAATTTTACTCCTGTTTCTGCTCTATTTTTCATCTTCTAATACGCATCTTCTTGAATAGTAAATTCTTGTGTGTCCTCATCGCTTGCTAGTTGCATTAGGAGATGCTAGACTTTCCAATCTTGAAGTCTTTATTTAGGTTTTTCAGCACGTGTAATGGCTATGGTACACATCTGGGGGAAGTATATACCATGTTCTCTGATCTTTTAGTAGAAATATTCTGTTACATCACAAACAGAAGTTGCATGTTTATTTACAAACCCTCCTGCCTACACTGCTCCTCTTCCAAAAAATGTCTACAGAAGGACTTTTCATTATAATTACTCAAGCAGTATGCCATCTGAGTCCTGTTTCTATTCTGAAACAAAAACCCCCACATTTCTTCAGTAATATTTTGCAGGTAATACATATATGTCTTCCTTATGAATGTTGTTTGCTTCTCTCTTTCTTTTTAATTTTTTTTTTTTTTTTTTTTTAAGTCAGTGCTTTTTCTTTTTTTAATCTAAATTTGAAAAAAAAAAAAAAAAAAAAAAAAACAACCCCAAAAAAACCCCACATATAATTTTATAAGAAAGCTATAAGGGCAGTAGTTATTTCTTGTGCTGTTTTCCGTTCCACCTCCTCTTTCCAGCCCAATACTTAAATACTGAAGAACAGGTATTGAAAGGGAGAACAAGCTATCTTAGGAAGGCTTAATCCTGGTGAAACAAAATATATCTGAAAATAAACTGGATAATTGATTCAAGGTAATTTATAGTTTCACAAGGCTATAAATTCTCCATAATTTTTAAACTGATGGTCTTACTAAGGTTTTGTCAGAGAGGGGGGAAAAAAAAAATAACCTGAAGAAAATTATCTGTTCTTGATAAATAAACATAATGATCCCACTTCATCCTTACATTATTCAAAAATATTTCAAGTAATTCAAAGTTTTGCCTCATCCTCTTGTTTTCTGGCAGTTATCTGAGCAATTATTTAAATTATCTGATTCAGTAACCTGGTAGGAAACTTTTTCTTTGTCCCTCCCCCTTTTTTTTTTCTGCTAGGCTAAATTATTGCTGCCATAGGGAGCTTAACTGTCCATCTAAGTCAGTAACATGAGTAAGATGTCACTTCACTTGACATGGGATATACTATTGCAAAATTTATGTCTATAAAACAAGCTAGGCTGGAAATCCAAGGTGTTTGGTCATGGTGATTTGTTATAAACATGAGAATATTGGTCTTTTTGATATATGTTATTAGTCAACATTTGGAGTCCAGTAGATTGTACCAACTATGAGAAGAAACTTCCTCTAAGGAACTGTTTACTTTGATACACTTCTGTTTATTTATTTAAAAAAAAAAAAAAAAAAAAAAAAAAAAAAGTTTTAATTCTGATCACTGCACAAATCAGACAAAAAGAGATTTGGAACTGTGACCACAGAAACCATAATCTGAAATTCTCTAGAGACAGTCATACCCCTGGTGTTTGCTAGGTAATAACCTTTGATTTTCAGCCTTTCTCTGCACTTGCTTTTGAGGAGGGAATTTTTATTTCTCCCTCAAACATCATACCCACTAAGTAATATCTGTGAAATATTTCTACACATAAAATTCAGTCTAGTCTTGTCTCAGTCTTGGGTAGTGCTCCTTTTGGTTTGTCACTGCAGACCTTATACAAAGAACATTTCAGAGCTTGCTTAATTTGAACATTAATAGAGTGCCTATTCCAGACCATTTTAAAATTTTTGAACATATTCTGTTTCATATCTACAGGAGTTTGTGTCTTCAAAAGTGAAAGGTTTTGAGAGTGTTAAGGAGACAGATAAATAATTTTCCTTTTTAAGCTATTTTAACATGTCTAATGAAAATATATAGTTGTAAGGAGAGAGCTGACATTTAGTCTTGTGCAATAATAACATCTTCAGAGGCCAGTCAGTTGTATCCTTTGTATGACATGAAAAATGTGAATTTCATTACAGAAAGTTATGACTTAAAGTAAAAATCATGTAGAAAAAAGCATGCCTTCTGAAGTATGAAAAAATGATGGAATGCAATATAAAATGAGGATAAGAAAAGTATTTTGAAAAACACTGCTATACATATATTTCAAATAGGAAGTGCTGGAAGGATCCACATATGTGTTAGTTCACCAAGAGTTAAGAGTTTGATGAGTTAAAAAAAAACCTAGTAATATTATGGTCTACCAGGCTACAGAGATTTAAATGTAAGGAAAAATAATATCTCCTTCAGAAAAATATTATATGTTACTTGTCTCCATTAATTAGTTACAAAATAAAGTTGAAATCAGGTTAAATGTGTTGGCCTGCCCTTTACAGTGACGGTTAACACTATTAAAAATGTACTTATCCTCAGAATGTTTTTTATGAGGTCAATTGATAAATTCTTTTAAGTTCTCAAAATTTGATATTTTTTTTTATTTTACTGTTGATTCAGAACTTTACAACATAAAATCACAGGTCACTGGAACAAAGTGACAATTGTTTTCAAAGAGTTTTTGAAAACTAATATCAGAAAGTTAAGCAAAGTCAAGATCATATGAATTTCTGCTTACTATAAAGGTACAGATATGTACATTTAGTGACACTAGTGTTAGTTTTAATAAAGCCTTTTAATGGTGCTCAAAATAGAAACAGACAAAAAGGAAATAAACCAATAACAAAACCTTTCCTTAAATCAGCTTACAGACTGATGTTATCTAAATATGGATGTCTAAAATGTAGCTAAGTCATCTGAATACACTTAGTGGAGAGAGAATTATTCTATCAAGGAATAGATTTCACTTGCTGTTTGTTTCTTTTTCTATATAATTACAAATATATGCTGTAATAATAATGTTGTAGGTCCAATTTGTAGGTAAACAGATTTAGGCCAATTTTGTTAGCACAGGACTTGTTTGTATTTATGCAGAATTTTTATATTTTAATTAATTTTTATCAATATATTTATGAAGGTCTGTATCTATCATCGTGGTAACAGCTGGAGAATGAAGCTGATGAACTTACAATATGAGTAAAATAACACAGATGTAAGGTCTTGAAAAATATCTACTTTTTGTTTGTGATAATGGTTTGAGAAATATTGTAGTGGTTATCAAAATAGAAAGTATTAACAGCAGTTCCTGAAGGATATGGACGTTTTTGCTGTAAAAATAAACACTAGCACACTTCATAAATACTCTCTCCTTATAGCTGATGTTCCTGAAGGCCAGGAACAATAGCCATCAGCTCATATTTTTCCTTCAAATCAAAGGATATGAAATGATACAATTTTGAGTTTTATTTACCTCAGACAATTTCAATCACAAAGAGAATGCTTCAGGCCTGATCGACTACTTTCTGAATAGATTTTTACTCTTTCATCCATATAAGTTACGCGTTATCTACCTAAAAAATAAAATAAAAATCAAAAATAATTTAAAAAAAAATCTACAGTTTCTTGCAATGATGAATTAATAGGGAGAACAGAGAAGAACGTCTCTTCTCAGTAATAAATTAACAGAACAGATAGTTGACTTTTGCTGCTTTTCCTCCCACCAAGTCTAAGCCACAATTTTATCATTTTACTTGTAGATGCCAGTAAAATACTGATATTTGCCCAAAGTTACCACACAGCCATACCTGAAAAATTAGCTGTTAGTTACCACATGGATATACATAACAGATAGCATTGCATATTTGCCCACAGTTTCTTTCAGTCTTTGGTATTGACTACTGCATTTGTAATCTTAATGTAGAATTTGAAGACAATATATAGAAAACAGTGTCAAAAAGCAAAGTGATGTGACATTATTTTACATTGGTGAGACTAAATAGAGAAAACTGTATATTAGGTATTTTCTCTGAAATCTGAATCCAGATTTTGACTTTTGCAATAGCACAGTCAATTATTATGGAAACACATCCTGGAATTATCCACTGACTTTTCATCAGTTGGGACTAAAGAAGCTTAAATATAATGAGCAATAGTTGCAAAATTATTAACATCATCAGTCTACTAGAGTTTGTTTCATGTAAGAAAAATAATGGGAAAAAAATAGGCTTGTGGTTTAGCTAAAAGAATGGCATAAACAGAGATAAATTTATTTGAACAGATGGGTGTAAATTGCCCAGTAACAAACTCAAGCTGTAACCTACATAGTGTCTTATTTTCAGAGTGCTGAGATTCTGAAATAACTTTCAAATGGATTTCTTGATTTCTTTGTTGTTCATATAGTAACACTGAATATAACAATGGATACATATAGGTACCTGTAACAGCTCTTGAAGACACCACAGATTGCTTTCATTCCTTTGTTAAAGAAATGTGATCAAATCCATCCATCCGTGGTATTTAATAAAGATTGCTTGGTAAGGGTAACATTTTCTTACTTTGACAGTGAATACTCAAACTGTTCATCTTCTCAAAAAAAGTATGTAAATACTTTTCATATTAAAAAGCATGTATTCTCTCTGTTCCCTCTCCCAAATGGCTGATACTTTAAAAAAAAAAAAAGGAAAAAAATCACAATCAACAGTTTTCTTAAAGAGATTCTGAGTTAAGTTTTCAGTAAGAAGCTAAAAGACTGAAGAAAAAGAAAGACTGAAAGCATTACCCACTTAAATTTCTCAAAAAAAAACCCAAAAAAACCCCACCAAAAAACAAAACAAAACAAAACAAAACAAAAAACCCCTATTGTTCCAATACAGTTTGGAAAGTACCTTAAGCTACTTTTTCCATGAACATAAATACCAAGAAATGTATTATTCTCTGCATGTCACTCAAAAGCTAAGTACATGAAATTTGGTATTACATTTCCCCCTGTTCTTTCCTACTGATGGTGTTTCTATTTTCCTTATGCATAATTCACAGACCCACATAACTTTTCTAGTTGTTATCTATGCTCCAGATACTGCTTTCATGTTCATCTTTAGTTCAGGAGGACTTTTCTTTGGCAGGTTTAAGGAACATTGTCTCTTGATGGTTTTTAATTTGTAGTTTCTTCACAAGGAATACTGTACGGACTCTCAGTTCTTTTAAATTTAATTGAAAGCCAGCCCATCTCTTGAACTTTGGAAAAGGTCTATTTCTCAAAATCATACTTCCAACAGGATTAAAAAGAACGAGAGTCACAATTTCCTTAAATATTATTTCATCTTAATTTTTGGAGAAAGGATAAAGTCTGACAGCCTCTTAACCAAAATTTTCTTGTCATACTGCAACTAGAAGCCTGAGGTAAATAAGTTTCTTATAAACACATAGACATGTGTACAAATGTGTTTAGTCCTTTCCTTCTGTTCCTCTTTGGAAGCTAACCTAAGGAAAATGAATATCCAAATAAATGTTTTGATCTAATATTTTAATTGGCTTAAGTTTAGCATGTTCACTCATTTTCTGACAACTTTCTAGGTCTCGTTAATATATTCCCTTAAATTTAATTTATATATGAATACTGAAATCCAGAAATTTTCATTTTTACCTTTTGGATAACAGTATTTCTAAGTCAGTGACTGTATTGTAGGTTATCTCCAAAACTAAGTGGACTGTTTTTCTTAAAGACTAGTCACAAATAAATGTACACAGGATTCACCTACTTTATATTTACCCAGTTTGCAATTCTTCTCGTTACCATTTCCATGCCTGCAACAACAAAAAGGAAAGCCTACCATAAATGCTATGAGCTTTGCTTAAGAATGTAATTGTAACTAGGATCACTTACTTGCCTCATAAAAGCTACTATGATGAAAATTAGCTCTATCGCAGCCAAAACCAGTACAGAGGTTCAGTTGGCAACTGTTCTTTTGACTTGACTCCTCTTTTTCATTCAGAGGTACGCTCCATTAAGAGGTGGACTAAGCTAAAAACCTAACAACAGAAAGCTTCCAGGGATTATGACTCTGCCATGAAACTTTTGTACCTCTTCTTTCAGCAAACATACGGTATGTATATATGTACTAGTTAGTCAGAGATTCTTCTGGCTCTCAGTGTTCACAGAGGTGTTCAGCAACACCTTATTTTCTTTTTCAGTATGCATGTAGATCTCATACACTACTCTCGCTTAAATATTTTTCACCAACTGAATAAGGTAGAGAAATATTTTCTGCTACTTGTTCTCTAGCTTCATGAATTAGTTCCATTTATTGAAGGTCTTAGTGATAGACTAGATGCAGTTTTTTATTGTTCTTTTCCTACTGAAGGGACTGGCCAGGTGAGCTGCTGTCGAAATGAATTGCTTTTTCCACAGTTAGTAATTGAGCATATTCAGACAAACAAGTTTTGAGACATTGAGACATTGTAAGATGTCATGGGAGAAGGAATCTGATGGCCATAGTGATGACATAGGATCCTGCAGCTTGCAGACAACTTGCTGAGAGAGGCAGAAAGTCAGGTCTTAGAGGAAAAGAAGGAACTCCTGGAAATGTCATAGGGAAGTTGTCAGACTCTCTATGGCTTCTTTTTCTTCTACTTTATTCACAAGAAAAATGGCAGAAAAAGTTCTTGTGAACTTTTTTATTTACTTTGTGCATATAAATCTTTTTCTCATCTAGCTTCTCTAGTTAATTTGCAGGGGGTTTTGTTTAGTTTGGTTTGTGGGATTCTTTCTTTCTTTCTTTCTTTCTTTCTTTCTTTCTTTCTTTCTTTC
>JANVCC010000021.1:22948498-23007698 GCA_025345505.1 Todiramphus chloris collaris
ACACTGATGACTCACGTTGAGCTTCTCATCCACCAGCACTCCCAAGTTTTTTTCTTCAGGGCTTCTCTCAAGCCAGTCATTGCCCAGCCTGTACTGGTGCTTGGGATTGCTCTGACCCAGATGGAGGACTTTGCATTTGGCCTTATCAAACTTCATGAGATTGGCTTTACCTGCTTTAGTGGTTTCTTCCATGGGCTGCATGGGAATATCTGCTTCTGCTTCTGTACTGGAACACCTGTCTGTTTTCCTCTTACCTTGGAGTTCACACTGTTGCTTCTCACTTTTATTTTTTCCTCACTGCTGTGTGGCATTTTTCCATTTCTAAAATATATTTTCAAAACATTTTTTTTCCATTACCTCAATGAAACTATGCTAACATATACCAGCTATAGCTGCGAGGCAATATAACCAATATTGTCAGTTGTACCCACAGATATTACACCCACAAATAGTTAAATTTCTTTCACAAGCTTTCAAAAAAATTATTATTTTTTTAACATTCTCATTTACACATCTAAAAATATCCAAATCTGCTGTGGAAAACTGGAATAGACAGAATGAAGCACAAGTGTTTTGAACATGTTTTTCAAAATACTGTGACATATGGATAATTAGTTATCAAATGAGTAATAGAAAAGCTAGAAAGATGACATTCGATAGCATCATTCATACAAAATGTACTTCTAAATAATTGTTCCACTTTGTAATTACCTTCCTATGCCAACTTAGCACCATACAGCAAATCAATTGGGTGGACATCTGATTAAAGAGACAACAAAAACAACTAAAGGAAAATTGTAACAAATCCCAGTGAATCAAAGGAAAACCTTTTTTTAAAAAAAAGAAGCATATTATATTTTAATCACTGTTCACCCAGCATTTAATTCAACTCAACTATGCTGACAAGTCTGGATATTTGAAAACTATGTCCCTATATTTGATTAATCAATGTTGTCAAATTTACATTTTGGTGTATTATAAAGGCTACTTTTCAGAAGAAATTATACATTTGGTCAAACTAAGCAGTTTTCCATATTATACTTTAACACCATTCAATGAAAGACAAAAATGCTATTTTCATATTAGCTTGTCATTTAGGAAAAACTAAGCTAATCATCTCCATCTTTCTTTTTAATTATAATTCCTGCCTGATTACATATCTATAAAATTTCAAATTAACAAAACCAAAAATCTATAAAGCAAAGCTTTTCTTATGTCCATGTGCAACAAAACCTTTAAAATCATGCCTAACTTTTTGTTGTCATTTGGAAAAAAAAGTTAACTTGACTTAAGCAAATGTTTGTTTTCTTGGGTGAATCAGAGCCTTTAATCAGTATTTAGATTTAATTTCTAAGGCCCTAACTCTGAAGAAAATCCAAGGTCACTTGTATATAATTAGCATATTTTTGTGGATTCTCAGCTCAGTGTTACAACTGAATGGAGACCTGGCAACCTCCTGGGATCTTAGAAGAGGATTTTGTAGAGTCCTATGAGAGAATCATTTAATTCTGTCAAACAGGGACTGAAAATGACTGTGTCTTCTGTAACTATAACCATGAAAAATAATTCTTGTTCAGAAACACTGAATACATGTGATCAAGCTATATCAGAAGACACATGCTCATCACAAAGAGATCCCTCTTCCAGTAGTTTCTAGCAACTAATCTAATTACTTTCAAAATATACTTTTGTCTGAGCAAATTAACCTTTAAAAGCAGTGGTTATCTCTCACTTACAGATTCAGTAGAGGAACTATCATACATGCAGGTGCTCAGAAAAGAGAAACAACGCTCATTTTCAAGGAACTTTTCATGCAACATTTTCAAGTTTCTCCTGAAGGAACTTTGGTGCCTGGTGTGAGAGGGATTAATACTGATCAAGGATAACCACTGTAAGTTGGTGATAGGAAATAATGCTTTTACGAGGGTAACGACAACCTTCTGAACATTTTTGAATATTCTTGCTCTGTCCAGATCCACTAGGAAAGCACCACCTGGAAAAAGTCCTAGCAACCTACATCCTCTATCCCACAAATATGCAATCTTTGTCTAGGTAGCAGCAGCCACAAAAGCCTGTATTTCCAATATTCTGATGCTGACAAAAAAAGGCTTAATATAATACTATATTACCCTGGCATCTGGGTGAAGGCACCAATTTATTATATTTTCCATTAGACCCTGCCTTGGGCATTGCCTAAAATTTTTGCCCTTAGTATTCCAGTGCTTCACACTTCTGTATATAATCACAAGATCTGACTTACACAAGCAACTTAAAGCAAATGTACCAGTAATTTTTTTTCTTAAAGTAAGCAGTTCTTAAAAAAAAAATAAAAAAAAATCCAAATACATTTCAATTTTGTAAGTTAGGCTTCAATAAAATCTAAACTAGAAGTAGACAGCTTCATAATAGATCTGCTTAAAAAGAAAACATCAAACCAAAATTATTTAGAGTATAAAGTATTTTTCCTTTTTCATTGCCACCTCATAGGATAGATTATTTCCTCTTGTTCTCTATCCTGCACTTTCATGCAGCTTTCTATTAATCAGCAAGGTCTAAACAGTTCCCTCTGATTCATTGGAAAATATTATTTTTCATCTACATCTGAGCCTTAGTTTATGCCTTCTTCCTTCATGTCCTCGTGTCACTGTTTCCCCACTGTCAGTATTTCTCACAACCAGACTCCTCTTCACATTAGAAATTTCTTTCCCATCAACGAGTCATTGCTGCTCTAGGTCTCCTCTCTATCAGATACCACTCACTTAGAGCAAGCAGCCAAGATAAGGAAAAATGGCAGCCTTCTTCTTACTATTTGTATGTACCCTTCAAGCAAAGTGACACGTAAAAATATGGGTAAACAAGCAAATTACTTACAACCATTTCAGGTTTAATTCAGGATAGTTTTAATTATTCTGATTAAAAAAAACCAACCAAGCAAACAAACTTGCATTGAAATATTAATTTTGGAAGTTTGATCATTCATATTTTATTTCATAGTAGTCAATGAAAAATTTTAATTTTCACTGTCTAAATCCTATTTGTCTAATGCAGCTTTGTCTAATGCAGACAAATGTAAGCAGTTACACCTTCTTTGCTTATTTAAGATCTGATATTTGTAAAAAAATATATGCATTTGGTTTGTGTGGGAAGGTTTTGGAGAAGAGCAGGGGACTGCAGGTGTGGAGGTGTGGCTTCTGTGAGAAGCTGCTAGAAGCTTCCCCCATGTCCAGTAGAGCCAAAGCCAGGTGGCTCCAAGACAGACTTACCACTGGCTAAGGCTGAGTCAATCAGCAATGGTCATAGTGCCTCTGTGATAACATATTTAAGAAAGAGGAAAAAGAACCCTGCATGGTAGCAGCAAAAGGAGACGACTGGAAAGAGAATATGTGAAAGAAACAACTCCGCAGACAGACACCAAGGTCAGTGAAGAAAGAGGGGAATGAGGTGCTGCAGGCATCACAGCAGAGATTTCCCTGCAGACCATAGTGAAGACTGTAAAGATGCACGTTGTCCCCTGCAGCCCATGGGGGTTAATGATAGAGCACATAACCACCCGAAGCCTGTGGAGGACCACATGCTGGAGCAAGTGGATGCTCAAAGGATGCTGTGATCCCCTAGAAAGTCCCCAATAAAGTAGAATCCTGGCAGGACCTGTCACCCCCATGGAAAGAGAAGCTCAATGCTGAAGCACATTTGCTGGCAGAACTTACAGAATCATAGAATAGTTCTGGCTAGAAGAGACCTTCAAGATCATCAAGTCCAACCTCATTTCTAGCTCTATCAAAAACCACTAAACCATGCCCCTAAGCACAACATCTAAACAGCTCTTCAACACTTCCATGGACAGTGACTCCACCACCTCCCTGGCCAGGCGATTCCAACGCCTGACAACCCTTTCTGTAAAGAAATGCTTCCTAAGATCCAGCCTGAACCTCCCCTGGTTCAACTTCAGGCCATTTCCTCTTCTCTTACTTGTCACCAGGGAGAACAGACCAATTCCCACTTCGCTACAACTTCCCTTCAAGTAGTTGTAGAGGGCAATAAGGTCTCCCCTCAGCCTTCTTTTCTCAAGGATAAACTGTGGATGCTGAAAAGCTGCTAGCAGAGGTATTTTCTCAGGTTCTCACAATATACAGTGAGAATCCTGCCTTTCTCACCAGTGTTATGAAAAACAGTAGGATGTTTTTTGTAAGCTAGACTAACGTGGTGTTTTGCTAAGTTCTGTTTATGGTACATTGGAAAAATATTTTGAAATAGGTGTTGTAGGACTTTAGCCAATCACCCTATGAGATGGGTGTCACTGACCAATCGTCCTATGGGGCTAGGGTATATAAAGCAAGGTAATAAATTAATTAAGTGTCGTCTTCTTCTTCTTCCTCTCCTGGCTTTCTCTCTACTGATTTTGTGTTGCTGCATTTCTTCACTCCTGGTATAAACAGCAGCACTAAATAGCCCCAGATTATAGAATTATAGAATTGTCAGGGTTGGAAGGGACCTTAAAGATCATCTAGTTCCAACCCCCCTGCCATGGGCAGGGACACCTCCCACTAGGGATATCTCCCACGAGAGCAGGTTGCTCAGAGCCCCAACCAGCCTAGTCTTAAAAACTTCCAAGGATGGGGCTTCCACCACCTCTCTGGGCAACCTGTTCCAGTGTCTTACCACCCTCATGGTGAAGAAATTCTTCCTAATGTCTAACCTGAATTGACCTATCTAGCTTTAACCCATTCCCTCTAGTCCTATCACTGCCTGACAGCCTAAAAAGTCCCTCCCCAGCTTTCCTGTAGGCCCCCTTCAGATACTGGAAGGCCACAATGAGGTCTTCCCAGAGCCTTCTTTTTTTTAGACTGAACAACCCCAACTCTCACAGTCTGTCCTCATAGAAATGGTGCTCCAGCCATCATGGCCCTTCTCTGGACATGTTCCAGCATATCCATTTCCTTCCTGTAACAGGGACTCCAGAACTGGATGCAGTACTCCAGGTGAGGTCCCACGAGGGTGGAGTAGAGGGGGAGAATCACTTCCCTCGACCTGCTAGCCACGCTTCTCTTGATGCAGCCCAGGATACGATTGGCTTTCTGGGCTGCAAGAGCACACTGATGACTCACGTTGAGCTTCTCATCCACCAGCACTCCCAAGTCTTTTTCATCAGGGCTTCACTCAAGCCAGTCACTGCCCAGCCTGTATTGGTGCCTGGGATTGCTCTGACCCAGATGGAGGATCTTGCATTTGGCCTCATTGAACTTCATGATGTTGGCATGGGCCAACCTCTCCATCTCTGGATGCCATCCCTTCCCTCCAGTGTGTCAGTCACCCCACACAGTTTGGTGTCATCAACAAACTTGCTGAGGGTGCACTCGATGTCACTGTCCATGTCGCTGACAAAGATGTTAAACAAGACTGGTCCCAGTACTAATACTTGAGGGACTCCACTTGTCACTGGTCTCTACTTGGATACCAACCCATTGACAACCACTCTTTGGGAGTGGCCGTCAGGCCAGTTCATTATCCACTGAATTGTCCATCCATCAAATACGTATTTCACCATCTTGGAGACAAGAATGTCATGGGGGACAGTGTCAAAGTCTTTGCTCAAATCCATGTAAATGACATCCTCATAAGATATGCTCCAAAACATTTATTAGCTTTGTAGCCTGCCTCTGTAACCTCTCCAGCACCTCAACATACTTCTTGTAGAGAAGGGCCAAAAATTGGACACAGTACTTGAGGTGAGTCCTCACCAAAGCTGAGTCCAAAGAAATGATCACCTCCCTGCTCCTGCTGACCACACTATTCCTGATACAGGCCAGGATGCCATTGGCCTTCTTGGCCACCTGGGCACACTGCTGGATCTTGTTCAGATGGCTGTCAATCAGCACCCCCAGGTCTTTCTCTGCCTGGCAGCTCTCCAGCCACTCCTCCCCAAGCCTGTAGCGCTGCTGCAGGTTGTTGTGGCCCAAGTGCAGGACCTGGCATTTGGCCTTATAGAAACTCATGAAATTGGCCTTGGCCCAGCGATCCAGCTTATCTAGATTCCTTTGTAGAGCTTCCCTACGCTCAAGCAGATCGACACTTCCACCTAGCTTGGTGTCATCTGCAAATATACCAAGGGTGCACTCTATCCCCTCATCCAAATCATTGATGAAGATATTAAACAGGAGTGGCCCCAGTACGGAGCCCTGGGGCAGCCAACTGGATTTAACTCCATTAAACTCTTTGGACTTGTCCATCTAACCAGTTTTTCACCCAGGAAAGCATATGCCCATCCAAGCCAAGAGCAGTCAATTTCTCTAACAGAACACTGTCAGAAACAGTTTCAAATGCTTTACTAATGTCAAGACGGACAACATCCACAGCTTTGCCTTCATCCAACAAGTGGGTCACCCTGTCACAGAAGGAGATCAGGTTTGTTAAACAGGACATGACCTTCATAAACCCATGCTGACTGGGCCTGATTAACTGGCTGTCCTTCATGACTTGTAACCCTATGGAGGACCCACACTGGAGCAGTCTGTTCCTGAAGGACTACACCCTGTGGAAAGGACCCACACTGAAATAGTTTGTGAAAAACTGTATCCTGTGGGAAGGACACGCATTGGAATTCACGGAAGACTATCTTCTGTGGGAGGGACCACCCACTGGACCATGGCAGGTAAAGAGCGGCAAAGACAACGTGTGTTGGTTTAGTTTTTATTTCTCATTATTCTGATTTGATTGGTAACACATGAAATTACTTGTCCCCAAGTTGAGTCTGTTTTGCCCACAAAAGTAACTTGTGAATCATCTCTCCCTGTCTTTACCTTGACCCAAAAGCCTTTTGTTATATTTTCTCTTCCTTGTCCAGTTGAGGAGGGGGAATGATAGAGCAGCTTCGGTGGGCACCTGTCTTCCAGCCAGGGTTAACCCACCACAGTCCATCTACCCACTCCCAACACCAGTGTAGTATACATATTAGAATCTACTTCTTTCCTGGTAAACAGGCAGTTCTAAATGTTCAATAAATTGTGCTAACTTTAAAAGTTTCATACATTTCTCTCTTTTCAGCTGAACAGAATTTTCTGTACTGACATTCTTATTGCTGTATTAATTGATCAATTAATTGAAGTGCACAAATGATTGAGACCACCTGGCTAAAATTGAATAAAGAAATATTATATGGATTATCACTCAAATGATCTTTTTATCATGTCTGACAAAAAGTCTAAGGCTTTCGTTTTTATGCTCAGCAAACACATATGCATATTTGCTCTTATTTAAATAAAAATATTCATGTGACAGTAAAAGTGACAGAATGACAAATGCCACTATAATGTCAGCTAAATCCCACATTTAGGTGGTTTGTTGAGCATGGAAGTGTTCTACTTAGAGGATCCCACCAAAAACAGGAAACTTTTCAAGTGTTCAAATTTTTAGAATTAGTAGTAAAATGCAAAGCATGAGGAAGAAGTAGCTCTATAAACAGTGAAAATTTAGATCTACTAGTGTGAGATAGATTAAATAAAAAGGCTTGATAACAGGTATCTTTGGACACAAATGTTGCAAGGTAAATCTTTCTATTACTCTTTCTTTTCAGTTCACTATTTTTTAATAGTTTAGATTGAAGGGAACCAGTCTTTTGAGTTCCTTCCAGCAGCTCTGTGGTTGGCTTTGGATCTCCTTTATACTAGAAACAAACTTTTGGTCTTCTACCTGTCTTTGTTCATCTGTGGATTTTTTTTTTTTTTTTTTTTTTTTTTTTTTTTTTTTTTTTTTTTTTTTCTTTCCTGTCCTTAACCACTATCTACGTCAGCTGAAATAATGATGCTTCTTCTAACTGAATTTCATTAGTACTGGTCTGCCTCCACAGAACATAAATACAGAAGAAAGATGAACAAGCAGCTTTTGTTTTTATTTTTTTTAAACAAGAATAATATATATTACAGATACAGTGAATCAACCCCTAACATGTACTAGTGCACAGTGTTATTCCTCACTAGGTGCAGTACTCTATCCTTGTGCCTTGAACTTCATTAGATTTCCTTCTACCCAACTGTCCAGCCTTCACAGGTCTTGCTGAATGGCAGCACAGACTTCTGGGGTGTCAGTCACACCTCCTCATTCTGTATCACCAGCAAACTTGCTGAGGGTATATTCCATCTCTTCATCCAGGTCATTGATGAACTTGTTGAATAAGACTGGATCCAGTACTGAGCCCTGGGGAACACCACTAGCTACAAATCACCAGCTAGACTCATAAACCTCTGAGCTCTGTCATTCAGACAGTTCTCAGTCCCCCTCACTGTCCACTCATCTAACCCATACTTCTTAATCTTCCCTATGAGTATGTTATGGGAGACAGTGTCAAAAGCCTTGCTGAAGTCAATGTAGACAACATCCACTTCTCTCACCTCATCTACCCAGCCAGTCATGTCATAATAGAAGGCTATCAGACTGGTCAAGTATGATCTCCCCTTGGTGAATCCATGCTGACCACTCCCAATAACCTATTCCTCCACATGCTTAGAGATGATCCCCAGAATGAGCTAGTCCATCACCTTCCCAGGGATGGAGGTAAGGCTGTAGTTTACCTGTGGTTTCCTGGGTCCTGTGTCTTGCCCTTTTTGAAGACTGCAGTGACATTGGCTTTCATCCAGTTCTCAAGCACTTTTCCTGTTCTCCACAGACTTCCAAAAATGATGGAAAGTGGCTTAGAAATAACATCTGTCAGCTCCGTCAACACTCATGGGTGGATTCCATTGAGGCCCATGGGTTTGTGGATGTTCAGCTTGCCTCAGTAATCTCTAACCCAATCTTTCATGACCAAGGCAAAATCTTCCTTTCTCCAGAATTTCTTCCTTACCTCCAGGGACTGGGGTTCCTGAGTGTTGGAAGTAGAAAGTGCAAACAGTTGAAAATAGCAAAGCTCGTCACTGGTGATAAACATCTAGTGAGGCTGGGTGAAGATCCAGTGGTCTGTGTTGTCCGCGCACCAAGTAAGAATGTGTAGTGGGGCCAGGTGTGGTCCTGGCCTTCCTATTCTCCTGCTTATTGCAGCAGTTAACTGTTTCTTGCAGAAGACACCAAGGAATGTTTATGCAACCAAAACACCAACTAACAATGATTTGACTGCAGTGTCAGCCCTGCACTTTGCGTAATATTGCAAGGAGGTATAAATGTTAGCCCTATTCCAGACCTGTTTTGTGAGACAAGAATTCAACACCAAATCATAAGGACAGATTGAGGAGTTCATCCTACTCACCCCCCCTTCCCCCCATCCTGAGGAGATGCCTTTTTTTAAGATTTGTGGTCTCTGCTCTGCCAAGTTTCATTCCTGGGGAGATTACTATTGTGATTCCAGATGTATTTTATAGATATATAGCGAGTCTGCAGCTTAGTGCATTTATTACCAAAACCTGTATATGTTGCAAGTGAAAATGAACCATTTTACTTGCACATCTGACTGCTTCTTATGAATGCAACTGGACTTACAGCAGACAGGCTGTTTGTGCATCTGGTGTTGGAACTATAATCACATTTAAATTGTCATATATATTCAGAGATAAGTCCAGCTGCCCCTAGCCCATCTCATCTCTGAGGATGAGCTAGAAAAAAAAGGGTTTACTTTCTTACCAGATTTAACCATCACTTTATGCAACAATGAGGGCAGGTCTTAGCATTAAAGACTGAAGCAAAGAAGGCATTCAGTAACTCTCCCTTCTCTGTATTCTCCATGACCAGAACACCCACCTCATTCAGCAGCTGGCCTACACTTTGCTTAGTCTTCCTTTTGCTACTGATGTACTTGAAAAAGGCCTTCTTGTTGTCCTTGATATTTCTTGACAGATTTTGTTCCAGTGGGCTTGGAACCCTTATAACCCCTAACAGGTTATATTCATCAAAGAACGTTCTATTGACACAAAAGCCAAAGCCCTCACAACATCACCAGACACGTACCCAGAAGCTGATGTGCATTATACATCTATTTCTGCGTGTCCCCTTTCCTGTAAATGGTAAAATGAAGGAAAAGCTAACTTGGGCACCAGCGTTTTACACTTGCACCCCCAGGGCTTTATAGATCTCCTTGATTTTGTTCAGTTTTTGGCTTGTAGCATCATTCATCCCCACATGAAAGAGTAACAGTGGATACTGGTTGGTGCTATTGACAAGTTGTGGCACCCTCTCAGCAACGTCTCAGATCTTAGTTTCTGGGAGATAGAATACATCTCATAAGGTCAGCATATGGACACCTCAATGTCCTTTAACAAAGAGTCATCCACTATGAGCACTCAAATGTATGTGAAAGAATCAAAGTGTCTTTCAACTGCTAAGCTGTTCATAATTACTCCAACCAGCTAAGACATCTTGTATGGAATTAGAAGCATTTCCTTATATATTCCTGGAAAGACTAGTTGGAAGAGAAAGAAACTGGAAGTGAACAGAGGTGAGTGAATTATTTTTTTTTAATTATTTCCGTAATAATATCAGGAAGACAATAATATTGGGAAAAAGCTTGAATTACAAAACGGATTTTAATTTGAATTACAAACTGCATCAGCCATTAATACAAATAGGATTAGAAAGGGTGACATACATGATAAAAATGAAAGGACAAAGTGAAAAAAGGATTTGCATTATCCACTTAGTTGTTAAAGAATGTCTGAACTCATATGGGAAGAAAATGCTTGCGACAGTAGAGATGTGGTAGTACCTTTAAAAAAACCTATGATGAGTCAAAAAATCTATATAATATTAATAGTAAAACAAAACCACAAGGCAATGTAGAATTTGACCAATAGAAGAATGATAAAAAAATATTTAATCACAGCAATGAGTGTGTAGTTGGGATCTATGATTCAATAAATTAAAGATATCTTCTTTTCAAGTATACTTTTTGATGAGAGGGTAGGAAGAGACTATTTCAATATTCCATGTACCTTCAGCAAGGAAACCTCAGTAGTTATTTATATCCTAGAGACAAAAATAAATATTTATCGTGCAATAATATTTAAATTAAAAATATTTTTTAAAGTAAGTTTTCAGAATGCATGTATTCAGCCAGCAAATGGAATATCTTGGAGCAGCCATGTCACACAAAGTTACCGGGAAGGGCCTTCTGTGACACTGTGAAGTATAATTACACTGACATGATTAAATTTCCAATTCCTAAACATTACAAAGTGGGCAAGTTTGAGTCTATGTTGGAAGTAACTGTAGCAAAAGTAAATAGAACAAGTTGAGTAACTCCGCAACTAATTTGACCTCTACTGAAGGTAAGTTATTTCAAAATGACTACACCAATACAGACATTTCCTGTGCCTTTATGACCAAAATCTCTTTTGCATCAGTAGGTCAGCCCAGGTTTCCAAAGAAAAAACAAGGCATTTATCTGGAGGGTACAGTTCTGTTCTAACCTACATTGCAGACTAGACTTTCATTGCTTTAATGAGACCAAGATCAAGCTTCTGCTTTTTATGATGCAATTCTTCATGTGGATTTTTTTTTTTCTTTAATAAATATTATACTAGTTAATTTGGTGGGATGTATACTGTTGCAATCTCCTGTACCATGAATTTTAGTAATTAAGTCAGTAATTATAGCTTTTCAGCAGATTTTTTTTCTTTCAATAAATTACATGTTAGAATATAGGTTTAAAGGCTTATAAATGAATACACACTTTGAAAACATGTTCAAGTTTTTGTTAGTCTTTCAGAGGCAACAATTATTTGCTATGTGATGTAAACTTTTTAAAACTCTTCATGGGAATGTTTTCCTGAGAAACTCTGGAAGACATACATTTTGCATCCATATGTTTGGACTAGGAGTCTTCTTTTATTTTACTCATTTACAATTAGATATCCAGTCCAAATTAGTTTATCAGGTTCTCTGATGAAGCTATCTTCCTCAGTGGAAGTGCCAATCCTCTTTTCATTGATTAAAGATGGACTTAAACGTCTGTTTCTAAACCATCTAACTTATAAATGCCTTGAATTAGGTGAAGAGAAACCATCCTAAGGGCACAATGAAAAGTACTTATTGTTTTACTAGTCACTTCAGTTAGTCCAGTATTTAATCTTAGACTCCATTTTCAATTAACTGTTAACATATATCTTAAGTATACTTAAGGAAAACTTACTTAATTTATTTAACTTATTACTTATTAATATTTGAATAATAATTTAAAAACACAAATCCTCCCATATGAACTATGAATGGACAAGTAGTAAAAATCATATTTTCAGTCAGGAAGGATGAATATAATCAACCTACTCAGTGCTATCATAACAGCGTCTATCATTTGAGGATATGAATCCAGAAATACATCAAGTCCTCCCTTAAACATGAAGTTTTACAGAGAGAAAATAATGATAATTTTGACATAAATCAAGTGTGAGGTGCTCACTTAAATTCACTTGCATGTGACTTCTATCCTTTTATTCTTCATTTCTACAGAAGTATTGGTGATTTTTTAATAAAATAGAGCAATTTTTTTTTGTACAAGATTTACCAGAAACAGTTCTTTTGACATTACATACAGACCGAACAAAAATTAATGTTTAGTATTTCCTTCCTGTAGACAAAGTAAACTGAATATGACTACCTAATCAGATTACATTTTTTTTTTGTTTTACTTGTTCTTTGTCAAGTAGAAACCCAACTGGAAGTCTTTAATTCCACATGAAGCAGGTGGGATAGGAATCCTTGCAGCAGCAAAGATTTTTTGGCAAAGGCCCTTATCGGAGCTCTGTATACAGAGTTAGAATCGAGCATACTGTTGCTGCACCCAAAGGAATGAGCTGGCGGTGGTGAAGAAGTCAGGAGCCAGGTAGCCCGATGGTAACACAAAGTCAAGTCCCTCCACAATAGGCAGGTAGACAGCCTTCAATATAGTTAATCACAGTTACAAAAAAGTATTCTGTAGCAACCTCTGCATTACAGCCCTACCTTGAAAGGGACATCTAAGTCTTTAATTGCCAAAAGGCAAAAAAGAAAGAAAGGTCTTGAGGTCTGGAAGGAGTGCTGATACAGCAAACAACAGAAAGGGTCCTTGGTGTCTGTTGGACAGAAGAGGCATAAAAATCCTCACAAAGAGTAATCAAGTCACAGTTCTTTACAGCAAAGATATTAAGTAATCAGAACATACAAAAATGCTGAACAAGCCCTTTCTTTTACCCATTTATTGTGAAGTCAGGATTGGAACATGTCAGTATTTTTTCTTACACCACACTGGCTAATTTACAATTATATAAGTTGCAAGAAAAAAAAAAAAAAAAAAAATGACACTAACAAAAAGTTCCATAGCTGTCTATGACATGTTATAGCTTGTACACACTTAAACCTTAGTATGCTGTTAACCATCTGCTTGGATATGTAATATTTGAAAATAACTAGAAAGGATATTAATACAAATTTTTCCACAAGGTAACTTTTCCATTTAAATAGGATGATCTCATGTTCTCCCTAGAGAAGACTTGATGAGGCTCTGAGCAACATGACCTAATTGAGGATGCCCCTGCTTACTGCAAGGGGGTTGGACCAGGTGACCTTTGAAGGTCCCTTCCAACCCAGGGCATTCTATGATTCTATGATGTTTTTATAAGATGAGTATGCAGTCCAAGCATTATAAACCCGAGAAACACAGACAATGAGGAACCTCAGTACTCTGCAAGACCACAAAAAATGTATGCTTTTCTGTACCACCAGCAATTTGGTTTTGAATTTTTTTTTTTTTTTTTTTAATTCAGTTAGAATATGGTTACAGTTTCAGGTTTAGTTAGCATCTGTAATTTCATTTATGTGAATGTCTTTACACTTAAGTTGTAAATTCACATGGATTATTTCATGTCAAACTATATATTTCAATATTTGCAGTCGTGAGGAAAAAGCAAAAACCCATCATAAATTAGACCTTTCCGGCATATTTAAAAACAAACATTGACAGAATAATGTTAGTTTCCTGGAAAAATAAATTAAAATATAATTTCCATCTAAACTCTTTCTTCTGTGTACTAACACTACACTACCAGATGTTAGAACCATATGTTCTGTTAAGTTTTTATGATTCTAGAAAATTAACTGAGAATAGCACCATTATATGATACTGATTCTTGCAGTCTAGTTACCGATAATGAAATAGATTTTTGGCATCCTTCTGCTTTATTAATAAGATAGTATGAGCTTTCCAGTGTAATATTTCTAAGAGCAGCTACTGTTATAATACCTCATAATATTTGATATAATACACTATTCTGAGATATAATAGATAATCAATGATGTTATGATAATAAAAATTGTGGCTCTCTGAATAGTTGTGAGGTCATTCATGGATGCACTATGCAATAAGTAATGGATAAATCTCAAAAGATGAAGTCTCACAATTTAACTCTTAACTGATCTGCAAACCAGTTTTCAAACAGAATAATGACAACACTGGCAGGACTGTGTATTTTGAAAGCCAGAAATTCTGTCAAAACTAATTTTCTTCTGTAGGTAATCTGATTACAGTATTACTTTGATTTCCAAAGTATTTCGAGTTTCTAACCAATTCTGTCAAAATATCAGGTTGATTCATTTTTTGGTAATCCAAACCACTTTATTCATCCCTAATAATTAAGGAATGAAATGAATAATCAGCTAATCATCCTCAAAAAAGGAAGAACAGATTGCCCACTGTTCTTTGGCATTGGGAACATTGCATGTTGTGCAGTCTTGCTAGCATCTGCTTAAAAATATGAGCATGGGTGTATAATGAATTGAACTATGCTTGAATCAGCCCCTTTCACTGAGTAAATGAAGACTTTGGAGAGTGGAAAGAGCCATAGTTTTCTTTTATGACCTACTCTTTGTCACATCAGTTATAGCTGCAGTTTAGAAAGGCGGAATCATTAAACTAGGAAACTGAATGTATCCTAAAAATTTTTCTTTTGAAGTAGGAAGCATCTGATTCCTTTTTAAAAAGCAAAAAAAATACGTCTTGAAACAGGTTTTTTTTTTTTTTTCCTATATAATAAAATAAGAATCATGATTACATTTTCTATTTTTACACCATTCACATTTTAATAATACTAAAGGATAATTCTATTGAATTATGCAGTAGGGTAGATGGAAGATGTGTCATGTCTTCTGTTTATTATTTTGCCTTCTGTTTATCATTTTTTTTCTCACCAATATTAGATTTTCTTTTGAATGATGTCTTCTTTGTACAGGGAATCCTTGTAGAGTAGATGCTGGTTTTGTAAAATAGAGTAATGCATTATACTTTAAGACCTCATTCTGCTAGCATAGAAAGACTCCTCATCCCTTAAGGATGTCCAGGCAGAATCGAGGACAATATATTTACAAGTGCAAAAGGTTGATGTTGTTATTATGAATTTATTCTAAATGATACATTAATTTCCGACATGATACTCCTTTTTTTTGTTTTGTTTTGTTTTGTTTTTTGTTTTTGTTTTTTAACTAAGGATGGAAAAGTAAAACTGTTTCTGTCTTAATTTCATGTTGAAGACTTTTAATCACTTTTTCATATATAAAATTATAGAAATTAAATTAATGTAGAAATAACATTTTCAAATTAGATGCCAGACTCAAAGTACTACAACCACAGTTTAGAACCTTAATTTATGTGTTTTAATTAGAAACTTCATTTTCTGTAATATGGATTTGATTTTGGTTTTCATAGAATGATTCCAAATTGTCTTTGACACTGTCATCTGCCCTTTATTATACAGTTACTTGTTTATTGCTCCTTTCAGAAACAGTACCTCTTTTTTCTTTAATAAAAAATAAATGAATTGTATAGTAATATGTAGTCATATGCAATACATATGTGCTTTCTGTTTATCTGTCTAGTGACATATATTGTTGCTATCTTGTGAAATGGAATCAAGAGACAACTGATGGGTTGTTTACTGATTGTTGATACACATGATTAACCCTTTACTTGTGTTGCTTTTCTGTGGTTATGTTTGTTTCCATTTCTTACATATGATGGAGTCAATTAAATCAAAATAAGATCTAAACCAAAACAAACCATTCATGCAATTCATCGTCAGTATGACAACTTACTTATTGATACCCTGTTTTTCTATATTTTAATTAATTATATTACATGAAGTTAAAGACCAATATTCTGGTTATATTAATGTCAAATTCAACATAATTACTTCACCAGAATACAGAAGACATAGATGAAGTCCTTTCAGATATTCCTCATTCCACCAGACTTCAGGAGAAATGTTTGGCTGATTTTTCTAAAATATGAATATCTGGCTTTGCCAAAGGTATTTCTCACATCCTTATTTAAAGAATGAAAGAGGACACAAGAAAAGGATACTTATCTTTTCAATGTCAATACTTCAACCACTCTTATCTGTCGTACCTTTAAAATAGGATCTAGAAATTCAAAGCTAATTGTGTAGATCACTTCTACATACTAAGGTTCGGTAATAAACAGGAGAAGCTGAACTGGAAGCAGTAAACACAGCGCACACCCCTTTTCTTGTCTTTGTTATTTAAATTTTGGAGAAGTGTTTTTTTCTCATTTTCTATTTCTCTCAGCTTTTTATAATGTTCTTTTTATTGGTTGGTAGATTTACTAAGCTGTTGTTTCTTCATTTTTTATTACTGGATACTCCAATGCAATAATGTGTTGTGTGTTTAAGGTTATACCAGCATGGCACCAGGATCCTAAAAAAAAAAAAAAAAAGCAACACAAAACCAACACAGGACTGGAATTACTGTCACTATAACAGCAGAGAAGGACAAAGTAGAAGACTTAAGAATTGGAGACTTTACTTAATTGGCAGGTATTCCAAATAAGACTACACACCCTTTGTTCTGACCCAAATTTAATACAAATTCAAATAGGGTTGGACTAGATGATCTCTATAGGTCCCTTTCAACTCCAACATTTTTGTGATTCTGTGATTCTGTTGATTTTAGGGAAAATATTTCTACACGTTAAAGTTGTATTAAGAAGCTTAAATCATTGAATAGATAAAACCAAGGTATGAAATTTGCTTGTGCTTAAACCAATGGTTTACATAGGGATGAATTTTGCTCACCTTCTAAAGGTGAGGAAATTCTTAAGACCAAGAGACACTGATGTAGAAAGTTCCACAGACTTTCCAAAACAAGACTTTATCTTTTGAAATGGTTGTTCCACACAATTGTGGACATAAATTCCATCTGTTTTGCTGATGGATGGTAAAAGGAATCAATGATTGTTGCTTACAGAGGATGGACTGCCAATGTTTAAGTTATAATTTTGTTTCTACTGGTTAAATTTATCAATAATTATAGTGTATCCAATCCTCTGCCAGGACTTTTTAGACGAAAATCCACATATGTAAAAGGTTTTTATTTACTCTTACATTAAATATTGGAGCTCTACAAATGTTATAAGAGGTTCATTTCTGAACATTTTCCTAATCATTTTTGGCTTGAACCTCAATATGAAATGTTCCCTGTTCCCCAGACCAACAAACCGTTTGTTCTAGAAATGATGTTAGAACTTACTCCCATCATATCTATTAACATGAATTCATTAACATGAATACATTTAAGTGTTATTTAAGCACTAAGGATATAAAAAGGTGGACTGATGTTAATTTGAGGACAGTCCTCAGGCCTAGTCCTTTCCATCTTCAAAAAGGAGGAAAACTTCAAATAATGTCTAAAAAAGAATGGAAAAAACATAGTCTACAGTATTACAGAACAAATAAATTACTAGCTTAATTGAAAAGTGACTTTCTGCTCCCTCCCAGTTTACTCCCAACTTAGTTGTGCTGCTTTCAGAAGGAAGCTGTCATACAGCAATGAAACTGTTGTGCATACAGATGGCTCTGTCTTCCTGTAGGCACAGACAGCTGTACCCATCCTTGGCAACCGTATCAGCACTTTCTACTAATTATCTCTTCAAATCACTCTGATTATCCTCAGCTCTTCCCAGTAGAAAGCCATGGAAGTTTATTTTTTCTTCACTCTGTAGAATTAATGTTATTTTCAGAGTTTGATTGCACATGCACTCCTCAAACATACAGAAATTGTGAATGTGCAGTCTTAGCACAAGGTTTATACTGAACACAGGAAATTTGTAAAATGTATATAGTTGACAAATTTTTCCTAGCAAATTCCAGCATTCTGAAAATTGTAATATTTTGATTGGTTTATTTTCATGACAGTCCAAATCTTTTCATATTAAAAAAGAGAAAGGAAAAGAAAAAACATACTAATAGAAAATGTACAAACTCAAACATACAAATGTTTCTACAGACAATTATAGTTCAGTCTGCAAATGAAACAAAAGCATCCACCAGTATTCTCTTATTTTCAGGACTGCATATATGGACCAGGTATTAGGTTTTTTTATAGCCTTTAGAGACTGGGTCCATCATTGACTGGATGTCTTTCTTCATTCATAGCACCTTGGGAAAAAAGAAACAAACCACAGCTATATAGATAGAGCTATCTGCCCAATCCTCTGGAGGATCAGACATGTAGTCATTCTGCTATCTCAGATACTACACTGATACTGAACTAGCCTGTCCCAAATTCTGAGGCTGTCATTGAGTCCAGACTCCTGGATTGGGTGTGTCAGATTCAGATAACTGCTTGTTCCCCTTTCTGAGACTTGCTAACTTCTGTGTCTCCATTAAACATCTGTGACTTTTATATGAGTAGCTGTAGGATTGAGAAGATACATTGTAGGGTGTAAGGTGTCTTGTATAAGTTCACTGTCACCAATGTACTTCACAATAAGTTGTGTGTCAAACTAGCAAAGGTTCAGTATCTCTAACTGAAAAGTAGTGACTCCTTAAAAAATTAAAACCGCATGTTCAGACAAATATATATCAAGTAGTAGTTCTGTTAGTGAGAGTATTCACTTTAATGTTGTTTACTGATATTTTAAATACATGTACCTCAGCTCATTATCATGTGATTGCAAATTGTGGTATATTAGCTACAACAGGCAGAGTCAACATTTTTATGTAGTCCATATTCAAATGATATTCCCCATTGTTGTAAAAACTGGTGTATTTAAACTATGAGCAGAATAGGTTAACTTTAGATGTAAAGCTGCATGCTGTTTTGGTACATGGTGACAGGAAGAATTTCGTATCTGAAGAATTAATAGAAATGATTAATGGAATCAATCTCATACAGCTATGGGAAAACATTTTGTGTTACCAAGTTTATTATCCTTATGCTTAAATTAACTCCTTTCTTCTTTACATCTGGATTGATATATCATAATCATGCCTCTAATGAAGCAATACAGATTGATACACTTATGCTATACTTCTAATATTCACAAAATGTAGTTACAAAGACCCATTACTGAGTTTCAGGATTTGGCATAAGGACAGCTGATATTTCAAGTCTACTATATATCCTGTAAATTATATAGTGAATTAAGCATACAGCTGAGTACTGTGATAAAGTAAACCTATTCTCTGAAAAAAAAAGATAGTCATAGAGTTCAAGTTTTGTTATGTCTTCATGGAAATAATTTTTTTTTTTTTTTTTTTTTTTTTTTTCCTTTCTTCATCGGTTAGAAGATTCTTGATGGCTAGAATTTTAAAGAAGATGGTATACAGTCTCTTTGAAAGCACCATCACCATTAAGAACTTTGATAGCCTTAACTTAATTAACACTTTGTTAATAAATTTTGAGTAAGACAGCAATCTTCCCCAATCTGCAATGGTTTTATTGCTTATAATACTCATGGAAGCATTTGTATTTAAATTCAACTTATTATCTTGATTCTGAATAACTTTTAAATATAGTAGTCTTTAAAAAGAACCATGGGAAAGTTCTCCTATGGTACAATTTAGCAGCATTATTACTGGTTGAAAAGAAGAGATTTTTACATACTGGAACACTTTCAGAGAAGTATTTCTAATTTCTGTGTTTTCTGCAATTAAATTAAAATATATTCCTTCTAATTTCTTTCTCATCCTTCAGCCAAAAAAATGATATCATTCTGTTGCCCTAACTTCCTCTTTTGCCAAACCAAGGGGCAAAAAAAAAAATTTCAAAAACCACATTCATTAAGACATTAATTTCTCCAAGATTCTCATACACTGACCCTTCCCTCTCTATCCATTTCCACCACTCAAAGCTCAATGTTATTACCAAACCTACAGAAGAAAAAAAAAAAAAAAAAAAGAAAAAAAACAGACCCCTGAATCTGTTTTGGTCACTCTCTAAGGGAATCTCTCTGGGCCCATTTCTTACCTCACTTCATGAAATTAGACTCAGGTCTAGTTCATGTTGGCGCATGTTCAGAAAGATCATAACAGTTACCACTTGTCACATATTCAAATATACAAAATATGTCCCATAGCCCCCATGACAGTGTGGGCTACAGTACTGAGCTTTTGCATATGCAATTTTTACATAAAGTACCCTCTGGACAATACACACACCTGAAGTTTGGCATTCTCATACAATTGAGAAGAAATAGGCATCTACTGAGTAGGATATTTGCATACTGTCAAAGTCTGCAAATTGTTGAGAAAAGAAAGGACTCTTCACATCTTACTGAAAAGTTGGTGAATTACAGAATCACAGAATGGTAGGGGTTAGGGGGATTTCTGGAGATCATCTAGTCCAGCTCCCCTGACACAGCAACTTCATCTAGAGCAGGCTGCACAGGATTGCATCCAGGAAGGTTTTGAATGTCTCCAGAGATGGAGATATTTACCTTTCTTAGGTCTTGTTTAGGACATTCATTTGCTTAGATCTGTTTTGAAAGTGGTTCTCTCCTGTGTTGTCTGGTGGTTAATGCTGGTTAAAATCCATCATTCATGTAAGTGAATGCTGGGAGGCAGGACTGGAGACAGTGGTGTGAAACACTGGAACACTGGAACAGGTTGCCCAGAGAGGAGGTGGTGGAGACCTCATCCTTGAAGACATTCAAGGTCAGGCTTGATGAGGCTCTGAGCAACCTGATCTAGCTGAGGATGTCCCTGATTACTGCAGGAGTATTGGACCAGATAATCTTTAGTGGTCCTTTCCAACCCAAGGCATTCTATGATTTGATGAAATGATTCCTTAATAAAAGATGTACACAGTTCACAGAATCACAGAATGTTAGGGGTTGGAAGGGACTTCTGAAGATCAAGTCCAACCCCCCTACCAGAGCAGGACCAAAACCAGGGCAGATCACTCAGAAATATACGCAGACAGGTCTTGAAAGTCTCCAAGGAAGGAGACTCTACGACCTCTCCGGGGTCTGTTCCAGTGCTCTGTAACCCTTACAGTAAAGAAGTTCTTCCTCATGTTAAGGGGGAACTTCCTGTGCTCTAGCTTGAATCCACTGCCCCTCGTCCTAGCACAAGGCACAAGTGAAAAGAGGCTATCCCCCTCTTCTTGATGCCCAGCCTTCATGTATTTATAGACATTAATGAGATCCCTTCTCAGTCTTCTCTCTACACTAAAAAGCCCCATGTCTCTCAGCCTTTCCTCATAAGTCACGTTCCAGTTCTTTAATCTGCATTACTTTTATTTAAATTAAAATTCAAGAAAGTTTCATGGATCATTGACTTATTTGGGAAACAAAAATACTGAAAACATTAACCTAGACTCTAATCTAGATTGCATATGAAAATTCTACAATTCCAGTCACAGGAATGTACCTTTTTTTTTTTACTTTTTCTGAACACAAGTTTCAGTATAAGCTTCTCAGAATCTTAAATTTGCCAATTCCTTTTTGATCTTATTTGTTTGACAGAAGCCTCTAATATAATTCTGACTTGAAACATCACATCAGCATTTTTTTACTTCACTGATTATATGATAAAAATTATTATGTAGAAGACAGTGTCAGAAGAGTATAAGAACAATGAAAGTCTAAACAAAAAAAAAAAGAATAATTAGAATGTTTCAGGTTTCCTTCAGATAATACCATATGTTATTTTTCTCCTCCCCCAAGTGCAGTGACAGCAAGACCAGGGTTTAAACAAGATGACACAGGGAGGTACTAATAGGTTTCATTCAGGCATATCTTTTGCTGAGAATGAGAGCTTTTTCCTAGTATAATCCTTCTATGCTTAATTTCAAATGTGAGAAAGATTAATAATTTTTAAAATGTTAAAGATATTAACTTCAGGACACTAATTATTTAAAGTATATCTTAGGAAATATTTCTACTTTATATAAAAATAAAATACAACTCTGCATATGAACACTCCACCTTTTCTTTTCTTTTTCTTTTCTTCTTTTCTTTTCTTCTTTTCTTTTTTCTTTTCTTTTCTTTCTTTTCTTTTCTTTCTTTTCTTTTCTCTTCTTTTCTTTTCTTTTTCACCTAAAAAAATGTATTATAAGAAGTTCTTTCAGTTTGCACTTATGGGCAAGGAAAAAACTATGTTCCAGGAAAGACATGACAAGACAAGCAGCAGTGTCCACAGGCACATTAGAAGCCTGAACACAGGGATAGGTTCCTTTATTTATTACAAGGTAGAGCTGATGGCTCCAAAGAAATATCTACTGTACTCTAAGATTGTTTGTCAGACATTTTATAACATGTTTTAGAATATAAATTATATATCAGTAGTTAGAAACACTTCGCTCCGTATCAACTCAGTATTTCCTATCCTCACAGAATTTATTATTTATAGTTAAATATATAGTTAATATAGTTAAACTATAAACATTTCCTTGAAAATGACGACTACATGTGTTACCTAGGAAGAAGACTACTCAAAACTTTAAAAGAAAGCGGAGAAGAAAAAAACCAAACAAACAGTATGCGGGGGGGGGGGGGGGAATAAAACCAACTATTTGGTTTAAATCCACAACTGACTTAGTAAGACAGATGGAGACACTTAATAAAGCCAGATATGAAACACACATTTTTTAGAGATTATGTGTATCATAGATCAATTCAAGAACAGAAAGATTAAAAGTTGGAATATAAATTATGTTCCAAATAATTGTATATGATTCAACAGATACAATTCACAGTGAAGACATTTCCTAAAATCTATAGAAGAACTTTTAGAAGTGTGTTATCGGATAGAGTAGTGCATTAAGTATCTTTCAGAAACATGTTATTACTTGATTTGTAGAAATTGGCTTTAAAATAAATTCAGACACTGTAGAGGAAATAGGTTGCTACTGATGACAATGAACATTTATGGTTTTCTGTCTTGGATCACTTGGCCAGGTTTACTTGCTAATGTAAATGAGAACTTAGGTCTTATTTCACCATAATCTTATTAGCACAGCTACTAATAACTTTTGCTCAAGCAGGGATGATGGGTATCCACGAACTAGTGGGTTTGAAGTACTACTGACATAAAGCAGAAATGTGCCCACAAGCTCATACCTGTCATAATGAGCTTTTACTTCCTTTCTTACAGGGGATCATCTGTGTTGAATTTCATGTCATGTTCTGGATGCTGGAATATCTAGGGAAGTTTCTGCTTGGAAACAAAAATTGTATGTTAAGAAAATCTATGTCAGAAAATTTGTCCCAGGTAGGCTTAAAGAGATTCATTAGATCATAGTAATGAGGACTTTTCCCAAACTGGTGATGTGTTGAACTGTTTCTAAATTACACATTTCTCCAGGAATATTTTGAGATTTACTACTGCTAACCTAGAATCTGCAGATGACCTTGAGGCAGACAAGTTGATCCAAATGCCACTGTACTAGAAGTGAAGTTGTAATGCACTGTAAAGCTCTATTTCTGATAATAATAGAATTTTATTTCAGATTAATTTCTTTTTTTTTTTTTCCTCTGAGGCTTTTGAAATATACGTAGTTCCCCATTTAGTAAAACCAGTTGTTGGTTTTAAGCTGGAAAATAGTGAAGGAAAACAAACAAAATTTTAAAAGAAGAAATGCAGAGGTAAAATTAGCAAGACTAAAGTAAGTTAGAGGAAAGTGTGTGTTTGTGCAGGAAAAAGCAAATATTTGTCTAAATGACTCTGGAATACTGCTTGAAAGGTAGATAATTCTTAGAGGAAAAGAAAATGCTAAAAGCAGCAACAGGCAAAAAAAAGACAAAGAACAAATTTACTTGAATGTATTTTGCGCTTCACTTTTATTCTTTGTTCCTAATGAAAAACAAAAGGGATAGAAGCTTCAGTGTTACTGAATGTGATGAATAAACCAAAACAAAAGCATACTATTCTTTTTAATTCTGATACAATCAAAATAAGAACTTTAGATTGGGAAGAGGAAGGAAAAGGGAAAAGGGAAGAAATGTAAAATTCTTAAGGGTATAGAGTTGATTTAAAACCATTGATTAGATTCCCACCTCCAATTAAAAGGAAATGAGAAAAAAACAAACCCTACATCAAAATATCCATATGCTTTTCTGTCACTTTTAGAGATGAAAATTAAATCCTAAACACTAGAAAATTAAGGAGATATCCAGGAAGAAGCCTTGTGTAAGAGGGTAAATTATTTTATCTCATTTTTAGCAATGCTGAAACAACCCTTTAAACATTATCATGCCCTTAGGCTTTGTACTGAACAATTTCCTGCCCTAGAAAGTCTCAATTTCCTTGAAACCTCATATTGTTATTTGTAATTATGGCAATGTGCTATTTTGTCATTGTTTATATTATATCAGGAAAATATAGAATCTCAAAGTACAGGCATTTATTCTAATCTTGGTAACAAAGGCAATGCTCACGTAGTAAGAGATTTCATTTTAAGATCTTAATCTTTCAGTTGGATCCAGAGGAGCAGGACGTTGGATAATTTTGGATAACTTCTTAATAAAATTGTAAATATTTCAAACAATAAACATTAGATTACCATGCTAGAGCTGGAAAAAGAATCAAGTTAAAAATTTTGTCTGTCAACAACAAGGGAAAAACAGTCAAGTCAGGTTAATATGAAAACTAGGAACATGTGTAGGCTTTTTCTGTATTTCTCTTGGTATGTTTTCATCTTCTACTAGTTGTACTAGCTATATCCAAAGTTACATAAAATGATTGTTCTTCCACAACTTAATGTTCACTGAATTTGAATATTAAAAATATTAAATACTCCTTTTGTTTCCTTACTGTAACTTTATTGCTATATGTTAATATAAATAGAGAAGAAAGTTACAGGGAGTATGGAAAGCCATTTCATCAGTTTCTGCAAAGTACACACTGGAAATATTGATGATCTTTTGTCTGTGAAAAAGACGCTATCACATGCTGTCATACTATATTGTAAAAACAGTGGTACATTAGGGAAGTGGCAATGAAAGGTTAAGAGAAAGCATGTATCAGGTGTTCCCATTCAGGAGTGACTTGAAGACTGAGACGTGGTCTACCACTGTGACTGCTATATTGCTTTCATCTTCTCCCTCTCTCCTTTATAGTTAGGGGGATGCTGGTGTGTATCTGGACTCCATCTGGATTCAGGGTCAGCAGGTATCTGAGGTGATCCTAGGTTCCTCTGGAATATCATATATATTGTAATAAGCAATGGTTATGAATAACTTTCATAACAACAAATAACTTCCATCTTCAATGTAGAACTTAAGCCAAAGTATCCTAATAGAAGCAAATGATAAGTTCACAAATCAAAATATGTTATGTTCTCAAAATGTACTCAGAATTGTACATCTAAAATACAAAACACTTTTATGTCTTCTTTTTTTGTTTGTTTGTTTCTCTTCCCCATAAAAGTATATTTCTATACTCTGTTTTTCTGATTGTGTTCTGGACAAGAAAAATTCTAAAAAGGTTCACTATATATTACAGATGTAAGAGCAAATGTCTGCCACATCTAGGAACTTTGTCACAAAGGGTGTCTGAGTACTGTTTCTAAGAGAAACTAGTCAAAGACCAGGCACTCTATCTGGAAGAATTAACCAAGAGAAACTTCAGCGCATCAGGAGGATTTAAATTCCTATGAGAGTTCTGCAAAAGCAGTATTTCAGAAATGTATAGCAGAAATGGAAAGTGGTGTTCTTGGTCTTGTCTTCTGGTGTTCTTGGTCTTGTCTTCTTGACCTGTTAGCCCAAGGCCAAAGAGGGAGTTAAAAAAAAATAAATTAAAAAACTCCCTCAAATTGATGTTAAAATTGCTGCTAAAATCTGGAGGCTTTTCATAAAATGCAAAGCAACAGCTGGATTTGCATAGACAGTACAAATGGAAAATTAGAAAAGGGGATTAATGACAATCATTTTTATAAGAAAGTTTCTTTAGCCTAAAACAATCCATGTGAGGACAAGATTGGTATATTTGATTTTAAATAACTATTCATTAGCTTTAGCTACCCTTTTCAAGATCAAAATATTTTGTTTCTTTGGGACTTTTGCATCAATTATTTCAATCACCACAAATGTGTAAAATGGCATATTTAAAATTTACTTTTAGGAAAGCTATATTGCCACATGAAAGAGATGCAATTATGATCACTTTGTAAACCTACAAGTTTTGGTAATAGAGGATTGTTTAATCACTGATGTTTATTATAATATTTTATATAGTACATAGCATGTTTATCTGTTGGTCTAATACATATGGAATTTAAGAAGATGAAGCTATCATGAATCAAGGTCACATCTACATATTATTTATATACTTATAATTGATTTAATCAACATGACAGTGACTGCCATTGTAACATTTTTTTTTCAAAAAGTGAAGATATAGTGCCTATAAGGAAGAAACTTCATGTTTTCAGGGCAAAGTAGAGATATGACTTTGCATGATTCAGTAAATAGAGCAAAAATTTCCAAAAGGCTAACTTTAGCTTGAAAAGGAAAGAAGCAGAAAAAAAAAGCCCCAACAACCCAACACCCTAGTTACCACTGATGGGATGTTAAAACCATGATTACATGGAAATAAAGGTGATGATACAAGGAAATCCAAGCATTATTTCTACAACTAAAAATACTTTTTTCTAAGAAAATAGAAAGATGCTTCAGAGTAGTTCAAATCAGCCATTCAAATAAATCATTTGTTTGTGTCAGCAAAATCAAATAACATTGTTTTTTCAAGATTCATCCATAAAAAAATAACACATCTTTCCTGGATCAAAACTACAAGATTTTTATCATTGTTAAGTGACCAATAAACATGAGCTGATAATTAAATCTTTGATCTTTGAACTTAAGTTATGTAAGTAGCAAAATACTCTCAGGAGTTTCTTTACATTGCTAAAAAGAAACCAAAGTGAGCTGATTAAGTACCAAATAGCAGTAAAACCTTATTAGGCACGCCTAATATTTAAGACAATTACAATCAAATTATTTGACCTTTGACAACTAAACTGCCTTTAAAAGTTATATTACTGTTGATTTTGAAATAATTCATATTTTTAGTTAGTTATATATCTATGAAAAAAAAATTAAAAATCTGTTTTAGACTTGAATACTCTTTAGAAGAGTTTTCAATCACTTCTTTTTTTGTCTTCCAGAAACATTTTGGAAATAAAGATGTACATCTGAATTACCATCATAGGGAATATAATTTTGAAGTAGCAGGAATGCAGAGATTTTTCTCTGTAAAATGTTAATATTTATTATCTTTAGTTTAAATTACTTTAACAAGTACTCTTGGTATTAAAATTCTTTTTCTACAGTAAGTAATATTTATTAAATTCTAAGTGAGTTAAATCTAACATGATAGTAGCAGGAAGAACCTGTAAGATTTTTAATACTTCTATATCTTTACCAGTGTGTTAACACATATGCTAATGATGCATTGTTCAAATTAGAAAATGTGTCCTGTATGATGAAACTTGGCACTTAGAATTTATTAAAGATTCTGTTGAAACAGAAGTGCTGAGAAACTACATAAAACAGATGGCAAAGGAAAAACAAAAATTGAAAGGAATACAATAAAGGTACACTCTCTGGAATAATAGACTTTATATTTTGATATTATTGAAGATTACTGTAATTTGATTTAATCACTAGTCATAAAAGAAGATATCTTTTTAACTATATCATAAAAATAGCTATAAATCAAAATATAAATCTGAAAGGAGTGTATATATAATTTGTTTGATTTGTTTGTATAGAACATCTATTGCAGTAGGATATTAATCAGGTAAATGTGCATACTGCAGGATATTTTCATTAGTAAATGATTGAGTATTTCTTATTAGAATGTTATTTTATTAGCTTTTTAAATCCTTTTGTTTTGAAGTACCCACTTAACAACATTAAAGAATGAACTACATCCACTCTGAATTTGTGTAAAAGGAATATTTTACTATGCTAAACAGACCCAGAGGAGCTGCAAAAATATGCTCCATAGTTAGTAGGTGGTCATTCTAATTCAGCTACAGATTAAGTGCCTCAGAATAAGATCCATAAACAGTAATATACTGAGGGAGCTGTCTGATGTCATTCAAGAATGAATTTACTGAGAAGGCACGTGGTTCAAAGATTTTGTACGTACACTGTTAGTTGAGGCATGTGCTCCAAGGCATTTGTAGGGTAGTCTATCACATCCTTTCATATAGCCAGTTGGCAATGAAAATGCTAAGGATGTGTCTTAAACTGTTTTTCACTTAGAGGAAGGGACAGCAAATTCTGTCAGCAGGAAGATAGCTCCATCTGCACAAACATTTATGAACAGTTACAAATAGCATGACATGCAACATGGACAATCATTGCAATGAAGAGATATGCTGTTAGTTCCTCAGCTGCTTATAAAATAGTCTAAAATATGGATAGGTATTCAAGGATATGCAAAGAACAAAGCTAAAAGTGAAATGCACAAACAGTGAAAATGCTCCCGTTAATATAAAAGTATCTTTTAACTTATTTGCAAAGGTTTTTTAATCATTCTTTCTTTAATACACTTAATTTGTAATTCAGCACATGCTACATTTAGGGCATGGTATCACATAAAGTCTGCTGCTTCTGTGGGGATTGCTCTGCAAGCTTTCAGTTCTAAAGAAATCACGACATACTCTGCTAAAAATAGCCCATCATATTCTTTTAACACCTGATACCTGCTTTTTGAGGCTTTTGGTCTGACACAATCATATAAGCTTGGGAACCTAGAAGATTCTTTCTCCCGCGTGTCATGAATGAAGTGACATGCTTCACTTGTAAGAAGAAAGCAAAAATACACTTTTCTTGATATAAAAGAGTTAACAAAATTCACTGGTAAATGTGACAGTGGTTTAACAAGACTTGTTGTCAACAGTTTACACCTAGAGGATTATAGATGCACATTCAATCCTTCATATCACTTAGATAGGATTTCAAAATTTAGCATGCTGCTAATCACCTACTGAGAGTCTGCTGGGGCAAGGAATTTCTCAGTCTCAAGGAGTAACTTTGAGAGGCATCTCTACTCAAGGAGACATCCTGGAGTCCAGCCAGCTGCCATGCAGGAGAGCTCAACTGGCCCTGGGCTGGCCGCTGTTTATAAAGTAAGATGATTGACTTATAGTCATATTTGCATACCAGCAAGACAGCTAGGTCACTATTCCAGACAGCCCTTAGATACCATGTTGCCATTCATCCCCCAAAGTTCAGATCAAGTTGGATGCACTCATCACAGCCCCCACTGGTGGCTATGACTTGAGGAGTAGAGGTGGATGGTGGGGCAGAGCATACTGCCCCACCATGTCTACTGGACCTCCTGAGGTAGGAGGTCCTCCTCTAGGGCCCACTCCCAGTACTACTTGGTCCTCTGATCTGCCCATTAGTGAGGCTAATGTGTATTGACAATACATGGTATATACACACGTGTGCATATACACATAGAGGGCAACACCAATCACAGATGCATGCTCACATGAACATAGACAATACCGAAAGCTTCACCCTACTCTCCCCTCTGGCTGAGCAGGATGGAGATCCAGTACAGAGAATATATAGCATCATAGAACCGTTATGGTTGGAAGAGACTGTAAAGATCATCAAGTCCAATTGTGCAATCCCAAAATGCTTTTCCTCTGCATCTCATAATGTGTCTCACACCTCTAGGCAGAGATTTCCTTTATTCCAAAAGGTGCTCTGGAGAGCTGCTTTTGATGATTTATACTGATGGGTTTCATGTGTTGTCAACAGGGCTGATGGCTCTGCTGGGAGAGCCCAGGGAGGGGCTCAGAAAAAGCGTTCATTCTTTGAGAGTTTACAATTTGGATTCCTGCCTCATTTTCACTGTTGTGTCCCTGTGCTCTTATGGGTTTGTGGTGCCTCTCCTGTGTTAGGCCTGGGAGCATCAAGGACAAGGTTATTAATCAAGTTACTATTTCTGCCGCTGTTTCTCTGTGCCTTCTTTTGTGTGTGCAGATGAGCTTCTCCTCACTTAATCTAACACTATCTCACTTTAAAAGCTTCTGGTATTAGAACTATGCTAAAATACTTCACTCAAATGTTCCATAAAGTTTGCTGACAGTGTATGTTTTGGGATCTGTCAGAGGATGATACACAATCTTGATATTGTATTTAAGATGCTTATCAGCCAGTCTTCTGTATAACTAAGAGACTCTAATGAGCAGCCTTGGACTCCTCCTAATGTAAAAATGCTGCTGACTTGCCAAAAGGAAGGAAAGGGGTAAAGCTATGAAAACTCTTCAGAGAAATCAAGGTCTTCCAATTTTGCTACTGTAACAGTTGCAAATGTATATACAAGGCTTAGATACGAAGGTACCACTAAGTAGTATTGTGAGATGAAGCAGTGTAACATTTTTGTATTTAAATAAATGGAACAATACATTAAAATAGCAAAGATGAAAATTATAAATGCATCTTGTGAGCAGACAGCTGCAGACTTCACCTCATATTTATTACTCTATTGGCCATACTTAAAATAATTAAGCTGCTGCAAGTCTAATTTAGTGGGAGATCTGTGCATATAAGCACACTGTAAGACTACATCTAGTCTAGTGTGTATATTGTGCTAGGGACTGTTTTCTGGTTAGCTGTTGAGCTATTCTGGCATCTTCTACACTTGAATTTGGTCCCATTCAAAATTACACCAGTACCAGTGTTCAGTTTATTAGTAGTATGATAGTATACCAAACAGTATTCTCCTGTACATTACAGCTTAAAGGACTTTGAAACCAGTATATTAGAGTCTATATCTGTACAGTCAAACATTTTAGCTTCTCAGTTCACACCTGAGTACTTATCCCTGACTATCCACACTGTATAAATATTTATTTGTTCTAAGTCTCTCTTTTATAATGACCTTTGAGAATTATGAAGATAGTTGACTAGTAGGTCTTAGGGTATTTCTGAGAAGGTAAAGAGTCAGAACCAGGTGTCCAAGCAACTCTTGGATCAGACAGGAGGGCACAAGTCAAATATTAGTCACCTAGTCTGGGTCAGGGTGTGTTTGGGCTGTTATGACCACAGATTTGTGTATAAGATAATTACTTTTAGCATACTGTTGCCTTGTTTTAAGCAGTGTGGGTCAAATCCTAACTGTTGTATAAAAAACTAGTAAGACGTGCTTTGATAAAATTCAGTACTGAATACTGTTCCTAGGTGACACAGACAGGGCACATGATGAAAGTTAAATAAATACAATTTAATAACTCAGATATATGTTACTTATACAATAGCCATATTTTAGTAGGAAAGTGAGAACAATGGAGCAAGGAATCTTGTCTAAAGTTACTGCTTACTTGCAACTTATTTTTGTGGGGGCCATGGATATTTTCTCTGACTTTTATTAAAAAATCATTATATACTAATTTAATGTAATTTACAAAATTTTAGTTCTGACTTTCCTCAGTGTAGCAGGTTGAAAGCCCTTACTAGGATTCCATTCCTCAGCCCCTGATGTTCTGCCCCACTGTTCGTCACAAGCAGTTGAAAATGTAAGATTACTGACCCCCTTCCCCTTCAAATCTAGTCTGGGACAATTGCATCCCTGAGGGGGAAAAGGATTCTGGGGCAAGAGTTGTCAGGGCTCATTGACAGGGCTCTAAACTAGATTTGAATCCTAGTAAGGGATCTCAACTTCTTACCCTGAGGAAAGCCAGTGACAATGCACTGGGACACCCCATAGGAGTCAAAGGGGATTTGCACAAAAGGGTGATCCAGCCAGCCCAGCTGAAGTGCCTTCATGCGAATGCATGCAGCTTGGGCAATAACCAGGATGAATTAAGGGCCACTGTGCTGTAAGAAAGTCATGACATAGTGGCTATTACTGAAACTTGGTGGGATGAAAAAGCCTGGTTGACTAGTGTAGATTCTTGCCCTGTCACTTTATTCGAGACAAAGGCTAGAAATTTATAAATCATGGGAGCACCTGGAAGGGGTTTGGAAGGAAATGGGGCACACACTCACAAAAAAAAAAATAAAAAAATAGTGGTATCATTAACTCATCTGACATGGATTTATACCAATGCATGCAGTATGAGCAACAAACAGGGGGAACTTGAAGCCATGATGCACCAAGAAAACTATGACATAATGGCCATCACAGAAACATGGTGGGATGCCACACATAACTAGAGATAACTTGAGTGCCACAATCGAAGGATACAAGCTCTTTAGGAGGGACAGACAAGGAAGGAGGGGTGGTGGAGTGGCCCTATATGTTAGAGAATATCATGAGACATCAGAAACCAAGCATAGTGATGATGGGGTTGAATCTGTTTGGATTAGGTTAAGGGCTAATAAAGCTGATAGAGTTGCAGGAGTCTGTTATAGGCTCCCCAATCAAAGCGGTGAGATGGATGAAGCTTTCTATAAGCAGATGAGAAAAATCTCTCAGTCACTTGCTGTTGTGCTTGTGGGGGACTTTAACCTCCCAGATATCTGCTGGGAATACAACACAGAAGAGGGGGAACAATCCAAGAGGTTCCTGGAATGTGTGGAGGACAACTTTTTCATGCAGTTGGTAAATGAACCAACCAGGGAAGGTGCCTTACTGGACCTGCTCCTTGTGAACAGGGAAGAACTTGTGGGGGAAGTAAAGGTTGGAGGCCGTCTAGGGCATGGTGATCACAACATGATTGAGTTTTCAGTCCCTAGGGAAGAAAGGAGAGGGGTTAGTAAAACTACTACCTTGGACTTCCGGAGGGCAAACTTTGACCTGCTCAGGAGACTGATTGACAAAGTCCCTTGGGAGGCTATACTGAAGGATATAGAAGTCCAGCAAGGCTGGACATACTTCAAGAGAGTAGTCTTAAAGGCGCAGGAACAGGCTATCCGTACCTGCCGAAAAACAAGCAGGAAGGGAAAGAGACCGGCCTGGCTAAATAGGGACCTTTGGCTGGACCTCAAGAACAAAAGGAGAGTCTGTGACCTTGGGAAGAGAAGACAGGTCTCTCATGTAGACTATAAAGATGTAGTGAAGCAATGCAGGGAGAAGATTAGGAGGTCCAAAGCGCAGCTAGAGCTCAACCTAGCTACGTCTGTTAAGGGTAATAAAAAATGTTTCTATAAATTCATTAACAACAAAAGGAGAATTAGGGAAAATATCCATCATTTATTGGATGCAGAGGGAAACTTAGTAACAAAGGATGAGGAGAAGGTTGAGGTGTTTAACATCTACTTTGACTCAGTCTTTAGTAGTGGAACAACCTATCCCCTGGACATCCAGCCTCATAAGCTGGGAGACAGGGAGGGAAAAGCAGAATGAGGTTATCATGATTAAAGAGGAGGTGGTCAGGGACCTTCTACGACACTTGTATGCACCAAAATCTATGGGACCAGATGGGTTACAGACAAGGGTGCTGAAAGAGCTGGTGGATGTGCTTTTCAAGCCACTTTCCATTATTTGTCTGGAGTCCTGGATAACTGGGAGGTCCCAATGGACTGAAGGTTAGCAAATGTGATGCCCATCTACAAGAAAGAGAGAAAGGGGGATCCAAGTAACTATAGACCTGTTAGTCTGACCTCAGAACCAGGGAAGGTCATGGAGCAGATCATCTTGAGTGCTCTTACAAGTCATGTACAGGGCAACCAGCAGATCAAGGAAAGTCAGCATGGGTTTAGGAAAGGCAGATCTTGCCTGACAAACCTTATTTCCTTCTATGACAAGATGACCCAGCTAGTGGATGAGGGAAAGGCTGCGGATGTAGTCTACCTGGACTTCTGGAAGGCATTTGACACTGTTTCCCATAGATATGTAATGTAAAAACTGTCTGCTCATGACCTGGATGAGAATACAATATTCTGGATCAAGCACTGGCTAGACGGACAGGCCCAGAGAGTAGTGGCCAATGGTACTAAATCCAGGTGACAGCAGGTCAAAAGTGGCATTCCTCAGGGCTCAGTGTTGGGACCATTTCTATTTAACATCTTTATTGATGATCTTGATGAGGACACAGAGTCTACCATCAGTAAATTCTCAGATGACACCAAGTTAGGCAGGTGTGTCAATCTGTGTGAGGATAGAGAGGCTCTCCAGAGAGACTTAGATAGCCTGTATTGCTGGGCCACTGTTAGTGGTAGGAGTTTCAACAAGGCCAAGTGCCAGGTCCTGCACTTGGGAAGCAGCAACCCCATGCTCCAACACAGGCTTGGGGAAGTGTGGTTAGAGAGCTGTCTTGGAGAGAGGGATCTGGGGGTTCTAATGTACAAGCAAATGAATATGAGCCAGCAGTGTGCCCAGGCGGCAAAGCAGGCCAACAGCATCCTGGCCTGTGTTAGAAATAGTGTGACCAGCAGAAGTAGGGAGGTGATTGTCCCCCTGTACTCAGCACTGGTGAGGCCTCACCTTGAGTACTGTGTCCAGTTTTGGGTACCTCAGTACAAGAGAGATAACAAGGTGCCGGAGCGGGTGCAGAGGAAGGCAACAAAGCTGATCAAGAAACTGGAGAATAGATTGTATGAGGACTGTTTGAAGGATCTGGGTCTGTTTAGTTTGAGGAAAAGGAGGCTGAGGGGAGACCTCATCACTCTCTACAGCTACCTGAAAGGACATTGTAGAGAGGCTGGTGCTGGTCTCTTCTCTCAGGTAATTAGTGACAGAACCAGAGGGAATGGCCTAAAGCTGAAACAAGGTAGGTTTAGACTAGACACTAGGAAAAAATTCTTCACAGAAAGAGTGGTGAGATATTGGAATAGGCTGTCCAGGGAGGTGGTTGAGTCACCATCCCCGGATTTGTTTAAGCATCGCTTAGATGTGTTGGTACATATGGTCTGGGGTGAACTTGCAGAGTAGGGCTAATGATTGGACATGATGATCCCAAGGGTCTTTTCCAACCTAAATGATTCTGTGTGATTCTTTGATTCTGTGACTGATTAAAATAATCTGAATTATACAATCTTCTAAAGGAACCTCTAGTAAATTTGTGTGAATTCTGATGATATCTCTCATACTGGTTCTCAAATTACACTGAAATATTTCTAATTGAACTCAGTTTTCTCTTTTTCTTTATTCTTTGTTCATCCTCTTAGTCTTTTTAATACCCTACCAACTCACATCTGTTCTCGTTTAGAGTTTTTGCATTCTTATATATCACCACATCCTAGCATCCCATAGTTATTGTGCTTTCTTTTTACTTACCATTTTTCTATAATACATGAATTATTTTTTCCTGTTTATGTTCTACTTTGCATTCACAACCATACAGTATCAAAATGAATATCTAAAATTATCCATCAGAATTCTACTTATTTAAAAATAAAATATGGTTTAAGCCTCCTAAGACTTGTTAGTATGTATAATCAGTCCCCAAGAAAACAGTAATTTCAGAGACATTCTCATGTGACTATTCAGTTCATGGTCTCTTAATTGGGCACAAAAGGTGCTTGGAGGTTTTAAGATATAATGCTGGTTTGTGTGCTTTCTTTCCAAAATGAGCTTTTCAGGATAAATACCCTGACATACCACAAAAAGTTTCACATAGCAAATTCTGCCTTTTACTTCTTATACTTGTCCTTTAAAATTATGTTCACATTTAAAGTCAGTAAGTAGTGTAACTTGAAACACTTACACCTCTTTTTGTGTTGTGATTGTTGATGTAATTTGAGAAAATGAAATATTGTTTTAATTATCATTAACATAGCCATCAAAAGAATGACAAGGTTATAACTACTTTATTAGAAGCCTTGCTTTGTTCAAATCAATTCACTCGAACACCTGGTAGCAAACATGTATTGCCTTTTAGTAATGGTATGACTAGTAGATGCCACATTTATATATGGGGAAGAAAATGCTGCTATTTTTAAAATGATTTTACTGTGTTACCTGGAGTACCCATCTTTTCCAGAAAACTAGATATTATCAGTTACTAAAGAGATCTGTTGTCACAGTAATATCCAAAAATTTATCCTCGTCAATTTAAAAAAATAGCATGTTCCCTTGTCCATGTATAATTAGCTGGAATTATAATTTGGTTCATTTTTTGAACCATAGTCGATACTATGAATACTATTAATAACATTTAGAGTGTACAAACAAAAATCCTGACAGCAGAATAAAAGACATTTCTTTCACATTTATTTTTTTCTTCAGGAGGGTAGAGAAGGTAGGTGCACACAAAAGGGTTTGTAAAGATTTTGATAGATATGCCAAGAATTCCTTGTCAGCTCTTGAAGAAAAATGAACAGGTAAGGTCTTCGGTAGGAATCAGATCCAAACAAAGACACCTAAAATTAGATATCTATGTGTAATGTGGTGTCTACAAGCTATTTATCTGAATTCCCGCTATTGTCAGTATTTGGTGCTCAATTTGTTTGTACATAGATAGGTGTCTAGTAACAATAAAATGAGCTTGAGGCAATAACATATGCACTTCATCTGCCCAGCCATTTTAGATGAAGCGTGCAATCCTATTAAACCCCTACATGTTACCCAAACTGTAAGATTCCTGCAAATCCAGTTTTCTGTCTAGTAATGCTGTGTGGTTTTGAAGATCTGTCACACCTTAACTAGCAGCAGTGTTCTAATAGATAATTAAATTCTGACAGTAGGAGCTAGAAAGCTGCTGAAATGACCTATAAGTAGTTTCTATGGTGAAACAGTTTATGACAGCCTTTTACTTTACTGCCTGCATTTACCATGGTCTTGATGAATTTGGCCACACATGTCTGGCACTTAAAGATGCTTTTGTGGATTCTGCCTTGAAGCCTGTTTTCTCTCAAGATAAATATTTCTCTAGGTATTTTCATAGATACCATGTCCTATTTGCTTCTCCTGTATCAGATGTCCTAGGGAAACTGAAATGGCAAAGAAGTTGATTATGTATGAATCAAACCACTAATGCTACCTGAGATATCTCAATTATCCTTGATAGCCTGTGTAGAGGATTTATGAGAAGTCTGTGTCCTTCTGCTGTAGCTGCTTTACTCAGCACTGATGAGTCTGCACTTGGAGCCCTTTGTCCAGTTCTGGACTTCTAAGTACAAGGGAGACATGGACATAATGGAGGAAGTCCAGTGAAAGGCCACAAACATGATTTTGGGACTAGAACATCTCTCCAGTGTAAAAAGACAAAGAGATGGGACTGATTAGCCTAGAGAAGAAAAGACTCAGGTGGATCTTATCAATGTATATAAATATCTAAAGAGAGGTGTAAAGAAGACAGAGACAGGCTCTTTACAGTGGTATCCAGTGACAGGACTGGAGACAACGGACACAAGTTGAAACACAGAAGGTTCCCTCTGAATATCACAAAACACTTTTTCACTGTGAGGGTGCCTGAACCTTGGTACTGGTTGCTCAGAGAGGTTATGGAGCAATCTGGACATCATCCTGGACAGCTGACTGTAGGTGGCCCTCCTTGAGCAGTGTGGTTGGACCAGATGACCTCCAGAGGTCCCTTCCAACTTCAACCAGTTTATGATTCTGTGATCATGCTCTCTTCAAAGGACTTGAAAGATGCCCTTAGGTAATTAGCTTAATTATAACATCTATAGTATAATTAACCCAGGAGACTCCAATTTCTACATCAATTTAGATAAAAGTTTGATTCTTCTAAAATCATAGTAGCTTTAATATCATGGAAGCAGGACTTTAAATTGTGACTCTCAAATCAAGCCACTAGCCAATTTCAGGTCTTCCAAAATTAAGCAAACTTTTAAAAGATTTTGCCTCCATCCTGTTTTAATTTTATTGAATAAATGGTCTCACTCTCTCTTTTTCCTTCTTCCTCATGATAGAAAATTCCAAAAGCAAGTCTTTCATTCACTTTTCTCAGGTGGATAATTTTTTTTGGGTAGTAATTAAGATTGCAGTAAAGAACCACCTGCTTCTCAGATTAACGAAAACACACAAGGTTCTTAAAAATCACATCACAGAAGTTTGAAAGATTTTAAGAAGCCTACAGACATGGTTTTAAAATTTTGCTCATGCAGCTCTACCAAAATGAAGTATAGTTACTTGGGATTCAAAAGCCTTTTTTTGTTGTATAAGATACAACATCATTCTTCAATTTTATGGTAAAATAATTTTTCCATGTATAAGAGTTAGCAGGAAATATCTTTCTCAACAGGAAAAACACATGTAGAAGAAAGGCGAGGACAGTGAAAGGGCAAGAAGAAAGAGGGAAATGTAAATGAAATAACCTTTAAAATCGAATAGTTTTATTTTTTCATAGTTTTGGTGGTGTTTGGGGTTTCTTTTGTTTGTTGTTGTGGGATTTTTTTTATTTTTTGTTTGTTTTTTTTCCATAGCTTTTATGACCTGCTATTAGCAAGATAGTTCAACAAATAAGGTGATCTGTATAGTGATTTACTAATACATATCTTAAATTAATTTGTTGTTAAACCCCCCAGCAAAACCCTTAAAACTTCTCATTTTAGAAAAGATTACAAATTCCATGAAGATATGTAATAGAAGAAAGATATTTTTATGCTGCGGTTCTCCTGTAGAAGAAACCTTGTTAGAAGTATTATAAAGAGGTATAATTTAGAATGTCTGTATTTTAAGGGATTGAATCAGAAACCTAGTATTATACTGTGGTGGGTTGACCCCGGCACGGCACCAGGTGCCCACTAAGATCTTCTATCACTCCCCCTGACCCCCTTCAGCACGGCACACAGGGAGAGAATAAGACGCAGAGCAAAGGGGTGTGGGTTATGATAGATAAGATGTTATTTTCTACTTCCCGTCCACAGGCGATGTCGGGCCAAGTCCAGGAAGCAGGGCTCCAGGAACACGTAGCAGCTGCTTGGAGGACAAAGCAGAATGCCCCCCCATCCTCCTCCTGCCCTCTCCCTTTATAGTTGAGCTGACGTCATATAGTATGGAATATCCCACTGGTCAGCTCAGGTTGGCTGTATCCTCTCCCCCATCTTGGCCTCCTAGCCTCTGGTGCCGTGTGAGCACTGGCAGTCATAACACGAGTGTGTTATCAACACCCTCCAGCTCCCAGTGCTGAAGCATGAGGGCTGGATGGGGAAAAGCAGCTCAGCCAGACTCACTACATATTCTTAATGCAGTTAATTTTTTAATTCAGCTTTTTAGAAAGTTTGTTACACTACTGCTGTTGTGGTCTTCAGGCAGTGTTTTATTGCATGGAGATTTGTACTACATTGAACTAAAGATTTATTCTATGAACAAAATAATAGAAGTATAGTGCAGACTGATGTAGGGGGAAATCATATCAATTTATATACTGGAAAACAAAACAAATACTGCATTAAAAGATATTGTATATGCTTCATAAATCTTTGACAAAACATAGCTTAGGACAATAATTTTATTGTTTGAGTTCTTAAACAAAATAAGCAGCCACACACCTGAAAGACATACTTTCAGGTAGGAGAGTTCTAGAGGGCTCTTCATTTCTCATGGGAGAGGCCAAGAGGGTGACGTGGCTCTGTTTTGGGCGTTGACTGGCATACCGCAGCAAATTTAAACACGGCGAAACCAGCAGCACCACTCAGACCGCGGACAGTGAGAAAGTGGCCTTTTCTCTTGTTGGAGTGCGAGGGCACGCAAGGGATAAAGCTGCAGAGTGTAAGCTGTGCAGGGTGTGTGGCAGAGCAGAAGTGTAGGGCTGCAAGTGAAGGGATCCGAAGCAGGAGGAATCAACTAAAAGCTCTTTTTTTTGCTCAAGGAGTGATGGTGGTTACTCGGAGGAGGAAGACTGTGCTCCCAGCACCCAACCAAAGGGAAACTGGTATACAGATCACAGGCTGTGAGGAATCCCACAGCCTTGCACTGGCAGCTGGCAGCAATGCTGACCATGGCTGCGTGTGGTGCGAGCAGATTAATGACCTGCTCAGCCGGGTGGTCCAGCTCCAAGATGAAGTGATGGAGCTCAGGGAAGAGGTGAGTAGATTGAGAGAGTGAGAAGGAAATTGACTATTTCCATAATCTCATTTCTACAGTAACGGAACAGCAGGTAACTCATGATGGAACAGAGGATTGTTTAGTTGGGGATGTGAATGGGGCAGAGGATTCCATAGCCTCTTACTACCAAGCCCCTCAGTATTCCCATTGTAACCCACCTGTGCAGGGTCAATGGCAGCAGGTCGCTAATAAAGGAAACAAACGGAATAAAAAGAGCAAGAGTGTTCCTTTAATAACTACATCACTTACAGTGCCCTTGTTAAACAGTTGTAGAGCTCTGCGAGAGGAACCGGTTAAGAGCAAGGTTGAGAGCTCACAAAAAACAGTTGAGCTAACAAGATCAGCTCTCCCCGAGACAACAATCAAAACTGACCCTAATAAGAGAAAACGAAGGGTCATTGTTATAGATGATTCCCTACTGAGGGGAGTAGAGGGCCCAATATGCAGGCTGGACCCGCTTCACAGAGAGGTCTGCTGTCTCCCTGGTGCCCGTGTGAAGGATGTTGCAGGTAAACTTCCCTCCCTTGTGAATCCCTCAAGACCCACTTCTGGTCTTTCAGGTGGGAAGCGACAACATAGGAAAAAGAGGCTCACAATCAATTAAAAGAGATTTCAGGGCCTTGGGACAGCTGGTGAAGAGAACAGGAGCTCAAGTTGTGTTCTTCTCCATCCCTCTGACATTGTCTATGGAAGAGGGAATATACAGGAAGAGCCAACAGGTCAATTTGTGGCTCCAGGACTGGTGTCACCAACAGCATTTTGGTTTTTATGATCATGGCCTAGTATACAAGACATTGGAGCTGCGAGCACCTAATGGGATGCACTTGTCCCAGAAGGGGAAAAGGATTCTGGGTCAGGAGTTGGCAGAGCTCATTGATAGGGCTTTAAACTAGATCTGAAGGGGGAGGGGGTCAGTAATCTCACTTTTTCAACTACTTGTGGTGAACAACAGGGCAGAACATCAGGGATTTAGGAATGGAATCCAAATAAGGGCTCTATATTTGGTACCCTGAGGAAAGCTAGTAACAATGAACTGTGACACTCCATAGGAGTCAAAGGGGAGTCTCATAAGAGGGTGATTCAGCCAGCCAACTTGCTAAAATGCCTTTACACCAATGCATGCAGTATGGGGAATAAACAGGATGAATTAGAGATCTGCATGCGATCTCAGGACCCTGATCTCATTGCAATCACTGAGACATGGTGGGACAGCTCACATGACTGGAACACCGTCATGATGGCTATGTCCTTTTCAGGAAGGACAGTCTGGCAAGGCGAGGTGGTGGAGTTGTTCTCTATGTGAGAGAGCAATTGGAATGTATTGAGCTCTCCCTGGGGGGCAATGAGGAGCAGGTTGAAAGTTTGTGGATTAGGATTAAGGGGGAGCCTAGTACAGGAGACATTGTTGTAGGTGTTTACTACAGGCCACATGATCAGGATGAGGAAACTGATGAGGCCTTCTACAGGCAGCTGGAAGTAGCCTGGAAATCACAGGCTCTGGTTGTCATGGGGGACTTCAATTACCCTGATATTTGCTGGGAAAGCTACACAGCCAGGCATGTGCAGTCCAGTAGGTTCCTCCAGAGCACTGATGGTAACTTCCTAATGCACGTGGTGGAGGAGACAATGAGGAGAGGAGTGCTGCTGGACCTTGTACTGACAAACAAAGAGGGTCTGGGTGAGGATGTGAAGGTGGGAGGTACCCTTGGCTGTAGTGACCACGAAATGGTGGAGTTCAGAATTACGGGCAGTAGGCACAGGGCCACAAGCAGGATTGTTACCCTGGACTTCAGAAAGGCCAACCTTGTCCTCCTCAGGGAACTGCTTGGAAAAGTCCCATGGGACAGGGCCCTGGAAGATAAGGGCGCCCAAGCAAGCTGGCTAATATTCAAGCACCATTTCCTCCAGGCTCAAGATCAGTGTATACCAAAGAGTAGGAAATCAAGTAAGAGAGTTAGGAGGCCTGCATGGCTGAGCAGGGAGCTACTACATAAACTTAAGCAGAAGAAGGAATTATACAGAACATGGAAGGAGGGGCAGACCACTTGGGAAGAATACAGGGAGGTTGTCAGAGGATGCAGGGATGCAACAAGGAAAGCTAAGGCCTCTCTAGAACTAAACCTGGTGAGGAAGGTCAAGGAAAACAAGAAAAGCTTTTTCAAGTATGTTGGAGGCAAAAGGAAGTCTAGAGGAAATGTGGGTTCACTGTTGAATGAAGTGGGTGCCCTGGTGACCAAGGATAGAGAGAAGGATGAATTACTGAATGCCACCTTCGCCTCGGTCTTTATTACTCAGGCCAGCTACCAGGACTCCCAGGCCTTCAAGACCACAGAGGAGATCTGGAGGGAGGAAGTTTCTACCTCTGTCAAAGAGGCTTGGGTTAGAGATCAGTTGAACAAACTGGACATCCACAAGTCCATGGGCCCCAATGGGATTCACCCATGAGTGATGAGGGAGATGGCTGAGGTCATTGCTAGTCTGCTCTCCATAATCTTTGCAAGGTCCTGGAGATCAGGAGAAGTGCCTGAGGACTGGAGGAAGGCCAATGTCATCCCAATCTTCAAAAAGGGCAAAAAGGCAGACCCGGGTAACTATAGGCCGGTCAGCCTCACCTCCATCCCTGGAAAGGTGATGGAACAGATTGTTCTTGCCACCATCTCAAAGAACGTGGAGGAAAGGAGGCTTATCACGAGTAGTCAACATGGGTTCCATAAGGGGAAATCATGTTTAACTAATCCGATAGCCTTTTATGATTGCATAAGTAGTTGGATAGGTTTGGGGAGAGCAGCTGATGTTGTATTTCTTGACTTCAGCAAGGCTTTTGATACTGTCTCCCACGGAATCCTCACAGCCAAGCTTAAGAAGTGTGGATTGGGTGATTGTGCAGTGAGGTGGATTGGGAACTGGCTGAAGGACAGAGACCAGAGAGTTGTGGTCAGTGGAGCAGAGTCTAGCTGGAGACCTGTGACTAGTGGTGTCCCACAAGGGTCAGTTCTTGGTCCAGTACTGTTCAATATATTCATCAATGATCTGGATGAAGGGATAGAGTGTACCCTCAGCAAGTCTGCTGATGATACAAAACTGGGAGGAGTGGCTGACACTCCAGAAGACTGTGCTGCCATCCAGCGTGACCTGGATAGGCTGGAGAGCTGGTCAGGGAGAAATTTAATGCAATTTAATAAAAGCAAGTGTAAATTGCTGCATATGGGGAAGAACAACCCCATGTATCAGTATAGGCTGGGGGCTGATCTGTTGGAAAGCAGGTCTGGGGAAAAAGACCTAGGGGTCCTGGTGGACAAAAGGATGACCATGAGCCAAAAATACACCCTTGCAGCCAAGAAGGCCAATGGCATCCTGGGGTGCATTAAGAAGAGTGTGGTCAGCAGGTCAAGGGACGTTCTCCTCCCCCTCTACTCTGCCCTGGTGAGGCCCCACATGGAATACTGTGTCCAGTTATGGGCACCCCAGTTCAGGAAAGACATTGAGCTACTGGAGAGAGTCCAGTGCAAGGCCACCAAGATTATTATGGGAGTGGAGCAGCTCTTTTATGAGGAGAGGCTGAGAGAGCTGGGTCTCTTTAACCTGGAGAAGAGGAGGCTGAGGAGGGATCTCATTAATGTCTATAAATACATAAAGGGCGAGTGTAGGGAGGATTGAGCCAGACTCTTCTCGGTGTCATCCAATGTTAGGACAAGGGGCAATGGGAGCAAGTTGGAAAATAAGAGTTTTAAGATAAACATAAGAAAAAACTTTTTTATGGAAAGGGTGACAGAACACTGAAACAGACTACCCAGGGGGGTTGTGGAGTCTCCTCTGGAGGTGTTCAAAACCTGCCTGGACACGTTCCTGTGTGACTTATTATAGGCGATCCTGCTCTGGCGGGGGGGGGAGGGGTGGACTAGATGATCTTTCTTGGTCCCTTCCAACCCCTAACAATCTATGAATCTATGGATACTGTGTTTAAAATAAATTTACATTAGTGATTTAAGGGAAAGTAAATTAAATAAGGTTTTGTTTTTGTTTTTTTTTTAGAAAAATTAAGTGCATTTATTTTGTTATTCACATTTTTATCTTGATATAGTTTTAGAAAGTTTATATACCTTAAAGAAAACAGTTTTCTGTTTCCCCAATGAAGCAAATTCCTCACTAAGCTAAGATTATATTTCTGCATATAAAAACATTTTCTGACTCTTAGGTAGGAACTATTATTTAAGCAATTGAGTTATCCAACTTATTTAAATTTCTTTGACAAAAACGTTGCATCACTTCTTCTATGATCTATTTTTCGTAAGGCTCTCAAGAGAACATAAAAACATTTTTTATTGCTCACTATGGTCATTTTATTATTCTTTAATTAAATGTGCTTCTGTAGATACATCATGGGGATTTTTTTTTTGTATGACTGAATAACACTTTCACAATCAACTCATTCTGAGCTGAAAGCATAGCAAGCAAACTGAAAACAGCTTACTTTGATACTGCTTCCAGAAACATGACCTCCAAACCACAGAATTTTCTACAATAGCTTCCTGGCACCAATCTCACAGCCTTTTTCTTTCCTTGGTCTTTGATATACTCTGAGAAAGTACACATACTTCTTGTCTCATATCAAAGAGGGTTAGAAATCAAGGAAATATCGTTTCAGTATTTAGCATATATGTATCTAAAAATGTGGTTTTTATTCTACAGACAGATACACTTCACTGAAAAGATGATATTCTAATTTCTGAAGACAGGTTGGGACAATAAGAAGAAAAGTTGAGATAGAAGATACTTTGCAGAGGACTACCAGAATGCAATTACAAGTAAAGGACATGTTTTCATTAATTTGGGAAATGTGCACATATGTAAAATACAGAGATTAGTTGTCAGAAGCTCTTGTGTGGATTTTTTTGAGTAGGAATCAGGTATTTTGTCTGTGATATTTTAGAATTGTTTGCTTTTTCTCCCTTCTTTTTTTTTTTTAATAAATTTTGAAATATGCCAGGTAACAGGAAGCCAATATCAACAGTTTGCATCTTGCCAATATAACTGCTACTTGCCAACAAAATACTGTTTGTTACAGACAAACATGTTGTCTTGCTCTCCTTTTGCAAATACACCAGTTCCAACACAAAAGGTGGAAAGTATTCATTCTTTTACATTAGAATTCCAGTCTTTCTTCCATTCTTCCTTCAGATATAAGTGAACATCTAGAAAAACTTAGGACAGTTACCTCCTTTCAGACAGGAGATTTAATACCTATTTTAAGTGTAGAGGATCATGCTTACTGAGATGCCAAGCTCATGCATTCTGAGACACAGTATTGACCACCTGTATCAAAAGATACTATGTCTATAAATTAAACATCTGCCATCCAATTATGCAAAATTGTTGAGCATTTTAATTTCATGCTACAAAGAAGTGACTCATATTGATTCATATAAATAGAATCTCTGCCTCATACTTAAATCGTAGCCTAGGAGGTCTGGGTTCTTAATATGAGTTCTTACACAATGACATTCGTCACTCAGTTACAATAGAGGAATGTGGATTGGAATTTTAACATTTGTGTTGTTAAATCCAGTTACAATCAGATGTGGGTAGACACAAAACCGGCAACCAGTTTTACATTAAGTAGCATTACTCTACTATAAATGAGTGCTGTAAAAACACATTCATATGTATTTGTGAGATTTTACATTGTAGGCAGGCAAAGGAAGAGTTTTTAAAAGTATAGAATTATGTATATGCTTACTGAGAAAACGCAAAACAGTAATGGTTATGGTTTGAATACTTACAGCTAAAGTAACAATGCTATTATTTTATTAGGAATAATATAAAAATGCATTTGGTCTGATTGTGTTTTCATATTCTTTACAGAAAAAGAAGTGCTTCATGTAATACGCTTCAGGAATACAGCTTTTTTATTTTTAATTTTTTTTTTCCTTCTGGTATTTGTGATCATTTTCTTTGTCCTAGATACTAAATTTTGATGTTAAATATTAAAGTGAGAGGGCTACTATCTTTAATGGCTTTTATTTTCTTTTATTTATCATGTAAGTTAAAAGATAAAATTGATATATATCATATGAATACATCTTAATCATACATGACAGTCAACATTTAAACCCAATTCTATTGTTAACAGATCCCGTAAACATCAAATCATGTGGCAGCATCAATACTTGACATCGAAAAAGACAGATAGCTTAGCAGTTTTCTAAGTATAGTTCGCTGCAGAACAGCAGTTGCAACTAATAAGTGTATTAGTTTTTTGACAAATACTGATACTACCTGCAAGATTTTTGTTACACTTTATCTAAAACATAGTGATTTTCCTTCCAGCAAGTTAGACCTAAGAGCTCTTCAAGTTTGAGGGTTTGTAGGTTTTGGTTTTGTTTTCAAATATACAAGGTTGAGTTTTTGATCAATTACTACATCTAGTTCTTTTTCTTTTACAGAGGGGATTATGAATTGTATAGTTAAAACCATTTGTTTCATTCTGCCTATTTCTTTCTACCTCTGAACACAGCTACATAGAAAAAGTTTATCATAGCGGGTATTTTAAGACTGGAAAAGCCTGTGTCATATGTACCTTCTTACTGCAGACATTCACCATTGATCCCTCAGGCATCTTTGGACAAACTCATTCTATTTTTCCCTTCAGTTGGCATTTTAAAAAAAATGAACTGGATATTAGACTAGAGTCTTTGGGGTATTAAGTCAAAGCTAAAAACTTTACATTAAAAACTTTACATTTTGAGCTTCCTGGTAGTTTTCATGTGTATCTTCATTTTTTAAAGTATTATACATCAAGACATTCCCATATCATAGAAGAAAACCAAACAAATGATAGGTTAAGACAGTAGATCCCCTCAGGGTTTCTGTGAGACGTGAATGTGTTGACCTGAATTTCTGTCCTAGAATTTTAATCTGGTATAAAAAAAAAAAGCTTGTTTTTTTGTATATATTTTGGATTGCTTTATTCTATACAAAATTAATCTTATGGTGTTGGTCATCCTGAAGCTTTTTCTAAAGAATAAACTTGTAAGTCACCTTTTCTTTCTGTCAAATACTTTTTTTTCTGTTGTGTATCTTATGATACCTGAAACATATAATAAATAAAATTTACAAAACTGAACAGAAGAAGGTTAATTGAGCTATTTAACCTATATGCTCAAACATTATTAAAAGAGAACTTCCAAAATTTTTCTGGTTTTTGTAATATTTTGTAGGGTTTTTTTTTTCTTCCTTAAAATACTCAATACAAGTAATTATAACAGAATAAATAAATACTTCTTCTTAGTATTACTTATTCAATAATAGCAGCATGATAGTGCATCATAACTAGAAAAAGTAAACGAGCAAAAAAATCTGATTCTACTTGTCTACTACCACTTGATAGCTAACTATCAAGGTTTACTTCCAGATATGAAATCTACTTTGAATATAGATGTAAGCAGATGTTGAAGTGTTGGCATTTAGGATTATAAATAAATGTCTCTACAGTGCATCCTGTAAATACGTACATGATCTCTACATATTTGAGACAAATAAAATTTAAATGCTTTGTTCAATTAACGTCATAGTCAGCTATCTTTAATGTAGAGTCAAAAATTTGCAGAATAACTTACTCTATTTCATGGATGCAAAGTTGAAAGTATAGTAATTTAATCATAGATGTGTTGTAAGCAACATTAAATAGTATTGTATTACTGTATTATGCACACAAACAATGATACAAGAAAAATATTAATCATAAATGCACACACAGATCCACATTAATCATAAATGCACACACAGATCCACATTTCATCTATTCATGTATATTCATCTACATTTGAATTATCAATGTTGCACTGCTCGATAATTTAATCTATAGTTCGCTCATTTTCAGTATAACTGTTAATGTCTGATATTATCATGGCTTGTCTTGTTGAACATACTTTTGCCTGGTTTTAGCAAAATTAAACCTTTTGAGCACTGAAATTACCAGAGTGTAGAAGATGTTTTCCATTATTCACTAATTTCAATTTTGTGTAAAGCCTTTTAGATCTTAGATTTGGAGTAAAGAGCCTTTATTTTAGAAAGCAGATAGGTCATGGTTTAGAGACCACCTCGTTGTTTACAAGGAAGCCTGAAATTCTACTGGCAGAGTTGTAAACTACAGGAGAATACCATTTAAATATTTCTTCAGGAGCAAAGACTAAAAAAAAAATAATTTAAGCAGGGACACATAACTTGGGAAGAGTACAGAGGGGCTGCACAATTGTGTAGAGATGAAGTCAGGAAGGCCAGGGCATGGTTGATGCTGAACTTGGCAAGAATAACAAGAAGGGCTTCTGCAGGTACATCAATAAGAAAAGCAAATGCACCCCTCCTCTGATGAGCAAGACTGGCAAGCTGGCAACAACAGATGAGGAGAAGGCTGAGGTTTTCAACTATGTTTTTACCTCGGTCTTCACTGGCAACCTCTCTCCCCACACCTCCCAAGTTAAAAGACCACAAGGTCAGGACCATGGGGACAAAGTCCCCAGCACTGTAAGTGAATATCAGGTTCACAACCACCTGAGGAACCTGAAGTTACACAAGTCTATGGGACCAGAAAAGATTCATCCCAGAGTCCTGAGGCAACTGGCTGATGTAGTTGCCAAGCCACTCTACATAAAAAACTCCTAGCAGTCAGGTGAAGTCCCTGGTGACTGGAAGAAGGGAAACATTACACACATTTTTAAAAAGGGTAGAAAGAAGGAGCCTAAGAACTACTGACCTGTCAGCCTCACCTCTGTGCTTGGGAAGATCATGGAGCAGATTCATCTATAAGCTCTGATAATTCACATGGGGGACAGGGAGATGATCAGAGACAGCCAGCGTGGCCTTACTAAGGGAAAGTCCTGCCTGACCAACCTGGTGGCTTTCTGCAATGAAGTGACTACATCAGTGGACAAGGTAAGGGCTATAGTTGTCATCTATCTGGACTTCTGCAAGGCCTTTGACACTGTCTCCCACAACATCCTCGACAAGATGGAGAGATATGGATTTGATGGGTAGACTCTGCAGTGGATAAGGAATTGTCTGATTGGACCAGAGGGTAGAGGTGAATGGTTCAAAGTCCAGTTGGAGATCGGTGACAAGTACTGTCACTCAAGGATCTATACCAGAACCATTACTGTATATTATTTTCATCAATGATATAGACAGTGGGATTGAGTGAACCATCAGCATGTTTGCAGATGACACCAAGCTGAGTGCTTCAGTTGATATAGCAGAGGGATGGAATGTCTTCCAGAGGGACCTGGAGAAGCTGGAGAAGTGGGCCCAGGTGGCTCTCATGAGGTTCAAAAGACCGAGTGCAGGGTCCTGCACATGGGTTGGAACAATCCTCATTATCAGTACAGGCTGGGGGCTGAGGTGATAGAAGGCAGCCCTGCAGGAAAGGACTTGGGGGATGAGAAGCTGGGCATGACCCAAAAATATTGCACTTGTATCCCTAAAGGCCAGTTGTATCCTGGGCTGTATCAAAAAAAGCGTGGCCAGAAGATTGAGAGAGGTGATTCTGTCACTCTGCTTTGGTGAGACCTCACCTGGAGTACTATGTCCAGCTCTGGAACCCTCAAGACAGGAAGAACATGGACCTGATGGAGTGGGTCCAGCGGAGGGCCACAAAAATGCTCAGATGACTGGAACACCTCTCCTACAAGGACAGGCTGAGGGACTTGGAGTTTTTCAGACAGGTTAAGAGAAGGCTCCAGGGAGCCTTCCAGTACCTGAATGGGGTCTTAAAGAAAGCTGAAGAGGTACTGTTTACAAGGGCATGTAGTGATAGGACAAGGGGTGGTGGTTTTAAACTAGGAAGTGCACATTTAGATTGGAAGTTAGGAAGAAGTTCTTTACTCGGTGGTGGAACACTGAAACAGGTTGCCAAGGGAAGTGGTGGAGGCCCCATCCCTGAAGACATTTAAGGTCAGGCTTGATGAGGCTCTGAGCAACCTGATCTAGTTGAGGATGTCCCTGCTTACTGCAGGGGGGTTGGACTAGTTGATCTTTACAGGTCACTTCCAACCCAAGGCATTCTATGATTCTGTGATTCTATAAAGTACTAATTTTGTAATTGTAAATTTGGCTTAACCTCCATCCCATAGTATGTACTATGACTGGTGTCGTCAGTTACATTGTCTCCTCCTATTTATGCATCTGAAAACCTACACATGATTTTCCTTATTTGCTCAACAAAATATTTGGCCATTTTAATATTATTTTGTACTTTCAAAGCTTCAAGAAATTTGACAACTAACATATTTTCCATTACTTTCATATTACTTTTCATACACTTTATACCTGTCTAATGTATTTAAGCTTTGCACTATTACATGGTTTTCTTGTAGTTTGGATACAGGTGCTGAAAGTTATTTATATTTTTGCTCATAATTAATACCATCTCTTATACACAGTCACATTTTCTCTGTTCAAGAATTCTCTATTCTTGATTATCACCAAAGATAATTTGTTTAATCATCTATTAACTTTTTTCAGTATATGAGTGTAAGAATAGAATTTCAATGTTTGCCACTATTACAGTATCAGTTCTGAATATTTATGTATTTCATGCAAAGGTAACTTTTTCTACTAAATGAAACTATCCCATTAAAGATTCTGTGTGTTGTTCCTTTAGCAAATTCATATATTTGTATATTGTCTTCTTTAACATTTGTAAAGAAGGTAATTTTAGAGAATCATAGTATGTTGTGGTCTTGTAATATGCTTGACTTTGCACATTTGGATAATGAAGATACTGTCCTTGGCACTGGGAAATTATAGTCACCAGTGACCTTTGGTTTTAATGAAACTACTCACAGGAGCTATTGCTTTGAGTTAACAGCAAAGCTGAATGTAAAAATCACTTAGGGATTTTACCACCTTACAGAAATTGACTTAGAACTTTTGAAGGTTTTCCTAGCATACTGACATCACAGTAGAAATTTTTCCCTTTGAAAATCTAAAATTTCAAACAATAAATATGTAATTTTCCAAAATGAAATTAATTGAATATTGTTAAATTAGTGATGGCAGTTTGTGAGCATAAAATGTAATTTATGAGAGCTTTTATTTGTAGACATACAGATGGCTGTTGCCCTGATTTCTTGCAGATTATATGCTAGAGATAGACAGCATGTGAAAAAAGAGTGAATGACTCAGCCTTCTTCGAAAGTTCTTCACTTTCAGCTTTAGCCATCTAGTACATTCCCCAAATTCTAACCTTCACAGGGCTGCGCATGACCACAACATACAAATTACTTCTAGTGGTTTGAGTTTTTTCTAACACCATCTTGAAAAAGGCGAAAAAAGTACTGTGTGTTTGCTCTTAGGTTGAGAATTTTCCTTGGAAAAAAAAAATATTCTCCCAGCGGTATGTGTAATGTGATCGCACTGTAATATAGTCACTCTGATGGTGAATACACATCAGTGAATCATCTACCTTGAAGTTAGGTGCATGACTGAAGAATGTAAATTAAAAAAAATGTAGTTGTACTTTGAACATTCTGTGAATGAAGAGAAATGTCACATCCAGAGGGAGAGTGAAACCTTAGATGGGCTGAAGTATTGTTTGATAGTATAAAGCTGCTTCCTGTTATTAGTCACATTAATCTCTTTCTTGAGCCTAACTGTTCTAACTTGTGCACTCAGTAGCTTAAAATTATGTGATATAACGTAGTCCTCAGAGACTCAGATGAAAATAATTTGATAGGATAGCTTTCAATAATTCTAATCAATATTTAAAGTGTGAAGTTGGGAGAAAAACAGGTAGGAAGGGAATGACAGTAGGATAGAAGGCCCTGTCTTTTTTAATCTATCTACATCATCTAGTCATTCTTTTTAGTCATTTAATTTTGTGATATTTTAAGTGCCAGGCAATGTTTAAAAATATCATAAGATCCCCATGAGGCTCAACCAAGGTAGCTGCTAATAGATGTGTTCCCAGAGAGTGACAGAGTTTAAATATACCTCCCTGAAAATTAGCAAAACTTAGTATTCTGTAATGTTTAAGGAAAAAATTAATCTAGACCCACTACACTAGGTTATTTGCTCATTTCAGTAGACAAAAAAGCAAAAAAACTTGGTTCTCTTGCACTCTTTAGTCTATTAGGCTGGCAATTTTGTTGTTGTTTCTATCTATTATTGATGAGAGATTTTCTAAGTCCTGGTATCTCTGTAAATTTAGCCGTAAAACCAACAAAACACTAATAAATTATGTACCCGCTTAATAAAAACAAAGCATTGTGTAGGTTCATTTTATTATTTCATTTACTAGATGAATGGAGTAGGAGACTTTTAAAAACTATCAAAATTTTGAGTCTCTTGATAACAATTGCAATATTATTTAACATGACAGAAGGTGTATTAATTGTATTATTAAGAGAAACACAACACAAAGCTATCAAAAAAAAAAAAAGAAACAAAAAAAAAAAAAAAAAAAAAGAAAAAAGAAACAGCCGTATCAGTATCGAAAACAGAGTTTCTCAAGAAATACCTTGGATAAGTGCACTCCTAATATAAATGAGTCGGGTCAAGCACAAAGAGGGATTATTTAGTTCTACTGAATGGCCCTTATTTTCTACTCCTTGCTATCAAGTTTCAGGAGTAGTTGATACATTTCTAGGTAAAGCATATCTGATGTTTGTGTGCTATTTTGCTATTAAGGTGGTATTGCTTTGCACATTAATATCTTTTTTCGTATTCTGTTGACAACACAGTGAAAGTCTGTCTGTCCTTTGCACTATTTCTGGTTCTGAAGTAACTTGTGATTATACATTAGCTGGCAATCATTACAGCTGTGGATTTTATGGGGAAAGAATTTTCTCCAGATAGATATTTTCAGTCACTTATGACCTGGGGAAAAGAGCTTAAGTATCTTGTGATTTCTCATACATTGACTTTTTTTTTTTTAATTAATTTCAATAAATTCAGCTATTTTCCCCTAATGCACATTCCTTTACTTCAGAACTGTATCAACACATTAAGTTACTACTGATTTTTTTTTTTTTTTTTTTTAATAGTAATCTGTAGTTGGAATATTAATTACTTTGAAATATCTCTGGGATAAAAATAAAGGCTGTACAAAGTGCTGGAGTGTGATATTGTCTACAGTGCTGTCAGTAAGTATATGGAAAGGAATTCAGGAATAATTTTTCCAGTGTCTCATTTTACCACTTTTGGATGTTTATGTAGCTGCAAACTGTCAGGAAATGAAATTTAATTAGCCTTGAAATAAATACACAAAATAAACTACAGGTGTTATTAACCTTCCTAGTCAAGGGCATAACTCGGGAGTCAGGAATTTCTTCTTTAGACAGACAATTCTATAAATCTCTGCTTTAGATAAAAGCATTTCTCAGTGAAATGTCCAGACAATTGGTCTGCCACAGAGTAGCAAGCAGTGGCATAAATAAGGTTACATTTGCAATGAGATTATAGTCTAAGTCCATTCTTGTGCTAGAATGTTCTACTTATTATTAATTATTTCTGTAATTATTTCTGGACATTAGGATTTAAGAACATTTCTGTAGGACTTGACTGTTTCTTACTAAGACAGAGAAATATTGGGTCAAAAATATGCATAAATGATCAAAATCTTAGTTATAAGTACTTTTATGCTCTATAGCTGAAATATAGTGCAAGAAATTTGGCTTTGTATTTCCAGTCACCTGAGTGAGATTCTACAGGCTTAACATGGACACTGTTAAAAGCAGGTATAATGTTATTACAACATGTAGTGCAACATGTAGATGCAGCGTTAACATGTAACACATACACCTAAAGAATTTTGAAACACCATGTTTTCTCTATTTATCCAGTGATGTACTACTTAGAAGTCATTGTTTTATCTTCAATTTCATAGATGCAAACTTAAGCGGGGAGAAACTCTGTTGTCGTTATTATTAATATTATTGTTGCTATTTAGAGTGCAACATTTTGTCTTATAAATGCATCCCTCATATACTACTACTATTGATTGCCACCATATTGCAATTGCCATAGTTGCTGCACTATAGTCTCAGGTATGGTATTTGGATAAGGGAAGACACTTCAGAAATTCCATTTTTAGGAGTTAATGTCTACTTCAGAGTTATTATTAGGCAAAAAAAAAATTGCAGAGTACTTGTGATTGTCACTTTGTTAATAGAAGAGCAGCTTCTCCTGTTAAGATTATATTCTTAGCATCCATACAGCAGCTCTACATCTGCTATACAGGTCTGCAGAAGGATAATGGGAAAATAATTGATGGTATGTTTTTCTGACAGTAACCATCAAAGGAAGGTAACATGCAGCTTCTTACCTATTTTCCAGTTAATTCTGTTCTCAAAATCTGATTATTTCTTTTAGGAACCTATAAGCAAACCTATGAACGTTATGACCCCACAAGGCGTGAATATAGCAAGAAAGTTATATTTTCAAGAAAATTTAGCTACATTCACATGAATCAAATAGTTCAATAATGACAGCTTTCTCCCATATCATAATAAACTAAATGCCATTCATAAAATAATCATTCAACTGGAAAATATATATAGATGAGCATTTCCTGCAGTGCTGTCATAATGTGTAACATGGCCATAATTCTTACTGTTCAGCACTTTAATGAGTTTATCCTACACAGTTTCCCATACTTGTACATAATATCTAAGTACCCTATGGTGAAAATATAAGCTGAATAGCCATGTGCCTGCAGTCTTCTTGCAAACTGAGCAGGTTTTTGATTGGCTTTAGCAGGTTTAAGGAAATGACCATTTCAGACAGGACACAGTCAAGCAGAAAATGGGCAGATGCTGTAAGTTGCATAATCAGTACAAAGAAAGCTCATCTGCCACTTATAGTACAAGAGATTAATTGATGGGATACCGACTGATTCAGGCTAATTTAATGACAACCTCTAACCATCTGGCTAGAAAGCTGTATTTTACAAAGGCCTAATGCTGACCCACATAAGCTAGTCTAAAAAACATTTGGTGAGTTTAATAATGGATTATACATCAAAGCAAGAACTCATTACTGTTACAAGTCATGAAATATTTATTTTTAATCTGACAGTTCTACTACTGCTAAACAGTAAGAGATTACACTGCAAAGCAGTATATATAATAAATGACTGACTTCTTTTCTGCTGTGCTAGTAAATGCAAAGGCTTCCAAGCCCAATGCTTTCACCTGCTGACAGTGTTAAACTGTTGGATGTAAAGCCTTCCTTTTCTTCAATGGCTTCTCCAGCTCCAGACCTTCCTTTGCACTTTGGACTTAACTTAAAATTTTGCAGTAATATTCACTATAACTGACTAATTCAACTGTATTGATACTGACTTGTATTTAGCTTGATTTCACAAATAGTCAGCATCCTGGAATTCAAATTATTCCTATGATGCTTTTACCTGAAAAGTCTTTGTGGAATGTCACTGAAAAAGGAAATTGGGAAAATAAAATTATATTGCGTAATTTGGAGCATAATTTGTCTGACAAGATCAAATTTACTGGTGGTGGCTTGTGACATGGGAAGGACTCAGCCTGATTCTCAAAGCTCAGACCTAGCAGTTAGAAAACGTACATCATCAACTTGATTCAAAGGCAGTGAAGCAATAACCATTCAATTTCCTCTTTGCAGTTTTTATGGAGTGATCATTACAAACAGATACACATATTAAAATGCTGTTGAAATATGGCAATAGCAAGTGTTTTTCAGACAGACTATTTTATTTTCTGAAGACATGGTTTCCTTTTTATAAATGCATAGTGATGTATTCACATTTAAGGATTTTCCTTCCTTTGTTGTTGTTGTTGTTGTAATCATGTTTAAATGCAATTTGTGTGTAATAGTATATACAAGTTGATGAACATGTTATAAAATATTCTGTTCGAAGCATCAAAATCTGGGAATGGAGGAAACTGCTGAGAAATCAGAATGGCATGTTTCCACATAAATTTTACACAGCCATAAGGGACTGTCAAATTCTTTGAGACATAAAGGTAAATTATGTCATTTGCACCAAAATACTATGTGCAGTGTATTGCACATACTGATCTGTATGCTATTCCTTCACTAAAATCTATGGACAAACATACAACTTTCCTGTGAAGCAGTTGCAAGTAGTAGTACCTAGAGTTCAAAAAAACTCAGATGTCTATTCTGTTGGAAAATTCCATTACTTATCTTATTCAGTCAATATTATTTCATTTATTTCATGTCTCTGATGGTCAGCAAGTGTAAAAAAATAAGATAGCTTCACTGACATTCAAGAATAACACTTATTAGTCTCATGAAGCTTTAAATGCAAAAAGTTTCCTTTGAAAGAGTGCCTTGCGTACAGAAATGAACAAACAAACACAGAAAAGGTTTCCTAGAAGAACAACAAATTAAGCCAGGCTCTTCTAGGAATGATATTTACTGTATTACCAGAACATTCAACTCATAAATTAGCCCCAGTGCTGTGTAACTGCCTTCAGATATGGTCTCAGAGATACAGGCTGTTCAGAAGAGATAGACAGGGAAGGTGAGTTGCAGGTGTCTCACTATACGTAAGGGAGAGATTTGATTTTACAGCCCCTACAGTTAGTGACAATGTGGTTGAGAGCTTCTGTGTGAGGATTAGGGGAATGCAAAAAAAAAGGAGATGCTGTAGTGGGTGTCTACTACCAAATGCCCAGCTGGGATGAAAGCACTGATGAGTTGTCCTATAGACAAGCAGGAGAAATCTCTGTATCAGTAGCCCTTGTCCTTATGAGAGATTTCAGCTTTCCAGCAGCTGGGAATATCATACTGCTGTGACAAGCAGGTCTTGGATATTCATGAAGTTTGTAGGAGATAACTTCCTGTCACAAGTACTCAGTGAGGCAACTAGGAAAGACACCCTTCTAGACTTGCTATTTGTGAATAAAGTAAGACCTGTGGGGGATATGATGATAGGCGGCTATCTTGGCCACAGTGATTATGAAATGCTTCAGTATAATGAGAAAAAAAGGACAGCAGAGTTGGTACCCTGGACTTCAGGAGAGCAAACTTTAAGCTATTCAGGAAGATATTTAACAGAGTACAGTAGGAATCTGCTTTTCAGAGCTTAGGAGTCCATGAGTGCTTGTCAGTCTTTAAGAACCAACCACCTTTTAGAAACACAGGGGCAAGTAATTCCACTGTGTCAGAAGTCAGGCAAGTGGGGAAGAAGACCAGCTTGTCTGAAAGGCAACTCCTATGAGGCTCAAGAGGAAAAAGAATTCTATGATCTCTGGAAGTAAGGTCAGGCTTTGCAGGAAAATTACAGAGCTGTGGTTCACATATGCAGGGAGAAGACACGGATGGTTAAAGTTCAATTAGAATTTAAAATAGTCAGTGTTGTCTGAGATAACAAGGAGAAAGGCTTTTTAAAGTATGTTAATAGCAGAAGGAGGTCTGAAGGAAACATTAGACTGATACTTCTTGCAAAGAATCATGGATGAAGGAAAAATGGAGGCATTCCATGTGGTTTTTTGTCTCAGTGTTTGATAATACTGAAAGACCTTGGGCTGCCTGGTTCCCTGAGTCAGAGAACCATAAGCATGGGAACTGTAGACACTGAAATTGTAAGAGATCAGCTGTATCAGCTGATTGTTCACAAGTCTATAGGGCCTGATGAGGTTTATCCCAGAGTGTAAGGAGCTAGTAGATGATATGACATGACCCCCTCGATCATCTTGCAAAGGTCTTGGAGTCTTAGGAGGTCCCTGCTGACCGGAAGCTAGCCAGTGTTATTCCAATATACAAAAAGGGTGTGAGGGAAGACCCAGGGAACTACAGACCTGTTAGTCCAAGCTCAACTCCTGGAAAAAGCATGAAGATTATACTGGGTACTACTGAAAGGCATTAAAGAATAACTCAATCATCAGGCACAGTCCACATGGGTTCACAAACAAAAGAGTCCTTTTTAACTTATTTTATGTCCTTCTATGATAAGGTCACGCACCTAGTGGATGACAGGAAGGCAGTAGGTCAAGTTTTTCTGGATTTTAGCGAGGCTTTGATAGTGACCCTCACAGCATCCTTCTGGACAAGTTGTCCAACTGTGGGATGAGAGTGTTCATGGTGTTCTGGTTGAAAAGCTGACAAGGGCAGATCAAAAACAGTTTTAGTGTATTGGGATACTTCTGGCTGATGACTAGTCACCAGTGGTGTTCTTCAGGTTTCAATTCCGGGGCCAGTTCTGTTCAAAATATTTGTCTATGATCTGGATGCAGGAGTTGAATGCATCAGTAGTAAGTTTGCTGATGGCACCAAACTGGGAGGTGTTGTTGACTCCCTGAAGGGATAAGAGGCTTTGCAGAGGGATCTAGATCTGTAGATGCTGGTCAACAACAGGCTCAGTATGAATCAGTTGTGTACCCTGGCAGCAAAGAGGACAAATCAGATCCTGGGGTGCATCAAACAGAAGGCAACCAGCTGGTTAAAACACATGATTGTCCTACTATATTCAGCACTCACTTTGAGTACTGTGCACAGTTCTGGGTACTGCAATTTAAGAAGGATGTTCAGGTCCTTGAACACATCCAGAAGAAGGCAACAAAGCTGGTGAAAGGGCTGGAAGGCATGTCCTGTGAGGAGCAGCTAAGGACTGTGAGCTTGTCTAGATGGAATAATTTTGGCTGGAAGAGACCTTCAAGATCATCAAATGCAACCTTATTCCTAGCCCTATCAATTTTGGAGGAAAGGAGGCTAAGTAATGACCTCATTGCTCTCAACAGATTCCTGAGGAGTGGAACTGGAGAGGGAGGTGCTCATGTCTTCTCCCTAGTACCTAATACACCACATGGGAATGGTTCACAGCTGCACCAGGGGAGGATTAGACTGGACATTAGGAATCAATTCTTTACTGGGAGCGTGGTCAAACACTGGAACAGACTTCCTAATGATGTGTTCAAGGCCCCAAGCCTGTGTTTAAGGAGCATTTGGACAATGTCCTTAATAACATGCTTTAAAGTTTGTTCAGCCCTGAGTTGGTCAGGCAGTTGGAGTAGATGATCATTGCAGATTCTTCCCATCAGACCTATTCTGTTCTATTCTATTCTATTCTATTCTATTCTATTCTATTCTATTCTATT
>JANVCC010000021.1:23007708-23055852 GCA_025345505.1 Todiramphus chloris collaris
TTCTATTCTATTCTATTCTATTCTATTCTATTCTATTCTATTCTATTCTAGACAGTAAAGTTTCAAAGAAACTTGTGTCCAGCAGGACTAGGGATGCAATTCTCCCCCTTTACTTAGCACTGGTGAGGCCTCACCTTGAGTATTGTGTACAGTTCTGGGCCCTGCACTTCAAGAAAGACATTGAGGTGCTGGAGTGGGTCCAGAGGAGAGCAATGAGGCTGGTGAAGGGACTAGAAGGAAAGTCTTATGAGGAGACACTGAGGGAACTGGGGTTGTTCAGCCTGAAGAAGAGGAGACTCAGGGGAGATCTCGTCACTCTCTACAACTACATGAAAGGTAGCTGTAGGCAGATGAGGGCTGGACTCTTCTCCCAGGCAGCTAGTGACAGGATGAGAGGAAATGGCCTGAAGCTGTGCCAGGGGAGGCTTAGGTTAGATATTAGGAAGCACTTCCTTACAGAAAGGGTCATTAAACACTGGAATGAAATGCCAAGGGAGATGGTGGAGTCGCCATCCCTCGTGGTGTTTAAGGAAAGATTGGATGTGGCACTTAGTGACATGGTCTAGCTAGGTGTCGTGGTGTTAGGTCTTAGGCTTGACTTGATGATCTCAGAGGTCTATTCCAGCCTCAGTGATAATTCCGTGTAATTCTGTTAAAACACTACCTTCTTGACATTCTATCAATTTGCTTGTACTAAGTATGAAATACCATATAATTTTCCATTAAGTTGCATAAGATGAACAATTATGTAAGACTGGAGATATAATGGGAGGGCACTAAGATATATATATAGCTATTTCACAGGTAAAATCATATAATTATTACAATAATTTCTACTTGGAAAATCTGTTTATCTACATGGACTGATTCTTCTGACCTCCATGATCCCTCTCTGAAACCTGTATGCACACAACACAGAGCAGTCTTCCTTCACCTGAAATGGATTGTTTAGAGAAGTGAAAAGGTAGCACATATCATTTCCTTTTCTGCAAAAGAATATTCTAAGGAACATCCAAACCACTGTTGTAGTCTCAAATCTCTACAAGTCTTGTCTAATGAAAGCAAGATGACTCAATGGGAAACTCTGGTACTTTCAACTGTTTGAAAGTAGAGCAACTCCTCTGTCATCTTCAGAGAACAAACCAGTCCAAACAATAGTCAAGAAACTGCTATTCTGCACTTAGTTGTACTACCAGTTCTCTTTCACATTTATTCTTTCTTTTTTGCAAATATTATACATATATATATATAATATATGCTTAAATTCAAGCTTAAAGCCAGAATGAAGAATGTAAATTATATTAGGAATGTAATATTTATCCACATTTTACCTTTTTTTTTTTTTTTTTAAGCAACAAAAGATAGAACACCTATTGTGGTCTAGTCAGGGTATTTGTCCCTAAAGAAAGCCTTTTTCCCTCAAAATGTTTTTTTTCCCGTGTATTTCTTTTATGGTTTCCGTTCTACTCTTTCACACAGAATCAAAGATTGAGAGAATGGTAGGGGCTGGAATGGACCTCTGAAGACCACTGAGTCCAACCCTCCTGACAAAGCAGGATCACCTATAGCACCTATAGTGGATTTTCTAAGTCTCTAGTGAAGAAGACTCCACAACCTCTCTGGGCAGCCTGTTCCATTGCTCCTTCACCTTCACAGTAAATAAGTTTCTCATTACTTCTCTTCTGCAAACTAAACAGACTCAGGTTTGTCAACCTTTCCTCATAAGGTAGATGTTCCAGTCCTCTAATCATCTTTGTAGCTCTCTGTTGGACTCACTCAAGTAGTTCTCTTTCCCTGATGAACTGGGAAGCCCAGAACTGGACACAGTACTCCAGATGTGGCCTTAATAGGACAGAGTAAAGAAGGAGGACAACCTCCCTCAATCTGCTGGTCACAGACTTCTTAATGCACCCCCGGTTACCATTGACCTTCTTGACCACAAGGGCACACTGCTGGATCATGGCTAACTTGTTGACCACCAGATGCAGGACTGTACGCTTGCCCTTGTTGAACTTCATTATGTTCTGTGTATCCTTCATCATCAGGACATCCACCTCATTCAGCAGTGAGACCACATTTTCCCTAGTTGTCCTTTCAATGTACTCAAGGAAGCCCTTCTTTTTGTCTTTGACATCCCTTGCCAGATTTAATATCAAATGTGCCTTAGACTTCCTTGTCCTCTCTGATAATATTTCTATATTCCTCCCAAGTGGACAGTCTCCTTTTGCATATTCTGTAAACTTCCTTTATGTATTATCCAGTGGAATCTTCTGTCTGTTTAACAGTGACATACCTAGGCTGTCAGTGTGGAAAATGGACTGAATTTATTTTAGACCTGGAATCTGAACATTTCTACTGACAAAATGTCAAATACAAGTCCAAGAAAGGTCTGCTTTAGTTTGTACCTACTTTTGTTGTTTTTCTCTTCCCCTAGATACACATCTTCAAACTGTAAATCTGTGACAAGTCTCAACTGAGAGTTATTAGCTGTCTAGTTTAAATGAAGAGATTCCAAGTAGATTCAAGGAATTTATCTTCTGTTCTGTTCTACTGTTATTTTTTTTAACAAAGAAAACAGAGGAATATCATCAACAAAATTAGACTGTTTACCAACTTCCATTTTAATTATTGTGTAGATGTTTCTCAGGTATTATTAAGCACATTTTTCAAATGTGATGCTGTGATTCTACTACTGGTTTTGCTCACTTCTCTTAGGATATTAAGCCTCATATTCTCTACAGCTAAGGCTGACCTCTGTTTTCACAACCTCAAAAATTTCTTCCTTGTTTGTGGTTTGCAGGTCCAGCAGAATGCTTCCCCTAATATTTTGTTGATTACTTGCATAAAAACTGTCCTTGACCCTTCTCAAAAATTATCCTATTTGCCTGTGACTACTATGTTGTCCTGCTAGAAGATACCAGTGTGATTAAATCTGTCCTTAGATCTTTATCCATAAGTTCTTGACAGCTAATTGCCAGGTTCAAGGCAAAACACCATGTGTTGGAGACTCCTTTACATAGTCCCTGCCTACCTGTCCTGTCCTTCCTAAAGTATTTGTATCCATCCATTGTAGAACTGTAGGCACAAGTGCTATCCCACAATGGCTCTGTAATCATAAGAAGAATATTTCTCTGTGACTGCTCACAGATTTCTAATTCCAACTCTTTGTTTTCCATGATGTTGTTAACAGGCATTTTCACTTGGCCCTCTGTGATACTTTTTTTTTTTTTAATCCAGGGAAATTGTAACAGTATTCCCAACTATGTTATCCTCCAGGGATTCACTCACTGTCTTTTGAGTCTGAACATATCTTTAGACATTGGTTATTATCCCCCAACAAACCTAGTTTAAAGTCCACCTTGGTAGGTTAACAAGCCTGTTGTCAAACTTGTTCATGCTTTACTTTGTCAGATGAATTCTATCTCCCCAGCAGTCCTCATTCTTCAAAGACAGTAGAGTGGCCATAAAAATCAAAGCTTTGCCTGTTAACAACTGCTGTGCACTCAGATGTTGACCTACAAGATTTCTCTGCTCCCAGTGAGCCTTTTTCCTTGACTAGCAAAATAAAAAAGAAAACCACTTTGGTTCCTGAGCTCTTCACCCCTGCCCAAGAGCCCTATATAGTTAAGCCTGGTATTTTCATGGTCTCTCTTAGCAGCATCATTGACTCCAACATGGATAATCAACAAATGGTAATATTCTGAGGCCTGATTTCTTTCTTCATCTCTTTTCTTGAAAATTGAATGTTCTAATGCTAGAGGAATCTACAAGGAAATTAACAGGAACTAATATGAACTCTTTTACAATGAACTAAAAGTTAGTAACAATATTGTAGAGAAACATCCTAAATATGGACTACCTGTTGGAAGGTTATTTTTGTCTAGTTTTATTTCTAGTTTATTATTTACAGATGACTAAATGTGTGATCAGGACTAGTTAAAATGGATAGACAGATGAGACCTAGTCTGATTACTATCTAAGTATAACTCAATAACCATAGTCCACATATAAATATAGCTGCATTTTTTAATTCAGTATCAGAAAGTATTCTGAATTTTATGTTTGGAGGAAAACACACTAGTAGAATTGCTCATACTAGTGCTCAGATATATTCTTAAGATGTATAAAATTCACATGTAGAAAAAGATAGTTCTCTGCATCTTCTTTTCCAAAAATCCCTTTACACAGATTACCTGTTCATGTAGATAAAAATATACTTGGGCTGATAGTTAAGCATATATAAATTGACTTGAAATTCTTAATCAATTTTAAAATTTAAATTGGTTTGACTGATTTTCTAACTTATGCAAGACAAAGAGTTCAACCTTGACTGTAAAACTGGCAGAGAATAATATATAGAGGTACACATTTTCACACACATGTGTATACAAAATACATAATAATTGCAGCATGGAATGAAGTGACTGAGAGTTTTGAATAAAAACAGGGGAACGTGCAAGTGCTTATAGATTAAGGACATATTTCTCTGGCGGTTTTGGTTTATAAGCTAATTAACCTTTGAAAGAAAAACATTCTTTATAATTAAAGAAATCAGTGGTTTGACAACTTAGACTAGAACTGTAAGTATAATAAATAGCTTGAGAATTTTACCCATGAGCTTTATCCATGAGTTTCACTTGAACAGCATTCTAGATTTATTAACAGGTATGCACCTACATATTCAAATTAGTAGTTAATTGTTTCTGTTTAAGACTCAGGGCAAGCCCACATGAAACAGAGAGCAGGATTTCTCTCTATTAGCCCCCCTGCCCTCACTCCATACCAAGGGAGAATAAAAAGCGGAACAAGGGAATTAAAAAAAAAAAAAAAAAAAAAAAAAAAAAAAAAAAAAAAAAAAAAAAGCCTCACCTACCATTGGAAGTTAAGACTATAACGAATTTTGTAAATTTTATAAATTTGTTATAGGAGAAAAACAGGGAAAAAAAAAAAAGTAATATTAAGGAGAGAACAATATACTATTATATACAAAACCTGATCTTGGAAAGAGCCCAATGAACTTCCTCTCTCCTTGTTCTATGGAGTGTGGCAAGGAAGGTTACCACCTGTCCCCCCCACTCCATCTCTTAATTTTTCTCATTGTTCTTTAGTCTCAGAGTGTTATCTAATAGAGGAGCCAGTCAAGTTGCCATAACTACTTTTTCATAGTTCAGTGTGGTTCTCATTGTTCTTTTGGGATCTATTTGATATAAAAACTGGTCTGCAGTCATTGGTCATAAATTACAGCATATCCAAATGCACTTACTATCTATGTACATCTCATCTGCTTTTCATTTCTTCATTTCTTCATGAAAGTCTTTCTGTAATGGCAGAAAAATGCTCTACGTTGGTGGCACCCTGTCTCTTGTCTGTGTAGACAGACTACTTACACCCTGTCCCCTGACACCCTTTCCCTTGACTGACATTGGCATTGTAGGCAGTTTGTGCCCACATTATCCATGGGAGGTATGATTCTCTCAAATCATGCTAAGATTGTCAGACTGGAGGGGTGGTGTGACTCTTATCTGCATTCAAAAGGCATTCGCACAGTTGGCTGTTGCTGTGAGATGACCTGGACATCAAGTGTCTCTGGCAGTCTGACAGAGTCAGGACATCACTTATGACCCTGTCTTTGCGATCGATGATTGAATGGGTTGCCATATGGACATATTGTTTCTCATCTTTCTTACTGCCTCAATGAAGCTGTGTTTTCAAAGTGTTGTCAGAGTTTGTTACTGTTCAGATCACATAGGTTTACTATCTTCCTGAACAGAAAAAAGAAATTTCATATTCTTCCTCTTGCTCCCCTATGACAGCCAATTGTGTATGTTTAGCAAAGTCATGGGCAGCCAAAAATCATCAGCACTATTAACGATTTATAAGAAAAGATGTTGCTTAAAATATAAAATCAATTAAAAAATGTATGTTACTGAGTTTTTCTACTAGAAAAAAAATAGAGCATTTCCTGGAATATCCTATGCTTTGTATTCATTAGATTTGTCTGACTGCACTGTATTTTCCATATTAATAGGATCTTGCCTTGGGAAGGAAAGAAAATGAAGGAGTAGTCACAAAATGGTTTACCGGATGTGAGACAGACTTGTAAAAACTCTGTAGAATACATATTAGTTTTGGAATTCAGTAACTCTGGTGGATATAAAAAAATCGTATTGTTGTTTTCAGCTTATCTATTTTCTCGTACTGAGAATCAATGCATTAATCTGCTATATATCAACAGTTTCTAAAACCTTCCTGAATTTCATTTTGAAGTACAAAATAACTGCAAATGCGTATGCAAATACAAATGCAAAAGCAAAAAAAAAAAAAATTAAAAGATTAAAATATTCTTATTAGAATATATTTTTTTTTTAAGATTGAAGAAGACTCCTCATATTCAAGTAAGAACTTGTAACAATACTTTTAAGTTATGTATTAAATTTTATGATTTATGTGGTATATAGTAAATCATGTTCTTTAGTTAACAGGAAACTCTGTGTTCTTCCATTTGTTTTAATCTTACATGTAGCAGCTCTGCTCATTTATGTAAAAGTAATCTTATAAGAAAATACTGCATTGATAAAAGAATTTTAGGCACTGCAAAACAGGCAGACAATTTCCAATTACATATTTCTATTGCCACTTTCCAAGGTAAACAATATTATTTTAATTTGTTTCTATGCAATCAAACATGAAAATCAATATCACCCTTCATATTCTTCATTAAAGGGCTGAGAAAACCAGTTAAACTTCATTGAGTAATTACACAGAAAAAGTCAAGCATGAACTGTTATCACTGAGGGACATATCATCTGAAAAGACACTAAAAAAGTAACTTTATACTATGCAATTAAGGAAGGGAAAAGTGTTGTAAACAGATGAAAGACAGATTGACAAATACTTAATCCAGGAAATTAAAATGCCTAAGAACCACAAAATAAAAGTAACAGGTACCATGGTGTAATTTAAAAATGCAATAAAAGTTTTAATTTTAAGTATTCTTATACAAAGACAAAAATTTGGCCCAAAAGTCATTTCCATCCCAAAGGATGCATCTTAGTTATGTATAAACAATTAAAATGTACATATATTGAAGAAAAGATGCCCTGCAAGTGGTTCCTATAATACTGAGGAAGGGGCAAACATTTCACAGAAGCTGAAGAATGAGTGAAAAGTGTAGAATTCTGTTTTTAAACATGAAATGAATCTAATAACTGTTTAGCTGAAGAGTTCATAATATGTAGCAAAAGAATTGACCTGCTTCGGGGAAAATTCTCTTTAAAATGGAATCACTTCCAGTGAACTCTGCTAACTGGATTTCTACTTGTGTCCAAGCATTTTATTACATTTAATAGAAAAGTTGGTCATGATGCACTTCTCTGTAATAGTGGTCTCTAGTGCTATCCGAGATACACCTTGGGGCACTTGTTATCTTCCAGTTCCTGGTTCAGAAAGTCCGGACTTGTTTCATAACTCTGAGGTCAGGATGACGATTGTAATCACCAGAGAGATAGGTTTTATTTCAGTTGTCCACACACAGGCGTTTAATACAACTCCATATGTTTCATTTTTTGGACATTCACATGGCATGGGTAAATACAACACAGTGCTATGGGAGATACAAAATCTTCTAAATTCACAGCTGAAGGAGAATATGCTTAAGATATGCTGGATGGTTATCTTTAGAGAACTGAATTCTGCCCTAGGGCTTCTTAGATTTCATTCATATTGTGCATTAAAGCAGCTGAATCAAAAACAATGGAGTCTAAGTCTAAACTTACCAAAGGAAGAGCTGTTATTCTGTTATTGTCCAGTCCACATACTTCTTCAGAGGAAAAACTGTCCATACAGTGCTTATTATAATGTGATTCGATTCACAATTCTAAGAATTATAAGAATATGTAAAAAATTAAAAATATACACAAAAATAAGGTTTGTTTGTTCGGGTTTTTTTATTATTATTTATTTATTTCCCTAATTCAGGAAGCTATAAAGGGACAGTAATAAAAGTTTGCTGAATTAAATTTAATAAATAGAACCTCTCAGTTCCACAAGATGTGCATCTCAGGGTTTTCAAGGTACAAGATCAAAAAACTAAAATAAACAAAATGTCTTTCATAACTCACAAGAACAGCTGAGATAATAATTGAAGAGAAGTACAGTTGGAGTGTAGAAAACAAATAACATTTTATGAACACTGGATAAAATAATTAAAAAATAAATTCATGGGTGCTCTGGATAAACAGAAAATAAAAATAGTTTGTGAAATAGTCTTTATCAGGCCAACCAACTGATTGTTCTTATATACATGGACTCTTTAGTGTTTTTTTTTTTTTAAGTGTATTTTTTTATCATTATTGAATTTCAACCAGAAAAGTAGGATATATATAAATAAAAGCTGTGAATACATGTGTTCTCATTTAAATACATGTGCATAATTCACAAAACAATGGTGATAATAGCTTTATGTAGTTTTTAATTGCTTTGTTCTCACGATGAAAGCATTTACAGGGATGTAAGAGAGGGAAGTGTTTCAAGATCTGTTAAAGGCATTACATTAGGGGGGTGAGAAGTGGTCCTGAATACCAGACAGCAGTCATCGCTCTTATTTTTGGAGGTAGGTTAGTATCAGGCAGGGGCATAAGAAGAAAACAAAAACAGGAAAAAAAGAATCCAATTTGTTTATTATTCAGGGAATCGATTCATCAAGCATCAGAATATCACGGATAAGAACCTGAAAAGAAAATCTGGCATTCATGCCACCACCATTGAAGTTATTACTAGATATGATTTACAGCTTTTAGAAGTTTTCAGAACTCAAATGGAATATTAAAGGCTACCCACTTAAACCTGGATCACAGTAACATGCTAGCTACAAGAAGGAAAAGGATTTCTTTTTCACATTTACAGAGCTGTAGTGTCTTAGAGGAGTTTCAATGTAAAAAGATAATGACTTTATAACCCACAGTGTTGGGCATTACTATAAAGCACCCTAGAAGCTATTCAAAGCTTATAATGTGAATATTTGAAGTCTTAGCAAAGTGTGGCTTAGCCTTTTGTCTTCCTGTGATTAATCCCACACCCTGCCCCATGCTGTTTTGTATTTATTAATATTATGGCAAGAAAGAAATTTCTTCCTAAAAAAGAAAAAAAAAAAAAAAAAAAAAGTTCTTCCACAACAAGCATGGTAAAAGATGGAGTTTGAGTAACTTGAGTTTAGTGAGAATTAGTACATATAGAGCAGCTTTCACGTGCTTATATAATTCCGAATATTTCTTCCCATTCTTTTAAATATGCTGATGATATTTATCATAAAGATTGAAGAATTTAAGGTATATTACAACAAATTAAGGAATGAAAATTTGATATTTATTCTAGGAAGAAACATTGATCCAATAGGATGTATAGTAGCTTATTCTTTATACCTACTTTGATCTCAAAATCTCTGTCTCCTCTTTTAGTCAAATCAGTTTTAGTGCTTTGGTTTTCCAATTATTTAGCAATCTCTTATTTTGCTTTGACAAGATTATGCTCTAAGAGAAAGAACAGTCAATCAACAGTTGACTTCATTTTGAAAGATAGGCAGTAAGTTCTAGACAGAAAAGAAAATATTCTTAAGATCTTCTGAATTCTATTCAGCGTTCTTGGTTTTGTTTTTGTTTATTTTTGTACAAACTGTTATTTTAAATTGGTTTTACAAAAAGGAATAAAAAATCATAGTGCTAGACAGTACTGTCAGCTCTTCTAATGTCTAGATTCTTATGAACATTTCCTTGTATTAAAAAGGTGTTTGTTTCAACATGTGTTGTCTTATTTCTTAGCCATTAAAGAGTGTATTCGCTTTATTTTAGTCTGTCTGTATCAAAAAAAAAAAAAAAACCCACAAAAAAACATCCAAGCACACAAACACACACACACACACACAAATCAACACACATCAACAGTCAGTTACATCTGAGAGCTGGTAGAGTACATGAAGGATAATTTTTTCTTTTTGCCACATCAGTCTTGTTTTCATGCAGTAATGAAATAACAGCTATACTTACACTTTCATGAACAAGTACCCACGTAAATTCTAGTCCTTCATTCCAAATCAAGTGGAGAAGAGGGGTGTGATACAAAATAATTATTGTCTTGAGTGTTGTTTTTTAGGGATGGGGTTGTTGCTTTTATGGCTTGTTTTGGGGTTATTTTTCCCCCCTCTCTAAAGATTTCTTGTCTTTATTCTGTATTTCATAAGAGATTGTGGGAAGTCTGGGGGACTTTTAATAGTATGTTAAAGATGCAGGTCTAGAGACCAGAGTGACACAAACTCAGTCAGTCTGGAAAGCCAAGCCAGTGAACAAATGTTTATACCCATAGGTTAATAATGCAGTTTTCACTATATGGATATCCCAAACAAGGATGCAGCAAAAGTCCATATGGAAGTTCTCCCAGATTCTTTCCATTGAGTATGGCATGTATTTCAGTGATGTGAGCTAAAACATTACACAGACAACTAATGTTATAATCATCTTCTGTGAAGATTGCAAACAGTGCTAAAGACAGCATAAAATTGGGTTGTGTTGGGTTGGTTTTACAGGCCTTTGTTATGGTTTTCTTTAGTTCAGGTAGTAGAAGCTACTTGGGTTTGTTGGTTAAAGAATCTATAAATTATGATGATTAGCCTTACATTTCCAGACTCTTACTAAAGTTAAAATGCTATGCTGATTTCCTGCTTGGACATTATTGTTGTGGCTTATAGTATCTATTACAGTAAACATGTTTGCAAAATAATCTTTAGGTGTTAACAAAATGAAAATATTTAATAGTACAGAAAACAAACAAACAAACAAACAAACAAATATATATATTTCATCTACTTGAAAACTCTCCCTTTTTTTATTAGTGAAGTGTTCCCAGACAATAAACTGAGTGAGACTGCATATATATTAAATAGCTGAATGTATTTCATAGCAGAAAAGAATCCATACCAAGTTTGAAGTAAAGATTCCAAAATGAGTTATTGTATCATTACAAAGGAAAAATAAAGCATTTTTTCCTCTTAATATTCTTGTGACTATTGATACTATTGTCTAATTGATTGAAAGAAAAATAATAGTTTTAGTGCAGAGATGAGGGGACATTTAGATGTGTTTCTCATATTGGGTAAGCATTTTTGAGACATGGCAATCTTTTCAATGTCAAACCCAACATAGGCATAGGCAGGTTGTTTCTCAAAGAATTAAGCTAAAATATATATAAAATGTTCTACTGGTTATATCTCAAAACTAATAATGTGGTAACTAGTGAGTTAATAAATGTGAAAGGTATTCTACTCAGAATCTTACTCTTTAAAGAATATCTTGTATTGAAATATATGGTCCATCATCTTTTACTTCAGCAGTTTCAAGGCCTACCTGTAGCACTGCTCTACCCTGATAGTGCTATTTTAGGTTAATTTTTTTCTACTTTTACTTTTTTTCTAGAAGAGTTTCATGTTTTTATCATTTATCCATCTGAAGCTACACAAGTTGCACAAACACATATGCATTGAGTTGTGTATTAAGGCATGTGTATTGTTGTATTAAGGCAGGCCTTGTTAAGATAAGAAATGATAAAACCTTTATCTATCATCCCTTAGTGCCATAAAATTTAGTGTGATTAGAAGAGTATGAGTAATATTGAAATCAAAAGACATTATTTTTCATACTAATATAGATTCCTGGTATCATTTTCAGATCAAATGATGATAGTGAGAAAGAATGAATTGGTGAATCAGACATAATCCTAAAAATCTTTTAGGTATAAAAAGTGGAAATCCATATTTCCCTCCAGTTTAGCTTGTGTAACTGAATAATGTAAATAATACACAAATTAGTTGTTCTTTCTGAATATCACATACCAAGAATTAACAACAGTTATACTGATGTTAAAAAACATATTTTTTACCATAGGTACATAGTACCCTGCAATGAAAGCCAGATGTAGAGTAGCAGAAAGCACTCAAATAACTTTATGAGCAAGTACACATCACAGAATCATTTGAGTTAGAATGAAACTTAAAGAACACCTAGTTCCAAAACCCCTGCCATGCCCAGGGACACCTTCCACTAGACTAGGTTTTCTCAAAGCCTCGTCCAATCTGGCCTTAAACACTCCCAGGGATGGTGCATCCACAACTTCCCAAGCAACCTCCTCCAGTGCCTCACCAGCCTCACAGTATAGAACTTTTTCCTCAATGTCTAATCTAAATCTACCTTCTTTCAGTTTAAAACTGGTACCCCTTGTACTATCACTACATTCCCTCCTCATCTTTCTTGTAGTCCTCTTTAAGTACTGGTAGGTCTATATAAGGTCTCCCCAGAGACTTCTCTAGGCTAAACAACCCCAGCTCTCTCAGCCTGTCCTCACAGGGAAGACACTCTAAGTCCCTGGCCATATTTGTGTGTATATACTATATATATATATATATATATATACATACATATATATACATATCCCAAATTATTTCTGAATGTTTTAAGGCCTATGAATTGAAGCTTACTGTAAATACAAATACTAGATAAAGAGCAATAATGTCATTCTATGTTTATAGGTTAGCCAAATTTTTATCATAGTTGTAAAAATTCTCAAATGTGCACAATTATACTCACCTCAAGAAAATTATTTTTTCTTTCTGTTTCGTTTACCGCAAGACTTCCATCTAAAACTGTTGAATGCAGAAAACAATGAAAAAAATCTCTATTTATCTCCCAAAGTAGAGATCAATTGTAAAAAATATAAGAAAACAATATTTTACATAAAAAAATATTTCATACTACACAAGACTACTTCATTTTTGTTTGAAATTTAATTTTGTTTATTCTGTTGCTTGAAGCACCCATTTTGTGCCTCATAACTCATTTACCATTGTCTCTTAAGCAAGCACTATCATACAGGTTTAATGATGTAAGTCACCTTGAAATATTTCAATATACATCTAGTGACATTAAGTTTTACTCATATTATTTTTGCATGACTGTCATTTTAAGCAAGAGTACCTATAATGTTGGTCCAAAGCACAAGGTGCTCAGCCACTTGTATTTGTGACGTTTGCATATGGGACAGACATAGGAGCAAGAAGATTCCTTGAATCATTTTAATAACCTTGAAAAAGCAATCAAAGTCTCATTTTATACATGTATATTATATATATATGTGTGTGTGTATATATTTTATAAAAAATACATAAATTTCTGGTCTGAAGATCTACCAGTACTCTCTGGAAAAATGCCTGACCTCTTCTGTGTAATTCCCTGAGGAATACTTTGTCTCACTCTGTAAATAAGCAGACAAGATTAGATTTCACTGCTCAAAACATACAAAGAAGGTATCTTCATATAAACACTTCTTTTAAATTGTCATTTGATAAGCATGCAGCAAACTGGATCAAAACCCAGCTACTTTTCATTTGCACTGATAATGAGATGTGAAATCCCACAGAAATGGATATGACATGAAGCCTCTTAGATTCTTATTGGTACTATTGTACTCCAACTTACCCTCACAGCCAAGATTTTAAAGCATAGAATTTTCTCCCAAGACATTTTGAAATACATTAAGTGAAGCACTCAGCCCCTCACTGACTATGTCTCTTCAATTTGTGAAAATAAAAGAATTCCAGGACTATCTTTTTGTTGCACTCTGGGCAAGTAATCAAACATGGTCTGCTGGAATATCAGACTTTCGATTTTCTGGTTTGAAAGCATGTATCATTTTCAAGTAAGAAAATTATACCCTTCAGAAGGTCTTTTAACTTTTTTAGGCAATGTTTTCAAGCCTGCCCAAACATTTCTATTTTCCAATGCTCAGCTGATTTGGTTTTCTTGTAAGTATCATCTTGATTTACAAGTCAAAAGAAAAGATGTGAGTGATGTTGTTTGATTAAACTGTGACCTTACCAGTTAATCTAGGAACTATTCAGTAATGTAAGCCTTCACTCCTTTCCTAACTTCTTCCTTGTTTGAGAAGGATTACCTTCAGCCTGTTCTTAGGACACATTAACCTTCTACTCATACAAAGAAATGGAAGCTGCATGCACAAATTGTTAATAAAACTTCTTGCTGTTTCTGTGAGAAACTATTGCCTTAACCCTTTTCTGACTGCTATTAGGGAATTGCTCCATTTCTGAAATAGTACCCGACACTTACTAAATTGTTGGGTTGAATATAACATCTATTAAATCAAGAATTTTCTATGATAAGAGAGACAACCTCCTTATACCACTCAAAAAACAGAGGAAAATTACTCTCTAGTCTTACGAAAAATTATCAATGACATAAAATATTAAATAATCAAGAAATAAGCAAAATAAACCCCTGTATTCTGACCTTAACCAGAAGGTAGAAGAATAACTTATTAGTGAAGGGGTGAGAGACAGGCAAGCATTAGCCATTACACAGGGAGTTTAACTCAGTCCCTCAGTCATTCTTCATCTCTGGTAATTTTCTTCAGCCTTAAGGAGGATTTCTTTCAGAACTGATGACAATTTCTTTGTGATAAGACAACTTTATCTTTGTTTCCTTGTTCATTTCCTTCCCCATCATGTGAAGTTTCAGAAATCCAATCTAGATAGGAAAACAGCAGAGAAGGTTTTAATGGATCTGCAAACCAATTCTTTTATCTGATAAGAAATATAACAGACTCTGCAGTCTAACCAATTCACGTGATAAAAAGAATAGATAATAAAGATACTGAAGTTAGATTTCCAGGGTTGTCATTCATCCCCTCGGAAAATAGAAATATCAAGAACAATTGACAAATAAATGAAAGCTGCTAAACTGTAGCAGTTCTTAGGGCTTAATATATTCTTCAGGATTGTACCAATGCTAAAGCATTTAAGAAAAAAAAATAAATTAACACCCTAGAGAATTATAAATACGTAACTAATCCCGTTTTACACAAAGTAAAACTCATTTTTTTAAGCACTTTGACTTGAATGAAAGTACATGAAAAGATCCCCTGAAACTGTTTTTCCTTTGTGGTATGTTAATTTCCAGAATCTGGGCTTTATGACAGACCTGGAGATTCCTGACTATTAGTTTTACCCTTCATATGCTCTACTGGTGTTATATTTTTTGCTCTATAGGAATCTCTTTGCTTTTGTGCAGGTGGTTGACATTAGAAATACCCTAGAAGAATGTTTCTGAGCCATGAACAGCACTGGGGGAAACAGCCTTTCTCAACTACAGACTGCTGTCAACTTATGGAAAATGAAACATAGAAAATGATTCTCAATACCAAAAGTTAGGTCATGAACACATAAAAGAAAGACACTAACATCTTATTATCCCTATGAAATAATTGCAACTTTGTATAATTTTCAGTAAGGGGAAAAAAGTTAATAGTATTTCTTAAAAGAATCTAAAATTAACCTTGATATTTCTTCAAGATTGTCTGTTTATATTGCTGTCTTCACAGTAATTTAACAGTTAGTACAAAGATCTTTGTTTTTAGGCATTATACAGATGGTATGTTAGAGATGCTAACAGTCATGTTCTTGATAATGCACTATTCCTAAAACTTGTCAAAATGCACTAAACGCAATAAAAATACAGTTTTGATTTCCATATAACGATTGGTGAGCAAAAAGCTTGAAAAGTACCTAGTTAATTAAGATCATATATCAAAGAATGAGAATTCAACATTCCATTTTCTAGGATAGCTTACAATGCACTTCTGATTCTCTGGTTGACAATAATTCAGATTGCTTTAGGTTATTATTCTCATCAGCAAAACAGAAAGCAGGATAGTGTTATTTAGCATTATATATTTGTTTTATGCAGTCATGACAAACAAACCTGGAATGTAAAACTTTCCTTAGAAGTTGAATGGTCTCATGTTTATCTTTGAGAATCATATATTTCTTCCCCTATTTGTTTCCTGTAGCTCTCTGGAATTTTATAGTGTTCTCATCTCAAGAGCTCATCTTCAACAAAGAATAAAGATAGAAAATTACATAAATCAAATCTTTCAGGAAGTGGATTTAAGTAATCTTGGTAAAGCAATAAACACAAAATAAAACTCTTTTGTTAAAGATGAATTTTATTGACAGCACCATTTTAAACAGAAAGGAGTCATAACTGGTAGTTTTGAGGTCTTTAGTGTTAATGTGTGAAAAAAACAAACCCAAACCACAACAAATTACTGCACTGTTTCTATCCAAAAAATTCCATATTTCAAGTTCCAAGGTTCTGGATGGTAGAGAACTCTGACGAGAAGTAAAATTTATGGTGCTTGACACAGATCTTGTTCTCGGGATCCAGACTTGTACAGGTACAATTTCTGCATTTCTTCATGTGTGCCAAGATTTTCTTCCACTGGAAACCTTAATTGAACTGGAGAGAAGAAAAGTGGAGATAAAAGTGATGAAAGAGTTTTAGCTCATGTCGTATAGGCAGAACACAATGCAGCTAGACATATGCTCTGGAGCTGATTGTGTTTCCACCTTCACAGCTGAGAAATGGCTGTTTCAATTTAGGGAATTTTTTACCTCAGTTCTTGAATTAGGAAAGTTATGGACATGTGCAGACTTTTTTTTTTTTTTTTTTTTTTTTTAATTTAAAAAGAGGACTCATCTTGGGAGTTTAAGAATATCTAGGGTTAGATGGTTATAAACCAAGATACTTGAAACTCAGGACTAAGTAGTATAGAACCTTGTTCTGGATCTCATATTTGTGAAGAATTAGTTCATTTGTGCAACATGAGTTGCACATGCAATGCAACGTGATGCAGCAGCTTTAGAGGAGGTAGTAACTGCATAATAGTGATGTAGAACAGTCACTAGTTTTGTGAAAGAGTTAAAGTTTAAGCCTTCAGTCAAAATCAGCTTCAGTTGGAGTCAGAATACCTATATTGTAAATTATTTAGACACTGATTTTCTCTTTCATATTTTTCTTCCCTTATTTTCCAGAAATATTTCATGGTATTCTGAAGCAGTGACACTAATTTTCAAAGTCTTGACATTCTTGATTAAACACGATTCTATTTTTCCAGTGATTCCTAATAATTGAACTGGTTTATACTTGTGAAAACTACATTTAAAAAAAAATTTTTGTACTCTATATTTCTACTTTTCAAAATATGGAGTTATATATTTACTATTCAATAAATCACTGTGGTGAAGACATTTGCTTTCATACATAATTCATCTGCTGTCTTTGAAGTAACTTAATTTAATCTTGATAATGGAGTTCTAACTATTTTTCAAAAGTTTCGATCTACATTATTTAAAATAGTTTAGATTGCAGGCACCTGCAGCATGGGATATAGCAATGAGGCATGGCCTTTCACTAGACACTCCTGGAGATGTAATTTTAGTCTTTTACTAATGACTGTGATTTCCCCTGGAGTGCACCAGGACAACTGTTGTGGGGTTATACTTCACATGAAAATAAGCAACAATGGCAAGAGAGAAGCACTGAGCATTCTCTGTGTCCTCTTGGCCACTTTACTTCTCTGGCTTTCCTAATACCATAGCTTCCACTTCCTAGTATTTAAAACAAGTTGTCCAGACAAACAATTGGAACAGTAATTAATTAGAAAATAAAATTTACTTTAATCAATTTTTATTACTGTAATTAATCTTTTTTTTTTTTAATTGTTTTTATTGCCTCACTGTAATTGATTTACTATTTAGATTTCGCAGGTTCACTTTATTTATTGACAAATTCTATTTCTAATATCTACTCTGTTTGGAATCCTGTGTGCTCCTTTGAGCAGGTTTCTAAATTACAGTTTAAAAAATAAGCAAATAATGACATTGATATTCTTGCAGGAAACTAGAATACTGACTCAAATTTAGACTGTTTAATTGTGGAAGATAAAGTCTATAGGGTTTAAATAATAACCATCTTATAAGTAAACTCTTATAATTTTAACCAGACAAAATAGAGGTTATGCACAAGCCAGGTACTAGCTTTTTGTATATTCTATCTGTGCTGATAACATATATTTTTTGTTTATTTATTTTTGGGAAAAAAATACCTCCTTAATTAACACTTCCTATAGGAGCAGAGTTTACAACAAACTCAGATGGAAATACACCTTAGGAAAAAGAATGAAAATCACCTAATAATTTATACAAAGAACACATCATGGGAGGCATACTTTCTATCAACTAAGATAAAAGTTTAGTTTGAGAAAAACAAAAATGTCAGGTCCATTCACTGCAAGTGTTGTTTATGGATATGTTAAGGGATATTCATATCATTTGTGATATAATTTGTCTGCAATATATCTAAAGAATGTCAATTTCTTCCTTAATTATCACCCATGAACTACTATTATATTGAATTTCTCTGAATATGTATTCGAGTTTGACATCTTAAGTCAACTACTAAATTATAGTTGTTTAGCTTTTTTATTTTTCAAGAAAAGCAGCAGTACATGTCAATTTTGTGTAGCACAGTTCATGACTAGAGTTTTCTGATATACAGGAACAAAAAGTGAACATGTGTACACAGAACAGTGCAGAATTGAAGTATATACATATTCCTGAGTAATTTGTCCATTTTGGGAAATATAACTGAAATGCTAGATCTCCATTTTTCTTTCTTTTTTTTAATTTTTTTTTTTTATTGGTTTGTTTTTTTGTTTTTTTTTTTTTGAGGGGGGGAGGGTCTTTGGTTTGGTTTGGTTTGGGTTTTTTTTTTTATAATTCCATTAATAACTTCTTCATAAAATAAAGCCACGGATATCAAGGAAATTTTGGTTTGCTTTCCTTTGGGTTTGTTTTTTGTTGTTGGTTTTGTTTTTTTTTTTTAATACATATCTTGAATTTACTTGAAAAAAACATCCTAAAAGTCAATATAAAATTAAGTTGCAGACCAGAATTGCTGGATCCTACATAAAGTAGTATTAACTGATTTTCTTATATACACTGAGTTATTAAATCACTTATCTGGCATTAAGGAGAGATTGATTCACAGCTGAAGGTCCTTTCTACAGTAAAGACATGGATGTATTTAAAACTTTGAACTAAACCACAAACAAGAAGTTCTTTGTTATGCTTCAGGGAATAGCTTTGCCTGTGGGTATAAAACAATATGAGACCATAGTATGATAACACAGGATAAGATCTTTGTCTTGAGAGTTTTGCAAAAACCTGTTTATTATGCATTCATAACAATGAAGAAATTAAAATAACTCTTGTATATTTCTGTAAATGGATTTCAACATAGATTACCCCAACTCTAATCACTGACTTTTTCTGTTAGTCACCCTCAAGGGTTTCAATTTCTCTTTTCTATTTGGGTAATAAAAACTTGAAAAAATAAATTTTAATTCTATGGAGTTTGTTTATAGTTTATATTTGGTTATAGTGTATATATTGCATATATACACAAGATCATATTGTTTTATTTGAATGGATAAAATGTATATACATAGTGTATATAAATAGTACCATGTTGTTTAATATTAATCCAAATAAGTAACAGAAGATGTGGGACAATGGCCTAGCTTGCCATGAGACAGGAATACGGCTAATTTAATGTGCTTTGGGAGAAAGGTTCAGATATTTGCGACCATGAGATTCCTGTGCTATCTCAGGGGGTGGAGATCCACTGAGCTGGCAGACAAAATGGCTGAAGGAGGAAGTATTGTGGAGATAAGATGGTCCTGTTTCATCTCAAACAACAAAAGCAAGAAGGTTTGACACAGATCTTGAAGACCAGAGTGTCTGAGCAAGGACCTTTCCCTAGTTAATGGCAAAATTAATATTAAAGTTTACATGCCTAAGTACGGTGATGAGCCTAATGGAGTACATGATAAACATACATGACTATACCACTCAACTCTCCACCCCAAATCATGCTAAACATCACCTAGAAGTCAGGGACAGACAAAATTAGGATGCAAAAATACCAAAGGGAATACATGTCTCGGGGGAAGAAGACTGAAGGTCTAGCAGAGACAGTCCATGGGCTGTCTCCTCTTCCCCCTCCCAAGATAAGGAAAGCCTTCTTGGTAAGACGTGTGCCCTTAATATACAGTATATCTTTTATTTCTATTATCTATTAGCACTATTACAAAGTCCTGTGCCTCTGACTGCATGGGATTTAACCTGGGAATTACTAACTTGAGCTCGACTATCCTTTTTGCAGTTAATGCATTTATCAACAGCAATACCAAACCTCTCTGTTGCTTTAATAAATCAAACCTATTTGGTTTAGCTTTAAAACTGTCTCAGCATAAGTTCTTAATTGGACTCTGAAACAGGTAACTACTGTCTTAGCTGGGCTCTGAGACAGAATTCTTAAACCTGCTTTTTGACTTTGCAAATCTGCTCAGCACAAGCCCTTGGGCTCTAGCAGAGAAACATCACACTCACACCCTTCACGTGACAGAAGAGAAGAAGTATTCCTGTTTCCCACATATTGTTTTTGTATTGAAACACATCTCCTTTAAAATTTTTTTTTTTTTTTTTTTTTTTTTAAGAAAAATGATTACAGAAAAGAACTGTACAAAAAAACATACTTCTTGCTAACCGTTAAAATGCTCTTAGTCAAGAATCAATTTTTTCACTTCAGGAAAAAACACTGGTTCATTTTCAGTGACAGCACACATAACTCTTGCATTTGCTTTTATTTGATATTAAATGTGAAAGTTGAGTATACTTATCTATACATAGTTCATAAGCTAGACATTTAGAATTTTAAGTGAGAATATGTTTAATGGATATCAATAATCTTTTTGCAGTTGACAGATAGTTTTTTTACTCACGTTTTACTCTTGCTTCCAGACAGATATGAAGCTAGTCATTTTCTGCATGCATTTTTTAACTGTTGACATTTAAATTAACAAAAAGACAATCTTCTTAGTGATCATAATTAGCCAATAGAGAATTTGAAATTAAAAATTGTGAAGATGCAGGTCTACAAGGAGATCCTTTAAGGAGTTTCTTGGCAATGCATTCATTTAATTTTGAGTTTGTCTTCACTTACAGTGGTCTCTGGTTGCTGAGATGACACAAGAATAGAGGCTTTTAACCTGAGAACTTAGATGACTCCTTTCAATCAGGGAAGATGGAGACATGGTAAGATATTACAAAACATTGAAAGACCCAAGATAGGATAAGCAGGTAAATGAAAATCTAAGAAAAAGTGAGGAAAGAGTTGAACTAAGCTGTTTGTCTTTGAGTAAGTTGTCAACCTCCATTTAGCTCTTTATTTCAGCAAATGTTTGTATGAATTGTTAAGTTTTGAATACAGTAATGATATAGCAGTTATAAGAAGCTTGACACCTCAGTCAGCACCTAGGTCAGCTCCATCATTTAGCAAGTGCCGGCAGACAGAAAAAAAAAAAAAAGAAAAAAATTAATTCCAACAACTTTGCCATATCTGGCTATGTTTTTGATTATTTACATTTTTCTACACATCAGTCAAACAGAATAGATTCCTATTTTTCTGCCTCATACGATTTAAAGAGGGACATATATTTCCCATGAAGTCTTTTTTATATCCTTCCTGATTTTTAAAATTCAAACAACCTACAACTCATTCTCATGAAGTTCCTCCATATTGATATGAATGAAATAGAGAAAATCCTTATCTTTAAGGCTCTGTTGGTTTGCTAGCTATCTTGCTCTTTTTTATTGTTTTGATTTGTTGTATTGTTTGGTTTGTTGTTTTTTTCCTTCATATAATTCTCATACAAAAACTTGGTCATTATGAATACAAAAACTTTTTGCATAGTATCAATTCAAATTAAGTTACCTAATAGGAATAATGTTATATATATTACCCTCTAAAACTAGTAAAAAATTAGTTTTCCCTTGTTGCCCAATGTGAGTTTGATATTTACTATTTATTTCTACTATCTCTGGAACCTCAGTACCATACCGATTTTTCAAGGGTTAAAAAGATCCTAAGTTGCTTGTTTAGAAAGTAGAACAGCCATCACTATTTTCTTGTATGAAATCAACCAAGGATGTCAGAAAACTCCCTAGGGGAACTCCCTAGCCACACAAATCCAATAAGCAAAAGCAAGTTGTTTTCTGGAGTAAAATTACAGGCTATTCTACAGTGGGTGCTTCTGAAGCTGTAACAATTTGCAGGAAATAATTCAACAACCCTTGTAGAAGAAAAACTAAACAAAAGATATGATGCTGTAGATCTGCAACTAGGGTGATTCCTCAGAGGTGACTTCTGTGCTCCAGTTCATGGAAGTTTAATGTAAAATACCTTCACAGTCCTTGGAGGAGTGACTAGAATCCAGATCTCCTACAGTGTCACTTTCTGGAATACACAATCACATTGCTTCTTGATTTACCTGATTGATTTATTTATTTAATAAATTTATTTTAAGGATTAGAAGAGGCGTTCAATAGGAGGGTTATTCAGTGTTATTGCTTTAATTCTAAATACTAAATATGAGCTTCAGTTCTATCAAGCTCATAAATTAATTGAATTTAGGATTCCCTCTTTTCATATTTATATACAGTCACAGAAAATACACAATACTATAGTATAATAGATATAAGACATCAATCAGTAATTTCAGTGTCTTTTCCCCATGTTCAGGTTAATGAAGCAAAATAAACTGAGGAAAAAGTTACATTAGAATACAGCAACAGTCAAGTACACTTAAGGGTAGTTCTGACAAGCCAAATAATTATTAATGTATTTTAAAACTAGAGTTTCCTTAGGAAAATGTAGTTAATAAATTGGCATGGGATTGCTTTAAAAGTTTTAAACTTGACACTAATCTCAAATATTAGAAATGCTATTTCCTTCAGGGGATTCAGAACTGTGTTAGATGATGTTGTAGATCTATGTGCTCATTTAAATCAAATGTAGCATAGAAAGGAGGGTAGAAATGCAACAAGGGAATATTTCAAGAGAATTTGGAAACTTCTGATGCAAATGAAAACAGACTGCTCAAAGTGACTCATTAAAAGATCTCAGTAGAGGTATCCCATGAGGCATGCCATGAGGCATGAGTTTGTGATCACGATTCTGTTGGTTATTAAGCTATACAGTCTTATAATTGGCTTAAGATCTACCACTGACAGCTCTCTTTTTAAGCATTTTCATTTGTCTTTGTTAATATTTTTGATAAGTGAACAATTTCAACAATAATATTTTTAGAATTGTTTCTTACTTTGTCTCCTTTGACAAAGCCTGAAGCTACATACATAAATGATCAGAGGTGGTCCTTTTTAAATAACATTTTGTTTGTTCTTTCTCTAGACCTTTTATAGAAAAAATCCATCTATTAAAACACTACATTCCCAATTTTTTCTTTAAAACATATTATGCTAATTCTTGACCTTCTTATATCAACCAAAGTGATCAAACATATGTGGTTAATAATTTTATTTGATCTTATAAGGGAAAAAGTCTTTTGTTATATGCCATAGCTAATTTTTTTAAAAATCCTTCAGTGTAGTTAATCATAGAATCATAGAATGTCAAGGGCTGGAAGGGACCTCGAGAGATCATCTAGTCCAACCCCCCTGCCAGAGAAGGATCACCTAGACCAGGTCACACAGGAACGCGTCCAGGTGGGTCTTGAATATCTCCAGAAAGGGAGACTCCACAACCCCCCTGGGCAGCCTGTTCCAGTGTATGAAAATGAAAGTTAAGCAGTAACAAAATAAAAAAGTATAATCATGACAATATAACATGTTGAATTAATCAGGAATGTGTCATGTAAAATAAAGAAAAGGAATGTATGTATAATATGTCTGAAAAGCTGGTTTCACTATCTTTTCCAATGTAGTCATATTTTGTCCTTGTTTTAATTAAGTACGTCCTGAATTTTGAAAAAAAAATTCTACTGTTTATACTACATTTGAATTGAATTGTAATGAATTCCATGAATATGGTCATGACTTAAGCGAGGATGTTGTCCAATATGTACAAAGTCTGTCCATGAGTGTAGGTCATTAAAGAGCTGGTCTTAGAAATAGGATACAATTCAACCTTCAATAATTTATATACGCAACTACTGATCTTGTCAGGCCTGGAATTTGCAAGAGTTAATATGGTGTGACTAATAGGAAGACTTTCTTCTTCTTTGCAAGGACATGTTGACAATATTTTTCAAGGTTCTGCACTTTGAGACTGAATAACCATACAAGATGAAGATGGTGATTTACAGCAATTGAAGTGAGAACCCATCTTTCATGTGAAAGAAAAAAAAAAATCCAAAACCAAAACCAAGACAACCAATCAGCTAAAACAACAAAAACAACACAAACAAACAAAAAACCCAACCAACCAACCAACCAAAACAAAACAAACAACAAAAAACCCAAACCAAAACAAAACAAAACAAAGAGACAAATGAAGCCAAAGAAAGAAAAATCGATTGGAAGGTTTGGAATACATATGAGGTTCTCAGTCTAGTACATTACAAATCCTTTTGTACGGACTGCACCAAGTCCAACGTTCCAGAGAGCTTCCTGAGATCACAGAATTTATGCTTAGTGCTCAAGATCACATCTGGAATAATAATTATTTTACCTTGCAGACATAAAACTAGGCTCTGCTGTTCACTGTAGCATTGCATAGCATCTTATTTGAATTTATTTTACTGATTTCAAAGGTCTAATCTATTACTATCAGAAATAGATTCTATCTGCACAATAATGCTTGTCAACCAATATCTGCTTTACAATCAAGGTTACGAAACTTGTAAGGGGAAATTCTATAGAGAGGAAATGAATCATGTCTGAAATGTACTATTTTATACTTCGAGGCTTTGTCAAAATGGACTTTTTAAAATTTTATTTTATACAAAGGGTCCAGACAAGGGGAGTATTTTTACATGAGGATCTCATCCTGATTGTCATTTAGTTTTTAAAATTAAGATGAGATGTTATTTAGATAAGTCCATAAAAGTATAGATGCAATTAATGGCATATTTAATGTGTATTTCTCTCTGTTTAAAACCATTATTTAAGTCAACCATTTTGAACAACTGTACATGTTCCATACTCGTTCATGAAGGATGACTTGGTATCATAGAATAAGAGATTGGTAAGAGCTGGAAGGAACCTCTGGAGATCATCTAGTCCAAACCCCCTGCCAAAGCAGGATCACCTAGGGCAGGCTGCACAGGAATGTCTCCAGGTGGGTTTTCAATATCTCCAGAGAACGAAACTCCACAACCTCTCTTGGCAGCCTGTCACAGTGCTCTGTTACCCTAACAGTAAAGAAGTTTTTCTTCATGTTTAGGTGGAATTTTCTGTGTTCCTGTTTGTGTCCATTTCCCCTTGTCCTATAACTGGGAGCCTCTGAAATGTGTCTAGCCCTATCCTCTTGACAGGCACCCTGTAGATATTTATCATCATTGATAAGACCCTCTTTCAGTCTTCTCCAGGATAAACAGACTCAGGACTCTCATCCTTTCCTCATAAGAAAGATGTCCCAGTCCCCTATCCATCTTTGTAGTCATCCATTGGACTCTCTGCAGTCATTCCCTATCCCTCTTGCACCGGGAAGCCCAGAACTGGACACAGTATTCCAGATGTGGCCTCTCTAGAGCAGAGTAGAGAGGGAGGACAACCTCCTTCAAACTGCTGGTTACACTTTTCTTAATGCACCCCAGGAAAGAGTTGACCTTCTTGACCACAAGGGCACACTGCTGCATCATGGTTAAATTCTTGTCCACTAGTACTCACAGATCCTTCTCTGTGGAGCTGCTTTCCAGCAGGTCACCCCTAACTTGTACCACCCCTAACTTATTCCTCCCCAGGTTCAGGACTCTACACTTGCCCTTGTGAACTTCATTGGGTTCTCCTCTGCCCATCTCTCCAACTTGTCCTGGTCTCCCTGAATGGCAGCACAGCCTTCTGGAGTGTCAGCCACACCTCCCAGTTTTGTATCATCAGCAAAATGCTGAGGGTACACTCCATCCCTTTATTCAGGTAATTTCTGAATATGTTGATGAAGACTGGACCCAATACTGACCCCTGGGGAACTCCACTAGCTACAGGCCTCCAACCAGACCCTGCACCACTGATCACAACCCTCTGAGCTCTGTCATTCAGACAGTTCTCAAGCCACCTCGGGGTCCACTCATCTAACGCATACTTCCTGAGCTTCCCTACTGAGGATATTATGGGAAACTGTGTCAAAAACCTTTCTGAAGTTGAGGCAGACAACATCCACTTCTCTCTCCTCATCTACCCAGCTAGTCATGCCACCATAGAAGGCTATCAAATTAGTTAAGAATGATTTCCCCTTGATGAAGGCATGTTGACTACTCCTGGTAACCTTCTTTTCCTCCACACATTTACAGATGATCTCCAGAACGAGCTGTTCCATTGCATTTTCAGGGACAGAGGTGAGGCTGACTGGCCTGTAATTTCCTGGGTCTTTCTTCTTGTCCTTTTGAAGACTGGAGTGACTGAATGATTACTGTTACTGTTATAATCTAGAATAGTAAAAGAGAACAGAAAGAACAAAGGAAGGGATCAGTATATTATGGGACACCCAGATGTTATCTCATTTGTCCTTACATATCATATGTCATAGAAACAACAGCCCTTTCAGAAAAAATTTTAGAGTCATAGAGTCATAGTTTTGTGGTTTACACACAGTTATCAACTAGAGCACCACAGAGCTGTTCACTTATTCCTCCTTCTTCCTAGGAAGAGAACCAGAAAAAAAACAAAGTAAAACTCATGGATTGAGATAAATACACTTTAAAAACTAAACTAAATTATTATAACAAAAACAATAGCAAAATATAATAATAATAATAATTACAAAAAGGAATAAAACAAAAACTGGGAGAAGTAAAAACCAAGATAGACAAGTGATGCACAATGAACTGATCAATGCCTGAGCAGTCAACTCTTCCATTTATACACTCAGCTGACACGTTCTTGGAAATAAAGGATATTATAGGAAATTAAGGGACTTGAGCATCTCCCCTATGAAGAAAGACTGAGGGAACTAGTGCTGTTTAGTCTTGAGGGGAGAAGACTGAGAAGGAACCTTATTAATGTCTATAAATATTTGAAGGGTGGGTGTCAAATGGAAGGAGATAATCTCTTTTCTGTAGTACCTAACAGTAGGACAAGGAACAATGGGTAAACTTGATCATAGAAGTTTCCACCTGAACATAAGGAGTAACTTCTTTACTCTGAGGGTGACAGAGCACTGGAACAGGCTGCCCTGAGAAGTTGTGAAGTCACTAGCTCTAGAGACTTTCAAAACCCTTCTGGATGCATTCCTGAGCGACATGCCCTAGGTGATCCTGCTTTGTCAGGGGGATTGGACTTGATCTCTAGAGGTCCCTTCCAACCCCTAATATTCTATGATTCTATGATGATTCTATGAAATTTATGTTGGTACAGTTTTTATTTACTTATTTACCTGTATGTTTAACCCCAAAAACAAACAAGTGAGCACTATGAAGTTCTCAGGCATCTTGAACAGAAGTAAAATCCCAAGCACCTTATTTGCTCTAAACTCCAAATTGAAGACAGTTCAGTTGATACTATAATATTATATTCCCTTAATAAGCAAATTGATCCAATTCTCCAAAAATGAGTCATAAAATTCATTCTAAATGTCATTTGTAAACCTTAAATGCCACACAGGGGCTTGGTCAGTAGTTATTAATGCAATAGTTTAATTGTGCACAGATGTGTTAGCAACTTAGCAGAGGAAAGTGATTTTTACACACTTTCAAATCCTCCTGTGAATGCATTATTGTAAATGTACAATCAGTTAACAGGCATATGGTTTCCCTGCTGAATGTGAGTTTTATTGATGTAGAGCTTTAAATAGTCAGAATAATCTACATTAAGATACATCAGGAAGATATAAAAAAAACCAACCTGCATAATATGACCTAATCAAAAAGGATTTTTTAACATTTTCACATGATTTATTTTCCAAAGCCATACAGAAATGCCTGCTTGGAAATCCTACTATAAATAGCAAGAGTACCTTGTAAACTGCATGCATTATTAGACATAAACCTAAATGTTTCTGGGTAATACTGTAACAAAAAATGTTTTAGGACACGGTTGTACAGCTTTTTTCTAGTATCTAAATAGTAACTCAACTATGCAGCCTCCTGTCTTTTCTACTTCTATACTTCTCCTTCCCATTCCCTTTCCACTTTCTTTATCATTATTATTCATAACAATACTTATAATAATATTTATTATTTCATTGTGCTAGTTGATTTAATTTCACAACTTTATAAATTGCTCGTATAAGCTTAGGGATAATTCCTTGTGTAGATATACTGGCAGCACTAATTAGTTTAGTGTTGTGTAAGATAAAATACAAATTTTTAAGAATAGAGTTCAAAAGCTATACTCTATTTTCTGCTGAAAATCTATGGCACTAATGACACACTTGTTATATGCACCTAATTTTGTGTGTTATATACAATAAGAAAGTAGTTTCATGTTGAAAATTACTTAATCAGTGGTTCACAAGTTGCCATGATTTTTTATAGAGAACAGGAAGTTTAGATCAAGATCTTTTAAAACCTTGATGTTCTGTCATAGGTCGTTAATGATTCACATAGGTTTCTACATCTATTTGATTTCATATTTTGACAGATTTGTAGTGGAAAACAACCGAAAGCAAAGTAAAATAAAAAAAAATAAATAAAATAAAACCACAGAAAAAAATATAAACTTTCCAACCAAAACTCATTACTAGTCCAAGCAACTCCTTTGTTAAGAATCACTGTCCTATTTTTTCTCTGTGTGTTTGTCCAGCAGCTTTCTTGATTTAAAATGTCCTTTGATTTCATCTACTGCTCATAAGAGTATGCATTTTTAATGTATAATTCATCCACACAAACTTTCCATTTTACAGAACATAAGGATTGCTAGTAACCCTACAACTTCAGTGATTTACGTACTTGAAATAACTATTACAAAAGTGCCAACATATACATTACTTTTTCTTTAAAAATGACATTATTCAGATTGGGTTTTTTGACAAATGTAACTCAAGTAATGAAAATGAGTTCATGAAAGGATATTTCCAGAAAATTTTGTAACTTAATGTATAGATAATAAATCTAAACCAGCTTTTGTTTTATTGTTAATATCCAATGCATTGCATGTGTAAGTGGAGTCTGAATCATGGTGGCCTGTCAGAGAAATTTACAGGCCTTTCCAAAAGATATCTGAAAAACATTAGTTAATTTTGGTAACTGAAAAATAGAAGAGGACACCAGTTTTTAAGGAACTTTGGTGTAGTATGCTGCCTGTGTGTTCAAATCAGATGAAGAGTTTGCAGGGAGTCCTGAAAATCTTGTGGGTTGCATTGGAAAAAGACGAGTCTTCCTTTTAATTATGCAGAAATACAAGGTGGACAGAAAAAGTAGGGATGGGAGTGTTAGCCTCACAAAAATGAAGAAAAAAGAGAAAAACAGGAAATTTGTGCAGATGGAATCTCTTTTAAGCTTTGTACTTATTTGCTGCTTGAAGATTAAAGAATTTAGACAGACAACAACAGTAGGAAATTGTATGTAACCACAAGAAGCATTGTCATCCAAACCTCAAAATACCTTAATTTTTTTTTTTTTTTTTTTTTTTTTTTTTGGATGCTTTAATTTTCTATCTTTACCTTAATCCAAATACTTGTTCAGATAAAATTCCATTTACCTTACCTGAGAGAATATATGTTGCACTTATGAATTATCTTAAAGTCCTCCAAATTGTGAATTGTTTTAGAGAAAATTTTACAGTAATGCCAGAAATCACCATTGAAAAGATTATTGAAATAGCTTTTTTCTTTTTAAAGATCTGAAGATAGGAACACTTTATCTATGCAGACTTCCATGAAGTAAAAATATTTTATCTTATGCACATACTATGGTCTAAGCCCAAAACTGAGACACATGATATCAATTTCAAATTCAGATGCCTAAATGTAGTTGGATGAAACAACTGAAGACCAAATAGGAAACCATAGGCCACATCATATGTTACTAGATGCCCATTTATAAGTAAATATGGAGAGACCAGTGTTGCCTGGAAAAAGTGTTCAACCTGACAAACATCCACAAGTGTTTTAGGAGGAGTTGAACAGCTTTCTCTATGTTCATTGACCGTACTGCTTAGACCAACTATAATGTGCTGAAGACATCTATTAGGAAGATGCTATAGACACGATGAATGGTTTAATCTGGAGATGAATTTATTGGATATCGCTGACTACTTACACCGGAGTGCATAAATGCAAAACATAGCATATTATTATCCATGATTGTTTCCATAGACCAGCTGTTTGCAAAAACAAATTTAAAAAGTACAACACCCAAAAATTCACATAAAAAAATGCTTCCAAAATTTCACCTACACTTAAATATATCTTGCTAAAATAAAATCTCTGTATTGCCATTGAACTATAAACTAACACCTCTTTCCAGTGAGAAAATAATTAAATATGTTTTGAAAAACACATATTCTTTACAGCATTTAAAAATTCCTCAAAGCATGAAAACATAAAAACGCATGGATAGTGAATTTGTATATGATTTGGACATTATTTCTGTATTATATTCAAGTCACAAAAGAAACTGTGTGAGAGATATTTTTAAATTGTTTTAAAAGAGCATAATAATACAATTGGTTTTAACTTTTACAAGGTACAATAATTTCCATATCACAGAACCATGGAATCACAGAATCACAGAATAATTTAGGTTGGAAAAGACCTTTGGGATCATCATGTCCAACCATTAACCCTACTCTACAAATTCACCCCTAGACCATATCCCCCAATACCACTTCTAAGAGATGCTTGTTTAAGCAGGGGATTTTGCCAGGGATGGCGACTCAACCACCTCCCTGGGAAGCCTATTTCAATATCTCACCACTCTTTCCATGAAGAATTTTTTCCTAGTGTCTAGTCTAAACCTACCTTGTTTCAGCTTTTAGGCCATTCCCTCTGGTTCTGTCACTAATTACCTGAGAGAAGAGACCAGCACCAACCTCCCTAAAATTTCCTTTCAGGTAGTTGGAGAGAGTAATAAGGTCACCCCTCAGCCTCCTCTTCCTCAAACTAAGCAGGTCCAGCTCCTTCAAATGGTCCTCATATGATCTATTCACCAGTCCCTTCACCAGATTCGTTACCCTCCTCTGAACCCGCTCCAGCACCTTGATATCTCTCTTATAGTGAGGTGCCCAAAACTGGACACAGTACTCAAGGTGAGGCCTCACCAGTGCTGAGTACAGGGGGACAATCACCTCCCTACTTCTTCTGGTCACACTATTTCTAACACAGGTCGGGATGCCGTTGGCCTTTTTTGACACCTGGGCACACTGCTGGCTCATATTCATTTGCTTGTACATTAGAGCCCGCAGATCCCTCTCTACCAGACAGCTCTCCAATCACACTTCCCCAAGCCTGTAGCTTTGCATGGGGTTGCTGCAGCCCAAGTGCAGGACCTGGCACTTGGCCTTGTTGAAACTCACACCATTCACATTGTCCCAGTGATTCAGTCTATTTAAGTCTCTCTGGAGAGCCTCCCTATCCTCACGCAGATCAACACACCTGCCTAACTTGGTGTCATCTGAGAATTTACTGATGGTAGACTCTATGTCCTCATCAAGATCATCAATAAAGATGTTAAATAGAAACGGTCCCAACACTGAGACCTGAGGAATGCCACTTGTGACCTGCTGTCAGCTGGATTTAGTACCATTGGCCACTACTCTCCGTCTAGACAGTGCATGATCCAGCAGATCGTACTCTCATCCAGGTCATGAGCAGACAGTTTTTCCATAAGAAATCTATGGGGAACAGTGTCAAATGCCTTCCGGAAGTCCAGATAGACCACATCCATACCCTTTCCATCATCCAATAGTCTGGTCATCTTGTCATAGAAGGAGATGAGGTTCGTCAGATCTGCCTTTCCTAAACCCATGCTGATTGGGCCTTATCCACTGGTTGCCCCGTATATGATTTGTAAGAGCACTCAAGATGATCTGCTCCATGACCTTCCCTGGTTCTGAGGTCAGACTAACAGGTCTATAGTTACTTGGACCCTCCTTTCTCCCTTTCTTGTAGATGGGCATCACATTTGCTAACCTCCAGTCCATTGGGACCTCCCAGTTATCCAGGACTCCAGACAAATAATGGAAAGTGGCTTGAAAAGCACATCCACCAGCTCTTTCAGCACCCTTGTCTGTAACCCATCTGGTCCCATAGATTTTGGTGCATACAAGTGTCGTAGAAGGTCCCTGACCACCTCCTCTTTAATCATGATAACCTCATTCTGCTTTTCCCTCCCTGTCTCCCAGTTTATGAGGCTGGATGTCCAGGGGATAGGTTGTTCCACTACTAAAGACTGAGGCAAAGTAGGTGTTAAGCACCTCAACTTTCTCCTCATCCTTTGTTACTAAGTTTCCCTCTGCATCCAATAAATGATGGATATTTTCCCTAATTCTCCTTTTGTTGTTAATGAATTTATAGAAACATTTTTTATTACCCTTAACAGACGTAGCTAGGTTGAACTCTAGCTGCGCATTGGCCCTCCTAATCTTCTCCCTGCATTGTGTCACTACATCTGTACATGAGAGACCTGTCTTCTCTTCCCAAGGTCACAGACTCTCCTTTTGTTCTTGAGGTCCAGCCAAAGGTCCCTATTTAGCCAGGCAGGTCTCCTTCCCTTCCTGCTTGTTTTTTGGGCAGGTAGGGACAGCCTGCTCCTGCACCTTTAAGACTACTCTCTTGAAGTATGTCCAGCCTTGCTGGACTCCTGTATCCTTCAGCACAGCCTCCCAAGGTACTTTGTCAATCAGTCTCCTGAACAGGTCAAAGTTTGCTAGTAACAAGTAAAAGTCCAAGGTAGCAGTTTTACTAACCCCTCTCCTTGTTTCCCTACTCAATCATCCCATGACCTCTATGATCTCTGTGATCTCATGATCACTATGCCCTAGACAGCCTCCAACCTTTACTTCCCCCACAAGTTCTTCCCTGTTCACAAGGAGTAGGTCCAGTAAGGCACCTTCCCTGGTTGGTTCATTTACCAACTGCATGAAAAAGTTGTCCTCCACACATTCCAGGAACCTCTTGGATTGTTCCCCCTCTTCTGTGTTGTATTCCCAGCAGATATCTGGGAGGTTAAAGTCCCCCACAAGCACAACAGCAAGTGACTGCAAGATTTCTCTCAGTTGCTTATAGAAAGCTTCATCCACTTCACTGCTTTGATTGGGGGGTCCATATCAGACTCCTGCAACTCTATCAGCTTTATTAGCCCTTAACCTAATCCAAACAGACTCAACCCCATCATCACTATGCTTGATTTCTGATGTCTCATGATATTCTCTAACATATAGGGCCACTCCACCACCCCTCCTTCCTTGTCTGTCCCTCCTAAAGAGCTTGTGGCCTTCGATTGTGGCACTTCAATTATGTGTGGCATCCCACCACGTTTCTGTGATAGCCACTATGTCATAGTTTTCTTGGTGCATCACGGCTTCAAGCTCCCCCCAGTTTGTTGCTCATACTGCATGCGTTGGTATAAATGAATTTAGGATGAGTTAATGATACCAATATCTTTTTGTGTGTGCCCCATTTCCTTCCAAACCCCTTTCAGGTGCTTTCATGATTTCTAAATTTCTAGCTTTTGTCTCAAATAAAGTGGCAGAGCAAGAGTCTACACTTGTCAACCAGGTTTTTAGCCTTGGCATGCTTCCCTTGTGCTTAATTGACAATTACTGGGCTGGTCCAGTTATCTCCCCTTCCCCCTTCATATCTAGTTTAAAGCCCTATCAATCATCCCTGAGATCTCCTGTTCTAAGACTCTCCTCCCCCTTTCTGAAAGGTGTCCCCATATGATAATGTGAACGTGAGTTTGGAAGATACTCAGATAAAGAGTACAAATTAATGTGACAAAAACCAGTATGTGTTTTCAGGTAACTTTCCATTTCACATACTGCCTATCATCAGCAAAAGGTTTTTTAGGTAACTGTTGAAACTTTCTACAAAACAATTCAAGCTCAGTACATTTTTTTCTTTTTTTTTTTTTACCTAGAAACTTGAATCAACTGAGGCATATTCTTATGAGTTAATAATCTCTGTAGCCTTTAAAGTATTTTTCTAGGTATTAGCAGTTGTTTCTTTATATCTAGATAAGTTTATTTTATGTAATTCCTCTTTGCTTTAAGAAAATGATGACAACAAATGTTAGAGAATTTTGATCACTGGCTATTGCTTCTACTTTTTCCTCAGTAGTTAAAATATTTCATATTGTGTCTTAAAACTTGAAAAATCTTCTCTTCAATATGTCAGATATAGAAAACATTAATGAAAAGTTATTTGAAAAATGTTAGGTATATTTTTATCATAATTTGTTTAAAGATATACTTTGGGAAAATGGAATAAATGGATTTATTTTTTCTTTTCTATTAATTATTTTTCAGATACATTATTTCAGTTTTTTGATTTTGATAATAAAATTAATCCCATATAGCAATATATTCTTAGAAAATATAAATCCAGTTTAAAATTGATTGAAATAAATGTAAGAATATTTTGCGTATTTGCATAAAGATAGAAAATTAGAAATTTGGGTCAGCATGTGTTACAGAATATGTTCATGATTTAAGTATGTTGATTTCATTCTAATTGCAGTTCAGGAGAGAGCAATATTATCATTCTATACCATTAACAGTTTTATCCATTTCAATTTTTGTGAGTAAAATTTATGCATATCATTTAACAATATATTCTGGCTTGTTTTATAACAAAAGCAGAGATTTAAGGTGAGTTTTCATTTGTATCATGAACGATGGAAAGCAAATAGTGTGAAGTTCTACTTAAGAATATTATTACTAGCGGTAACTTATGGTAAAGGAATCATAGTAGCACTAATTGTATTTAACTCACCAAATGTACACTCAGCTCATTTGAGAGACAATGCAGGAACTAATAATTCCATTATTAACTGCTGTTTTCAATTGTGCCTTGGCCTCCACAGTTGGAAAAGCTTGATTTTCTTCTTCTTCTTTAATTTGTATGACTTTCTATTCATTGTGCACTCTCACACACCCACAAACATACTGGTGCGATGTTCATTAATAATTTGGGATTAAGATTAAAAATATGTCTCCTAGACAGAGAGTAAATACTAAAAAATTTAGAGTTACCAATTTACACTAAACCTTTATAATCTCTGGACTATATGAGGTCTGTCTGCTAATCATGTAATGTACTTATAATGACAGATAAAAGTTACAGAATTCCTAGCATTTTGACCATTTTTGTAATTTTTTTAAAGTCAGAAGCATAAAAAGATATGCAATCTTTTTACTACTGCATGAAGGATTTTAGGTCCATGTCTTAGTATCTTTACTCTGGTTTATTCTGTGATTAGGTTCATTTGACCACAGTTTGAAGTCAATGAGTCAGTTTTTACTTTTAGTTCACAAACTAAGACAATTGTGATTTTTAAAAGATTTGTTAAAAATTTTAGGTGTGCTAGCTCTTGAAATTTTTCCAAAAGAATTATGATTTTTTTTCTACTGCTTTCTATTTCAGATTACTTAAGTCACATACTCAGAATTTTATCTTTTGGACTTTTGTTTATTTCTGGAATCTGAGACTCTCCTTTTGACTTTTGAAAGGTTATAGAAGACCTGAAACCAAATAAAGAGGTTCTTCTTGTGTTTAATTTGATTAACCAAGTGAAAAAATATCAAGTATTTAAACAAGCAAGGATTTAGCTGTCTGTATATAGAGGAAATGAAATCTTTCCTCAGGTTGAGGTCTTTTTATAGAACAAATAAAATTACTAATATTAAAAGACAGTATTTGGCAATGATTTCTTATGCCATAGTTTTGTTCTTTTATTTCTTTTCATCCTTTATAATAAAGATAATTATCTTGTAGAGTAAAAGGGGCACACATTAATCAGTCATCTATGGGCTATAAGCAGTCAAGAGGGCTCTTTTCCAAAAATATTTATTGGGTGGACAAAGCCAGTATACTTTCCAGAGGGATAATAAAACACTGCAATATTTTAAATAAAAATAATTCTCAAGACCTTTTTATATGATAGTTTTGATAAAATTAATGTCCTTCTATGATAATTCTGAATACTAAAAATAAACTGGAAAAAAAAAAAAAAAAAGGTGGAGTGAGTGTTCTAGAATAAAGTGCACAAATAGCACACTATTACTTATAAAGCCTGATTTTATAACTGTCTAGGTTGATAGCAAAAATTATCAAAGAAAACAAAAGAAATACTATCACTAAGTCAGTTAGCCTGACTGCATAGCTTGTATTTCAGTATGAAAAAGGTGAATGTGTATTTATGAAAGAGCATAGTCCTGACATCCTCATAGGAATTAGACATCTGGCATTGCAGAACAAATTATAAGGGTTTTTATGGATTGCATAAAAGTATTTAGTGCTGCATGTGCAGTTTTCATCTCCTCACCTCTTCTGTTTGTGAATGGTGTGACCATAACTCTATTCTATCTATTATTTCTAATCTCTATTTTTTATCAAAGATAATTTATCCAAAATTAAATGGATCACAGCAGTTTCATCTGACATGCATCAGAGATGCACCCATTTATGCACACAAACACACCTGCAGCTACAAATGAGATCGATCTATTGTAAGAAAAATGGATATTAAAAGGAAAAATAAAGTACAGGTAAGGTGAAAAGGACAGAGCTCATCTAGGTAACAAGAATATGAATAATTAGTTTAGAAGTAGAGTGTTATGCATATGTTTATTATGAATTGGCTACCAGGGATCCCGTATTTGACTATATTTTTAAAGCGAGAGAGAAGAAATTCACATACACACACAGTGAGGAATGAGGGTGTGATGATAGATTGAAGAGAAAGGTTCAGAAGAAGGAATAGGCTGGTAAAAGAGAAGAAAAAGTGGGTTTTTTTTGTGGGGAGAGGGTGAATGGGGGGGAAAGCTAGTTAAAATTTGATTAGCAAAGCAACTGAAAAAACCAGGAAGGAGCAAGAAAATCTGAAATAAATCTGTCTAAATGAAAAAAAAAAAAATTGCTTTTGTGAGATAGCAAACATTGTTCAGGCAGAATTTCTTCATGCATGTGTCTAAGCACATGATATCACTCTGTCAGGCATGTGAGATTGATATCTTCCAGAAAACAGTTCTCTGAAGGGGGTTTTGATGGTTGTGGTGGGTTGAACCTGGCACAGCACCAGGTGCCCACCAAGCCCTTCTATCACTCCCCCCAGCCCCTGTCACACAGCACGCAGGGAGAGAATAAGACGCAAAGAGCTGTGGGTTATGATAGATAAGATGTTATTCTCTATTCCTTTCTGCAGCTGATGTCGGGCCAAGTCCAGGAAGCAGGGCTCCAGGAACATGTAGCAGCTGCTTGGAGGACAAAGCCAAATTCCACCCCCCCCATCCTCCTCCTGCCCTCTCACTTCATAGTTGAGCTGATGTCATATGGTATGGAATATCCCACTGGTCAGCTCAGGTCAGCTGTATCCCCTCCCACATCTTGCCTCCCAGCCTCTTTTGCTGTGTGACACTGGCAGTCATAACACCCTCCAGCTCCCAGTGCTGCAGCATGAGGGATGGATGGGGAAAAGCAGCTCAGCCAGAGCCACTACAATAGTATTTAATTATTTTTTTTTCTTAAGTATTATTATATATAAAGAAAACATAATTTTAAAGGTAGAGAAATAAAATTTGACAAATTATATAGAAAATTGGGTGACTATATTTATTTTCCCACTTTTCTATTTTAGATTACTAAAGCAAAATGTGTACTCTGAACTTTATATTTTAGAATAAAGGAAGAATTTCCATAAAAAAAAGACAACTGTTGTTAGTATTTTTCAAGCCATCCTAGAAGGGAGGGGTAGAATGCACATCCAGTTCCATGCTAATCTTACAAAGATGAAAGCTAAAAAATACATATTGCCTGCATTTAATTTCTAATATTTTTAATTGATGTCAAGTTACTCAACACATTTTAAATAACATTTCTACTAACCTTATGAGATTGGCAGACAAGTGAATAATTTGATTTTCCATGCAGTAATGTTTGATATTGGTTTATGACTAAGTCATCTGAATACAAAGTATATTCTGAAATTTCATGCTTCAGTGTTGTAATGCACAATTCAAGACATTGTGCATAATAACTACCTTGTGAATACTGGAGAGTAAAGAAAGCAGATACACTCATAAATTCTTAGAGTAATACAAACCTCACCATCTTAGGAAATAGGAAAGAAATACTACAAACTAGAAGTCTCAAAATACTGTTTACAAAGAATACAAATGTATTACAAGAGTTAAACTGAATTCACACCATACATGTATATTCTGCATAAGTGAAAACATCATGGCAATGTGATAAATTATTAGGCATCTTTAAGATACATGGATGATATGGTTACTACAGTGTAGATACTTTCATTGTACTTTACAATCATCATATTGCTGTGTTTGTGGCTACTTTTTTTCATGAAACATAAACATAAATAATTAATATTTATACATTTAATGGAAAACCATTGTCAAATTTTTTAGTTTTTCTTTCCAAACACATTTTTAAACACAGTGCAGAAAGCTTAATTTCAAAAAAGAAATCAGTGTTTTAGGGTGAAAACTAAAAACATTTCACTTGAATACTTTCACTAGCATCCTGATTTTTTTATTAGACATGAAAACATTGGCAAACTTTCAATTATTGAACTAGCAAAGTTTTATACACACTGCTGTGTTTCTTTGCTTTCTGGAATGTAGTAAATGTGGTGCAGATATCAGATAAAACATTAAGGTATTACCTTAATTCACCCAGTAAAAACTATGCTATCAGTTTTAGCCTTTTCTCTCAGCTAATCTTCTCAATCACCATTCTTTATAATTTAAAACTATCAAGGTAAAATGCTTCCTCTGTGAAAAAATAGCAGTTTCTTCTGTGTTGATACTATTCCCAATTTACAAACTAAGTTTGTGTTCTGAGGTTTTTGGCCTGCAATGCTGTTACCTGAGTTTTTTAGTAGCTTGGAATAAAATATCTCTCCTGTAAGTATTTATACAGCCATTTCCTTTTTTTTTTTTTTTTTTTTTCCCTTGCCTTTATATACAAGTTATGCAACTTGATTTTTAATGAGAGCAACGATCTAAATATTAAAACTAAATTGTGCAAAGAAATGAGTATTTTTAATCTGGTTTGGGTTTTTACACCTCCTCCAAGTATTTTGCACTGGTTTTCAAGAAAATTCTCAAACTCCAGCAAGTCATGTAAGCCTATATATGAACTTACAGAAATCCACTTAAGACACAGCTAAGGACTTTCTCTGTTTCTTTGTTTTGGCCATCACTATTCTGGGACTTGATGATGAGAAATATTTTTATAATTTTTTACTTATATTTATTAATAAGCAAGTTTGATTGCACAATAATTCATTTTAAAATAAAAGTTTTCTTTCAGTTTAAAAGAAACTTGACTTTCTTCTGTAAGGTGCTACAGATTACATTAGTGTCTCAGTCTCAGTTTGGAAAAGCTAAGAAAATAGTATTTTGAATGGTGACCAAAATGCATGACACTATATCTGTCCTATTTCTATCCTGTTTATCCCATTCTTCAAGATCATATATTAGCCTATAGCAATAGTAATTCTTGGCTTTGTATCATGAGTCTACAGATCAGAACATCCCACGTTCCATGTCACATGCTGAAGTCCTTTAATATGCAGACTTTTAAGGCCTGTCAAATTCAAGTCTTTGGGCTTAGCTGTTCTTTTTCTTAGTATATCAAAATTTGTCCTTTTCTTGAATCCAAAGCTTTAATTACAGACTTGATTTTCTTCTACTTAATTTAAATCAAATTAAACTTCAACACGCAGTCCAAGGTTGTATGGCCCTTCTACAATGGCCTTGTTAGAAAAATAAACCCCCAAACGTGTCTAAAATACCATCAATTGTTAGTGGTTTACTAACTATTTGTTGAAGAATTTTTTGTTTACTATGACATGCATGACCTTCCATGTTTGTTTTTTTTTTTTTTTTTTCCAATGAACATCCTGAAGATTAAATTATGTCATAAAAGGATCCATATCCCTGGTGTTATTTTTCTTCATCACACTGCATCGCACCCAAATGCACTATAGAAGTCTAGCAAAAAAAAAAAAAAAAAAAAAAAAAAAAAATTAAAGCTCAGCTTCACTAGACTGTGTTTTATCATCCTTCCCCGAAGTGATTTAATAAGAATGTGTTCTACTGTATGAAAGCTAGATGTTTTTACTCCTTCACAGTCTCTCACAACTGTAATGCATAGTATTATTACATCATCTTATATTTCTAACTTTCTTAATTATTGTATATTCAACGACTGTATTCTAGAAAAGAGAACTATTTCATAGTTTTTCTGGTATCTACTCAATGTCTAGTTTCAGTAAAGTATCTCATTTTGCTGCCAAAGCAAATTTTTTCTTGTTGAGTTTGCCCACTTAATCTTTTTCGTTTAATAAATGTCTAACCAAGACTAAATGCAATTCAGCCAACTACTAAACTTTTGCTTTCTGTGATAAGGAATAACATTAATAAGGAAAAAAAGTAGGGAATGTCAAACTTTTTTTAAAAAATAATTTTGCTATTAATATTCCTTTGTCCATCCTCATATTATAATTTATCTGATGTTATTTTTCTTATAAAATAAAAGTAGGCATAAAGTCTGTGCAAGTCTTTCCTTGATTTCTCAGTGTGTATGAGTCACTCCAGCTTCAATACAGAAAGCTATTATTTTGTTCACTCATATGGGATCTGTCATTCGACATAATTTTTAGTAGATATATTGCAGTGATCAGATAATCAAAGTCTGTAAGACCGTAAGTCTAACACTATGATTAGAGACTTTAGAAACTTCCTTTAGTGTAATTATTTGACATTTATCATGAGACAGGATATAAAGCATTACAATAGAGAGCTGTAACAGTACAGCTGTAAGGTCAAGGAGAATCAGAGAAATATACCTTTCTGAGAATAGGACGTCTCAAAAGATCCCTAAAACAACATCCAGTATACCTAAACAGTTCCTGACGGCTGTGTTTAACCTGATCATGAGAACATGCATTGAACAATAATATTCAGTGTCCCTCTTGAACTACCTAAAAACTATGTAATGAATCAATGAGATGATGCTTTTATAGGTCTCTTCCAACCAGAGTGATTCCATGATTCTAGTTTTCTGATCTCTTCTGAGCATAAGCAACAACTGCCTACAAGTTACGTCCTCTTCAACCAAAAAAAAAACCAAACAAACCAAAACCAAACAAAAAAAAAAAAACCAACTAGGATTAAAAATTAAAATATTACTACTTTAAATGAAAATTCTTTCCTTTCATATATTATATATACATTTACTTCTGTTTTTCTCTATTCATAGTTTGTATTACACTTTCTAAATTTTACAAATATTTTTGATGTGTATTTTCCCAAATATACACCAGAACACAATAAAATAAATAATTTCCTCTTCTAACATTTATAAAAAATGATTAGTAATATACCCCAAATAGTATTTTATCTCTTATCTATTTATTTATTGCAACAGTATCATGTGGTGGAGCCATATTCTATTGAAAGACCGGCTCCTATTGAACTATATCTGCTTAGGCAGATCAATTTTACTTTGATATGTCTTGTCTTAGCATAGAAAGTTACATATATTTCTAATGAAATTAATTGTATCTCTTGCCTTTTGAACATTTTTTACAATGCTGTCAGTTCCACATAGATTGATACTATCTGTAAATGTTTTCTTTGTAACAATAGGAAAGCTGTTTGTAACAAGATACTGACTAGAATGAAGTCCAAATCAAACTTTCTTCATATCCAGTTTGAAAAACTGTTAAAACCAATAACAATTGGTCTTTCAGTACTAGTTTTTTTTCCATTGTTTGTTTGCTTTCTTTTTCATTGATTTTTTCAGCTATTTTATGATTTCTTAAAGCCTCCACTTTCCTACTTTATTCATGAGCTTCCCATGTAGAACATGTTGGAAACCTTATCACGCTCAAGTTACATAAATTCTACTGATGACATTAGTTTCTTATTTTCTCCCTAAAACAGGAAAATATATCTGATTTTATATGATTTGTTCTGAAATTTATTTTCATGTAATTGATTATGGATAGAGTTTCAATAACATGTTCTACTAATATTTAAACAAAATCTGAAGAGTTAGTCCGTAATTTCCTGGACCTTTTTCTTTCCCCTTTTTGTCATGCTGTAAAGGAATTTCAGTCAGGTAGCAATAAAGCTGAACTATTTAAGTGAAGCAATTTTAACAGAATACTTGATTTGCTATCAGAGATTCATTTAATTTTATATGTGATGGGGACAAGGACCCAACATTAAAAAACTTATTGTGAGTCAATACAGGAGAATTTTTGTGACCTTTTCACACACCAACAGCCCAAGACAAATAAACTTATCCATAAGCTTTTACACTTTGTGACCAAAGAACAGTGAAAGTGAAAGTCTTCATGAAGTATAGAGAACAAACAAGATCAGCTGTTGACCAGATTTTAAACTCACTAGAGAGATTTTTGTTAGGATATATATGAAGTCTCTTCATGACATATCTTTATCATGAAAAATAGCAACAAATATTTTCTATCTCTGTATTATTAAAATTCCTTAAGTCTTCCATTTTGAAAATTGAGAAGGTCAGGTTCTTTAGGATCCCTTTCAATTTTTAATGTTAAGTTCCAGCACATGAATCTGCACAGGTAACTAGAAAAGTCTAAGTATTAAGATTTTTTAACTTAGTATATAGTCCACAGAAGAAAAACACTTGCAGAGTCATGTATCAGAAATGTAAAACTTTTCCAAGAAATATTAGCCACACTTTGTAAGAACTAAGTAGAAGAAGGACATTAAAAGAGCATTGAAAATTATGTGTGCAGAACAACTAATTGGGAAGGATATGATTAGAAACAAAATAAGATATCTGCTATGCCACTCAAGACATTGAAGTAAGAAAATTAGTAAGGAATGTTTCATCAGTGGGAAAGGGTCAAAGAAATAAACAATTTGCCTGTATTTTTGCATACCTAAACCAATTTCAGTGCATCTCTGTTCTTAATTCCCTGTAAGTAGAACATAAGAATAGAGGTTAAATGAGACTATGCAGTCAGAGACTGTAGATGTTCAGATATAAAAAGGATGTATAAAGACAACAGATGCAGCCCTAGTATATCAGTTGTATAAAGATAAAATGAGAAGGAACTTGTCTCTGTTTGGAAGTGGAAGCATTTGAAGTCACATAAAGCTTAATGGGATAGAAAAAAAAAAAAAAAAAAAAGAAAAAAAAAAGTATCATATTATGTTTAAAAGGAATGTAAGTTAGTCTAAGAAGACCAGCAGTGCTAACTTAATGAGTGTTTCGTTGCTCTGAATTCAATTACAGAGTGTATTAGTCACTTTTAAAGGACAGCATAAGACTACAGATTTTACAACAGTAATTCAATCTACCAAATGATGCCAGTTCCTTAAGTGGGCTACATAAAGATGAACCATTCCATTTGTTGGTTCTATTTGTAGCATGGAGATATAAAAGAAGACTGGGTGCTTTGTTATCTCTCAGCAGTTTAACAAAACTACAACCAAACCAAAAATACGTATGTCTATACGTCAATAACATATACTTGAATGTATTAGGGAAGGTTTTTCTATTTATTGTAATCCTACTTTCCCTGCATTAGGAATGTTTACTTCCTCAATGGCAACATCAAAACTGTAATTGTGATGAATTAATTAAACACAATCCAAAAATTATATCAAAGTAGAAAAAAAAAAAAAAAAAAAACCAAAACAAAACAAAAAAAGATGTTTTCAATTTAGAATCAAATTAATTATAAACTGACTTAGTATTTTTAGCACTTGCTCCTGATATAGTTACTTGACTGTCCTGGTTTGAGTGAAAACAGAACTAATTCTGTTCAGTAATTTTACTTTTCAGCTCAGTTCTAACTAACTGCACTTTCTGAAGTTAGCAGCCTGCTCTCACAGACAGTATCTGCTTCTAGTAGTGATAACACCTCATGTTTAGAGTTACTACCAAGGATTGGTATGCAGACCAAGGCCACTGCTGGGTCTTGTGTACCACATTGGGGGGTGCAGAAAGTGAAAGGCTGCACCCACATGGAGGAGCAGACAGGACAGATGACCCTAAACTGACCAACGAGGTATTCCATCCCATATATGTCATATTTGGTTTTAGAGCTGAGAGATCCGAAGGGTCTCTGGGCTCTTCCTATCCCCTCTTGGACTGCTTTGCCAGTTTTTGCTTGCCTTGGCTCAGGTCATCTTTTGGTTCCTTCCTCAGAGCACCCAAGGAGGCCTCTGTCCATTCTGCCTTCGATCCAGTCTGTGTCTTCCTGAACCCAGTACCAGAATCCAGCTCCTGAACACAGCTCCCGTCTGCTGTGGGACCCAGTCTGGGACTGCCCTGGTACCTGCACAGCATCAATGGTGACAGTGATGTAATTACCATCAGGGGGATTGGGTTCAATACTGGTTTTGTATATATTTGTATATATTCCATTTTTATTATTATTAATTTCATTTTCATTAGAGCTGTTCTAGTTCCCTCTTCTAATCACTGAGTCTCTCTCCCTTATTCCCTTTCACTTCCCCTTTGGGGAGGGAGTGGGGTTAACAGAGAGTGTCTCTTTTAGGTGTAAGGGGCTGCCCTGACCCTAAACCGTAACAATGACTATAATAAAATCTATAGCTTCCTCTGGAGAAAATTAATAGTACTTCCTGTATTTGCAGCAAATAGAAATTTTTTTTTTGTTACAGCAATGTTCATTTAGCATGGTTTATTCATGCATTACCATTTTTTCAATAGATTATTTGGAATGTATTTTATATGGAAACATAGTTATGTTTGGAAAGGTGACTATAACTAAGTAGGAAACTGTTTTGTTGAATAGCTTCATTCTTATGCAGCAAGCCTCAGGTCAGGACATAAGAAGGGGACTGTAGCAAATAATATCATTATTATTGCCAGTAGTATTATCTAGTCAAAAATGTGCCAGAAGCTGTTATACTGGATGGTGCATGAACATAGAACGAAAATATAGACCTTTTTAAAGAATACTTATTAAAATAAGTGAGAAAAGAGTAAATTAAACTAGATAATTTTCCCAGAATTTCATTTGGGAACAGTAATATGACTCCAAATATACTATCTGATTATTTCAATAAAGGACAAGAGGCTAATATCACAGGCCATTATTATATCCTAATAGCAGAACCATTCTCTTTCTTGAAAATAATAGTAATAATAAACTAACCATATAAATACCCTTAGATAACACCTTTCTGCTGTATGGGAGACAGTATGAAAAAATTTCTTCTACTCATCATAGTATCAGAAACAGGAAACAAATATTTGCTTTATTAAGAAAGAACTGCAGCATAAGGGTTGTTTTTAGGACTTATTCTGAATGTAAGTCTGAGTTCTATGGGCCAGACCTAGTCATCGTGCATGATTGATTCTGTGCTGCATCCTGGTCCAAAAAAGAATTTCCAAGTAGTATTGCAGAAAGAAAGTATTCTGATGCAAAAGCAGCACTTTGTGCAGAGTAAAAGGCATTATGTAGTCACAAACTTTTTCTTTTACGGAGAGGATAATATATATAAACTTAATATCCTGATTATATTTGAGGGGGCTAACTGGCATAACACTTAAGTATATATGTGGAGAAAAAGATCAGTACTTAAGTGATTTAAGCTAAGAAAGCTTTCAAATCTTTGCACAAAGGCTTTTATTTTCACATTTTTAATGGAATTATTTCCAGTGTAATTTAAAGAATTCATTAACTTATCTATATGGTTAAAAATTACATTGAAATAAGGTAAAAAGACCTGTATCCACAATGAACAATTCTTTAATCTGAAAAATGGGAAAGCAACCTTTTTTATTATTTTTTTCCCCCACTTGTAATATTCAGAAGTAAGACTTATACTGAAAAAATAGTTTATAGGTTTTTCTTTATTCCATTTACATTGCAAATTTTTCACCTGCCTCACATGGCCTATCTTCTGCCTTGCCTCTTTGGACTCACAATAATTGAATATTTCAGCTGATTTAAATACTGGGCCATGTAGAAACAATGTCATATCATTTATACACTAACAGGTATGACATATGCAATTATTTGCTCACATACCATTCCTTATTGTGGTTTCGTTTTCTTTTGTTTAAGGGTGGAAAAAGACATCAAGAGAAATACTGAAATATAGTATATCAGCAGGTTTCCATTTAATGTCACATTAAAAAATAGAATTGTTTTCCAAGTGTCAAATGGCAAAACTGACAGCAGCCTGACATCAGTCAAATGGACACAGTATGTGGCAGAGACCTTGCATTCAGTTGAAGTACTTGCAGTGTACAAGAGGATACAGAGGACTGTGGGACACATTATGCTTTGCAAGAAGAACTAACAGATGAGATGTCTTCAGTGTACATAACTCTCAGAATAAATGTAAATCAATCTGAACATTCAGCTTCTCTTCTGTCCCTGGAAAAAAGAAAAAACTTGCTCTATGTGTTGTACAGTAGAGACTATTGCACTATGATTAAATTTGCCTTGACCATATGTTAAAAGACTTTAATTTCATGGATGAATTTCTGTCACAGAAATATTTATTTTCACAGAGCTGGTTAATGGAAAATTGTTCAGATATGAATATCTCCCCTATAATGGCAGGCATATAAAACCCTTGATAATTACTGGGAGACAGGCAAATCCTAAAGTACAGGGCAACAGTTCTCTTGAATAATTGTAAATATTTCTACAACAGACTGATGGTTGATTTCTTTCAGTAGTTTGATTTAGTACTAATTTTCTGAGCAGCAAACTTCTTAATTGCAATGGACATGTCCATCAGAACAGACATGTGAGTTCTCCTTTGCTTTACCATTTTAGTTCCTTCTGGTAACTATCCTATGACATGTCCAGAAAAACCATCTGTTAACTGACTTCCAAAATGTCAGGAAACAGTGATCCTTCTAACACACACATTTTACATCCATACACATTCTTCATCCAGTAAGAAGGATATAAATGTATTAGAATGTGTGCAAAGGAGGGCAACAAAGACAGTAAAATGGCTAGAAGGCATGACATAAGAGGAGTGGATGAGGATATTAAGTTAGTTCAGCTTAGAGAAGAGGAAACTGAGAGGAGAGCTTGCAGCTTACAACTTCCTCATGAGGGGAAGTGGAAAGGGAGGTGTTGATTGCTTCTCTGTGGTGTCCAGTGAGAAGATACTAGGGAATGGCTTAAGGCTGTGTCAGGGATGACCACTGAGAGGGTGGTCAAACACTGGAACAGAATCCTCAGGGAAGCAGTTATGGCACCAAGTATGTTGGTGCTCAAGACACATTTGGTCAATGCTCTTGGATAGATGGTTTAACTCTTAGGTTGCCATCTGTGGAGTCAGAAGTTAGTGATCCTTGTGAAATCCTTCCAACTCAGGATACTCTATGATTTTATGTGTATATATATATATATATAAAAAATTAATCTGAACTCTTCTGTAGAAGCACTAAAGATTGGATTCATCTGTGCAAATTTGGCCCACAGAAACCTGATCCACATACCCTAGGCTTTGTTTATGGTCAATATACATACCTCTAGAAATTATTCACTTCATGTTGATACAGCTATGGCTGGATACATAAACATTCTTCTAGAGCTGCTGGCTTGTCTCCATTGTCTATAAAGGATTCCCAGAGAAGTAAGCTCAGATTTAGACATCACACTTTTAAACAATCCAATTTGGACGATACTATACTGTCCTCTCTCTACATAAATTACAAATGATCCAAACACTAGAACACCCACTGAAACTGGTTTTCTAAGCAGGAATATTCTAATATAGTTCAGCTGTAAACATCTATTCAGCACTCTGATTATGAGTATGATGAATAAAAGGAACTCAGCTCCTCAGGAAACTGATGTAGATTTTACAAGGAGGTTAGGTACCTCTAGGTGGTAGCAGAGAAGGGGCATTTTGCACAGAAACACCAAACTCATTAATTTGTGACTAAATTTTTTTTTGTTTTTTTTTTTTTTCCTACTTATAGGTGCTTCTATATATTTAAGGAAAAAAAAAAAAACAAAAAAAAAGTGATATGGCCCTCATTGATAATG
>JANVCC010000021.1:23055952-23077288 GCA_025345505.1 Todiramphus chloris collaris
AAAAAAAAAAAAACAAAAAAAAAGTGATATGGCCCTCATTGATAATGTGGTATTCATAATATTCTGGAGTTTAACATTATTTTTGTGCCTTTCCTGATCCAGCTCCATCTTACCATTTCTCTAAAAATAATTATAGAATGTTCAGATAGTATATTTAGATTTTGTACTGTTGTATGTTGAAAATTACTCCTCCTTTCTCTCTAAAAGGAACAGCTATATATTAAATATGCATTTAGACAAGTTGTACCAGTTGGCAGATATTGGGAACCAACAAAATTCTATTGTCATACATGAGACCTGTCGCAATGAGACCACTTTAAGTTCTACTAGTGTCATTATCAAAAATACATCTGAAGCATTATTTCTTCATGAGACATGACATCTGAATTTTGATGAGTGGTAACACATCCTATGTCCTATTTGAAAAGTGCTGCCTGTTTTCAAGAGTCACCATAGATACCAACAATAAAACACTGTCTTTTTCTGAAGGATGTGCTTAAAAAGACAGTGCCACATACTCAGTGTTTCTCATTTTGAAGATACACTAAAGATTGTTTTTCTTAGTGCCTTTTTCAGAGTTTCACACAGAAATACAAATGGTGTGTGAGCCCTGATGATATTATCTACTCTGGCTCAATAGGAAAACATGTTCTTGCTGCATATTAAAAGTTGGAAGCTGGGTGATGCATCTACTTCCAAAATCACTGAAATGCAAAATGTTAGATGCTGGATACTATTTCAATATTTCAATCAAATAATTTCAGTTCTGAATTGGACATTATTTGAAGGTTGGAATCTGACCTTCAGGTTCCAGTGATTTATTGAGAAATGAGTTTTGTAATTCTACATAGCACCAACAAAGCATGAAATTCACAATATCCATAAATTTTAAAGACCTAGTTAAGCCCTGCTAACAAAAGCATCTTTTAGATTTAAGCACAGGACTTCTGATATTTACTATGTTTTTTCCCTGTAATAAAATATTAACAGATCTTTTCACATACCTTTTCAAATTGTTCATCTAAATGTAGACTTTTGTAAATTCTTATTTATATTTATTCATATACATATTTAGTCATATTCAGAAATCATATCACATCTAATCTCAGATTAAAAAAAAAAGAAAAAAGAAATAAGAAACCAAAGCCCTTCCTGAAAAAAAAAAAAGCACCCCCCAGTATCTAGTTAAGAATCTTGTAAAGAAAAGCTACTAATTTATTTCTTGTATATACATATATTAAATTACAGCTGCCATTGTTACCATTCTGTACACCGAAACCATTCACATGAGTTATTTTTAATTCAAATTTTTGTATTCCTTACATGAAAATTGAAACTCCTCACTAGAAAGACTACAATGTTTCAGATTTTTGCTTGCCTTAAGGGCACAACTGTTCCCTTTCAGCTTACCATTTACAGTGGTTGTTTCAGCTCTGAATGTAATTTTAACTACAATGATGAAATGAGAACAGCTTCCATAATTTTTTTGGAGGTAACAGATGCAGCCCCTTCATAAAATGGCAGTTATTGCTTCTGCTTACTTTGTATTTCATTATCAAGCTCTGTCTCTCTGCTGCTTACAGGCTGACACAGTCTAGGCAGCTTGCATGTCACTTCTTAGTTACAGTTCAAATTCTTTTTCACCGTAAATACTAAAGGAAACAGATGTCAACTGTTAAATTCTATTTTATGCCCAAAAGAATACTCTCTTGAGTCATTCCTTACAAAACAATATTAAAGGTTCTATAAATATTTATATCATGTTTTTTAACCCTTTTTAGCACTTCATGGTTTAAGAAGTCATAAACAGTAAATAAGTGAAAGGTGTAAACATGTAGAAGTATTTTCTCTGAATCTGCTGCTAAAATTTTCATCCTTCTTCATTTCCTTGACTAGGGAATTTCAATCTCAAATTTGGAACAAAAGCAGAATTCTTGATGTTTCCCTTTCTATCTGTCATGATCCAGAGTTACCCAAGCTGCAAGCGTGTAGAGATTGCAACTATGTGAACACGGATGTATCTATCCTCTAAATTTCTCTGCTTTATTACAGATAATCACAAATACCCAGAAATCACCCAAAGCATGTAAACTATCATAAAAATAACTGCTAGCAAGTACATCTATTATTAAAATATGGATAATATATCTCAAGCTATTAGAAATTACTATTAGCCATCTGTAATACTGTATCAATCAATAGGATGAGAACAGTTAATAGCAGCAACAAGTTGCATAGCAACAACCAATAACGGCAACAACTAAATAGGTATATACAAGTTACTACAAACCTCATTAGTGAAATGACTTTCAATAATAAAGCAGCAGATATGCTCATGGTAGATCATTTATATGGATATATAACACCAGTAGCAAGTGACTTAGATTTCAGAAGGGGCCAAACCATCCCAGAGAGGATGCCAAACTGATCCCAGAAGGGGACCCAACCATTCCAGGAGGCCAAACTGAAGTGACCCCAGAAGTGGGCTTAGAAGGTGACTAGTAAAATGACATATTTCAATCTCACTTCAAAGATGATTCACATCACAGAATCTGGAGTCAGACAGGCATTCCTGGTGAGAGTCCAAGATCTTGTAAAAAGTTCATGTGGAATTCAGTCTCTTTAGGAAAGAAAGAAATATGTGAACCACAAGAAGTTCTCATAGAGAGAAGTTTCATTCTGGATAAAATGTAAGTTCTTTCTATACCACAGAGACATAAGAGGGCATAGGATATCACCACTTTGAGCAGCCAATAAATGCTGTTAACTTCATTTTTTCACCTTTAACAGCCAAAAGAATATTTTCTGTTCTTTCAAGCCAATTTTATTTTCCCAGACTGTTTCCACTTTTTCAGATTATAAATTGCTATTGCAGTTTTTTTTTGCTGTTTTACACTTATTGATAGTATCTCAGTATGTCTCTTCTTCATAGGTACCCAGCTGTACTTCAAAGATGCCAGCTGCACTTTTCAAGGATGTTTCTGATTCCCAGCCCTATTTCCCAGGATCACAGATCCCAGGCTGTCAGGCAATTTCTCTGCAGGTATTTTTCTGCAGACGCTTTCTTCTGTTCAGTAATTTTCACCTTCTAATCTTATGGCTGCTCACATTAGCATCTCCTGCCATCAACACATATCCCCTGAATCTTTCAAGGTCATTTTGTGTTAAAACTGACCTTTTCAGCATTGTATGATCAGAAGAGTAACTGAAAGAGCAAATTAAATAACATATAATTATTAATGCTTTCGATCCTAATGAAGACTGTCTCTGTAAAGTTCTGATTGTTTCTGTAATCTTCCAGCTTGAGGTACATTTTAAATGGTGCACTAGGGGACCATAATAGAACCTTTCTTAAATTGTAGATGCTTCATATCATTAATAAATCATGCTCCAGTTTAGTCTACACATCTTAAATAAAAACTGTTATAAATATTTTCTTATATCAAAGGTCAGAAGTAAAGGATTTCTAAACATTCAAGAAAGAAAATTAATAACCTAGGTAGATGAGCATCAGTTTAAATTGATGTTCAACAGTCTTTTGAAGAGCATCTGAATCTATTCTACATTTGAAAATTAAAAGGAATGTAGACTGTCCCCAAAACTGTCCACAATATAAAAAAATATATTCATAAACAAATCAAAAGTGGAATATTAGAGCAAATGTGTGTTGTATTGTTATGTTGGAATAGTTTCAGATTGTTAGGTAAATAGAAGCCAAAATCTGAATTTTAATATAGTGGGTAATTTATCTGAAAATGAAACAGGTAATTTAAGTTCTAATAATGATGTTTACTTGATCATGAGTTCAACAGTGTTTTATTAGAAAGTAAAAGAAATGTATGGAGGTTTCTTTATCTTAAACCTTCTCAAGTTCCAAATTCAGCAGTCACTGTTCTTCCCTTATTAACTGAGCATGCTATCTCATCATGGAAAACTGTCAGGTACATCAGGCAGTGAATGCCCTTGGTAAATTCATGCTGACTGTTCCCATACTCCTTTCCTTCATGTGTCTAGACATGCTTTCAGGAAAATTGGAGTATATTAGTATTTGTAATAGTCCAAAATCTTCCTAGGACTGAGGTTATGCTGACTGCTCTGTAGTTCCCTGGATCCTCTTTCTTGGGTTTTTTTGAAGATGAAGGTAACATTTGCCTGACTACACCCATGGTTTGACTATTTCCCAAAATTTTACTGAATGTACTTAAACAATTTATGGAATCAAGTGCATGTAACTGAAAATCAGTATTGATCTGATTAAGGACTTATATACTGAACAGAGTTTTGAAGCTATTTCAATATGTTCTGTAACTATGTGCTTAGAGACTCCTGTTACAGTGATTAAAATCTTTAGAATATGAAAACAAAGTTACTGTGCTTGATCAGAAATATTTTTAATCTTGTACTCTGTTAGATTTCAGTTAGATCAACTAACTATGTTGATATTGATAGCTGTCAATTTTATTTAAGAATATACACTCGATGAGAAGAGCAAGATACATTTAGATGTATTCAACAGGACTAAAAAGAGAGGGAGATTTAACTTTTGTTAAGATCATGGACAGACTGTAATAAAGTGTAAGATGATAGCATAAGAGGACAAGAACAAGCGAAATGCTGTCGCTATTTATTTGTGTTACCATAATACTCTTGATTGCATTGCTCTTAGTTTTCCTTTCCGTGCTAGAAAATTGAGCAGCATATTAATTCAATGTGAGGAAATATCAGTTAAGAACATTCAATATTTTGTGACCAAATAAGAATTCTCTGATATCCTTAATCACACTTTTACTCGGTCTTCTAGTGGTCATTAGTATGCATCGTTCCTTTGAGATTCATAACGAGAAAGGACCTACTGGGAACACTTGCCAGTGAATTGGCTGGCAATCTGAGTTAGAGACTCCATATTGCCATCAATGCCTGTATCAAACGAACATAAAGTGCTCTACATCCTGTTGCATTATGAAAGATAGACATAAGTTTGTGCCTTTATTACCACATATAAAAGGAAAAAAAAAAAAAAAAAAAAAAACCACAAAAAACAAACCCACAGCAGATGGTCCTGTAATAGCCAACCAAAAAAACCCCCAAAAACAAACCAACAAAACCAACCCAAGGATATATTTCTAAGTGTATTTTTCACTATACATTTTTGGTTTAACATGTTTTCTATTTCACATCTGTTCAAACACTGGCATATAACTAAAATTTGCTCTTTCAAGGCACGTAGTTCAGTAAAGCATCTAGTCATAATGTAATTCTCAAATTTCAGAGTGAGCACCTACTTGCCACAAACGCTTGTTAAATAAATGACTTACAAGACAATGGTTATTACACATTTATCACCTTTATAATGATATAGATCAGAAAGAGATTTAGCTCACATGAGCAAATGTCTAATGTTTTAGGCCACCCAGATGACAGACAGATGTAGAACACTTATATAAAAAAAAAAAAAATCCAGAAAAATTATAGTGCTCTGTATGGTATATTCCAGAACAGAATTAGAAAAAGTTTTTCATAGAGCTTGAATATTACAGCAAAATTAGTTTGTGCTATCTGGCATTTTTTTTTCCCAAATCAAAAGTCTCCTACATTTTAAAGGTGGTCATTTAAAAAAATATTTTTAGACTGCATTATTTTACTTCATTTTGTTATAACAAAAGAGCAAGAAATTGCTCAGTGAAAGTTTTGTCCATCTTTTCTGATATTATATTCCAACTAATTATTTTGTTTTCTACCAATTTCTAGCAATTCTGTTATTTTCAATTGACTTACTTCAAGTCTATATATGAATACCAGACCATCACCTGTCATACATACATTTTGATGCAACAGAAGTCTTTAATAAGCTTCTACACTACTTATTCTGATTTATTTTTGTATTTGTAGAACTAACCTGGTGTTATTCCCTACAGAACTTTGAACCAGTATACAAAACCAGGAAATTAAAATAGCAGTAGGTCCTATTTAGATATTGTAACAATGGAATTAAAAAAGGACGGGAAAAAATTCTGAGATAAATATTCTGTCCACTTGCTTAACTGTAGTATGCAAGTATTAGAGTTAATCATTTCTCTGAAAGCATAATAAAAAAGACTGAAACAGTTACAAGCCCTTATAAAATATCAAAAAAACTTGTTTATAATTTCCAAACTATTAACAAAGGTGACTGGCATAGAGCAGGTAATGAACTATTCCTTCTGAATCAATAGATAGAAGAAACCTTCCACATTTCTGACATCAGTTCAGAGTTTATTAGCTTACACATTTTTTATTAGATATCAGCTCTTCACAGGGTCTCAGACTGGATTTTTGAGCCTCACTACCTCTGAAATAGATTATAACAGATGAGCAATACCTTTGAACGTGAGCATTAAATTCAACATTATCAATACATGAACCAATTGTCCATGTTAAAGTCCTAGCTTTCAATCTAGCATAGCACTTCTCCAGCTTTCTGACCCTCACATCCCATGAGTTCACTGAGCAGATATTGCAGGTGTGATGGGTCCGTTGTTTTTTCTCTGACAAAACAGCCTGTAATGGTGCACTGAAAGCAACTCACTGTATATCTACTTGATCCACTTCTCTATCTGCCATGCACTCCCTTCTCAATAAACTAAATCACATGAACTGAGTCAAGGAAGTACAGCTGCTCAGAAAGTAAGAGAGATTCTGAAAGACAGATCTCTTTCCTTTCCTACAGCCTGGTTCTCCTAAACTCATTAACCTTAAGTGCTGTCCTGGGAACACAATATTGAGCAAATTGCTCTAAGCAGCACTGTATTTTACTTCCTCTGTCAATCTGGATTATGTTTCTGGCCACTGGAGTTCATATTTCTAATTGAATTGATTAAACACAATGCTGTTGCACTTGTGGGAAACAGATTGGAGAGGAATCCTGTACACAATTTCCTCTTCTGCCTCTAATTCTATTTTTGAAAAGCATATTTGTAAAATAGTTTAACATCTGAAAATTCCACTGAAATTCACTTTAACTATACTTCCTTCCCCTTCCAACCTCATCACCACTGTGCTTCATGTTGTCTCTGTCTTTATACGTCTTTGCCACAGAACCAGAAATACCATGAAAATATTGCGAAATACTTTCACAAAAAGGTGTTTTCTATTGACATTTAATTGTAACTATTCTTTGTATTTTCCTTCCTAGTGACTACTGGTAACACAGGCAAAGAAAAATCTCTGGTCCTTCCTTAAAATGTATTTACAGGTCACACAATGATCAAAATATATAAACAATACATAATTTAGTGAAATTTTGTCTGAAAGGAGATATTTTGGTTTTGCTCCATGGAGATACTGAAAAGCATTTAGCTGCTATGGGCTGAGGACCTGTGGAACTTCAGGTTTTTGTATAAGACAAGTAAGCAGGTATATTTAAATGTGTTCTTTTGCAAAGGTAGGCATATGTATACATTTTCACAGAATCATTGAATTATTATGGTTGGAAAGGACCTCTAGGATCATCAAGTCTAACCTTCATCTCAACATCTCCCTAACCACTAGACCATAGCCTCAAGTGCTACATCTAATCGTTTTTTAAATACCTCCAGGGATGGTGACTCCACTACCTCCCTGGGCAGCCTGTTCCATTGCCCAACCACTCTCTGAGTAAAGAATTTATTTATAGAATAAAAATTTTTATTAATTTCTGGAACACAAATCATGTATAGGTTGCAAGTAAATATGTTTAGTACAAAGCATAAACCTTATAATGAAAGTACAGAAGCATTTTCAAGTTCACAAAGAAAAAATCTAGACTGAAAATTATCTTTTGATGGAATCTTGTTATTCTGATGTTTACTTTAAAAGGAATGTTATGGAATACTTCAAAGGTAGCAATCTTCACATCTGGAAACCAGAGTTCATTCCTTCATTGTTATAATTGGATGAGGGGGAGCCCCATAACAAAAGGTGATGTAACCTTGAGTATTGGAAACATTGTCCAAGGTTAAGGCTATTCAATTAACAGAAGCAAATATAACAAAAGAAGTCAGCAATAAAATTTAGAGTTTGAATCAAGATATTCTTGAAAATTATTGATTACTCTTAACATACAATCCCTTTTTTGTCCTTTTACTTCCAGATTTGTCTTCAAACATCTTAGAAAAGCCAAACATTATTTTTCTAAAATAAAAGAAACTGAGTTAAGAGATTTCATATCCTTTACATCCCTGGATTCTTAAGAGTTAAGCTTTCTGTGTAGATTTTGTGTGTCTATTCCATGATTCAAATAACTCCATGAATCAGTTCCTGGATTCTGTTGGATTTCTAAGTTTCGAACCCACCTGTTTGGAAAGATCCCCTATGCTCTTTCCTAAATGTAGTTACTATACAAACAACTATGTTCTAGATTATAACTATGGCTGATAAGATAAGCATGTGACTTTTACTTTGTACTAGATATACTAGAAGCTTCAAACCCTTGGGATTAAAGTAAAAAAAAAAAAACAAAACAAAAAAACCACACAACAGAAAACACCCCACATCTGAAGTTAATTCTGCAACAGGATATTTTTCTCCATACTACCAACAAATAGTAGTGGTGATTTTCTCAAATAATACATACTGCCCTTGAGCAGGATCCCAGCAGTAGAAAGCTCTTACTTTTTGTGTAATGGTATCCAGCCTGACCACCAGACGATGTGACATTAAGTTGATTATGAATGACCTTTTATTTCGGTCACATGCTGCACAGGGGTTCTCAACTAATAAAAATTAATGACAATGTAAAAAGAGATGTAAATCATGATTGTGGTAGTTCAACATTTTTTATCAGCTCATCACCTGTTGTATATTCATATGCCCAAAACTAAAATGTAGCATTTGTGGAACTGCAACAGAACAGATACTATTATTTTCAGACAATGTAGTAACATCAAGTAAAATTTTATTGTCATTAATTAGTTCTAAAGTGATGGGCTCAAAATGTTCACAAGAAAAAACATGTAAAATACAGTTCTTAAAATCTGGAGCTATATTCCCTTTACCAAAGGAATCACACTAGGATTACTTGTCCAATAATACTTCAAAGCTCTTTAGCAAGAGAGCTATTCCTGTAGCCAGTCATCCAATAGCTATAATCAAAAATAAGCTTTTGACTTACTAAATATGCATTTAAAATTAATATTCCAAATCAAATTATATTTTTATTTCCAATTATGATTCTTTGAATTCCCATACAATATTAAATCAAGCTGTTCATGCAATTTCCACATTTTCATTGCAAAAGTTAGTTTTCACAGTATCAACTTTGCCAACATCTCATTGTTTTTTATAGATCTGAGTTATAGCATCTTGCCTTTCTCTTCTGAGAAGCAGTTTCTTTTTCTAGAACTAGCTGAACCAAAGTGTAATAATAACTTTCTTTATCTGTAAAGTGAAATACCAACACTGAAAGAAATTATCTACTCAAGGTCTTATACTAAATTGATGGAATAACTAATCTGAAATCATCTGTCACATCTAGAAGAAAAAAATCTAAGAATCAGCCTGATGAGTTGATGTTAGTGTGACTGCATTGTCAAGTCTAGTTGCAATTCAGTTTCACTGTGCATTTCTACTTTTTCTGTTTTCTATGGACACTCATATGTCAAAAATGAAAGCTACTGTATTGAGTTATTGAAATACGGTAACACCTGTGCAGAGAATCAAATCTCTCAAAGATGTCTGTCAATCACTGTCCCGTGGCTATGGGAGCCTCTGCTGCAAGGGTTCTTGCAGTAGTGTCTTCAGCTGGACTGGAAGAAACTCTTCAAACCACTGTTGTACTCAGTGATTATAATCCATGTGTCCCCAGGTCCCATGTGAACACCTCAACATATGCATCACTTAATATACCTTAATCACTTGATACACCTTTTAACAACATACAAGACATCTCTTACATATCTTAGTCACATACAAATCTCTATCTGGCATGGTCATTCCTGAAGAAATAGTTTCTATTAACTTTTCACCACTATTACATCTATGCACACCTTGATCACTTCCATAGCAAGACTTTGGGACACTGAACCCAGGATGATATTCCACACATGTAGGTATAGAAATTGCACTCACAGTAGCAACCACCTGGGGGGACGGCAGGAGAAAATGCAGAACTGTTCAAAATTACCACCTGTAAGGTTCCTGTCTAATATTAATAGTGAAGGTCCACCTTGTTTCAAGCTCATCTGTTGTCTCACACAAGTCCATTACCTCATCTATTCAGATCACTGTCTGGGCAGTTCTGAACCACCCAAGGAATTAACAAATTAGGTATCTGTCAATAAACATAAAAGCATAGTTCTGATACCCAACTACAGCACAACTAGAGCTGAAGAATAAACCTGATTTTCAGATTTATAACTCACTAATAACTTAAGTCCTATCACTCTTGCCACATTTGCAACCATATCTTTAAGTGAAGAATTTTACTATAAATCATTCACTGTGTTCAACATTTTTTCATCCTGTCTCATACTCTTATGACAATGTCCTGCCTTTTAAATGTGGGGCAATACAGTTCTACTCCTCTACGAATTTATTTGCTGAGTGCTTAAAATAGCTTAAAGTCTGTGAGCTGTCTCAATGACATCAAAATGATTTTATAGGAAGCTGAAATCCAGTACACCTTGTTTTTAGGGCTATTGAGTAATAATTGCCATTCATGGGAGGATTAATGCTTTCTTCCACATACATAGGGTATATCACATTCTTTCTAAGAAAAGCACAAGATTACAGGAAAGACTTCTCTATTTTAGTTTGTAGATTAAAAAATCTTTGTAACATAGTAAAGAAAAAAAAAAAAAAAAACAACTAATGGTGATGACTGTTCTCTCATCCTTTCATAGACTGATTTCCATTACACTAAGCTCAGTAGAGAACGAAAGACATGGTATGGTTCTCTTAGGAAAGCCAACAATGCCTACTAAGCTAAGCCAAGAATCTTGGGTTCATCTTCTAAGGTGCATGCTATTATCAGAGCACTCTATTTGGGTATTAGCAACTTTTCTTTTAAGAGGCATTACTGCGAGGCACATCTTAAATTGGATACATACATAATGGAAATGTACTTGCATGTGATAGGCAAAGGTAATTTTAAGAAGTTTTTCTCTGAAGGTACGGGATATTTTTAGTGCTATAGTTTTGATTTATTTTTTTTAACTGAAGTGGCAACAGCAGCTTTCCAAAAGTAATAAAGAAAAGTCTATCAGTGTCAGTGAGTATTTTACGTTAGAGACTATAAGTTTAACCAGATAGTGCACTGATAGAGACTAAAATGTTCACATTTGGATGTTTATTGTTTGATTTTTAGTTTCATATTTATGCATTAAAATTTATTTGAGCCCTTAAGCATGAACTAGATCACCTACTTTTGAAAATGTTGCCTACTAGAGCATTTGTATTCACACCAGCTGGTTGTCTAATGTACCTTCTCTCAAAGTTTTTTTAAGAATGATCTGTTATCCACTGAGACAAAGATCTCTGCTGCTGATGCAGCCAAAATTCATGAAGTAGTAAAGAAGATGTATGACGTCTCAGAGCAGTGATCCACACTCACTGCAGTAACGATGCAGATTTTTTTCTTTTTTTTTTTTTTTTTTCCTAGATCTAGAGATAGTTGCACTTTACTAGATTACAGAGACAACGCAGACTCTCTGCTTTGCAGGACACCTTAAATTTTCCTTTTTTGTTTGCTTGTCTTGCTACAATATCTAATTTTAAATAATACTCATCTTTATAACATTCTCTCATTGTTCCATGCAATATCAGCATATTTGCAAAGTATTTTGCAATTGTTTCCTCTTTTGTCCTTTACCCAAGATTGTCACTTACACGATTTGAAGACAAAGCATAGCATCTCCTTTGGTGATAAATGTCAAAAAAAAAGTTTCTGTCACAGGCAGTTAGTGCTTAGACTGCAGGACGTTGAATCTTCACTATACATATTTGGAGTTATGGAATGTTACCTTAAATGCAAAATGGTAATAGAAGCCCTTCAGGACATAAATTTGTTTTGCTTTATGCTTTCCTGTGTATAAATGACTATCCAAAGTGTAAGAATGTGAATAAGCTAACACCAGTGTTTTGCTTCTTACAGTTTTGCCTTTAGTACAAAAAGAAAACTGATTTAAGAAAACAGATTCTAAGAAAACTGAGGATAATGGGTACATAATTTTCAGCATACCACTCATCAGATAATGTAGATGTTGAAAGTGATAATCACAAACTGATAGCTTCCCAGTGTAAGTACTTTTTTTTATAATAAAAGAATCATAATCAGAATAAGATAGGATGGCATTGACAATATATTTTTAAATACTTCTTTTACTTTTAATAGAAAATTTATATAATCAAAAATAGATCACAGCAAGTAACATAAGTAAAACAAAAATCCAGAAGTTATTACTATGTTTTCAACAATCTGTGGATCATTCTTTTTCCTATTATTCAAGTGAGGTATCAATTATATCTGTGCATGTAGCAGAAGAGTCAGTTTGTTCCACAGCTGTTTTCAAATGAAGCCCCAGCTTCTGATCATCTTTAACCTATTGCCCTTTGATCTCAACATTCCCCTACCTTTTATCTTCCCCTTTTTGTATACATTTCTGCAAAGCTGAGAAGAGTATACTTCTAAAGATCTATGGGTTAGCTGATGATATGGTTTACAAGTATCACAATAAAGTTTTTTTACCTTAACCACAAAATCCTGAATCTCCATAGTACATCTTCATACCTTGTAATTAAAAATCATCATTTGTATTTCACAATGGAGGAACTAGGAGTTACTTGTTCAAAGGCAAATGCATGGGAAATGCACCATGCCTCAGGTGTATGGCATATGCAGCAGACCATACTGTTGTTAAACAGCAGGACTTCAAATACATATTGCATGTGAAGTGTATCCAAACCTTTTAAAATATTTCTTGCATGTGTTACAAATCCTAAATTGACCCTAAGTGAGACAACCTTTTTTGAGCTTCAGATTTGCTTCTAGGTCAATAGTAAGATCAATAATAAAATGGTGGTCCATTGACTGCCAGTCTGAAACAGTATGAATTTGCTCTTGAAACTACAGATGGTCTTCTTTTCTTACAAAAGAAAGTATGCCAAACGACTATTGCTTTCTTACTTAAATAAATCTGTATTACATTTAAAAGTGTGACTTGAAAGTAGATTAGAGTTTTCTGCAAGGTATCTTTTTGCCTAGTTCAGTACATGTGTTAACAGAAAACATGCAGACTATCCTATCTCTTTTTATCCATCTTTTTATGTTAGATTACGTCTTATATTTAAAAAAACCCATAAAAAATAGTACTATAACATCTTTCAGGATGGAAGTGTAATATACATGGAATAAGGCTAGTGTTGCCTATGTAGTATTAATCTATCTTGAAAATAATTGGAAATATGTATGTCAGAAGAGACTACAACTAAGCCTCACACTCTGGAAAAAGAATCAGACTATGGAATAACAAAATATGAGAGGAACTATAATTACTTTTTAATTATTCAAATCTTCTTAATGAAATGTTTATATACTATGATAAGCTCACATTAATTAACATTTATTGTTGGTAAGTATTTAGGCTTTTGTTACCCAGTCCACCTGAAAATCTGCATTCTGTAATATTTCAGATGTATGACATTTGAAGCAAAACAGTTTTTAGAACATTAAACAAGTGCAGTAACAGACAAAAATATTTAATCAACAACTGTAAACTATTTACTTCTAAATATAGTACTAGGCACTAGATAAGATATTTTTGGATTAAAAACTGAAAAATTAAAACAAACAAAAAATAGACTTTATTTTTCGACTGCCCCTATAAAAGCCTCACGGGTACAGTCATTAGAAATGTAGAATATTGCCCATCCATTCCATGTGCCATTCTGCTTTCACTGACCTTTGAAATGTTTTATTGCTACCCATCAGTTCTGAGTAACCTCCAAATAAGAGCAATCATTGCTGCAGAATATATAGCAGGGTTCGTACTCATCCATATCTCACAACACTGTCTATTTCTGTCTCACAGACAACATAAAACAACCTTAACTCCAGATTTGGTGAGTGATGGGGAATATTTGATAATATTACCAAGGGGGAGGAAAAAAAAAAAAAAAATCTACTCAACAGTGAGCTGTCTCACATGATGAATTGCATGTTACCTTAAATTTTAATTACAGTATCGGTAAAGATCAAGAGTAAAGAAACAGTATGGAAACATGAAACTGGTGAGATGACACAAAGAGTCCCTTGGTGTCTGTAACAGTGTATAAGAAATTATTTTTCCGTTCTATTTGGAAAATACATTATGGAAACAAGTCATTTCATATATGCATAGAAGTGAAATATAATAAAGCATAGAATCTCAAAATAAAGATTTTAAACTTGAGATTTTAAGCTCAGCTTTTAGTTGTCATGGCCCTGCAGACACCACCAGGCCTGTCCGTCTCTGACCAATATGCCAGGGCTCCTACCACTGTGCCCATGACCCAGTATATCATTTCAGCCTCCCAGAGCATTTGCCCTGCTCAACAGTGTCACAACAGGGCCAACCTCCAGTTCCTACTGCCCTGTACTGACCAGCCATAGGCTCTGCTGAGCTTGGTCCTCCTGCAGACCTATGTCACAGCCTAGCCTTGGTCTGTCCCCAGCACCAACACCCAGGGAGGTGTGTGATTTCAGGACTGGGACTGTCCTGGTGCACCCCTCTCAATTGCTCTGCTGCTCTAGGGTGGTGACATAGGAGGAGGCTGCCAGGTCCTGTCCTGACAGACTCCCTGGAGTCCCCCTGACAAGTCCTCAGGGACCCATCAGTCACGCTAAATCCAGACGTCACCTCTAGACTTGTTTAATCCATATTGAAGTTCCTTCATTTGTACTTTTCACTGGTCATGTGGGATCTGTTGGATATGATATTCAGGAAAGTATCACAGTCAAGGAGAAACAAGGGAGTAGTTATTAAGAAACTCAGGATACAGTAAAATGAATTTTACTAGCCAAAACTATTCAGTCTATACATGGATTAGTTTAGAAGTGTCGGATTAAATTAGCTAATCAGTCAAGTAATACTGACGGACTATTGGCCAAGCACTACAGTTTCTTTTGGTGTCTTCAGTTCTGTATGCACATAGGTGTGCTGAGTGCAAGCATGAGAAAATTTTGTGAGAGAATTTCTTTGGCACTTGTACTCTTACTTATGCCATATAAACAAATGCTTGTAACTTTCTTGTCTTACCAGTTCTCAAATTTTCACTGACAGTTTCAGACCTTATTGGCTGAATATGCAGCTCCTTCAGGTTTAGAGCAGACTGGCAGAAACAAACCCTGTCAAGGAAACTGTCATATTCCTTGGACTTTGGGCTGTAGGGATTCTGCCTTCCCATGCCCCTGCAGCTGAAACTTGTGCACTGTCAGACCTAGGAGCTTTCGCCCATATCAGTGTGAGGGATGTGGCTGCTGATGCTTCTGTTGTCAGTTCTGGGCAATAGCAAAACTGAACATGTATTCCAGAGATGCAGCTGGAGAAGTGTGTGTGCATAAACACACACTTCCCACCAGCATGTCTGTATGAAAAAACTGACAGAAAGCAGTGTCATCTTGGCACCAACATACACACTTACAGCTCTTACATATATGAACATAGCCAGACAGTGCTGCCATTTTCTCTGCTAAAAAAATTTGGGGTTCATTGGTGAAAATACATATACATATAGAGAACTGAAACTCCCTAGTGGAAAATACACTCCAGCCTCTACAGCTGCAGACATCCCTGATCTACAGACTCCCTGTGATCTGTGTCCCCTTTTCCAGGTGCTAGCATCTAGGTACGTACATACAGAGAACAGAGTGAAATTGCACAGAGGGTACTGAGGAACATGATTTAATAAGAAGATAAGGCAGATTGCGGTGATTAGGTGCATGGCTAAGTCAGACAAATGTACAGCTCAGCAGCTTGTTTACATAGAGCCAGCCTTCTCTGTTCTCCCGTTCTATTTTCCATGTTGTAATTCTGTGAACCACTTTGATCCCTCCCTTTCTCCAGCTTTGTCTCCTCTCAAGAAACCCATCCCTTATTATCATTTTTTTTCCAATTTGAACCAGTTTAGCTAAATCCACATCTGAATTTGTTATTTCTGATAGACCTTCTATGCATAGCTTTACAGGAAGCCTTCATTATATGGTAGCAGGCAGGATTCCAGCCAGTTTCAATGTTGCATGTTGTACCTAAAAGAGAAAATAAAAGTACTTGTTGGACTTTGAACATATTCTTGTTAGCGTCACTATTACATCTTTGAACCTTCAAAATTCATACAGCTTTCATCCAGTTTTCCTTTGACCTTTCTGGAAAGACCCTATTTCCTTCTACTTTGTTAAACTTCACTTTACTAATTCAGAATTCGTAGCTTTTAGAAGGAAAATGTACATTAATAGCAAAAGTGTACTTGCCAAGTTTCTCCCAGGTTGTCTAGAAATATCATTTTTGTGGGTAGGATCTATATTCTTAATGGTCTTATCTGGCAGTCAGCAGCTTGTGGTCAGAATAGCGCTCACATTCCAATCTGCTTTTTACAATGAATTTTTAAAGTATTTTAAAGCACCAGAAATGTTTACAGCCATTAAGGTAATTATAATGGACATGTTGTCACAAGCTGCAGATCCAGTGGTTCTTACTAAACATACCTGAGATTTCAGTTCTGAAGGCAAAAAGCAAACCTAGACTTGTCCATGTGAAAATACACTTGTCTGTAGAAAAATCATCACACTGCAAAAATGTTAGTAGTAAACAATGAGCTTAAAACAGAAGTAAAGGTTGTCACTGTTTAGAGTCACAGCAGCTCCTTAGACCTATAACAGATGCTCTCTGTTAATCCCCCTACCTCCCCAAAGGGGTAGAGAAAGGGAATAATGGAGAGAAACTTAGTGATTAGAAAAGGAAAGTAGAACAGCTTTAATGAAAATTAAAAGAAAAATAACAAATGGAATATATACAAATATATACAAAACCAGTATTGAACCCTACCCCCCTGATAGTAATTACATTACTGTCACCACTGATGCTGTGGAGCAGGCACCAGGAGAGAATGGACAGAGTCCTCCTTGGATGCTCTGAAGAAGGAAGCGAAAGAGGACCTGAGCCAAGCCAAGCAAAGCTGACAAAGCAGTCCAAGAGGAGAGAAGAGCCACAGACCCTCCAGATCCCTCAGCTTTATACCAAATATGACGTATATGAGATGGAATACCTTGTTGGTCAGTTTAGGGTCAACTGCCCTGTCCACCTCTCCCTGCAGCTGTAGTCTTTCACTTTCTGCACCCCCCGATGTGGTACACAAGATCCAGCAGTGGCCTTGGTCTGCACACCAATCCTTAACTCTAAACATGGGGTGTTATCACTGCTAGAAACAGACACTGTCTGTGAGAACAGGCTGCTAACTTCAGCCAGTGCAGTTAGTTAGAAAAACTGAGCTGAAAAGTAAAATCACTGGGCAGAATTAGTTCTGTTCTCACTCAAAGCAGCACAGAGTTTAGCATCCATGTTAGAATCTGAACTGTGCCAAGTAGATCTTAATAGCCCTGGCCAGCTTTGACTGAGGCCCCACCCACCCTGTCTACCCATGGGCCTGGACTATCCATTTCAATCCAGGCTTGATGAGACTTTTTGTAGGCGTGCCTGTCTCCAAAAGTGTCTCATGGAGAGACCCTTCAGATCTATTGTGCAGTTAGCTTGTCTCTAATCACTGATGACTGGATGGAGCCTTTGGATAGACTTCTCAGATCATCACTTCGTAGCCCCAAGCTACTATTGAAAACCAAACCCAGCCTTGGCTCAGTGTTCTCCAGAAGTGACAAGGTCTATTGGTAGGCCTCATTCCTGGCTTTGGTACTGCCTGCCACAATCAGACCCTGAAAAACATCACCTATCATGGGGGTACAGTCAACCCTGGGGTCTCCATCGTGTTTGACTCAGTCCTGAGGTAGCCATCAACCCTGGATGTGCTCTGACAGTTCAGGTCTCTGAGCCAAACACCAGGAGGACTGGCCCACAGTAGTGCAGGGCCTTGCACCCATGGCTTCCATGAAGTTAACAGCCTGGCCTTGAGCTCTGATCTCCCCAGAGTCAAACCTCTGACCAGCCCCTTGCATCTGAGTGAGTGCTTTCTTTCCAGTCCTCCCTGACCTCAGGTGTCCTTAGGGACAGCTTGAAAAATGCTCCCTCTCTCCCAAGGGAACCATCCTTGAAGGTAGCTAGATTATTCACCATCATCTCCTCCCAAAGGAAATAAGGTACATAGATGTCACTCACACCTTGTCCAAGTATGAAGTCAGGTTATTTCTGAAGAATTTTTACCTGAACTGTGTAATGTATTGCAGTCTCCATCTGTTCCTTGTTACTGGGACAATTTACCAAGAATCAGGTTTAAATTAAGGGTACTTGTAGTATAGGAATATTGGTTTCTACAAGTAATACTGACTTAGACCTTCTGCATTTCATGTACGTGTTTTCCTAAATGTAAGAAAGAAAATTCTAAAAGCATTAGTAAAAGAACAAAACCCAAAACCTCTCATATTATGTTGTCTTGTTTAATATGCATAACAGTACATATTCATTCATGATTTTATACATAATTAACTTATTTGTGGATACGTACATATGTAGGCTGTTGAGAACTTCAAAGCATATAGTATAGGAATGTCCTGGTTTGAGTTGGAACAGAACTAATTCTGTCCTGTGATTTTGCTTTTCAGCAGAGTCTTCTAACTAACTGCACTTTATGAAATTAATGGCATATTTTCATAGTGTCTGCTTCTAGTGGTGATTAACACTCAATGTTTAGAGTTACTGCCAGGAAATGATATGCAGACCAAGGTCACTGCTAAATCTTGTGTACCATGTTGAGGGTTCAGAAAGTAAAAGGCTGCACTTATGGGAAGGAGCAGGCAGGACAGGTGAACCGAACTGACCAGTAAGATATTCCATCCCATATACATCATATTCTGTATAAAGTCTAAGAGATCACAAGGGTCAAGCTCTCTTCTACAATGGCCAACATCTGAGGAGGACTCGGTCTGTTCTGCCTTTGATCCTGATCTGTGTGTTTCTGAATGCAGTTCCAGAATATCATCCCCTCTGCCACTGAATCCAGTCTGGGACTTTCCCAGTGCCTGCTCCACAGCCTCAGTGGTGATGGTGACATAACTGCCATCAGGGTGTTTGGTACTGGTTTTGTCTTTATTTGTAAATATTTCATTTTATTATTATTATTATTATTTTCATTAAAGCTATTTTATTTTTCTGATTTCATCCATAAGTCTCTCTCCCTTATTCCCTTACTCTTTCCCTTTGGAGGGAGAAGGGTTAACAGAAAGCATCTGTTACAGGTCTTGTGGATGGCCATGACCCTAAACATTGACAAAGAAGCATTTACTATAAATCCAATATGAAAACATACAAGACTTTTTCTGTTCTTAGTTGCCCAGTGTTCATGCTCTAATGAGGTACTCGTTCCTCCTGCATAGATGAACTTTTCTTCCACTCTGATTCTTTATCATGAGAAATATAATTGGCTATTCAGACTTCCTGAAAGTAGGTGAAACACCACAGACTTCAATCACTTCATCCCAGAGACTGAAATACAGATGGGGCTATAGGAAATGAAAGATAGAAGAGCTGTATTATCTATATTGCAAACTTTTTGTTCATTTTTCAATTTGACTGCTGCTTATACTCTGCAGTCAATGGTAAGATTAGTTCTAAAGCACAGCATCACTTATTGAAGGTTATGATCATATTCTTTATAAGAACCATCAAAAAAAAGAAAAGAAGGGGAGATTGCTTCTGAGTTAAAGTTCTTTGACTGTATTTAGGGTTGCCTGCCTACCTTCCATCTTAATAAGGTCCTATAATATAAGAGTTTAAATTATTCTAATACAAATCAGACACACATTGTTACTGCACACAAGAGATTTGTTTAAAATCATTGTGACCTTTGCAATTCCTGCCCTAAACTACTGAAAGCCATTGTTAGTTATGCAAGTGGATTTCATTTTTAAATCACATTATAGTGTCTCCTTCAAGAACTCCATTATATTATTCTGTTTTGTCTTTTAAAACACAAAGAATAATGTATTTCATTGAAAATGGAGGTAATCCATAATGAAGACTGTACAGCCAATCTTTTATTTTATTTTTTTTTTTTTAATTTAAGTTTGACTGTAAATGAGGTAGCTGACTTGCATTTTATTTGTCGCTGAGCACTAAATAATTAGTTTGTATTTTCTGAAGAAACCTGGGCATAGATAAAGTCCAGCTAGTTGAAGGTCAGTCCTGAAAGAAATAATATCATGTTGGTATGATGGACAAAAAAATATTAATCATTCAGATGCTTTCTCTGCAAAGAAGTTGTATCATTTGGACAATTATTTAGATGACCACTTTGCTTGTTTGAGTTACAAGCACACAAGATACATGTTTTGAGGACTGCACAATGTTGAGAAAAGATGCAGAAATATGTGTTGGGAAATGGGATGAAACAGGATGGAAAAAGTAAACCAAATCAATCAGTAGCACAATCATGTTGCCCAAATTATATCAATATATGGGCCTACAGTTCATTATAAAACCCCAAAACCAACAGAATCAAATAGAAGGAAACACTGGAGAGCTAAATTAATATACAGCAAAATTATATTATATGTCTTAACTTCATGTTAAGTCTTTCAGCTGTTTTTGACATAATTTCTTGACTACTTTTACAATTGTCTAATTCAGAAACAGTTGAAAATTGCAGCAGATAAAACTTTATCTCTGGTTGACTGAAATACAGCAATTTCTCCAGTTTAGAAAAGGCTTTAAAGCATTTAGATTTTTTTTTACACAAAATAATAGAAAATAGAGTTTAGAATGGTTCATGAGTGGTGTCTAGTTTAAACTTTTTTTTCCAAGGCAAGATGAACTACTCATCCTTATTTTTAAAGGACTCTGTCCAGTGTAAAATGTAATAAAGCTACAAAAAGCTCTACAATATTTGTTTTCTAAAATACTCATAATTCTCCATACGAAACAGTGATCTTGAATCAGGTGAGCTATTACTGTTCCACTCTTGTAGTCTTCTTTGCTACATAGCTCACAGTAGACACACTGATGACGATCTAATGAAGATGGTGAAAAAAAAGTAACTTCAAGTTATATATATTAATACCAGCCACTACTAATCACTGTTCCAAAAAGCAATGTATGTAAAGCAAAGTATAGGATTCAGGATTAGTTACCTTCCTATTTGTGGTGGGTTGACCCTGGCACGGCACCAGGTGCCCACCAAGCCCTT
>JANVCC010000021.1:23082288-23178320 GCA_025345505.1 Todiramphus chloris collaris
TACAGCATGAGGGCTGGATGGGGAAAAGCAGCCCAGCCAGACCCACTACACTATTGAATGAAAAAAGAGCTGATAACAAGTTTTTCATTCCCTGTCCTTCAAAGTTAGAATATATAGCCTAGTGGTTAATTTAATTAACCACTTCTTTGCAAAATATTCTTCTCAGTTATAGCAAATGGACATATATCTGCCTTCCAAAGCACTGAATTACACAATATACACTTATAATTAAAGTTTCATATTACCTAAACATACCAGAAATACTCTCTAAGATACAGATGACTGGGAAGATAATGACAGATAAAGAAAAAAGATATTTGATAAAAGAGATAGTCAAGTCATGAAGAGTTTGAATACCTACAAAGTTTAGCCTGAGCCAAATGTAAACATATCTTTCTGATATTTCATAGTATTAGGATTACCACTTCCTTCCATACAGAGCAAAAAAGTTAAAGGATTAGGGCAGTAAAAGGTTGTGATTATTTTTATACCAGCACAAGGAGACAAAGGATCTTTTGCAGATAGTCTTCCAATGAATCACCAACTTCAAATACCCTATTGAAATATTTGTATAACATAACACCATGCATTTAACTGGACAAAGAGATTCCTTAAGTTACAGAAGTGCAACTCAGACTTTCATGATTCACACAGAAATAGTTAAAATTATGATCCATTGACATTTTGTTATCTCTGCTTTCAGCGGCCAGTTGACTGGATGAGATAGGGTGCTTCTTTCAAACTAAATTCTACTGATTTTATCTTTTGAAAACTAGGGTTATAATGTAGGCACAATGAAGCAGCATGGAATTTATACAGCATTTCTGAAACACCATAGGTGTTTTCTAGTAATCACAGCTATGAAAGCAAGGTGAAAAGGTTTTTTTCTTATTTCCTCCCCCTTGAATTTTATACAGGATACACATTATTTAAAACATACAAAAAAACTTTAAGAATTTAAATATTTACATCTTCCCATCAAAATTATATTTAACAAGAATTAAAGTCTAATGTAAGGTTTAAATTTTTGGTTTAATTTAAGCATAACTGTTTTTTGTAATGTTGAAGAATTTTACGTCTAACATAATTTCATTAGACAGATCAATATCTGTTTATGTAAAAGCAGAACACATTATCTTACCACATACCAACATTTTTGGTAACTATTTCATTCTGTGTTATGAATATGATTTTAATATATTATTTTTCTCCAAATAAGCTACTTTCCCATTAAAAATGCTTGTAAGTTAGTGTCTCAAACATTAACATGTATGTTAGTACTTTACTGATGCAATGCCATGAAATTACATGACTATTGTTCATTTCATAGACACATCCATATTCTCAAAAACAGCTGAATAAAGTCCCCAAATTCCCAAAAAAATTGTTTTCTGCTCTTTTATTTTTGTTGGTCTCAATCTGAGAAGTGTTCCATATCCTCGGGAATAGTTGTTTCACCTTTCATGGGACTTGGCTACTACTCCTTACTGCTACACTGATAAAGGTATCCTGTGGTCCTTGGAACCACTTAAGAAAATTTAGTTCAAACACTAGCTTCCTGGTCCAGGCAGAAGTAATTTTCTATGGGAGAGAGAAAGGCCTCACCAGACCATTAATGCTATGTGCAAGTAAATATTAAACTATTATAATTTTAATCCACATACTTTCTAGATAGTTGCATAACAGTGTTTTATATAGAAGTATAATAACAAGATATCCTATGCATTATATTAAGGTGTCATCTATGTTTTACATTTTTATAGATTATACTACTGTATCGCCTGCTAAATCATACATTTAATCCAATAACATTGAAAAAAGATATTTAAAATTGGTTTCCATGTACAAGGCACAAATAGAGAAACATTGAATTTTAAAAAATATTTTTTGACCACATTTCCTTCATATAGATAAATTTACTTCAGTTTATTCTATTTCAACTTTTTGCTGATTGGCTGGAGGTTAAAATGTTAGATTAGCTAATAACTCCTTAGCAGTTTATGTCCCTTGTAGAACTGTCTTTTATTTAGAATAGATTTATATCCAGTCCCATTGGTAAGAAAATTCTCTCCTTACAGAGATATTTAATTATTTATGAAATAAGTTTTGAGGCAAGTTATTCTACTGAAAGAAATGTAAACTTTGTCAAAATGGGCTGTAAGAGATTGGTTTGTATTCATACATTTGTCGTGAAATAAGAAATAAGGGCTTTTTTAATCAAAAGTTCAAAGAATTTCCAAGCAGTACATGCAACAGACATGTCCTTGAGTACTAAGTCAACTAGAAAACCAGCCCAGGCCAGTAGTTTTTTTCAATATAATGGCATGATGATAAGGAACACCAATAGAGTGCATTCATCACTTCATTTCATTTCATTTCATTTCATTTCATTTCATTTCATTTCATTTCATTTTTTTAATTAAGGTACATTTGTAAGGTTTTTTCCTGAATTTTCATGTCACAGTCATCATACTATCACGATGTTTTGCAACAACTAAAGTTAGTATGTAATTCATTTTGGTTTGACAGGAAACAATTTCATAGCATCTTGAGTCATTCCAGATTTTTAGGCTCTTGTTTTTTCGGCGAAACCACCCACGCAAGCTTCATTCTTGAGATTAACAGCTCCATTCTTCCAGGGAATGACAGCTGCTATAGAGAGGTAGCACTTAGCCTTGTGCTTCCCCCTTTGCCTCCACTGTTTTTAATTAACTAAATCTAGTAATTCTCAGACTTACAAAAGTAGAAGAAAACTGCCTCTCACAGTAATTCACTTTCAGAGTCACGAGACATAAAAATTTCTTGTGAACCTAAATTTTGCAAGTTTTCAAACCAAACTAATTCCCACATCTTTAAAGTATTTTGACAGTAATTCCAGTTTTTATTCAGAGCAAGAACATACTTAAAATTTTAGTTTAATTTACTAAAATCTGAACATTTTATACATTGAGATTGTGCAGTGGCAGTGTTTTGTGGTTTGTTTTTTTTTTCCTCAAGTACATCACATTACCATTTAGTTTCCAGGGAAGCAGTGATACATTAAGAAGCTATAAGTCATCTTTGGAAGCCAGTGATAATTTGTGATTCAAGACTGGAGATAATACTCAGACTTATTTACAATAAGTAATATTTGTTCATTTCATGTCAAACATGAGAAAACAATGTTAAAATAGGTTCTTGTGTTAGGACAATGTCACCCTTTTTCACAAATGCTGAATCAGAAAAGGCACATTTAATTCCAGGAGACATTGGTCTTGTAACTAAGGAAAACAGGTAATCAACAACTGTCTGTTGCAAAGAAGCTAACTTAAATAAGTTCTCTTCTTCTGATGATAGCTTCTTTTTAAAGACTTTTTACCTTTTCCTCTTTTTTTTTGTAATTGTGTTAGCTACAAGAATGATGCATTGCATTTATTTACGGACGAATGCAGGAGTCCAAATTTGATAGGGACAATATTACATGTAATTCTATGGCTGATATTTTCAGTCACTTCAGGTAGTGTTACAATGTTCAGTGGAAACTGAGCTGAATAGTGGATGCAAGCCTTCTCAAATGTTTAATCTATTTACTATCAATTTATGCGCTTTTTTTTTTTTTTTTTTTTTTTAATCAGTTATCTCTTTATGCTTTGAAGTAGTGAGGTAAAGTTCAAGATTCTGAAATACCTGAAAAGCCATGTTTGATTAAAAAAAAAAAAGAAAAAAAACCCAAGCAAACAAACCCCAAAATTTTATAATTTGCAGCATTGCATACTGCAAAATCAAGGAAACCAGTCTTGAAAAGTATGCAGTTGAATAACAGCTAAAACTCTGTAGACATCCCACAACATATTACAATCTCATATAAAGAATGATCTAGCATTCAGTCCTCAAACACATGTATAGCACAAAAGCAGACAGTCCCAAAATCATCACAGAATGAAAACATAACTCTAAGTGCTGTCCAAGAAGCCCTTATCAGAGGCAATATTGATTAACACAGGTGAGACAATGAGACAAAACAAGTGTATTTTAATCTGTATGTCTTGAGGAATCCCTGTCATGACCATGTATTGTGCATTAGAGATTTGCCTCAAGATGATCAGTACTACTTTTTATTTATTTTTCAGTCAGAAACAGCGGAGTAAAAACATTTTATCAATAATGCAGGGCAAACAAAGCAACAAAACCCCAGAAGCATCATCACTTGTCTTTCCTGATTTTAGTGTCAATTTCATGTTATTTTCTTACACCCAAGCCCTGTACAAACAGAATAATGTATCTACAAAATACAGTGGTTTTAGTATTGCAATCCATAGTAGGGGAATAGGTTTCTATATTCCTAATAAACTTCAACTTACTTTATTTCACTTTGCCACATTTCTTTATGTTTGCATTGGCTTGTTTCTCCAGCTACAAATGTACATGTTGTATATTATGATCCTGAAAAAAAAAAATTAAAAAAAAAAAAGAGTGAAATTAAGTATATCTTAAATAAATTAAGTAGTCTGTCTCAATCACTTTTTTTTTTATGATTGCTGATAAAAAGTGAAGAAACAAGACAAGCAAGCTATATTGACACCATTGAGCAAACTATTTTATAGGACATTCAATTAAATCTCTTATAATTGATGAAAAAAGATCCCAGGAAAACGAGTAAAAACAGAGGCACTCACAATCCTCCAATGGGTTTAATAGATTTGGTTACAATTATGTCAAGCTAGACTAATAGTACTGTATTTCAAATAATGATATAGAGAGTAATCAAACAAGTCTTTTGAGATGGTTATGATTCATTCCTAAGCATTGAAGAAAGGCAAATCAAGATATAATAGTGTTAAATATTTTGATTAGTTCTCCTTTAATATGTAAGATTCCAAAGAATGTTAAGAACACATTAGTGCTAATTATAAAAGAGCAGGAGCAGACTAACTCAGGAAATTAGTGTAATAGTCATTCCAGATAAACATCTGTAACCTCAGCTGCATGGAGAGCTTGAGGCAAGCCTTGGAACAGACATTCAGACCTCAGTAAATTAACAGTGTAAACCAGGTATAATGTAGATGTGATAGGATTTTAATTTTTTTTTTCTTTTCAAATTCTTCTTAGGCCTGTTATATGGACATCTAGGCTGTTTTAAGCACATCAGGACACATGTGATGTTATTTATCAAAATTTTGAATAAAAGAGCTTGGAGAAATTATATATGACAAAAAAAGCGCAAAATATTTAAAAGTAAAATTAAAAAAATTAAAATGGGAAGTTTCTTTCAGGAAGTACATTTCTCAGTATATCTTTTGTAGGAAATAATGTGTATCTAACTTACAGGTAATGTTCTAAGAAGGCTTTTATTCAGTTAGACAACATGTGGGGTTTAAACAAGGTTTAAACTTTAGTTTCTAATTCACCTAGTAGCAGAGTCAATATTGGAAATTCCAAGAGAATGATGCCTTGGAATGCTTTCAGTAAGTCAGAAGGGATTTTAACAGGATTAACAAAACAGTTAATCATCTACTTGATAGAGTTAACCGGTACAAGGAAACACATGTACTTTTTTGCTTCAGTTTGAAGAGGAGATTATTCCTATGAGTCATTCCTTGTAAGTACACATAAAGACTTCCACTATTACTGACTTGTTCTGAATTTCTATTTTCGGACTATTATAGTTAAGTTTGCATAACATCTCCTTCTTTCAGTTACTTTTGATTAAGTGCTGACTATTTTACCTAAAGAGGAAAAACAAAAGCATTCCATTGTATTGGAATTAATTTAATTTGGTTTCAGTCTAATGCATTAAATTAATCTCTGCTATTTGTGCCTAATGTTTTGTGTAAATTGGTAAAATTATGCTTCTCGTTGGAGAAACATATACAGTAAGATCTTGTTCAAAATTAAGACATCTAAATGGAGGCATCTACGTACAAGTATCTGTATATCAGCTAGCTTTCCCAATATTCATTTTACCTAATGGAAATCTAATCAATTAATCTAGAGTGAAATGTAGATAACAATATGTTGAAATAGTATTATCACACAGTTGTTTTGTGCTATTTAGGATAATCTATAGAGTACCTAAGGTATCTATACAGGATTGATGGATACAAATTAGTATTTTCAGAAAATGTTTATGGAAGAATGGCATCTCTAGATGACACTAGATAAGTATCAGGATTTTGCCCTCAGTGGCTAGTTTGATGAAATGAAACTAATATGAACCATTTTCAGAATTAGAAATTAGAATCCAAATTTCTTATCCTTTCTGCCTTTACAGGTCTTGAGGAGTTTCTGAGTTTATCACTAAAAAGAATCATAAAGTTTAATCTAAAAAGATTTATCATAAAATAAATACAGAAATCTGATCTGATTAAGAAAAAAATTGTAATAGCTATAGATGTCATCTATCTATTCTTATTCTTTACCATCATTTTTTGTAAGTGAAAAACTGTGCAGTTTTCCTTAGTGTATTTGAATTAGAGTATCAAATGTTAAATTTCATATGAAATATTTGTGGGAATCTTCCAGACAAATTCGTATGTACAACAACATACAGAAATTGAATTATTTTATGTAGGCTATTCTAGTTCAGGGCAGTGGCAACTCAAATCATTATCACTAATGCAGAAAGTAGACACAAAAGGATTTCTGATTATATAGTAGGTCATTTAATCATGCTAACCTGATCGCCTTCAGAATTTACTCAACAATTTTCATAATCAGCAAAAATATGTGAGTTCACTTGAGGCTAGTGTTTCAATCACAGCAGCATTCATATTTGAGCTATATTAGCTGTTCACAAAATAACCTGTCTTCACAGTTTATCATCTTTGTGACCAGAATCATTTTTATTCAGTACATCTCTTTCTGCCTTCTGTATAATTAATATTCTCAGATGTGATAACTAGCTACAATTTTATACAGATATTTTATGGATCAAGAGAAAAATAATGTTTTCACAGCCTGTAGAGGGGATGAAATAATTAATTTCCACTCTGAACAGAAAATGTAAAGCAAGATGCAGGAAATATGTGTAACTGCTATAAACATTTTGAGTGTAGTTCCACTAGAAGTCATCATCTGTAAGTCTTCTAGTCTGGGACTAATAAATCACCTAGACAGATTGATGTGAAGTATTTTAAAAGAAGTTACTAGTGATCAAGTCTGGGTGTTAAGAAATATTCAGAGTAAGTAGCATGGAAAATCCAAAGAGACTTTCATTTATATAATTGGTCTGAGACATGGCAAATGAAATCTAATGTTGACAAATATGCAGTAATACATGATGACAGGAAAAACAGTGGCCTCAAAAAATGATGAGAATGTATGGAGGGAGAATTTTAAAAATAAGTTATCTTAGACCCTATGTTAAGAATGGCTAATAAAATATCTTAGTATGGAAATTAATTGTAATTATTTATTGAGTAGCAAATAAATGCATGTATTTCACAAAAGAAAGTGTACAATAAAAACATGTGTTAATAAGCTATATATATAAAACCAGAAAAATACATCAATTTGTGATCTGGCATTCATATTATTTAGCCATATTTCTAGGAAGATTTGTATTTTTGCAGCCACTATTTAAATTTACTTATTTCATTCAGGTTGAAGAGTTATTTTGACTAGTATGTATTTATAAGTTCATTAAGTAATCAGAATCACTGTGAGATATGCAAATATTTATTTCATATTATTACTGTTACTGAGACATAATATCCATTATTAAAAAGTTTATAATTCTATTACTTTTAAGTTCCAGTTTTAAAAACTATAGTTTCTAGAAGATACTGAAAGACTTTTGCTGGATAATTAGATGTGTGTACCTGAGGTCTTACCTCTTTGGTTATTGTATGAGTTTAGAGGTTATTGTATGAGTTTAGATAGTATATAGACTTCTCCTGGTTCAATCTTTCTTGACCGTTCTCCAAATTTTGCCTTACTATTTAAATGTTTCATTTATTCTCCTGCCTGAACAAGGATTATCAGTCAGTTTATGAAAACTACAAGTTATCTATTAGACTTGCCAATGTGACACACATCTATAAGAAGGTCAGGAAGGATGATCCAGGGAACTACAGGCCTGTCAGCCTGACCTCAGTCCCAGAAAAGATTATGGAACAGTTCATCTTGAGGGTCATCATACAGCAAGTGCAGGACAATGGGGGGATCAGGCCCAGCCAATATGGGTTCATGAAGGGCAGGTCCTGTTTAACCAACTTGATCTCCTTCTATGATCAGGTGACCCGCCTAGTGGATGAGGGCAAGGCGGTGGATGTTGTCTACCTGGACTTCGGGAAGGCATTTGACACCGTTTCCCACAGCATTCTGCTGGAGAAGATGGCAGGTCATGGCATAGACAGGAGGACTCTTCGCTGGGTTAGAAACTGGCTGGATGGCCGAGCCCAGAGGGTGGTGGTGAACAGAGTAAAATCCAGTTGGTGGCCAGTCACAAGCGGTGTCCCTCAGGGCTCAGTTCTGGGACCCGTCTTGTTTAATATATTCATCAATGACCTGGATGAGGGAATTGAATGTACCCTCAGTAAATTTGCAGATGACACAAAATTAAGCACAAATGTCGATCTGCTTGAGGGTAGGAAGGCTCTGCAGCGGGATCTGGACAGGCTGGAGAGATGGGCTGAGCTCAATTTTATGGAGTTTAACAAAGCCAAGTGCCGGGTCATGCACTTCGGTCACAACAACCCCCAGCAACGCTACAGGCTTGGGGAGGAGTGGCTGGAGAGCTGCCTGGCAGAAAAGGACCTGGGGGTGTTGGTCAATAGCCGGCTCAACATGAGCCAGCAGTGTGCCCAGGTGGCCAAGAAGGCCAATGGCATCCTGGCCTGGATCAGAAACGGTGTGACCAGTAGGAGTAGGGAGGTGATCGTACCCCTGTACTCGGCACTTGTGAGACCGCACCTTGAGTACTGTGGCCGGTTTTGGTCACCACAGTACAGGAGGGACATCGAGGTGCTGGAGCGAGTGCAGAGGAGGGCAACAAAGCTGGTGAAAGGGCTGGAAAGCATGCCCTATGAGGAGCGGCTGAGGGAACTGGGTTTGTTTAGTCTGGAGAAGAGGAGGCTGAGAGGAGACCTTATTGCCCTCTACAACTACCTAAAAGGAGGTTGTAGAGAGGCTGGTGTTGGTCTCTTCTCTCAAATTAGTAATGATAGGACGAGGGGGAATGGACTAAAGTTGCGTCAGGGGAAGTTTAGATTAGATATTAGGAGGAAGTTCTTCACTGAGAGGGTGGTTAGGCACTGGAATAGGCTGCCCAGGGAAGTGGTGGAGTCACCATCCCTGGAGGTGTTTAAAGAACGATTAGATGTGGAGCTTGAGGATATGGTGTAGTGGTTGAGAAATGCTAGGACAAAGGTTGGACTTGATGACCCTGGAGGTCCTTTCCAACCATAACGATTCTATGATTCTATGATTCTATGATTCTATGATCTTTGAATATTTCCTAAGGATAACATCTATGTTTTGGATGAGAAAACAACACAGAATGGTCAATATATTTAAGTGTTTTGGGGTTTTGTTGTTGTTGTTGTTGTTGTTGTTGTTATTGTTGGTTTTGCCATTTCAGGGATAGTAAAATAACTATAATACTTCTGAAGCATTTAAAAATGTTTGATGCCATACAGTTTTCACCTAGAAGAAATAATAAACCCCAACAAAATTATAGACTTTATTCCTGTGAACCAGAAAGTTTCTTTTTCCTGAAATATTACAAATACTTTAGCACTTTGAATCTCCGCTACTCCATAGTCATTACTGCTATGCAAAGATGGGTTGTTCCATATTTGATAGGTGCATTCTGAGTTAGAGGCAGACAGAATTAAACTTGCACAAACATTGAAGACATTCAAATCCTGATTGGACACATTCCTGGGAAACCTGCTGTAGGTGACCCTGCCTGGGGGGTTGGAGTAGATAATTGCAAGAGTTTCTTTCCAAAATAAATGATTCTGTGAAATGGATAGAAAATGCACAGCAACAGTGGACAATGACTTAAGTCACTATGTATTCCCAAAAGAAAAAAATTCTGAAAATCAGACTGATTTGGTTGGGATGAAAGTATATAAACCATCAGCAGTAATAATATAGAAAGTTAAAAATAAAATAAGAAAGTTAAAGCAAATCCTGCAGTTTTCTGCATCAATGCTATTGGTTTATTGTCTTTCTTTCTCCTTGAAGTATATGAAAGCCACTTAGAATATATAATATACACATATACAATGGAAGTACAGTTGTTCAAAAAAGAAATGTAGCATTTTTAAAAGATGCACAAAGCTCAAGTCAGGTTTTGAGACACTGCACTGCATGTGAGTGACTGGAATAATAATTGTTATTAAGTAGATTCATCCTACTTGGATTAATTACTTCTTGAGTTTTAGCACCTGTTTAAACTCTTTTGTTTCACTTGTGTGCACACTCACAATGAAAAGAAAAAACAAAAAAAAAAAAAAACAACAAAAATAGAGAGACAATGACTGCATTTAGGATTTGTTCTTCCATATTACCATCACTGATTGTCTTTTAAAATGCAGCTTTTCTGTCTTTGTAGCCCAGCCATTTCAGAAATATTTTACTACCAGTTTCCCTGCTGCTTTCCTGTAACTGGTGATTTATCCCATACTGCATCCCAGTATGCATTTTTGATGTCAAATACTATGGACATTTGTTTCCCAGTCTTTCGATTAGCAGCCACTTTCCAATCAAGCTTTTAAGCAACAACGCATTTGATCAGGACTCAGACTGGATTGTTCCAGCATATCCTGTCTTTGATTGCTTCATGTAATTAAAAATAGATCTACCCTTAATGTCTTTGACTGGAAATATAAGAAGTAACAGGTATAGTTTGCAATGCTGGAGAGATCTGAACCATGACTGGGGGAAGACAAATGCATGTTCTTCTACAAAGAAGTCAGATACCCCGAGCAAGTCTAAGTCTCAGTCTAGGAGAAATTTGTGATACTTAGAATTCACAACAAATGTCTAGTCAAATGGACAAATGTTTCAACCACAAATCTTTGCATATTCCTTAGATATTGATTTAAAAAAGATTTCTTGTATTTCTTTAAAATATTTTTAAGTATTTTAAAATTGAAAAATTTCAAGGAAATTAATTAAAAGCTTATAATAAGAGAATAGTGTTTAAATGAGCACTTTTAGAATGGAATTGAAGTACTGTCAATTCAGAGAACATCCAGAATGAAAAATGCATGAATACAGGATTTCTGGCCAGTTTTTGATTTAGATGTTTTCTGACAAGTTACTAAAACTAGACTATTGGATAAATTTGCTTTTGGCACATGCATCCAAAATGATTTATGTTCATTAAAACGTCTAAATAAAAAGAGGTTTGATTGTTTTTTGTTTTGTTTTGTTTTCTTTTCTTTTCTTTTTCTGCTTTAGCGTTGACAACATTTGCAAGGAGAGACATACTATAACTTTGTAACCTGGTGGACTCTGTAGCAATGGTCCTGAAAGACTTGATAGACAGAAAGGTCTGAAATGGTTAGCTCTGACGAAGCAGAGTCCTGTCAGGGACTCTAGGCTTGTCTTACTCCAAACTCAGAGAGTCCTAAATCTGTTGAAGATTAGTACAAACATAGTTTATTGACATTACAGTGTATTTGTTTATGAAGCATCTTTGAGCACCACTATATGCTCTCCTGTCACTAATCTGTAATTACTATTTTCTGTTTGTTCCTGTTTAAAGTTTCTGAAATAATGTAAAAGCAGTTTTTTAGCCCACTAGTTACTGAAACTGCTGATGTCTTATTACATGCTGTGAGAATTACTTAGGTTGTAAAACACAGTGAGATAATTTAAAAGCTGTGAAGAGGCAGTGAAAAAATGTGCAATATCACAATATCAACTATGTCACCTTTATTGTACTCCCTGTTAAGTTTTGTTTTCAATGAAGCACAATGAACATTTATTTAATGTACATGACCAAGGAACCAGGAACCAGAAGTGAATTACTAAACAGTTATTTTTCAATATAGATTAATTTTGTGAATTCCTAGACTTCTAATTTTGATCTACAAAGCATCTTTGTCCTCAAATTTGGAAAGTCATATATTCCAGGGTCCCTGAAGTGATTTACAATAGCTGAATGAAAACCAGATGTACAACTCTTGGAATTTTTAAGCTCCAGGCTACATGGCAGAAAGTGTAAAAACTGCATTGCTGCCTAACATATGCACAAATAGAATTCCAGATCAGCATTCTACTCTTTTTGTTCCCATTTTTACAAGACAAAAAAAGAAGGCAGGTTTCCTTGTAAATTTGCCTTCTGTTTGCGAAAATTTCAGTAAACATACTATGAGAAAGAGGAAAGAATGAAAAAAAACCACCATCAACAAAAAAAAGCAACAACCAGGAAAGAGGTTGAAAAACATTTTCTTTCTTTTAAATTAAGAACTTTGTCAAAAAATACCCTGTGTAACAATAAACATGTCAAAATTTGTCTAGTTCTGTCAAATTTCAGTAATTAGGGAATACACTGCTGAAGCAGGCTGTAATGCCTCATAAGGGAATCAATCTTGAGAAACGCAGGAGCTGATTTTATTTCAGCTATATCAAAAACTTTTTAATATGTATGTGTCATTCTATGTAAATTGTAGTCAACAAACTTTGATTTTACTTTTATTGAAGAGTTGTGACAAATGCTATGCAAACTTCAACAAATATCGCTATGTGATATTACATACAGTCAGAAGACTAATAAGCTATTAAAACTATTTCACATAGTTTTGAATTATTTCTTCCTTATGACAAATTCTGTTTCTGATGTGCCTGTCATGTTACTTTATGGGGACATTTTCAGAAGCAGTTCTGAAACGTCCTTTCAACAGTTTGAGATAAATTAAGAAAACCTGAATTTAGAGGTTGGACATCAAATATCTATGTTTTTACTAAATTACTGTTCAAGGGTGCAGTGTTATGGGTGGTGAGGCAAGAAATAAAAACACTAATAATGTTGCAATTCCAAAAGAGAAGATATGAGTCTTTTTTCCTCTTTTTTCTTTTTCTTTTCTTTTTTCTTTTTCTTTTTTGTCATCACACTCGTGGAGAAAAAGAGTATGAAGATTGCATAAAAACTTTCTTAGGCTTTTGAACCACATTGTTCTGAATAATTACTCCACAGAGGTTACATAACAGGTACTGGATTTGCTGTTTTGGAAAGGTAATTCGATTTTTTACATGTTTGAATAAATTACTCATGTCTTTTTGTTTGCTTCTGGTTTTAAGGCTAAACTTACTAATACAAAATATAGTTATAGTAAATGAAAAAGAAAAATTCCAGTGACTCAATCTTCCAATTGCTTATTTTGGAAATGATTAAAAAAGATTATTATGTGTTGAATTTTTTTTTTTTTTTTTTTTTTTTTTTTTTGGTATTCCTAACTAGTTGATATTCTACTATTCTTTTATTACATCATCATATGTCAAATGCTCTGGTCCATTATAGGAAATATTTCTATAGTATTGTGTTTGCTTGTTTGATTTTTTTTTTCTCCTACAATGTTTTAGGCAAGCTTTTGTGCATTGTCAAATACATTAAGTACCTTAGTGCTTATTAGTATGTATTTGTGGTCAGAAAATAGTCCTGTGTAATGCTGCAGCAAAGAAAAGGTATTTTAACAGAAAACTGCTGGTTTGTTACAGGTCCTGGGATGTAGAATGAGGGCATAATGCCTAATTTCAGAATCCATTTGTCATTTCTTATAACAGATGTGAAAATGCTGATAGCTAAGAATGTGAGGAAAACATCAGCCCAATGTCAAAAAAATAGCAGGCACTTTTCAATGTCACCCATTTTCATTTTATGAAATTCAGCAAATCAGTTGAGACAAAATACTTGACTGTTCCCATAGGGTAGCACTACATCAGTACTATTTTTTTATCAGGTATATAAAGCAAAATCATTGCAGACAAAATTATGTATGAATACATACAGTTGACTTTTCCATATCCTAGCTTCCCATGTACACCTTTTAAATACCTACATGGTGTTTGAGTATTGTAAATTTTGCAAGTAATAACTAGAAATCTTATGCATAATGAAATCATTCATCCTTCATCCCATTTGCTACCTATCTTTTAATCAGTTACAAAAATTATCTTCAAAAATCTGGTATCTTAGACAAACATCACAGAAATATTCAGCCTGTCAGAGAATAGCTTCAGTTATATCTTAGTTCTAAGTTCAGTGTAATTTTACACTATAATGAGGCAAGCAGTAGTAAATAATAACAGGATCATATAAATGTTACATCCTGTAAGAATTTTATATCAAATAAAACTTGATTACAATTTTCTGGAAAGATTTTTTCCTTTACATTCTTTCCACCTACTTTCGTTGTTCAAACTGACAAATATATTTCAACAATATACTTAATGATTAAAATAACATGGCCAACATAGTAATTAGAAGAGTTCCCTGTTCTTAAATATGTGACTCAAATGTTGATGCTCTTGTAGTGCTCTCTAAACTTCCCTTATTCAGTTTTCAATGCAGTTTCACAAATATAGATACATTGTTTTCAACAGAAGAATATCAATACAGTTATTAAAATTCAGCTCCTATCAGACCTAACGTCTTTCAGACTTTCTGTGACTGACCCTAGGAAGTAGTGAAAGTGTGATAGAAAAAAAAAAAAAAAATTGTTCTGAATAACATCATCTAACACAGATCTCTCATTCTTAAAGTCATGTGTTCTCTATGTATATATGTGAGTGTTAGTCTGTGTACGTATATCTGATGATTTTCTACCTCTTTCTTATCAGTTTCACTAATTTCAAACAACATTACTCTCTTCAGGTACCAAAATCATTTAAACCGATCACCCCAGTAAATCTGTAACAGTGGAAATACTTAATTAAGTATCCTTAAGTGTAAGTATCTTCTCTCTTTTTTTCACTAGAATGTGTAAGGCTTGATTACCTCAGTGCAGTTGCTGATTTCATTTATGTCAGTTCTCTATTTCATTCATTTCACATCCACTAAGTAAAGAATGTGAGATAATAGCTCTTGTGATTCTATTTCTTAACATTGGTTAGTACAAGATCAAAGTACTTGCCTCAAGTCTGAATTTGAAGTACACTAAGAAAATAAATGATGGAACTGCTGTTCTACATTATCTCATAAAATTCAAGAGAAATACACAAATAAAATGCAAATATTTTGCTGGGTGTTTCATAGATAGCACTTAATCATTAATAGACTTTTTATAGTAGTTGAAATTTAATTTATACATATGCATCAGAAAAATAATGTCTCTTCTGCTAACCTTGAAATGTAATACATTTCGTTTACAGTCAATAATTTCCTACCTTCCTCCCTTTTTTTTTTTTTTCCTAGTGAAGAAGACACTGATACATGACATCACATATGTTCCTTGAAGTTCCTTTATTAGCATGTTTTATAAGCCACTAGGGAAGCACTTTGATTTCACAGACAAAGCTTTAGAAAGTGTCAGTTTACTGTTTTTTAACAGACTTTGAAAATGCTGCTAGCACTTCCTGACAATTTTAGTTTAGGTGCTGCTGTTCTGACTAATGGTGACTTTGTGATAACTTTAGCAGTGTGCAGCCAAAGATAGCCCCTAGCTGTTTTAGTCTTTTCATTAACAATTCTCCTTGGACCTCCTCAACTTGGTGATGCTTCTCACATCCAAAAATAGGAGTTCCAGTACAGTTCTGTGACAGCCAAGGATCTGGTTTTCCTAGTCCTCAGACTAGTCTCTGTTGTGAACTAAAGAACCTTTTATTTCACTGAGTTCCAAGATCATCACTTTGAGCATCTGAACTCTTGTTTCTTTTGACCTATACATACACAAAATTTATATCTTACCCTCACCAATTGTTATTTTTCTTTGTTTGCTCAGGTTTTGTTTTTTCTTTGCTACTCCAGACCTTTTATCACGTGACATCCTTATTCCTCTCTTTTTTCTACTATTCCAGACTTCTAAACGATTGCTTTCACCCCTGGAGTCTATGAGCCCTGTTAGAGACAGAAGACACTTTTGTCTTATCAGAAAGCCTTTCCATAAATCCATGTATCTCATGATGCAGAAGCTTTCAACAGACAGAAAGAACAGCTACCATGAAGATCCATTCAGTGCCATTGCAACCATAGAAGACAATATACCTGATTACTTATCAGGGTGATGCATTCACAGTCCAGCCATCCATAGAAGATCTGAGAGGTTAGACGGAGCTGTCTAACTGGTAGCCAAGAATATATCAACCAAATCAGGATACTTTCCACAGGAACTGTAAATGACAATTCACAAGTAATCTTGAACAATTTCAAGTCATGGTTGCAAGCTTTGTAAATTTAGAGCTCCTAAATAAGATGCATCTGTTTTCCACAGTTTATTTTATACATATGCATTGAAAAAATAATGGCTGTAGATCATTCTGGCTAAAAAAAAATCAGAACACTTTACAGTAAAATTAAATTAAATTAAAAGTACAAAATTAAAAGTTATATGTGAATGAAAGATCAATTTGCCAGTTATCAGTAGTTCTTCTTATTCACAATCATTCAATAATTCTGTCCTTCTGTTTTCTCTGTTATTGCACAATTCAGAATAACAAACCCTTTTTACTAAAATATTACAGTCTGTGTTTTGGATATTTTTTTGGTTGTAATTTTGGGAAGTGCTTAGCACAGTAGATGAATAAACAACTAGGTACCTTAATGTAGAAATATCTCTACTATGTATTTATAAAGTATTCTGTAAAGTGGCATGTCTAATTAGTATTAAAAAAAAAAAAAAAAAGAAATTTTAAGTAAAATAATCTAATTAGGGGCTCATTACATTTACAGAACCACTTACTATGCCACTGAAATGTAAAAAAATGTTGTTTGTTGTTTCAAGAACATCCTTCTAGCTAAATTGTGTCTAGATGGTTTCTGATTACCTCTTTCATGTGAACCCAAGTACATTTTATCAACATTATAACAGTTTTGGAAATTAGGTATTTGGAAATTTTTCATGTATGATTAGGTAATCTTTGAGATAGACAATTTTATATATAAATCATTGTATGTGTTTCTTTGTCATATGCATATATGTGTTAATTTTAGAGGATTTTGGTTGAAAAACAGATAAAGTTACTCAGAGTTCTATAAGAATAATTTATCTATCTCATATACAATTCTAGTAAAAACATTCAGTTAAAATGTATCAAAGACAAAATTCCAAGCAATATAATTTTTGTGCATAATGGTTGTCACTCTATATCTACATGCATATATTTTTATATATATGTACACTAAAAAAAGTCTGTTGCTTGAACATCACTCATGTTTCTCAGGAATTACGAAGTCAGGAAATTATCTAGTAATTTGAACCCTTCAAAATTGAAGGTTAGAAATCAAACAGTAACCTACAGTTCCTGCAAAATGTATTATAAATATCATGCCAATCTGTCCTGTCTTCTATAAAAAGAGTAAGTTTTTACTAACTATAACTACTACTGGGAAGAAACTACCATCTTCCTCTTATTTTCCCATTTTGCTAGTAAAGCCTTGAAATGAAATAATCCATCATCCTTAAATCTTTTGCAAAACACCATTTAGCTCTTTTAATATGAATGAAAAGATACTCTTCCTAGGCAGCTGAATGGTCTGTTTCCTGCTTATCAGATTTTCAATGACTGAGTTCAGTGATACCTCATAATAGAGTAGCTGTCTGTCCTATGAGCTAAATAGTTTGTGCTGGGAATCTAATTTCTGACTAAAAAAGAAAAAAATATAGTTCACACTGAAGTAAATGGTAATGATTATGAGAACTTTGAAGTCTGACTTTGAGATATGTGAATTATTTAGTATAAATTCTAAGAAAATCCATCTCTTTAAAGAAAAAAAAAAAAAAAAGTGTTCTGGGTATTATATAAAACAAAAGAACAAGCTAATAAACAAGAAAAGAAAAAAAAAGAGAGAAAAATTCTAGAGCACAAACAAACAAAAAAATAGGAAAATTGTCTTTCCTAAATATAAAATTACCCTTTTATTTTCCAACTAATGTGTCTTTTTTTTTTTTTTTTTTGGTTCTTAGTTCATTGTTTTCTAAAAATTAATACTATGCTTCAAGAAAACTGGGCTAGAATGACTCCATGAAAAGACAACAGGGAAAAGGTTGGGTAGCAAAAGATTATGAAACATCTGAAATGTTGATTCACTTCTCCTACATTAGCTGTAAACTGGAGACAGAATCTTTTTATCTAGTGTAACATCACCCACTAATACACATTTTCCATTGGTAGCAGCATCAGCCTGGCTGGTTAAGGTGTAGGCAAAACAGTCAGGAAAGGCGCCTGTAGTGTTTGCTGTCATTTTCTCTAGAAGTCCTGGTTTATATCAGTCATCTGTAGTGTGTGCATATTAGATTCATTCCAGGATCTCTTCTGAGGCAGAAAAACTACATTTACCAGATAAAGTTTCAGTAGTTAAGTCAATCCAGAATACTCAATGGATTCATGTCAAATGCCTTTATCTTGTCATGTTCCATTTTTACGATATTAGCACAGAAAGTCTCATATGTGTATACATTCAAGGTCAAGTATTGCAGCTCAAGTATGATAAGCTGCAATGCATGCCATATTCTAAGTACTTGCTCAAACAGATTAAATCTTGGAGAACCTTAAAAATATTTCTAAAATTTCCAAGACCCAACGAAGTGTTCATTATAGCAGAGAGTAGGGCCAACAATATCAGATCACTCATCTGAACAGATGGTCATTTGAATTCAGTTTAATTTCTGATATATACCGAGTGTACGCCCCTAAATCCTTTTACACTAGTGGAATAGGATTTGGTCTGTCTTTGAAATTCTATTCTGAATGTATAAAATTTCCAAATGAAATTTAGATATTTCCTAAACCTCTTTAAAAAATAAGTTTCAAAGAAATAAAAAAAAAAAAAAAAAAACAACCCCCCAAAAAAAACCCAGAAGAGGATAAAACCAGAATTACTAATCTCACCTCAGCAGGTGACAAAAGTGGCAGAGGATGTTAACTACAGTAAAGTATAATAGTATACTTAATTTAGAACCTTGCCTTGCCTTTCCTTCTCCCCCCTCTTCCTCCCTTTCCCTTTTTCTCCCTTCTCTGCCCCCCCCCCCCCCCCCTTCTTTTGTTGTTAAAATATTTATACACACAATTCCAGGAGAGGAATTGAGGAGAGCTGTAAAACGCTATTTAGAAATCAAATAGGAAATAGAATTGTCAAAGAATCAAGAGGAAATGGAATTCTTTTTGTTTGTATAGACACAAGGTTATCTTCGTATTATTCAGAAAACAGGTCCAACATCAGTGTTTTCAATAACATATATTTGAAGCAAAGTCTAATATAAGTAACTGTGCAGAAACTTGTAACATTAAATATAATGTCTGTCCTAACTCCTCTGTGGTTCAAGTTTCAATGGAAGAAAGCAGAAAATTGATTAGATACATTGAGAAAATTCTGAACATTTTTTCTAATAAATTAATTTACCAGTAATACATAATATTTTTTTTAATGTTGGAAGAAGTTAGGCATTAACTGCAAAGAACATCTTTTCTTTGTGTCTCCTTTGAGTCACTTCTGTGACATCAGGATGAAGTGTCTTGACAATGATCATGATGTCAGAGGACTATGACTTCAGCTGGAGGAATAAACAGAAGCAGCAGATGAATTCTTGTGAAATAAACCTCTGCTTCTATAAAAATGTCTTTGTTAATAAGAAACAAGAAAAGAAAAAAGCAAAATAGATGTGACATATTTAGGTTGATTTCTTCCCCTAAACAGAATGCCTTTTAATATTCAAGATGTATCCCAAATGTGCTGATTTCTTTTAATGCAATGCTTAATCCATTACAGACTTAATAATTTTTTAAAGGACCCTTCAGATATTCCTACTGATTCTTATGACAGCTACAACTTTCATATTCATTATGCTCACATAAATATCCTCCGTACAAAGTCAGTTGGGAAGTAATACCATAGCCATGCTCTGTGATCTCATGATCTGTTACTGTGCTGTGCAATGCCTAGGACTATAGAAGTAATTAAATACCTAACTTGAAGCCAGCTGAAGTCACAACATGGAAACAAAAAGATGTAATTTCTTTGTATTTTTATTTGTATATGCATTAGATTCACGTATCAAATTTGGATATAAACACATTAAATATTCAACCTTAATTCAGACTAAAAAACTTATCAATTGCATGAATATGAATTATTGTAATACACTATCATATAATTAATATAATTAACAGAATAAAATTGGTATGATATGATATAACATGCAGCAAATCAGTTTCTGGAAAGATTGCATAAAACCCAGCTTTTTTTAGGAATGCAACACAACCAAAAAAAAAACCCAGAAGAAACCCAGAAGAAACATCAGTGGATCAACAATGTAGTGAATAATTGTTGAATTATTCACTGTGAATGTACCTATACAATACCCAATCTCTCTTCCTTCTACACCCCTTAATACCATGGTAAAATATGCATCATTTTCAATACAAGACTTGCATCATCTGAGCTACTTTGGACAAAAATTAGAAGACACACACATTTCCAGGTCAACAATCCATTCTTTTCATGAAACCTGAAGTCTTTTACTGACTTCAGCTGTAGCAGCAGCATGTCCTAGGGAAGGATCTAATTTCTCACATAAGTAGATTGGTAGCTATGGTGGGTTTGACTTTGGCTGCCAGACCTTCACCTAGTTGCTCTCTTAGTCACTCCTTAACAGGACAGTGAGAAAAAATAAGGCATAAAATCGTGTAAGTCAAGGTAGGGACAGGGAGGTAACTTACTGATTACTATCACAGGTAAAACAGACTCAGCTTGAAAAAGAGCAATATCATTTATTGTTATTCAAGAATAGAGCAGGGTGGTGGGAAACAAAGACAAAAATAAAAACACTTTTCCCTATCCCCTTCCCCTGAGGCTCATTTTCACACCTTCATTCCCAACTCTACCTCCTCTCATCCCACCCCTCAAGTGGTGCAAGAGGAATGGGGAATGGGGTTGTGGTCAAAACAGTCTGCCTCTGCTGTTCATCCTTCAAGCTCTTCCCCTGCTCCATCATGGGATTCCTCTCATGGGAGACAGTCCTTCATGTACTCCTCTGACAGTCATCATTCTTACAAGCTTCAGTTCTTCGAGAGTATCTGCAGCATGTGTTCTTATCACAAGGTGCAGTCCTTCAGGAATAGACTGCTCCAGCGTGAGTCCTCCATGAAGTCACAGGTCTTGCTGGAAAACCTGCTCCTGCATGGACTCCTCTGCATGGGCATGGTCTCTACCAGGATCCTCACTGGTGTGAGGTATCCATGGGCTGTAGCTTCCTTCAGGGCATTTCCCTCTGCTCCAGGGTGAGGGCCTCCACAGTCTGAAGTCTGGGTATCTGTTCCAGTATGGTCCTCTCCATGGGCTGCACGGGGCTTCAATTTAGTGTTCTTCATGGACTGTAAGGGAAACTCTTCTCCAGCACCTGGAGCACCTTCTCCATGCTTCTTCTCTGACCAGTGTTATGTACAGGTTTGTTTCAAAATTGTTTATCATTTGCCTCTCTCACAGCTGTTGTGTAGCATTTTTTTGCCGTTTCTTAAATAAGTTTTCCAGAAGATGTCACCATCTTGGTTGAGGGGCTCAACTGTGTCCCATGGTGGGTCTGCTGGAGACATCTGGAACCAACTGTGTCTAGCATGAGACAGGCCCTGGCCTTTCCTTACAGAGGCTACTCCTGTAGCCCCACCACTGATGAAACATTGTTAAGTAAATCCAATACAGTAGCCTACCTCCTGAGATAAGAAAACATAGTGAAGTTTCTTGGCTGTATAAAAATAATTCTGTGGTTTCTTTTAAATATATATTGCTGTGAAATATACCTATTATTTTCTCTACTGTTGCTTGGGTTTGTTTTGGCAATGAATGTTTTCTTGTTACAAATAAAGCGAGAAAGATTCACCATTTCCCCTGGTGAGATGTGAACTCCTCTGTGTTTCTTTGAGAAGTGTTTTTAATATCCCGTGCTGATTTGAACTTTCTAATTAGGGTGGCTTTGAATGTGACAGTATCGTTTTTGTAAGACAGACATCAGTGGGATGAAAGTAGTGAGATGTAAGGAGTTTAGGTGAGGAGATGAAACAAAGTCAACTAGGCTCATCAGCAGTTCTATGTGTGAAAATCATGAATAAAAGGAAAAGTTTTATCCAACAGGCAGAGGTAAAACACTTTAGAAGTATTTGAGATATGAAAGGAAAGGAAAAGGAAAGGTGGCAATGGTGTTGAAGAGAGTCTGAGTGTGTTTGAATAATTGAATACTTTGATTCACTTCCAAATCTGAAAGATGAGACAAAAAATAATAAAGGTCCATACACTAGGTTGTAAGACAGTAAAGCCTGTGGTCGAGGCCCTGTTTGTTGCAATGCATCAACTGATAATATCACTTTGGGTTCAGTAATGTTAAAATGAAAGTTAAAAAATATTAATTCCAACCCAATTTAAACTTTCATCTCTGAATTCAAAAAAAAATGAAATAAAAACAAGTGCAAAGTGCAAAATGAATACAGGGCCTTTTCAGAGATGCACAGCAACAGGACCAAAAGCAATAGGCACAAACTGGAACACAGGATGTTCCCTCTGAATATCAGGAAACACCTTTTTTCTATCAGGGTGCTGTAGCTCTAGGACAGGTTGTGGATCCTGGAGATCTTCAAAAGCTCTTTGGACACAGTGCAGGGCAACCTGCTACAGGTGAACTTGCTAGAGGAAGATGCTGAAAAAGATGATCTCCAGAGGTCCCCTCCATCCTCAACCAGACTGTGATTGTGTGATTTCACACTGTCCCCCAGGGGGTGCCTAATACCCAGGGCTGAGACTGCCTCAGTCCATCTGGCCAACCTGCCGGGACAGTGGGACAGGCCTTAGTGCTCAGGAACTGTCCTGAGCTGCCCAAACCTTCTGGGGATAGCTTGCTGCTCCCTGGCACCAGCACGTCCTGTTCCTGGTAACTTGTGTCACTGAATTTTCCTTTCAAGTGATAGAGATATTTCAGCTCTGCCCTAATTATTTATGAAAGTTTGTGATCTACAAGTTGTCAGGAAAGCCACAGATATCATCCCAGTTTTCATAACTTTTTTGATTGTGATTTTTCACATATGAAATTATCACTAACTGAAAAGTAGTATCTTTTGTGCATCAAACTTAGCAATCCATGTAGCTTTTTGATAAAATGTTTTTGGTTTCACTGTGTAATTTAATACATGCCCTTAAAGCTTCATCTTCACAGAGAAAAAATGAAATTTTTCCCTTCTATACAGTAAGAAACAAATGAGTATGCTAGCAGTGCAAATCTAAGAGATATCTTTTTGTCAGTAATTGCAAATAAATGGTTTCTTTCATTTCAAGTCAGATGTAATCTGTGTTCCCACAGTGAGAATTAGAGTAATCAAGGAATATTTTCTAAGTTAATTTCATGCAAAAAGCAGTACTGTGATAAACATTTAATAAGAAAGAACACAGAACTCTTTGAATTCCATTAAGTTGCCAGTAATTTTTATTGCAAGATTCTTAAATGTGTGACCCGGACACAAACCCCCCTCATATACCCAGGATATCTGTGGGAATACCAAACTGAGCACAGGAGTGTTAAACAAAAAGTACTATTGTGGGGCCATCAAGCTTCTACAGAAAGATTATTGTGTTCGTAGTAGTCAAAGCATTTCTCAAAGAGGTTGAATTTAGTCCAAACCATCACTTATCTTATAATGAGCTATGGAAAATTATCTCAGATCTTTTGTGATGGATCTTCTTGAGCCCAAGTAAGTCTTTTTGTGTTATACTGACTACTAAATGGGTAGTTATAATGATGTTGCACAGTGCCAAATCCTGTCCGAATTCTTGCTGCCCAAGAAGCCAAGTGTCAACACAATATAAACAGATTTACATTCGGTTGTATAATGTAAACTGAAAAAACTCAGGTGGCATTCCTCCTGAAGAGTTCATAGACCTAGCCTGTCAAGTTTTCATGTCAGCACAAAAAGAAAAATTGTTTCTTGAGTTATTGCTTTGTACTCATATGCAATTACCTCATCTGATTACCTCATGACACTATTTTTTCTTGCTTGCATATCCATGAGATGTTAATGTTTTTTAAATGGCAGAAAATTTTATCTCAGTTGTGTTTTATTTAAAAGGTCATTTTCAATGTTTTAGGATTTTCTCTGTTCTCTGATATTTGTCATTTTCATTCAGAAACCTAAATCAGTATTTCTTTCAAATAGTATTTTTTTTTCCATATAGTAATTATTGATCACAACCTTGCAAACCTCATTTAATCACTATTATTATGTAGAACCCAGTAGTACACAAAAATCCCTAGACTGAGGGTTTTATTGAAAAAAGATAAATGTATAAAAGTAGTTCCAGTATTGTGCATAAAAATTTTCCTGCTCTTGTAAGACAAATGCCAAACTTTTACAAGCTTTATTAATCTGTTAATTAAGCACTACTTATGTGGTCATTAGGTTTCTTTAAAATTTCTTTTATTTTAGACTTGAGTACCTTTTTCATAGAACACTGACCAAATTTAATGAAAAATTATCATTTTAACTATTACTTATTTGCAACAGATTTCTCAGTTAGCTATGAACTTAGTACTCTGAAATTTTAAGTAGTCTTTTTTTGCCTTATTTTCATTATAACCTCCTTACCCTCAGTGGCTACTGTGGTCACACCTTTGCAAATACCATAGTGATAAAGATACTGCACCATTCCTTCAAATTCCTTCACATGTGCAAACATTTCCAAAGTGGAAAATATTTTACTTTCTTTAAGGTGTTTCTGATGGCGTTAAATTACATCTGAATGTGAAGGAAATCTTCTTTATCCTGGAGTGCATTAAGAGTGTGTCCAGTAGCTCAAGGGAGGTCATCTTTCCCCTCTATTCTGCCCTGGTGAGGCAGCATCTGGAACAGTGTCCAGTTCTGGGCTCCCCAGTTCAAGAGAGACAGGAAACTACTGGAGAGAGTCGAGTGGAGGGCAATGAAGATGACTGGGAAACTGGAGCATCTCTTACAAGGAAAAGTTGAGAGAGCTGGGACTATTTAGTCTGGAGAAGACCGAGAGGAATACTTATCAATGGCTATAAATATTTAAAGGGTGGGTGCAAGGAGGATGGAGGCAGACTCCCTTCAGTGGTGCACAGTGACAGGACAAGGGGCAACAGGCACAAGCTGGAACATAGGAGGTTCCATCTAAATATGAAGAAAAACTTCTTTATTGTGAGGGTGATAGAGCACTGGAACAGGCTGCCCAGGGCGATTGTGGAGTCTCCCTCTCTGGATATACTCAAAACCCACCTGGATGCAATCCTGTGTAATGTGCTCTAAGCAATCCTTCTTTGGTGGTGGTGGGGGTTATACTAGATGTTCTCTAGAGGTCCCTTCCAACTACAATGATTCTGTGATTCCCTGCACTTCTTCCCGTCTTGTTTCCTACATATACTGTGTTATTTCTAGCTGAGAATGTCAACAATAATAACTCTTCCTTAATTATTAAATTATAACATGAAGTGTATATAATGAAGGGGAATTATTTTCCTCGATAGCAGCTGTAACTCTTGCAATGGTCTGTAAGCATTGGCTTTATCAAAATAGAGCTAGGTCATGAGGTGAATTTCTGCTTTAAGATTTTATTTTCTTTTACATTTGTATTTTTTTTAAAGCAAATCAGACTTTTCCATCTCTGAGGTTCATTACAAAGCTTTCTCAGGTTTTGAACAAACCATACCTTTTTTTTTTTTCTTTTTTTTTTTTTTTTTTAAGAAATAAAAAGATTTACATGCTTTGAAGGTAAAATAGAGTCTCTATGGATGAAAATACAAATGCCTGCAAGATCTCATACATATTAATAACATTGTTCAACTAAATAACAATTGTTTGATATTTTTAGGTAGACTTTTAGAGAAAAAAAAAGAAATATCCCATGGCCGGGGTCGGGGGGGTGGGGGGGAGGCAGAAATGTCTTTTATCAATTGTTTTTTTTCAGGGCATCAGTCTAAATAAGAGCCAGAACAATGTCAAGATGTTTTTGTCAGAAATTCAGAATTATAAACCTCAACAAAGAGCTGTACTACATTTAGATCCAATTAAAAAGGTATACAAGAAAAATATATTGTAAATGAAACCCATGATTTTTTTTTTTTTTTTTGTTTGTATTTTGTGTTAGACTATATATTTCTCTTCTGGAGCATACAATAGTTCTGAAGTAGAATTACACTGATGAGAGAATATGAATTCACTGTCAGTGTGTCTTTTTGTTGGAAAGTGATTGTAATGTGCTTCTGTGACCTAATGAATGCTCAGCCTACGGTCTATTATGTATTTCTTAGTTCTGATTTTGTTTGTTTGATAGGATTTGTTTGTTTTGTTTTTAACAGAAAAGCTTAGGAGACTAAATGGCTTAGGGCACTATGCACCATATGGCACAATGGTTGTGTGTGTCATACTGTGGCATGACACCCATTTTAATGTCACAGGTACCTTCAAGATGTAGAAGGTGTGGTGAATAAAACACAAAATTGGAAGATCTTAGACACCTACTTTATAAATGCATTCCTACTTTTGTTTATATATATATGAATCAATATCCATTCATCATTTTGCTAAGCATAGATTTCTACACCTGAATTATGCTCAATAACTTGGTTGTTACTTCAAATCAAAAATATGAGCCAATTCATAGCAGTGTATGTTGCATATCTGCACTACTGCAGTCCAGTTAGTGGTAACCCACAGCCAGGCATTGATTTGGTCAAATATGTACCTAGGGTCATTTGAAGTCCTCTTATGATTAATTCTCAAGCCTCCTGTTGATGCTCCGCAATGGCATGGGTGTCCTTTAGGCCCTATCTCATGTCTGTCAACCACATGTGCATATCTTAAATCCTTTAGGGCATATCATGTGATCAAATAGAACCAGATGACTATATTTATGCAGTTAATTCCCACATTATTTTCCCTATGCAGTCCTAACTTGAGGTTGCTGTCAGTGAAATAATATCACAGTCTAAGTATTTAACAAATATGTATCAACTATTTTGTTACAAATGATCATGTTTGTATTGCTTGTCACACAGAGCTTGGCCAGGTTTGTTTTTTTTTTAGCTTTCTATTTAAAAAGTGGATTTTTGTCTCTAAGAAAAATAAGGGGGTAAAAAAAGTTAAGCATGGTTTTCACCACACCTCCATAATAAGACATTCAGTATTATATTTAAAACACTTAATATCTTTATGCTATATATGGAAGTGGCTACCAGAATAATTTTTAAAGTAATTTTTCTTCAATTAAAGATTTCAGTGCTTAGATACTTAGAAATTATATATATATATACATAAGCTAATGCTTCAATTTACTTCAATTATTGATTCTTATCAGACTCATATACATACCCATGTCACTTTGAACTAGACTTTCAGTTATCTTTATAGTAATAGAATTGGTTCAACCACACTCATTCTTCCAATCAGTCTATCACTATGACTTCTTATCCTCCAACTCATGAAGCTCAATTTCGATTATTTTAACTAGAGTTCCATGTTGATCATCAGTGTACTTTGTAGCTACAAGAACAACTCAATGGCCCTAGGGCCTGTTGATCTACTCCATAGCCCCAAAGCCTGCTGGGTTTTTTTTGGTTTGTTTTTTTTTGGGTGTTTGGGGTTTTTTTATTATTATTGTTGACAGCAATGGCACTTATCTATCTTGTTTCTTTTAACAATGTAGTGAGTCTGGCTGAGCTGATTTTCCCCATATAGTTGTAATGCTGCAGTACTGTGAGCTAGAGGGCATTGATAACGCACCCGTGTTATGACTGCCAATGTTCACACAGCACCAGAGTATGGGGGGCAAGACAGGGGAAGGGGATACAGCTGACCTGAGCTGATCAGTGGGATATTCCATACCATATGACGTCAGCTCAACTATAAAGGTAGAGGGCAGGAGAAGGATGGGGGGCCATTCGGCTTGTCCTCTGAACAACCAATACATGTTCTGGAGCCCTGCTTCCTGGACTTGGCCCAACATCACCTGTGAACAGGAAGTAGAGAATAAAATCTTCATCTATCATAACCTATGGTTGTTTTTTTCATCTTACTTTCTCCCTGCGTGCCGTGCTGACAGAGGTTGGCGGGAGTGATAGAAAGGCTTGGTAGGCACTTGGTGCCCAGCCAGGGTAAACTCAGCACACGCAAAAACGTTAAGTCCCTGTATGCAGCATGAATCTAGTGACTGCAGTAGAACTGGGCTTCAAAAATAGGACAAATTTTTCAACTGTTACTTTGAATCAATGAACATCTAATCAGCAAATATTAAAGTGAAACACTTTACTTTCATATCACAGATTCTTTTTGCAGAATTACTAAATTGTGTTCAAGAGTACTGTGTGGATAATTACCAGTAACTCCTATCTTTTCAGTAAGAGAATTAACATGGATTAACACTAGGATGCCACTTATTTCAGTTTCTGCAAAAACAATATTCCCAGAGTTCCAACTTATCTGAAAACTACATACATACTTTTATAATCTTTTATATACTTATGATTTCATGACAAGATAGACTTCAAAGAACAGAAAATCTATTATCTTTAACAGAACTCAAAAATTTAAATTCAAAAGTAAAATAATTGACATGCAAATCACTAGAATGAAGTAGTAATGCTGACAGATTATTCTAAAGCAGTTGTTTTAAGCTGAGAGTAGACATTGAATAACAGTATTACAGTACCAAAGTATTTAAATCATTATTTGAAGACATCATTTCAGTTGTACTCACACATCCTATAATGCTGAATTTAAGGACCTGAAAACATTTCCAATAAAAGAAATTATCAAAATCTTTGTTATAATAAAGGAAAACAAATAAACATTTAAGCAAATAAGTTAGCTCTGGGCTCAAATTAAATGTGTGAATTACATGAACCACATGATTTTTTTCTTCATAAATTCTAATTTATGCTGTCTCACTCATTTTTAGTAAAAATAAAGGAAAAATGATTTTTTTTTTTTTTTTTTTTTTTTTTTTTTTTCTGCAATAAAGACACTATGTCATACTGTTTTCCCTAGCTGGCTTGCAGATGTTGGAATTTAACAGCCTCAGATAGGGGAAAGCAATTTTATTGAGTCAGGGTTGGTAACATGAGCTGTTCTGTCTGTAACCCCAGGTTTTAGGATTCCAACTTCACATGCATTTTGAGGTCTATATCTCACATCCAGCTTTCCCACAGAAAAAAGTACTCAGTTGACAGTAAGAAACAAACAGTACCAGAGTTGTATATGGAAAAATACCTACGGCTCTTTTCACCTAATAGTGTTGTAACACGTCCCTCTTTTCCTTCTTTTCAGTACCTGCTCAGAATCGTTTTGAAAACAAGGAAGCTGTGGCATGGTTATTAACTGCAAAATGAATCTGAAAATTTACAATGCATGGCATGCAGACTATATTCCTGAAAGGTAAACATGTCAAAGAAATACTGCTTCTGCTTTTCCTAAGATGCTGATATAATCGTGCTTCTGGCTCAACAGTGCTATATCAGTGGTGTACCATGTCAAATAAAGAGGAAATACTGCTGAATGAAAAGAAAGATATTTTCTGAGCATGAATGTGAACCCTCCCTGTGGCATCATTTGATTTGTTTTTTTCCTTAAAGAATTTCTTGTTTTCTTGATGGGAAAGAAAATGCATTATAGGTAAAAGGAAATAACTCTGACACTCAATTATCAAGGAAAAAAAAAAAAAAAAGGATATTTTATTTCTTTTGTTCTTGTTTTCTTATTTTGTAATTAAATCTTTTGCATATTTGCCATTTAAAAAAAAAAACCCAAAAAAACTACATATAAAATGTCACATACATGATAGACTGACTTACTCTTTTTTAGTTCCTTTTTGTCATGGCCCCCATTCACTATGCATTTTTAAATAAAAGAACAGCAACAATAACAGAATTTTTTTTTTTTTTTTTTTTTAATTTGAACTCATTTCCATCAGAGATATTTTATGGCCAGAGGAATAAATTAAAGGAAGTCAGAAAAATCATTTGTCTAAGAGACCCAGGATTATTCCACCTCCTTTGTTTGCAATTCTTCCTGCAGCTAAGAGGAACTCAAATCTGAGCTGTAGTATATGATGCAAATACCTCTTCAGCCAGAGAGATTTATTGTTAGTGAATAAACAGAGCAATACCTGTTCTTAATCTATATCCTTTCATGAACTGTAACTGGAAATCATAATTATTTTGTGCTTGTGCTCTGGATGATCCTTTCCTGTTTGTTCAGCTAATTTTCCATTGCACTTTAATTTTTCCTCCAATTTAGCACTATTTTATTTTATGGTATATGTAGAAAATAACAGAGAATGTTATGGTGTGTATGAAAGTTGAAAGAAATGCCTTTTTTATTTTGTTGTTTATGTAATATACATTTCTCTCCTTCATTAGGTAGGATCATAACACAGATGAGTCAGTCTTCACTGTACCCAAGAAAGTCTATATTAAGCTGAATCTCTTTATTTCTCTTTAAAATGCAATACTTTTCTGTATCTTAAGCAGTAGACTTCCTTCTGAGTGATAAATAACATCTTGGAGCACTTAAAGAATTTATTTACTTGTTGTATTATTAAGGAATTATTTTTTAATTTCAAGTTGAATGTACAGGTGTAAATAGAGAATAAAGTTAATGTGATGGACTTAAACAGTTCTCTGTGAACCAGCCCTCATGGGCTCTGTACATTACCCCTTGGAAACCTCTTAGCTGACATTTTCAGAACAATTACATCCATAATATTCATGTTAAATGTTTTAGCAGTAGGCTAAGAATTCACTTCTGCTTCTGTAGTCTCATTCAAAAGGGAAGAGATTATGCCCATAATTTTAATTTCTCAGAATCAGAACACTGCATTGCAAAGTGAACATCGTCTATTTATCTATAACATATGCTCCAAGTACATACACTTGTTCATGGATATACACTCTGTATTTCACAAAACTGTTCATTCTGCTGAAAACAAACTATACTATATTTGAATGGGGCTATAATTTCAGACAGTTATAAATGAAATACACCTGCTTAAAATTTGTGATGAGTAATAAAAATAATTCATAACTGATGAATGAAATTTACAGAAGATAAAGCATGCCTACATTTAGATGCAACAGAATCTGGATATTTGAAGTTTTTATAATAAGGTAGGAACACATGTTTTTAATTCAAAAGCAAACATAATCACCTGTTTTAAACATCAGCCAGACCTTCATGTTAAATATTAAAAAACTCTGAATCTGGTTCAAAACTCTTCCCAACAGCAATTAACTCCCTCTTGCACACTTAAATATTTCTTAAGTTGGTGAAAAATCTGCAAGCCACACACCTGGAAAAAGGCCAAAGCAACATCTTTTCCTGTAAAATGCATTTTAAAATGAGAAATACCTCTAACAGTGAGATTTACTGAGATTTATTTTAAACATCTCATTGATGTCTACTGACTGAAGTCAAATGACTTCTTGACTGTGTTTAAAACAATAATAAATACCAGTGGGGGAAAAAAAAAAAAAAAAAAAAAAAAATTGTACTGACTTTTGATCTTTTTGCCAAGTGAAAAATTAAACCTAGTAGTATAATATTTCACCAAATGTGTTTCAGGACAGAAATCTGAGCCCAGTTGAAGTTAGAAGTGGTATCAAAGAACCTGTGTCCACATAAATGAAGACTGTGTGAAACAGAGAAGGTTACACCCTCCATGGCCACTCTTGTCCCATGTGACTGAGAACATACATTCTGCACTGCACAGTACTAATAGTTTATTTAATTTCATAGGACATCCCAGACAGTTGTGATTTTCAGGCATTAATCCAACCAGGAACATGATTTTCTGTCTACCTCCCTCGAAGATAAATTAATGCCATTTGGTGGGAGTTTTAGAATACACATTGGCATACCATTGCATCAAATATGTGGAGCAGATGAGTCCCTTTGCATCCTAGGGACTATGCTTAAGATTTACTTGAAATTTTGCTACTTGCATGGGCTGTAAATCAAACAGACTCCGAAGCAGAGTGTAAAGATGTTCTGTGTGTTTTACACACAGAGTAAGAATTACACAATCATAATTTTTCATAGTTTTGTGATACATAAATGGAAGTTATGTCTCCACATTTCAAATTAAAAAAAAAAAAAAAAAAGAAACAAAGTCTCTCTCACAATGTATACTCTTCTTGAAATAATAATCCAAACCTAAATAATGTGATTGATATGAGTAAATATATGTAACATAATAATTTACTGGTATAAAAATAATTGTGTAAATTTATATTAGTAAAAGATTATGTTTCATATATTTACTCATAACAATCACTCATTCTTTAGGTTAGAATCCTTAAATTATAGGTTAGATAAAATTGTATATTATATACATTATGTATTTTCATATTATATATTACCAAATATTGTTTTACATTTAATTTGATAATCAAAATTATTTTTATTTTGAAATCTCAGTATAACTTCTTTTTTTTTTTTTTTTTTTTTTTCCAATGAATAATTATCTATTTAAGAGCTATTCTATTTCTGTTGTCCATGAAATTTAGGACTTAGATAAAGAAATTAAATAAATTTCAAAAAATGGTTTTAAAAAGACCACAAACAAAATTAGAAGTATCTCCAAATTTTTTTTTCTTTTAAGAATCAAGATTAAAACTAGGGGTATTGTAAAATGTTGCAAGAAACAATAGAAAAAATGCACAAGGGGCAGAATAGAGACTGGAAAATGGATGCCAAAACAAGTGCACAATTTTAGAAGATCAAGTAAGATTCTAGATGTGGCACTTCAGGACATGGTTTAGTGTTCCTGATAATATTTAGTAGATGGTTGAACTTGATGATCATGAAAGTTGTTTCCAACCTCAATGATTCTATGATTCCCCCATGGCTCTTTCAGTGAGGCTTTCCAAAGAGCTTTTGAAACAGTCTTTATCCATTTATTCACTTATTCATAGTGAAATTGCGACTAGATTAATTTTGGGGGCATGAATCACAAACACTTCTTGCTATGTTACATCAGCTCTCTGGATCATCATTCTTAACTAATTAGTCTCTAAAAAGCTGTTGCTGTTGCTGAACTTTATGCAAAAACTCTCTGAAAACAGGCTACATGTCTTTAGATCTGTCCTAGGCTTGAAGAGATCAGAGTGAATTTCATCATCACAAGCTGAGCACTGCTGCAAAGTCAGGCTCAATTTGAATGCAGATACCTCCTACTGTCACTGAAAGAGTTATGTGAGTCCACATGAGAACCATCTTCAGTTTCTCCTGCAATTATAAGACAGCTCCCTGCTTAATCTATTGGTTACTTCCTATGCCAGTTTATGGAATGCAAATCTTCTTGTGTGTTGAAATCCTACATGCCTACTTGAGGAACATTCTTCCTCTGCAGAAAAAAAAAGAAAGCAATAGCAGCTTTTTCTTTCAGGGCAAAAAACCTGCAGCTACTATTGCCCTTCTAAATATGTGCCTAACTCCTTTTACGTATTTACTCATGATGTAATTCTGTAACCCAGTCATATAGTATTCCAATTTTAGTAACAGGCCATAATCTTTGTACACACTTGCAAGGCTTCAGGGTTGAGGCTTCAAGGCCTGTTCTGTTTGAAGTTTTCTTTACCTGCCTGCAACTTTGTTTCACCTGGGTTAGCTGTGACAGCTGTTTCCCTAAGTGACAAGACAGCAATGCCTACTTTGATCTTTGCATATAACCGTAGTTTTATGTAGATAGTAATAGTTAAAAAAAAAAAAAACAAAACAAAAAAAAACCCCAGCTTATCATGAAGTATTTACAGTTCTAACACAGTCACGTAGTGTAGAGAAATACAGGCCTGGTACAGTAGCAAAGACTCTGAGAAGTGGACACAGAGGAGCTCAGGAATGGGGTGGTGGTAAGAGAAAGGGCACAGGCTTGGTCTTAGAGATATGAACAACTTACCTGTGGTCAGTTAAAGACATGCAGACAGACAAAACTGGTTTTTAGTGTAATAAACAGAACAAAAACCAATGTCTAACATATAAATGAAGGGTATAACATATAGTACGCATAGGATGGATGTAACATAACACTGCAGACCAATGAGGAAAGAGAAAGGTATAGAAGCTCATTAACAAACACGTAAAAATGACCCCTACTGGATACCATAAGACAAGAGAAAAAGCTATAACCAGCATATTTCTCCCACCAAAGGACTCCAGAGGCTGACAACGTAAAAGTTTTATGTGTTAAATGTATGTGGAAATAGAGTTCTTAGGGTTAATGGTATCTGGATAGGGACCATTTTCTATGTAACAATGGATGATAAGAAAGAGAGGAAGCCATAAACAGGAACATATAGGTACACAAATCTGACAAGTGCATTTTGAATTGTCTTCTGAGTATTACTATGGTATTTTTCACTTGTAAATAAAATGGGAACTTTTTTTTTCTTTAATAAATTAGGTCTGGACTAATGATGATTCCTGAACTAGACTAATATTTCCATTATGGTAACAATAATATCTTGGCTTTACTTTTGCATATGTATGTATTTTGCTTCCTCTTTGCTTCCTCTTTGCCATAACTGATATTTTGAGCATAATACTAACTTGTTTTAAATTGTTCTTTACCTTAAAGGGCTTGGTCCCACAGAGGTAGCCTGGTTTCAAGTTACTTATTTATGCCCAGATTCATCCCACTGAAGTTCAGGCATTTAGCCATTTTATTCTGAAAATAAAAATAATCAATCAGTATTGAGTACTTGCTTCTGCATTTTATTGTGAAATTCTGCTTCTCTACCTCGTGAAGACACTAAAGAGACTTTTATATGTCTATGGTTCACAATGAATTGTCCTTGGACCTGCAGATAACACAATTCAGAAGCTAGTCAGTATCCAAAGGTTCCAAATTTTAAGTCACAGAGGTCAACCCATTAGGAAACTAAAATTCTTGTGTGTCAGCATTACATGCTGTGTTCAACCCTGTCCAGAGCCTCCATGGAGGCTCCACTTACCAAAAGCTGTTTCATTCAGTCTGCAAGTTAAAGAGATAGGGAAAACATGTAATCCCTCCTCCTCACCTTCTATGTTGTCTTCTGTAATTGCATGTATCACTGTCAGATGGAATATTATGTTTTTTCATGGTAAAAATTTCATTTGTTATAATAAAATATATGAGTTAGAGTATATAGAGAGTAATACTCTACATTTTGTATTTTTTGCCTCCAAAAGAATGTATGTTAGTGTCAGTCTGAAAGTCACTGATTGCCTTTATCTAAAAATAACAGTAAAGAAAATGATTTATCAAAACATCATACTCCAAGTTTTCAAAGAATTTTGATTTCATTTAGATAGGATGAAAATTAAAGATTTTGTGTGCAAATGGAGTTTTCTAAATCATGAATGTTGAAGAAGTGAGTAGATTAAATCTGTTGGGTTCATATTTGACATAAAGACAGCGTTTTTTAAATATAAACATCTCACTGCCTTATTTATACATTAATTAGATACTTATCACTTAAAGCCTTGGTAGTGCAATTAAATAAGATAATAGACTTCTGATTCAAATTCTCAAACGTAGCTGTACACAATAAGAATGGCTTAAGGTAACATATACTTATTTTAATGTATACATATTTAAACTAATGTATACTTATTTACTATAAATCCAAGTTCTGTCAAATTATGGATGAAAATAAGACATTTGTTGGGTTTTTTTGAGGATAATTATAATTTGATTTGAAAATACAGATTATTGGTTACAGGGAAATTCAAGTTGGGGCATATATGCATAGATGCAATAGTCACATTTGAAAGGGAAATATTGGGGTTTTTTGTTTTTTTTTTTTTAATCTAAACTAAGTGCTTTTCAGAGATTCTCATTCTGTCCTGGCTTCTTTACTGTATCTCAGCATTGAAATTTGTTAAGGCAGAAAAACTGGATCAGTAAAAGATTTTCTAATGGAAGGTTTGTAATTTTTTTCTTATACTTTATAAATAATGTTGATAAGTATGCAGTTGTTTAGTTACCAACAGCACATGATTTAATACACTTAAATGATTGATGTTTACAGTTCTACTTGAAGGGATCATGATGGTTTGGAAATCCTACTAGTGTTATACATTCAGATTTAATTTACAAACTTCATAAATCAGGCACCCAGTGTTTATATCTAACCACATATTTCTTACTAATTAATCACATTAAAAATTTAACCATGTGTACAACATGATTTATAATGTTAATCAACACAATTTATAACAATATAACAATAAACAATTTATTCTCAAATAGTTTTTACCACATAGATGAATCATAAGGACACATTTCTCAATTTTCCTTTGCCTCTGAGTCATTCAAAGTGAAAGAAAGAAAATAAATTAATTTATTCACTTCCATCAGAAACTGCATATTATCTAAGTATCAATTATACCTCCACAGATAACAATATATCCAAATTATAGAAAACTGATGACTGAAGATGTAAAATACATCACAACGGAAAAGTCTATAAGTAATCTCCTAGCTATATATATTTTTTTTTTTTTTTTTTTTTAAAACAAAATGAACAATGGCAAATCTATTTAATCTGTTCAACATACAAAGAGAAGGTGACTCCTTAAGTAACAGGACTCTTATGGAGGGAATGGACAGGCATAAGAAACTGTTGTACTGTATAGACAGCTATATACATTTATAATTATAATCTGAATAAAATGTTAATGATCACATGGATCAATTTACTTACAGTTATTCTGAAAAAGGTTGCTCTAAGTTTCTTCCTGCATCTTAGGTATTTTACAGTGTATGATACCAGTGAAAACTTTTGCAGCTTAGTTTTTGTCACGGTTTAGGGTCAGGGTAGACCCTTAGACCTATAACAGATGTTCTCTGTTAACCCCCCTCCCTCCCCAAAGGGGAAGAGAAAGGGAATAAGGGAGAGAGACTTAGCGATTAGAAAAGGAAACTAGAACAGCTTTAATGAAAATGAAATTAATAATTATAAAAATGGAATATATACAATCATATACAAAACCAGTATTGAACCCAACCCCCCTGATGGTAAATACATCAGCATCACCACTGATGCTGTGGAGCAGGCACTGGGGGAGTCCCAGACTGGGTCCCACAGCAGACGGGAGCTGTGTTCAGGAGTTGGATTCTGGTACTGGGTTCAGGAACACGCAGCCCGGATCAATGGCAGAACGGACAGAGTCCTCCTTGGGTACTCCGAGGAAGGAACCAAAAGAGGACCCGAGCCAAGCCAAGTAAAAGCTGGCAAGGCAGTCCAAGAGGGGAGAAGAGCCCAGAGACCCTTCGGATCCCACGGCTATAAACCAAATATAGCGTATACGGGATGGAATACCTCGTTGGCCAGTTTAGAGTTACCCGTCCTGTCCGCTCCTCCATGCACATGCAGCCTTTCACTTTCTGCACCCCCTGATGTGGTACACAAGACCCAGCAGTGGCCTTGGTCTGCATACCAATCCTTGGTAGTAACTCTAAACATAAGGTGTTATCACTGCTAGAAGCAGATACTGTCTGTGAGAACAGGCTGCTAACTTCAGAAAGTGCAGTTAGTTAGAAGAACTGAGCTGAAAAGTAAAATTACTGAACAGAATTAGTTCTGTTCTCACTCAAACCAGGACAGTTTTAAAGGAGTTTTTCCAAAAATTCAAAATTGAAGTATAGTGTTTCAGTGTTTTTGAAAAAGCATACAGTAAAATCAAAGCAGAGAATATCTTTACTAGAAGTACTGTGAACAAATACATTCTAATATTTCTAGGCTACCTTGCACTGATCCTGTACCTTCTAGAAAGTTACATAAATACTAGTAGTGTCACAGACACTCCATGATTTCTCTTGGTTATTTTTTTATGATGATTACTTGCCAGAACATTAAATGTGCTTCTTCTTTTACATTTAATTTCATATTGATTCAATAGTGACCGCTGTTGGTTTTGTGCCTTTTTTTTCTTACATTAAAAAGGTCTTTGGTACACTCTTTCTTCGGTAGATAAAACTCCAGCATATCTGAGCAACAGAGAACAAAAAGACTCACACAGAACAAAAGGAGTGATACAGTCGACATAAGTGTAATCCATAATTTCCAATAGTTTTCCATAATTATTTTAGAACAATATTTCATAGAACCTCAATTTCAAGATCTACAATTCCACAGTAATTTTGCTGACAGATGGCACAGAGATGAAAACACAAAACAAAAAAAAAAAATTGACCATCACATTTTTGTGCTTCTCAAAAAGACATATAATATTTAAATCAATTATGTGCAATGCAAAGAACAGCACCGAGCTCTGACAACCATAACTGTCAGCTTTGTATTTACATGGAAATAAGAGTGCAGTGGTCTTTGTATTTAGGTTGAAAACTACAGATTGAATTTTTGAACTGGTCAAAACCCTGAACAAAATCACTGTGAGTCTAGAAAACTCAGTAATCTGTAAGAATGGGATCCAAGTGCCAGTATTCATTTATCTTGATACATTCTAAACCAGATAATAATATTGTCACATTGAAGCAATTTTCCTATCAGAACTATCTGACTATACAATTTATTGTGACATTCACTCTTTGCTCTTTTCTTTTGTGACACCTTTCTTTTTAATTTTCTTTCAGATCTAAAGAACAGTCTACAGTATGAACCTAAAAAAATGGTTTAAAAATGTACATCATGGAATAAATATACTCATTGCTAAATAGCTGTTGCGTTTCAAAAGTTGCCTAATAAAAATGGTGTTAAATATTTCTATGTGCATGCGTTTTTAGAAGGGTATTCTATTTTTTTCAAAAGTACAATTTAAATATCAAATGATGCAAAGAATGTAATGACAAACTTCTGAATTCCTTCATTCCCACCATTCTTAAAATTGCACACACAATGAATTCAATAACTGTTATAGTGGTGCCTAGACAAGTCCCATTTGTGCTATTTGGCATGGGGTTTTTATTTATCTTTTTTAAAAAGTTCATGAAAGATAACTCAAGAATATTTTTTGACTCTGGAAGAGCCTGGTTATTGTGTGCCTCAAACCTTGTGTGGTGATAAGGTCTGGAAAGACCTGTCTGGAGGCAAGAAGTGTTGATTGCTCTCAATGGCTCTGTGCCCCCCCTTTGGCTCCTTGCAGATATGCTTTAACAAAAGGAAGAGATTCTGCATAGGTAGGACTGTCTGTTCTTTACTTAAGTGCTCCTCCTGACTGTGCCATGGGGGAAGTGGGTGGCAGATGCCACGCTACTTCAGGCTCATGGAGTACATGCAAACCAACACCAGTTCCTGTGGAAATTGTGAATGCAAGCCAGATATCTCAAGGGTGTAAAGGGACAGAAAAATATTGATCAGTGTTCACCCACCACCAAAGAACTGAAGACTTGGACTGCTCCAGTGAGATGTCTCTGGATCCATGGGTGGTGATAACCTTTTCTCTTTATCTTTCTCTCTCTTACTCTGTCACTACCCCTCTCTTTTCCTCTTTTCTAATGACTCTTTCTTCCTTTTCTTCAAAATTTAGTCACACCATAAAATAATCACCTACAGAAATAACACCTTTATCTATTCTGGTTTTTGATTGTTCCATTAGGGAGAACTAATAAATTGTTTTGTTACTGTTCCTCAGAGTCATTGTTGTGACTGTGCCACCCCGGCCACCCTGCTGTGCAGGGACAGCCTGGGGATCACAAAGATTCACCTCCCTCATTGTCTATTGAATGGAAGGAGACAGACTCTCACCAGCCTCTTGATTGCAGTTTACATTCCCTCAACTGATGCTTGGAAAAGACAACCCCATGTAAGCATAGATCAAACTCAACTAAACACAAAAGCTGAACCTTAGAACTGTTTAGTCCTTTACCATTACTTGAAACTACAGACATTCAAAGACAGTCATGAGAACCGGAAGTCCAGTACTTCTTTCTACGTAATAGTATATACCTCATGACACCAACTTTTAGCCTTAGTCATGAAGCCAATGGACTGTGTGGTTCATCTTACCTCAAATTAGACATCTAAGGCTTGCCTCAATTAAACAAAGATGTCATCAAGTGCAAAAATCAAATGCTCAGAAGTATCTGATATAACACTGTGGCCTTGCAGATATTTACAGGATAGCCAGGAGCTTTTTGGAGTGGCAGCTGGACACTAAGATAAATACCCTAGAGCTTCTAGAATAACAGCACTATATGCAGCCAACTGATTAATCTGAATAAGCTCTCTGTAGTCTGCCAGTATACTAAGCAGGGTCTCAATTCAGCTGTTGTGTGTATAGGTTTCTAGTGTAATTTCAAACACCCTTAGCTATCAGGGGTGTCTGCTACCACGATACCTTTCAAATTCACCAATATATCCTACATGTTACTAGTCATCTTTGAAAATGACAAGTGAAGAGAGTTTTAAGTATCCATAAGAAGGTTTCATATACATGTGTACACTACCCACACCCTCACCTCCTATATTTAGCCAGCTATATTTGCATATCTAAGTTTAGAAGTTGACCATCTGGAACTACATTTTACCCCAGGAAACATTGACTGTGTTGTATAATAACTAAGAGTCCTTTCCAAACTGCTGACTCCTCAGGCAAGGAATAGATTCTGAGAGTCAAATGCCAGTATGATAATTTGGATAACATCGCTTCCTTTAGTTAGTTTCTCATTGATAATAGAACAACATAAAGATAATATTTGAATGGGAAATTCATTTTAGTTTAGGAGTAGATTAAAACAAAATTGTTTTCCCTAGAGGTTCAATTTCCTAACTAGAAGACTCATTTAGTGTTTTTTGCCGTATATCTGGACTACTGCTCAAGACCCAACACTGAATTACCTGAACACCATTTTTAATTATTAACATATTATTGAGAAATATAATCCAGCAGTAAATAAAGGGAAAAAAGAAATATCTCTGAATATTCTTCTTAGAAGAAGAATATTAGAACCAGAGTTGCAATTCAAACTTTGATACGTGGACATACATACCCCTCTACATGCATGCTGTTTTTTTAAGTACCCATTCATTCTTGTAAAAAGTCTATTCATAGAAGCTTATTTAAATTTATTTTATCAAAGCTATTTTACTTAACCAAACTGAATTAAATGTTTGCTGGCAGTTGCATTCAGACAGAAAACTGCAGACCATCTGTGACTAGAGACTACAGCACATATCCAGACAATCCCTGGTCTCAGTAAAACACTAGCCCACTTGACTCTTAAATGACTGCCTAGAAACCATGTTTACTTGTGGGACAAAAAAATTGTGAGATCTGGAATGCTCTTTTGAGTACAAATGGTTCTACACTCTTGTTTTAATTACCTATCAGAAGAAAATCACGTGAACACTGAGGCTGATGTAAACCTTTTTTTTTCCCCCTAACATTTATCATTAGAAATTATTTTCACTTTTGGTCTATAGATGTTTTTGTTTGTTTGTTGTTTTTTTTTTTTAACAATATCAGAAACTTTTGCAATATCTACTTGTTCATGAAAAAACACAGCAAAAATGATTCTAAACAACTACAGAAGAATCTATCAAGAATCATCGTACAATTTTGAAACAAGAAAAATAATTACATAGATTTTTGTAGTTGGAAATATATAAAAACCCACCAACATAATCATCCTCCTATGCCTCCCCCTCCCAACCTTTCAAAACAAAACAAAGAAAAATAGTCAGAATAACCAAAAAGGGTAAAAATCCTACATTAACAGCCAGGATGAGTAGGAAAAATATCTGTAACAAATAAAAGATATGTACATCCAGAGTGATGCAATGGATACAGTTTTTCTTCAAATCAAAGACAAGAAGAGAGCCAGGAATCAAATTATGGAATACATAATCTAAACACTTGATGCTGTTGCAATCCAAGGAACAATGAAAATTACATAGAACATTTTTAGACAATGTACAATATAAATATGACAACAGTTGTGCATTTTTGTCTTACTGTTAACCTTATTGAAAAGTCTTGGTAGTAAATATGGCAGTTTTTCTGTCAACTGAAATATTTCTGAGGAATATTTATTTGATACTGTCAAAACCATCACCTTATACCTACATCTGAAAAGCATATACTCCTAATCTTTATAGTTTTCAGAGACATGGAATTTAAAGGCAATTAAATTTTGCTTTTAATTTAGGTCATATCATGGCTTTTGAGTGGGTTACAAATTGTTGGCATTAATTATGTATGAACTTTAAATAGGTCTTGCCTTTTAATATAAAGCCAATTTCCTGATGGCTGTGGATATATTCATCTTCCTCTTTTGGCTTGTAAACCCGTTTGTTTTCTCTCTGCACATGTGCTAAAATAATGAATTCCTGCTGAAATCTGGTGCAAATGAATGTTCTGTTCTTTCACTTCAAAGACGAGTGACTTTTGGACTTCTGACAGAACTGGTTTAACAATCATATATTTATATAAGACATGGTAATAGGTACATGTAGACCTAAAATATAGCAGGTCCCAAACCTCCAATCATTATTATTTTCTCATTAAATCGTTATGGTTTACTTTATGGTGTCCAAATAGATATTTTGCATTTAAAAAATAAAGCACCTATATTTCAAAATATATTTTATTTTTCCACACAAATTTGAGACTCAGTACTGAATACGGAAGTTTACTGAAAATAAGATGACGCCAACCAGTTTTGTACACAGTGTATGCCAGGCTGTATGAGCCTTCACAGGTTTTCTTGGAGTTCTGACAAGTAGGTGACTATGTTTTATAAAGATGTCCTTCTTGTGCTTCGTGTCCAAAATCCCACCAAGAGTGTCTGACGTGGTATTTAAAATTATATTTACTAATATGCACAAAACTTACATGATATCTTGGGATCTGTGAAAAGTATGACATTCCTAAGATTGAAAGAGCTTTTATTATGAGTTCTGTAATACATCAGAAACAGCTGCATGTACAGGCTGTTGACGTAATATAGTAGCCCCATCCTATAATCCATTGGTTCTAATGCTCACCAAACAAAGAAGTTAATGTCTCTATTTACTTCTCTCTGTTTTATAAAATACTTACATCATAATGACTGATAGCTCATTTGATACTGTTTCACTCAGGGAAATAAATCTACAGTTTTTCGTTCTGGACTTTGACAAGTTTTGGGGTTTTTTGCCAAAGAAACACCATACTATTAACATTTTCTTTGTGTTTCTGTTCCTTTAAGCTATTTTTGCTGTTGTTTTCATAGACATTCATAGTTTGCATTAATAGAAGCTTTAAAATATTGATGATGTAATCAAAACACTTGATAAAATATTCCAAGATAAATAATCCAACAGAAAGATTAAATTTTAGAAACTTTTAGCATATGCTATTTTACCAAAGAAAGTTGAAATTCAAAATGATGTATGAGAAATGTATAAAATGTGTCAGAAAAATGGAACAAGAGAGATTTAAAATAGAATTTAGCAACAGATTTTGAGAGAGATGTCTTCCTATTTCTGATTTTTATTTTTAAATTATTTTTACACAATAAAAGCATTAATGGACTGTTCTATATTATATTTGTATCACTTAAGAAGCTATAGGCCCTATACTTTGACAAAAACTCAGAACACTGAATCACAAAAAAAACCCCAAATAAAACACAACAAAAAGAAAACACCAAAAAAACCCCAAAAAACAAAAACAACAACAACAACAAAAAACAAAAAAAAACCAAAAAAAAAAAAACCACAAAAAAAAAAAAGGAGAGAAGACATAATGACATAGGGTAGAAAAACAGGCTGAAAATGTAAGTTGCAACATATCTGCAGATATTTGCCCGTTTAATGAAGCATTTAGTTTCAGGTTGGCATTATTTGCAAACAGGAGGATCTTTTGGCAGAGACAGTGATTGCTGAAGTATATTTCAGGCTGTCCTATCTTTGGATAGGGCTAATGTCCTGTAAAGAGCCATCTTATATCTTCTGAACAGGCAAAATGCCATGCTAGCAGATGTACATGAATATTACTATAAAAAAAAAAAAAACAAAACAAAACAAAAAAAAACCCTCAAACAAATTATCATGTATTTCATGTTTGAGTTTTACAGACTCTATCCCAGAAACACTGTCACAGCAAGTTGTAGGCAGTTTTTTAAAAAGTGCATGCTGTTAATCAATCTGAATAATAAAGTTTTGGAAAGAATAATTCTATAGGTAGCAGTCTATTTCTGGGGCTTGTAAATTAAGAAATACAGGATTAAGAAATAACATAAGAAAGAAAGAGGTATTATAAGTCTTTTAAATCCCAAAATGGTTCAAAGGCAATTGAAGTCAACACAAGTTATTCTGGTTTATTCAGCGAAGCTTTTTGTCAGGCCAAAAGTTAATGCTGAATGAAAAAATTTTCAGGATTAGATATGATTAATAATAAACAAAACCATTAATATCCACATATAATTTCTAAGTGAATAAAAAGAATTAATAATGAGAAGCTTCCTATTCTCATGTTACTCCTGAAAAAAAGAAGTAAATGAGATTTTTAAAAGAAGGTAAATTACAGTAAGGAAATAATTCAGAATTAAAACATCTTTGAATTCACATTACAGGATATTGTTACATCCAAAACCAAGATTCAAACACAATGTATGCACATGTATAATATTCAAAGCAATAATGAATTGTGAATAGACAGTTTTCAACATAAAGTGTTAGTTATGTGAAACAGAATCTGATGATTTTAATACTGTTACACATATATGTACACACAGGGAATCAAGATACGTATGTCCATATATATATATATATATGTATGTACAGCGTATGGTCTTCATAGCTGTGTTAAAGTAGGAAATATATTAATCTTAAAAAATGAAATCTTTTCCTTATACCTTCCTTAATCGTCTGATTATGAAAAGTTCTACATCTCAAAAGCAACCAGTTGCACTGTGGAAAAAAAAAAAAAAAAAAAAAAAAAAAAAAAAAAGACTTTCCTACTAACACACATGATGTTATAAGGAAAAAAGAAGTGTCTTATAAAATAACTAATACTTGTGCTTCCAATCTTTTTACATAATGCATTTTTAGTTTTTTGTGGTTTGTTGTTTTTTTTTTTTTTTTCCATAAATAAATAAATAAAATACGGCTATAGTATGGTACAGATCATGTAGGTCACATCTTCATGAAACTAATGCATAGTGACATTATGCCACCTGAAATATTCAACCAACAAAGACCCTTGTCTCTCAGCCTCAGTGTCATTTTTAACTATGATTTAGTCTTTTTTTCTTTATATTAGAACTTAAGAGATCTGAAAGGCTTCTACAATAACAACTGAAACAGTGAAAAGCTTCTGTATTTAGTGGTCAAGAAAGGCAATCTAAGGTCAATAGCCTACTTTCTGAGTAAAGTTTTTAGGTGGTACTATTGTAGTTCAACAAACATTACAAGAATGATTAGAATAAGAATGGTACAGTCTCATGATTTTACTTTTTTGGGGAAGACATTTTTTCTTTATCAGATACATGTGGAATAGAGTATTTAATTATGTGTTAGCCTGAGAATCTTGGTATTTCTGATTGTGTAAAGAGATGATTTTAAATTCCAGTATAATGCATAAAAACCCCAAAATAAATTTAGTGAAGGTAACTGTTTCTTGGTTTTAATTTTGTTCAGCAAATATCTCACTGTCCACTATGACCTGCTATAAGGGAAAGATTTTCCTTCTCAAAGACCTTGCTTAAAGCTAAGTGAGATATGAGATATAGCAAAAGAGAACAGTTCTAGAGCACTAGATAGAAAGAGGCTCGTCAAATTTTGTCCTAAACTACTCTGGTAACTAAAAACAGGAAGCTATTCATAGAGTAAAATGCTGTTCCCTAGAGCTTGAATTTCAAAGACAACATGCACATGCTTCATTATTAATAGAGGGGAAAAAGAGCATAGAATATTGCAATATGGTACTATTATTCATTTTTACTAATCTAAACATGGCACCCATTTACTGCCTAGTATAATAGTCAAGAAAAGAATATCTGTGGGAGAGCTGGATAATGTGTGTCAGCATCCACATCAAGAATGATGAGAATTCAGTAAAACAAGTAAAATGAAAACAAAAGTTAACAGCAGGCATTATGGGATTCAGAAGGGCCTTATTCACTTAATTATGGAAGCACTTCTTGAGAGGATGCAGAGTGAGATGTAAGAGATTCCCTAGTAAAACATTTGTTGTCCGTAGTTCAGAGTTTTCAGATTGTTGCTCAAAAGCAACAGGGTTTCATAGTAGCATAGGACAGAAAATTTATAAATAGAGTTTTTGTGAATATGTTCTAATTGCCTGTGTAAAACCAAAATTGGGCCATAAGGCTTACAGCATTGTATTGCAGTGAGAGTTTTTATATATTCTCAGTTGGAGACAGAGTATGTTTTGGGGTTTTTTTTGGCTTGTTTTAGTTTTAACTTTGCACTTATTCATGAGAGAAAGTATTGCTGGGAGACTGCACTGAGCACACAACACAAAACATGCCATATCCATCCTCTATCCAGTCTTGTTTTACTAATTAGATAGATTTTTCTCTGGGAAAATAGGATTCAAAATAATTTACAAGCACTGTTGTTTAATAAACAGATCATTGTTTATAATGTGTGCAAATGTTTCTCCACAGCTGGCAACTTACAGTTTATTCCCACTGCTGATATTTACATTTGTCAGTGTATCAATACTTTATAATGACCACTTCTATATTTTTTTTGTCTCTATGGACTAGTCTAAACATATCTAATACCCTTAAACAAATAGCACATTAATTCTACATCTTACTGACAGCTATGCTGGGAAATTGGGTAGGTGTAAAAGGTTGCTTTATTTTGTTTACAAGAAATGGGTGAAATGGCAATATTTTCAGGAGGATTATGCTATGAAAAATATGGATAATATCATGTTATGTTTTGGTTCTATAAAGTGAAATATTGTCATGATATCCTGTAATAAATCAAGATTTTATAAACATATATTTGGTGTATTATTTATTTAATCATAAACCTCTCTTGGGTGGATATGTTTTAAATGGATTTTTATAAAAGCAGGTTTCCTGTAACAGTCTACAAATAATGGACTTTCAGAGTGATAGTAAAACAGTAACTTTAATGTGGAAGGACTTCATCATTCTACAGTTCCATTTCAAACAAACATCCCTGTAAAAGTCTCCACTAACTCTGGTATTCTAAAGAATTTCTAAAGAAATTTTAAATCAGCCATCCACTACGAAGACAACTCTTAAACCTTAAATTATGGGCAATCTTTCTCTACCAAGTTATTCACCAAGCTTTCAGCTAGTATGTATCACATCAACATTCTTTAAGTTAAAGTAAATTCTCATTATCTACTCATGATACAATATGGGAGCTCCTGTATCTTGTCCTCTTGGTACTAAAGGATCTACACACAGGTTTACACATATTTTCCTGTCTAGCACTGTTTAGCTACAGTGTTGTGTCAAACTACTGGGCTTCCTGCTGCCAACATCAGTTTCTTTCTCCTCACATCACCTCCCTCTTGTCTCTTACAGACTGTTCTCTGTCTCCTCTTCCTTCTTAATTTTCTCTTTCAAACTCTTTCCTCCCTATAATTCTTGATTTTTAACCATTTAACCTCATTACTGTTAGCAGTTACCAAATTCATTTGTCCAATAGAGGTGAAGCAGCCACAGTTCCCTGTCCCTACGTATAGCCAGCAGAGAAGCTAAGCATGTATTGCCAGCAGGCGGGTAAACCTGTGTACATGAGTTTTGTATACATGTGTATAAATATATATATATATACACACACACACAGACAGACATGTAGATCAACACAGACAGAAAACACCCAGCACTGGACACCCTGGACTTCAGCAGGGCCAACTTAGGCCTTTTCAAGCAATTGCTAGGGGAAATCCTGTGGGACAGGGTACTAGAAGGTAAAGGGACTCAAGATAGTTGGTTAACATTCAAGAACCATTTCTTCCAAGCTCAAGATCAGATCATCCCAACAGATAGGAATTCAAGAAAGGGAGACAGGAGACCTGCATGGTTAAGCAGAGAACTGCTGAGCAAACTCAAGTGGAAGAAGAAAGCCTACATGTCATGGAAGTAGGTTCTGGCTACTTGGGAGGAATATGACTGTTGTTAGAGGATGCAGGGAGGCAGCTAGGAAAGCTAAGGCCTCCTTGGAGTTAAACCTTGCAAGAGAGGTCAAGAACAACAGAAAGGGCTTCTTCAAATACATTTCAGTTAAATCTAACACTAGAAGCTTTGTAGGCCTGCTGGTGAATGGGGTGGGTGCCCTGATGACAGAGGATACAAAGAAGGATGAGTTACTGAATGCCTTCTTTGTCTCTGTCTATGCTGTTGGAGGCCATCCTCAGGAGTCCCAGGCCACTGACCCCACAGAGGAAGTCAGGATAAAGGAAGAGTTTGCCTCAGTTGATGATGACTGGATTAGGGACCAGTTAAGCAACCTGGACACCCATAAGTCCATAGGTCCAGATGGGATGCACCCATGGGTGCTGATGGAGTAGGCTAAGGTCATTGCTAGGCCACTCTCTATCATCTTTGGTAAGTCATGGAGAACTGGAGAGGTGCCTGAGTACTGGAGGAAAGCAAATGTCCCTTCAGTCTTCAAAAAGGGCAAGAAGGAGGACCCAGGTACCCAGGTAACTATAGACCCATCTGCGTCATCTCAATCCCTGGAACAGTGGTGGAACAACTTATCCTTGGTGCTGTCTCTAAGCATACCAAGGATAAGAGGGTTATTAGGAGCAGTCAACATGGTTTTACCAAGGGAAAGTCATGTTCAGCCAACATGATAGCCTTTTATGAGGACATAACCAGTTGGATAGATGATGGTAGAGCAGTGGATGTGGTTTATCTTGATTTCTGTATAGCATTTGACACTGTCCCCCACAGCATCCTTGCAGCTAAATTGAGGAAGTGTGGTCTGGATGGTGAGATGGTGAGGTTGATTGTGAACTGGCTTAAGGAAAGAAGTCAGAGAGTTGTGGTCAGTGGGGAAGAGTCTGGCTGGAGGCCTGTATCTAGTGGAGTCCCTCAAGGGTCAGTACTGGGACCAGTACTATTCAATATATTCATCATTGACCTGAATGAGAGAACAGAGCACACTGTCAGCAAGACTGCTGACGATACAAAACTGGGAGGAGTGTCTGACACACAAGAAGGCTGTTGTGCCATCCAGACAGACCTAGACAGGCTGGAGAGTTGGGCAGGAAGAAATGTAATGAAATGTAACAAGGGCAAGTGTAGAGCCTTGCATTTGGGAAAGAACAACCCCAGGTACCAGTATAGGCTAGGGACTAACCTGTTGTAAATCAGCATAGGTGAAAGGGACCTCGGTGTCCTGGTGGACAGCGGGATGACCATGAGCCAGCAATGTTCCCCTGTGGCCAAGAAAACCAATGGCATCCTGGGGTGTATTAGAAGGTGTTTGGTTAGTAGGTTGAGAGAGGTTCTCCTCCCCCTCTACTCTGCCCTGGTGAGACCTCATCTGGAATATTGTGTTCAGTTCTGGGTCCCTCCGTTCAAGAAGGACAAGGAACTGCTTGAAAGAGTCCAGTTCAGAGCCACAAAGATGATTAAAGGAGTGGAGCATCTCCCTTATGATGAGAGGCTGAGGGAGCTGTGTCTCTTTAGCTTGGAGAAGAGGAGATTGAGGGGTGACTTCATTAATGTTTATAAATATGTAAAAGAAGAGTGTCAGGAGGATGGAGCCAGGCTCTTCTCAGTGATATCCAATGTTAGGACAAGGGGCAATGGGCATAAACTGGAAAATAGGACATATGTAAACGTAAGGAGAAACTTTTTTACTCTGAGGTAAAACTGCTGCCCAGAGGGGTTGTGGAGTTTCCTTCTCTGGAGACATTCAAAACCCACCTAGACATGTTCCCAAGTGACCTGATACAGTTGATCCTGCTCTGGAAGTTACTTGTTGTACAAGATGATCTTATGAGGTCCCTTCCAACCCCTAACATTCTGTGAGTACTTCCATAAACAAACACAACACCAACAGTCTGGTCCTGTTCCCCTCTCTGATCAGGACTAAAGTGCCTTAGTGGAAAGTGTATATACATACAATGAATACAATACACATCCCTCCAGCATCTGAATTCACTCAGTCTGACCAGTAGCTGCCCATCAGTCCCAGTCTGCCCAGTTGCAAACACGTGGACATTCAATCCCGCATCTGCCTAGCTGCAGTCATCTGGATGTGAAAGTCCCCAAGGTGCCAGACTCACAGGCCCTTTCCAGACACTAATATTCACACCCCCTTTCACAGACAAACACCTGTGCACAGACATGCACACATATGCACACACACACACAAATCTCCCTCATAACTACCCTCACTCAGCCCATCCAGCAGCCAGATGCCCTCATCTCTTTTTTGCCTCACACACAGACACACACATGCAAGTAACAATCTCTGAGAGCTGACTTATGGTCATTTCAATATTTGCTTCCACGCTGCTTATCCTGCTTAACAGCTATTCTGCCTTAACAGTCAAGGTCAGGCTGCACAGGGCTCTGGACAATCTGATCTATTTTAAAATGTCTCTGTTCGCTGCAGGGATGTTGGTCTAGATGACCTTTAAAAGTCAGCCCAAAGCATTCTATGATTCTTTAGTGATCATTAGTGATCACATATGAGCACATGTACCCACATAACATGTATGCATTATGGCATCTCCAGTTGCTGACACCATTGACACACATGTCCTTTGGTTCCTGGCTGACTGTCAGTCAAACCCCTGTACACACTGATGGACACGATATACAGTCCCTTACCCACAAAAAAGAGTTATAAATGGAGTTTAGCAATAAAATGGGAGACACTGTGATGATCAGGTGCGGGGAATGGCCAGATAAGCGTACAGACTAGCAACCTGTTTGTGACAAACGTTTTTTAGGCCTTTCCCCTGCTATGTCTCCCTACATGTTCTTTCCCAAACCTCTTAGATCTGTATGTTTCCCTGTCCTTAAGTCCTCCACTAACCATTCAGTAATACATTTTCTACAGTTCCCCAGAAGGTTTTTTTGTGGCATCCTATAATAATTTTTTTACATTTCTGTAACAAACTTTGGTCACTCTATAATAAATTCTGTTCCATTCCCAAATCCTCTCTGCTTCATCCTGTAATAAAGACCATAGGCTGTTCTCCTTTTTTTTGCAAGACCTCCTGGTGCAAGTTGTGCTGTTTCTTACTGCAGATTACCAGTGTTCTAATCATTCTTTCTGGATGGACCTAAGGAGCAAAAAATTCTGTGTGCTTCCAGTTCACTGAATAGCTTGCTAACTTTCTCCACCAGTCATTATTTCTCTCAGCTCTACCGGGGTCCTTGTGTTCACAGTATTAGACTTTAAATGTAACAATTTCTTTTTTTTTTTTTTTTTCCCCCCTTAAGTCATCTTCTCTCAACACCATCTATTACTCTCTATTGCTTTCCACCTCAATTTTATACCCTTACTGTCCACTTCTGTCACCTTTTTACTCATTTTATGAGTATAGGGAAATGAACTCTCTCATCTACTAAGGATTTAATTAGAAATTTTACTTTAGCAACATGAGAGAATCCATGCTGAGCACTGGCACACAAGCAGTGCTTATTATCTGTTCAATTTGGATGCCATATTAGAGAGTTTCATACTTCTACCATATCCTTTTAATTACAAAAGCCCATTACATGCCCATTTCTGTCTGGTAGGTCTTAGTATCACTTGCCAGACACCTAAATCTTTGCCAGATTCTGCTTCTGATCTGGTCATACTCAATACACATATTGCTCATTCACTACTGAAAACCCCTCTCTATCTGTTCCCTTTATGACACAGAAGGATCACACAAGATAAAGCATAAGGAATACTCCCACACAACCAAGAACCTCTAAGAAAGACTGGGTATCCTGCACGAAGCCACTGAAGTTGGGAAAATGTAATGGAAACCAAGGAACAAATCCAAAAGCACACACAAAAAGATTCATACTGATGTTGCTTCCAATGCAATATAGTTCTAGCACAGCAGAAAACTGTCTTCTTGCTTACTTATAGTGATTTATTGTCATTCCATAATTAAAATATGTAAATAATATTATATTAATAACATAACATATGTTTTGGGAGACAAATTTTCCTCTTGTTCTCATCCAGATGCAGCCTACTCTCATGTGGAGCACATACAGGATAAATACCATCAGAGGAATGATAATCTCACTGACTGCATTTTGTTAGAAAGCTTTTTGAAAAAAAAAAAGAAAAAAAATCAAGAAAATACAAATCTATACTTAGTTTTCCATAAGTGTTATATCAGTAGTACCAGTAGTGGTTAAGACACAGATATTTTTTTTTTTTTTTTTTTTTTTTTTTCCCCCCTTCTTAAGTGTTCATCATTGATGAACTGACTAGGCAGAAGCTGTAATACCTTCATGTTCTGGAATAAACTGGAAATAATTATTTGCACTATTTCAACTAAGGATATATAAGCATATTGCATTTTCTGACAACTTTTCAATAAATTCAAGATCACAGATGGCTCTACCTTTATAAAATTTAGGTACCTTCTTACTTCTGTTAGGAGTGCGTCATATAGCTGTGGAAAACTAGTGCTATCTTCAGTTGTGCCTTACAAATGTCAAGGATACATCAGTTCTTTTAATTGAAGTGAGATTTAAAAAAAGAGATTCTTGTTTAAGCTTCTTGTATGGCACCTAGGAAATAAGTCCATTCTTGAACTGCATAGGTGGCTTCGTTTTTTTTCCAGGAGTCATTTCAGAGTTTTATGTCTATGTTTTACCAGTCCCTTGAGTGCCTGACCACCTTTCTTTTTTTAATGTCTTTTTTTTTTTTTTCCATTTTGTAATTACATCGGCTGTCATTGTCCAACCTTGGACAACACTTCTCCATGTGTTAAGAAGGCTGACCTACCTTACAGAACTGAAATGCCTGATTCTAGATTTTCATAAGGTTGAATTTAAAATGAACAAATAAAAAAGTCTGAAACCTAAGTTTAAACTACCTTCACCTAAGGGTCCCTTTATAGTAAAATATCAGGAAGAGACATTTCCGCACCATGATTGATTTCACATTAAAGATAAAAACCCAAGATGGTCAAATTCTCGTTTCCCAGAAAATACCAATAGTTAATATTGATCATAACCTGAATAACCAAATTTAAAATTCATTAGACTACTGATTAATTGAAATCATGGAATAAGCCATGTTTGAGTTACTACGACTTACTAGTAAATTAGTTCTGTCATTCATTAAAAATGCATGATTCTTCTTCACTATTAGCTGAAACATGGTCTTTAGAGAGTAAAAAAAAACCTGGGGGTTTGTAATTTTTTTTTTTTCCTCTGAAATGAATGGGAATACTTACTTTTCTTACTTTAAAATGAACTTTAAAGATACTCTAAACCAAGATGTCAAACACTAATTAACTATTCTCCTGTAACTAATGAGAATATAGCACATACACCATTTGCCAACAACTTTTCCACTGTTGTGACTGATAAGAAGTGAACAGAAAGAAATTATAAATTCCCTCTGAAATAAAATAAAAAAAAACCCAAACAACTGTCTTCTCTTTAATCATATATGTATTGGTGGTATTAATATAGTGTGTCTTCTTTGACTTGAGAGATAGAATTTGTCAAGTCTGAGAACTGCCATGAAAAAAATATATAAAGCACCAGTAGTTAAGAGTGAAAGACATAGAAGGGTGAAAGAATTACAGACATTGTAATTTTCACTAGAATAAGTGTATGAACCTGGAATATGCAAAATTAAAACTGCATTTGAATTGTTTCAAGCTCATTAAACATGATTATGCATAATGAAGGAAAGTCAAATGCAGAAAAGTCAATCTTTCAAAGTCAAATAACAGCATAGATCATGGTATGAAAATTTATCAATATTAAGATTAGAGAGTAGAGTTTAGAGTGAAGTGTTTGATTAAGAATTCTGAAATAAGGGAGGGTGTAAAATTTAAGAGGAAGCTTGAAAATAATCAGGGTCTTAAGATTGTCCTTTCCTAAGCCAAAGGCCAGAAGTTCCAGAATAAAATGCAACACTCAGAATTCAGTTTTCAATAACCCAGTCTTGAGTACTGTATGGAAAGTCTGAAGTCTTATTTATGTTTCCTGCTCCTTTCTATTCCCCAAAAGTAATGTTTTCCTAAATTTGTGCAGTGTCCCTTGAAATAGAACATACATGTTTATTTCCATCCTTCAAAATAATACTGGCAGGATTTCAGGCACATGTTTTTTCCCCTAAAAAGCAGTGTTTCTCAGTGTAAGTAGATTCCATTTTTTAATTTTTTTTTTACAGTTGTTTGTATATTCCCATATGTACTATAAGCAAGAATTTATAATCAGGCTTAAGAGAACTGACAGTCTGTTATGATCCATGTGAACATATAGTTCAGTATGGCATTCAGAATGCCCCAAGGGGAAAAAAAATATCAAACCAAGCTCAATGATTGTACTATTAAAAAGACAAATAGCTTCAGAAACACAGTGTCACTTATATTTTATCATCTGAACCTCAAAATTAAATAAAATAAAAATACACAAAATTCTGGGTTAGATTTTCTCACATATAGCTTTTTATAGATCTACATGTAATTGAAATCATAGACTCATGGAGTGGTTTGTGTTGGAAAGGACCTTAAAGATCATCTAGTTCCAACCCCCCAGCCATAGGCAAGAACACCTCCCACTGACCAGGTTTCTCAAAGCCCCATTCAACCTGGTCTTGAATACATGCAGATATGGAGCATCTACAGCTACTCTGGGCAACCTCTACTAGTGTCTCACCACCCTCATAGTGAAGAACTTACTATTACCTAATCTAAATCTACTCTCTTCCAGTTTGAAGCCATTACCCCTCCTCCTTTCACTACAAGCCCTTGTAAACAGACCCTCCACAGCTTTCTTGTAGGCCCCCTTCGGATTCTAGAAAGCTGCAGTAATATTGCCCTGGAGTTTTCTCCAGGATGAACCCCAACCCACTTAGCCTTTCCTTATAGGAGAAGTGTTCCAGCCCCTCCGATCATCTCTTGGCCCTCCTCTGAACCCACTCCAACAGGTTCATGTCCTTCTTGTGTTGGGGGCACCAGAGCTGGATACAGTGCTCCAGTGGGGTCTCACAAGAGTGGAGTAAAGGAGCAGAATCTCTTCCCCCGACCTGCTGACCACACCTCTTTTTATTCAGACTAGGACACCATTGGCTTTCTGGGCTTCACTTGCACATTGTTGGCTCATGTTGAGGTTTTCATCAACCATCACTCCCAATGCTTTCTCCTCAGGCTTAAATGCATTATATCTACATCATGCATATTATACAATTATATATTATACTTTTATATATGTATCATAAATATTATAAAATATGTATTTTTATCTTAACGTCATTTGTTTTTCTAAAAGAAACTATTAATTTACTTATTACTTATAGAAACTATGTCCATAAGACTTCTTAACTCTCTTAAAGTGTTTTGTATGTTTCCAAATTGAAATTAATTTTATTTTATTCTTCTTCTAACTTCCATGAGCTTCTTTGAAAAGTGAAGTGGTTATTACCACAGAAGTATTGAACTAGTTAATGCTCGTGCTAAAAGAAAACTGCGGCCAAAAATATCCTCTTTCAAGTTTTCAGGACAGCTCTATTCTTTAAAATGAAATCTTCCATGAACAAGCACTGTCATCTGTCACACTATAAACACATCTTTGACATTCAAAGCTTATTTAAAAGGACTCCCTTTCAAATGTCTCCCACCCATACACCACACTTCTTCAGTCAGGCCATTCAAAAAACACTTGAAAAGAGAGAGGAGGAAGTGAAATGAAGTTACAACATATGAAATGCAAGTACTGCACACATGCATAACCATCTGTAGACCAAGCTTTGAAGTCCCTATTTGGCAAAACTGAAGCTTCTTAGCCTTATTTCCCCAAATACTCTGGGGAAAACCACCGCTTTCAAGCCAGTTCTGGCAACAAAAACATTTTGTCCAAAACAACCACACATCAAGTGATTTAACATGTGCCAGGAAGAACTTGAAAAGAGGAAATCATGATTTTAACAGAAATTTTGTAGTGAGACAGCACTTCTGAAAAGATTAGTGCAGAACTCTTTTTTTCAATTATACTTTTATCTTGGTGATCCCACTTGATCATGAAGGTAGATATTTTTTGCATTATATTACTATTTGAAAATTAATCCCTTTTCTCTCTAGCAAGATTTTATTGCTGTTTTAACAGTGTAGTAATATTAGTAGATTAAAAAAATATATATAATACATTAAATATTTCATAATTGGCAGATAAAAAATGAAATCAACTACCATATTCACACACTGAAATAAAACTTATTTCCAGCTTGCTTCCTTCACTGAAAGAATGTGGTTGGCTTTTTTTCCCCTGTTGTATTTCCCTAAATCAATGTTGCACCAGGAATAATCAAGCATGTCTACAATCCAAGGGACTGACAGTGAGAGATTGACCAAAGCCCTTTCAGATCAGTGAAAATCTACTGGGTTCAGTTGTCAGGTGACAATGAGAAATGTACTTGGAACATAATTGTCTTCTCTGCATAGTGAGTAATTTGATGAAAACTAGACAGACACACCAATGAGTTATATCAGATATATAATGGTGCATTTAGAACTCAACCTGCATATAGCATACACCTTCTGCCATTCTCACTTTCCCAGACTGATGATGTTCCACAGAGAAGATATAAATTACCAGTCTTCAGTAAGGTACTATGATGTAAAATAACTGCAAATAAAAGTGATTTTATTGCAAACTTATATAAAGTTTAGTTATCAGAAACTTAGAAGGAAGGCAAAAAAGGTAAACTTTGGTAGTTTTTAATTCCATTTTTTCTTTTCATTCTTCATACTTTTTAATTACTTAATTTCTCTTCTATTATTTGAAAGTGACAGTCCACATCTCAAGGTCAAGCAATAGTACATAGATAGCAGTGAATGTCTGCCACTAAGTTTCACTGCAATGAAATTATGATCCTTACCCCTGTAATAAAGTTTGCAGAAGCATGTAAGAACTTAATTAAATTAATTGATTTTCTGAAGAAAACCTTACTCTACAAGAAAATTAGACACTCCTTAGCTTTTCGTGGTTTAGTCCATAGTTTATCAGCTTAGTACAAATATCTTTCCTCTGAACGTCCAGAACTGCACATGACTGTGCTCCTCAGTCTTCAATGAATCACACATTTACACTTCACATGAATTTCTGGGAAACAGAACTTTGTATATTTTGCAAACTAAATGCTGTTCATTTCTTATGCTGCTTTTCTTCTCATAATTGGTTTTATCCAGAGCAAAGAATGATCTTTAACAGTCTGTCTTGATGAAAACCAATCAATATTGAAACAACACAGCATAGGAAAAAATGCTTTATGAACATTCTTTTATCCTACCTAAATACTGAAGCCTACATTAAAATTAGATAAATAGAAAAGATGTAGGACAAATAGGATATGGCAAGGTAAGAAGTGAAGAAAAAGGAAGTAACTGGAATGTAAATATGTTTAAGTTATATATATTTTTTTAATGTTTTCTGTTTCACACTCTAGCTCTCCCTCTAAGGAGCTGAGAAAAAAAGAAAAAAAAAATCTGATTTGCATTCAATACATATTTTGCTTATATAAGAAAAATAGCCACAATATAGTTAATTGACACCGGTGTAGCTTTGCCCTGCTAATGGTTTGAAATTAAAGACAGTCTCTAGAGACTGTAAAGGGAACTTACATTGAGTCGGTAACTTTGTGGAAACTTGTCAGAAACCTAAATTATGGAGGACAGGTCCAAATTATATTACCTTTCTGGCATTTGCTTTGTCATTTCAGGCTGCTAAACCATGTTTTGGTCTCTGACTTGTCTTTCTTATGGTCTTGCCAATGGGAACAAGATGGGAAATGATGTGGCAGGAAAGAGAACAAGTGTAGAGAGAAAAAGACCCACAATGAATGGGTTATTTAGATATAAACTGAAGAGGAGCAACATTTCCTAGGGATTTCATTCCAAGATGGAACTTCCTGATTTCTTTTGTGACATTAAGGTGATGTCCACAGTAGGACATAGGAAGGACCAGTACAGCTGGATCTACTGAGCAGAACAGCTGATGCTGAGGCCCTGAAGTCAACTTTATACGTGTACTATCCTGAAGTTCAGATACATCCACAAAGAAACAGAAGAATCTTTTCCAACAGGTAAAGTTTTCGTATTAATATTTGACCATTGTGGGGAAAATAAAGAGCAACATCAGATTTTTATCTTTATCATTAGTCCACTTTTTTTTTTTTTAGAAGTGGTGTTGTTGAAGAATTCTAAGGAGAGATTTAGAAAATGACAGAAACTAAACTAGCTCAGAACATCTCTATTCTGTTCCCCTGTCTTCTTGTATTTCACTCCTCAAAAAAATTGGGTGGGCATAGCCCCCAGGTTTGTTTATTAAATGCTGGATTTACTTAGAATGAAGTATAACATTAGTATTGTATGCTTTTGAAATATAATTATGGGAAGACAAACTGCCAAAATGAACTAATTCATAGATAATGCTCTTGTAAAGAAATTTGTATGCCATCTCAACATACCCCTACTTATACAGGTGCTTCAACAACAACTAGACACATTTCTCTAATGAACGACATAATTTTTTTGTCTATAAAAGTTGTACAGTTAAAGATGCAAGGTGTCTGAACTTACCAACATTGTACGCTTGTTTTTCTTCCTTTTCTCCTGAAAGCAGAAACTGTGACAACAGGGATTTTGTATTCTTTCCCTTCTGAACTGCTATAAAGATCCATGGTGTCCCCAATACTTTATTTTCTCCTCACTAGAATCACCTGTCATGGCAAATTAGTTTTAGGCAATATTAGAGTCAGGGTATCAGGAATTAGTTTGTGAACTATGCCTATCATGAGAAGGTGCAAAATCCTTGCTAAGGAGGTGTAGTTCTAATGACTTTGCAAGCAGCTTTGCTAGCATAGGTATGAAGTCAGAATTAGTATTATTCTAGCTGAACCATTTCTGTTGATTAGTGGGCTAAAAAGAGACAGGAGTAGCTGTAAACTATGGATATCACCTGTTACTTATTCAGTTGCTGGAGGCTAGCAGACAACTGTGGGATACATATGGTTACTTAAATGTTCCAAAACCTCAGTGATAAAACTGCATTTTGTCAAAGGAGTCTGTTAGAAAACCATTGCTAATAAAATCATAGATTAAATGAACATAAAATATAAAATTAATCTTTACTTTAAAAACCAGGCTTATTAGAACAAACAAAAATTCAGAGAAAAGGAAAAGCAATTAAAAACACAAGAACATTGTATTAAAATATAGTATAAAGAATATACAATTATCAGTGCAATTACAAGGCTTTTTGTTTGTTTGGTTGGTTGGTTTTTTTTTGTTGTTTTGGAAAATTAAAAATAGGAATTAACTGAAATAATTAAGATTAAGGAAAAAAAACCAAAAAAACAACAACCAAACAAGAAACAAAACCAACCAACCAAAGAAAAAAACCTACCAAAAAACACCAGACCAAAAGTTTCTTTGATTATTTTCAATACACATAACTCCTCCCAGGGGATGTGAGAAAGGCAAGTAGCAGACACTGGTTTTCAGAAAAGCAGACGTTGGTTTGTTAGGTGTGGGCATATAGTCAAGTTCTCATGTGAGGCTGCCCTGAAGGACAGAAGAACCTGAGAAAACTGGTCTTTTGTCAGGGAAAGTCTCTCTGAGGAACAGAGCTGTCCATCCATTTGCAGAACAAAATACACAGGCATTGCTGGAGGCCAGCTTGCCTAATCAGGAAACCCTTAACTGAGCTCAAATACAGAAAGGAAATGTATGACAGGTGGCTTCCTTTGAGGAATGTTACAGCATTGCCTGGGCTTGAAGGGATGGATTTAGGAAAGTGAAAACTCAGCTTAACTTGAAAATGGCCACTTACATGAAGTTATTTAAATCTATTTGACAACATCCTAAGTAATTCTCTGTCTTCCAGAAGACTGGCATTTATACTCCCTTTATTTCATGGATCTCAGGGTCATGAATGAGGTAATTTCTTTCAGCAACATTCTGATTAAATAAAATAAATAAATAAATAAAATGACAGTTTAGTATCAGAAGTTTGATATTTAGTGTTATGATAATTACAGACCTGTGCTCGTAATAACCCATTCTTTCAAGATAGAATTTGATTTATTTTATAAAATAAAAAAAAAAAACATTCCTTTCACATAAGAAATTGATATCGTTTATTTTCTTTCTTATTCCATTTAACAGAAAATAAAAATCTAATGTTCATGAGTTGTTAACACAGTTCTAGTGTTAAAAGCATTCTTACAGTGATAATCCTTTTTTCAAAAATGATAGCATCTCAATCACAAGTGTGGAATTAGGTGAATGATTTGCTACCTTGAAACCCAGTATAAAGCTTGCATATCATTCCCATAGAACTGTAATTACTCCTTTCCCCACCATTGCTGGTAGAATATAATGGAGTTACCATATTTTATTCTGCATTATTCCACTGTTTATCAGAAGCTGTGGGGTGTACAAAATTAAGAATTACGAGGGAACTTCTGCCTCTGGTCATGTGTCTCTCTACCATATATGCGCCTCTAGTTCTTGCCTCATCTCAAGTCCATTTCAACTGGGTTTTTTTGTGAAATGGACCTACATCTTTGGAAGGCAGTATTGATCCAAAGGATAATAATTTGCACACAAGTGAATAAAATACTATTTTAGCAGCTGGAAAAATATATTCATGCTCCTTTCTGATGTTTTTATGTCACTTTTTTCCTAAGTGGATAAAGATAAGTGGAAAAAAATATACAGTAAAAAAATACAAGTTCAATAAAGGAAGAAACAAATTAAAACATCCCTTAACTGTGAAAAAGTGAACTTCAGTCCTGAAGAAAGGCTGATATTATTTGTATTTTTGTGAGTGTTTTATTTTGGCATATTATTGTAATAATATTGTAATAAGCTGAAACAAGGTAGGTTTAGACTAGACATTAGGAAAAAATTCTTCACTGAAAGGGTGGTGAAATATTGTAATGGGCTGCCCAGGGAGGTGGTTGAGTTACCATCCCTGGATGTGTTTAAACATCGCTTGGATGTGGTGTTGGGGGACATGATCTAGGGGTGAACTTCTAGAGTAGGGCTAATGGTTGGACACGATGATCCCAAGGGTCTTTTCCAACCTGAGTGATTCTGTGATTCTGTAATGAGTTCTGCCTTCTAAATAAGGGACAAAAGCTGTCAAAATAGACGTATATTTGGTAAGAAAGATCAGGGTCACTTCCGTTCTTTACCAATAATCCCCAAATAAATATTCTGGGTGTAAGAGAACTGGTTTATTACCAAGTCTGTCAAATACCCCTCCAGTTATCATAATTCATATATAAGGCTTTTGACTGTCTGTATATCTTCCACCAAGTAAAAGGAAAACTTTAATATAATAAAATTCACACTCAAAGTTTTACCTACAAGAAAAAGATTTTTCCAGCAACTTCTTGAAGAAAAAATCCTGGACAAGTCACAAAAGTATGAAAGTCAAAATGTTTCATGACTTTTTCACATATGTTTTCTATAATTATATAATCATTAATTCACCTTATTTTGCTGTCACTTTATTCACATCTAATTTTGACAAATGAAACTATGCTTTTACATTAGGCAACTGAATCTACAGTCAGATCCAAGGAAAACTTGTAAGCACAACATAGGCTTACCATGTTGGTGATTGATTCAGTATTTACTAATTGAGGACACTTAGAGACTGCAAAAATGGTAGCAGACTACATAGCAGGTAACTGTAAAAATCATGCTTATCTAATATAAACCTCCTCATAAAGTGTCTTTTTGAGAAGTTATTTCTTCTCAAATACATGGCTAAGGAGAGAAGATTATCTAGATTGATTGACTTTAAATTTTGTGTTACTTCTCGGTTTGATTTGATAAAATATTTTGGATAAAATGCAAAAATCCTGCTGTTGCAAGAGTCAGTCATTGGAAATACTGTAATGACTTCAATTAGTTTCATAGGTATGAGATTAGCCTCTGTTTTGTGCCTTTGTTTCTTTGGAAAATTTTTGTTTGTCAAATTGATCTTTAAGTGAAGTACATGTAGATGTCTTTCTATGTACCATGGTTGAAATAGGAAAGCTGTGTGGGTTGATGTTAAAGTTGTTTCTCAAGCAGCAAGGAATGCCCTCTTATGAGAAGCAGCTTAAAACAAAAGGTTACAATTGGGGACCTTCTGGTTTGTTGGTTTTTTTTTTTTTGATGGTGAGATATGTCTCTGGGTCTAACACATGATAAACTGTGTCTCAGAATTTTTCCACTCCTGGAAATACTGACCTACTCAAAATTTTACTTCCACTGCAGAGTTCTCCATAATCATCACAAAAAGATAGCAACATAGAAATAATCTTGAAAGAGATACCCTAATGCAAAATATATTTTCCCATCTATTCTTTCTTTTCGGTTTGTAACATACAATTTAAACATGAAGATCCTTTTGGGGTTCTTGTGCATTGATAAATATTTCTCAGTATTCCACCTGCACTGGAATCCTCCCTCTGAAGTTTTATGGAAACAACAATTTCATCCATTTCAAACTTATAGATTTTATTAAAAACAAAATAAAACAAAACCCAAAAAAAACAAAACAGGCAAATGTATTCTAAGCAGGTATAATTCAGAGAAAAATTGCTAATAATTTTATCTATTTAATTGAAATGAAACAATGCAAGAATCAAAGAATAGGTCAACAGGCTCAGATGCTGAAATAGTTCAATTAATATGAGTGCCTAGTTGATTTGAATGCTGAGGATGTTCATTTAAGTAAATTACTTTTATAGCCTAGTTTAAAATAAGTTAAGAAGAAATATGTTTTGTTTTGTGTTTTTAATTTAAGAACTCAGCTTGTGTCCTAGATTACACAAGCTATACAAGGAAATGAAACTTCAGGTGCCAACCCTCACTCAGCCTTTTAGAGATACCTCTTTGGAAATATTGAGCACAGAAACATATGACTCATTTCATAATTCAGGAGTGTAGACAATAGACAGCTCACAACAAGAACAGGTTTGAGTTTTCCTTATTTAATAAATTTCTAACTTGCAGTCAAATGAACTGAGGCTATTTAAATTTTAAAGCCTTTTAATCATTATGGATTTCTCACCATAAGAGAAGACACATGTGCATCAGAGACATTAAAAAGGGTCTATATTATATTTAAGAACTGAGTTAGATGTGGAGGGCTAGGAAGATAGAGGTGTTTCAATAACCCCATGTAAGTTAACTGGTTCTGAAAGATCACACATTTTATGCAAAGTCAAAAATTTCTCTTTGGTTCCATTAAAATCTTAATACTCTAGCTGAGCAGTTATTATTATTCCAGTCATAATGGAAATAATCCTTAGATCTAAATTATCTAGAAAACAAAACTTCACTTATAACAAGGTTTAAAGTTGTTACAGAAACACATACACGCTGCTACACGCATATTCTCTCTTAACATCCTTACGTTTTTTCCAATGTTAGGCTCACCCTTCTGTGCTTCATCTTGGTCTTAGGGTCAAAGGCATCAAACTTCAGTAAGGAGGAGTTGGATAGTATGGGTTTCAGAGGGGCGATAGTAACCCAACTCTTCCACAGGGGAAATTATGATTTAGACAGGGGTATTTATTCCTCCTCTTTCTAGAGTCTAATTTTACATATTTTCTAAAATGTCCTAAACTTTGTCCTTTCTTCACTGGTCTTCATTTCCACATGTTATTCAAATTTTTAACCTCTAAAAAAAGTTTTACCCTGCTCCCAGTGTTATATCCTTTTAATGACTAAAAACTGATTATTGGTGAGTTGTTCACAGACCTGAAACCTCTATTATCATCATCCCATCTGCACACTTTCGAGGCCACTGTTACCATGCCTTCACTTCTCTATACTAGTTTTTATTCTAGGGTCGCAGTTTATTCTACACAGGCTTATTTGGTTTTATCATTTAAGAGTTACAGACATATATAAAAATTATTGTAAGAATGGGTGTTAACATCATAGCATTGCACAAAAGTAAGCTAAATCTAAAACAAATTAAGCAATAATCACATGGATGTTTGACAACTGCTGCTACAGCTAAATCAGATAAATAAAGCTCCAGAGAGGCCAAGTCAAGTGCAGACACCGCAATCCTGCAAACTCATTTTCCTGAGGTCTTGGAGATTTTGGACAAAGACTTTTTCTTTTCAATAGCATTGACTATACCATATTTGCTGAGTTACCGTGCTATACAGAGAGGAAAAAAAGTCTTTTAATGTCTTTGAATAGAGTAAATGTGAAAGGTCTTGTTCACCATTCTAAGAATTATTTGTATGATTCAGCCAATATATGTTTAATGTTAATGTACAGAAATATTCAATGAATGTAAACTATAGCTAATACAAAAATCTTCCCTGTAGAATCATACTACCAATTGTTGAGATAGTCAAGCCTCCTATTATCTTCACACAAAAAGAAGGAGAAATAGACAACTGCAAAATAAGAATAGAAACTGATATGACTGTCTGTAGCTATTTGATTTATTTTATTATGGGCAGGTGTATCTTGCCACTAAGAGGAAAATATATTTTGGCAGGTGCTTTATCTTATAATTGCTGTTTAATAAGGAAGCAGAATCACACAGATGGAAATTATTTTTTTCTTTGTTTGTGAAAGAGAGTATCAGAGAATGTCTTCAGAATAAGTATGAAATGCACAGCGGTGTTTCTAAGTATGTGATAAAGAAGCAAATTATGTTTTCTTCTATTTTCCTCCCCAAACACTTCCTTTATAGTTAACACCAAGTAACTTCTCACACTGTGCATATGAGTTGTTTGGGACCTACGTCTGCAAGAAGAGCAGGTGCATGGCTCAGGGGTCTGGAGCCCAGATTCCTTAATGTTAGTCATTGTAACACTTAACATTATGTCACCTACATGCTCCTTGGTTCTTTGCCAAAATTCCTCAAATGGTTCATGGAAAACAAAGGCAGGTATAATATTTTCTTAACACTTTCTCTCAGAAGTTTAGATATTGAAATGAGATTTTTATCTCAGTTTTATCACCCCTGAGCTGGCCTTAATCTTTTAGTTTGCAAGACATGCAGACTGACACAGGGCTATATTTACTTTTATGTAATTTGTATTCTTTATTGATAGGTTTACTACAGTGAATAAAACTATAAATGTGTTTATGCATTACGCAGGAGTGTCTGACTAGGTATGTAGTGGGTGACATCACTTAGGGTGACATCACTAATAATCCATGAGAGAATAAAATGTTTGAAATCAGATTCTTACCTCAGATGAACTTTCTTCCATGATATTTGTTGGCAAAAAAAATGCCACTGATCCTCCCTGATCTAATTTGACAGAGTTGTATTAGGAAATAGTATATTATACATGACTTCAGAAAACATATTTTTTCTTTGTGATCTATGAGTCCTTTAAACGTTATCAATTAAAAGTAAATATTTGAATAAGTGATCTGTGAAGAGTTTCTGTGACGTTTCATTATATATTTTTTATAAGACTGAAGACTAAACAACAATTTACTACATGTAGAATACCTAGAGAAACACCAAACTCAAATGTATATACAAGATTCATTTCATTCATATTCTCATATATGGACTGATCCAAAGCCATCTGAAATTTGGGATTGCTTTCCATTGACTCCAGTAATCCTTAAATTATGTGTTGTTCTTAATAATTTTATTGTATTTGGATCTAAATGCAGGAAATTATACATTGCTTAAATGTTTGCAGATTTAAGTCCTACATTTTATAACAATTAATTTACAGTTCATAGTGTGATATCTGAGATTTGTGTTAATGCTAATTCAACTTTGAAATTATATTTCCTAAGGATTTTTTTTTCCTGTCCAAAAGTTTCCTTTTTTGTGTGATCATCATACATATAATTTGATATACCTTGAGCAATTTTTGCAATGTTAAGTAAATTTCAAAGAATTTATCACATATACTTAAAATGGACTGGAAGCTTGAACTTGTACTTACATGGTAAAGATATTCTGTTGCTTTCCATCTTATTGCATATTTTTTAAACTTCTCTTGCCTAATGTTTATTATCGTGAGTAGTGGAGTAAAATATCAGCATTATCCCCACAAAAAAAAAAAAAAAAAAAAAAAATTCATTTGAAGATTCTTGTCTTTTATCCAAATAGACATTCAGATTAAATTATGTCCTCTATAAAAATAGCCCTATATTTATGATAATTAAAATTTTCCCAGACAATTCTGTGCTATGTATTCTTACAGAAATAATTTGTTTATGGTAGCAAAGAGATAAGAATCATCTGGACTTGGTTTATGGTGGGATAGTAATTTATACCAACAATGAGAACTTCTTTAGATTTAGCTAAATCTAAACTGTTTATCATTCCAGTAGACATACTTTAATTACTACATAATTATTTCAATGTTTCAATTTTTTATAAATCAAAGTACAGTGGCAAGAGTAGCTGAATTGTTTCAGAGCTTTAAACATAACAAAAAAGGGTCTTAGAAATATAAACTGCATCTTAAAATCAGGTTTCTGTTCAATCTTTTGCCATTTTTTGTGAAGAAACTAATGAAGCTTTATCTTATTTAATATGTAAAGGTAACAAAGGGGAAGTGAAATGCTTAAGGTCATAAAACGCTCATTAGCAAAGGAAAGAATCAAGATTTCTAACTCCCATTTCAATGTTTTAGTCAAACCATGCTTCTTCATAGGAAAAGAAAGGAAATGGAGAATCAACTACCAACTCTTTTCATTAAAAGCTTATTTACTAAATAATCTAAAAATATGTAACTTTTCCAGAAATAACAATACATCCCATACTGAATACCTAGTCAGACTGAAGCCCAGCTCATTCCTTTTTTCAGTCATATTAATTCTCACAATGGTAAAACACTAGATAGCAGGAATAGAATTAGAAAATATTACTGTGGGTTTTTTTTCCCCCTAACCAACTTTATAGGCTACAGGTGGAGGTGATTATTATGATGGGTATGAGAAATTCATCCTGTTCCATTACCCATTATGTGTAGTCTTCAGTAACAGTAGTGAGGATGGCATGGTAATGATAGGCATAGCAATAGTGATCAATTGTGGCATCATGAAGGTGTGAGTCCATGACATGATTGTCTCTGCCTTCTCCTTTTATGGGACACAGCTCAAGAATGGCTTTAAGAGAATGAACAGCTGTATTTTCTCCTGCTGAGGCTAGTAGTTCTTCTCTGTAAAGCAGAAGATGAGTGGCTTGACCTTTTTTCCTCTGGACATAATACCTGTTGGTTTTCCTCTTAGAAATGAGTGTAAACCACTCTACAGGAAACAGAGAAACTATATTATTACGGGGGACAATAGATGAAAAAAAAAAAAGAGAGAGAGGAAAAGGTCTTAAGTAAAAAATGTAAAATTGAGGAACAACAGGTGGACACTGAACAGATGACACATTATGGGCCTAATGGTGGTTGTGCCTGGAGATAAGACAAGGCAAAAATAAGTCTCATAGCTGGCAGAATCTCTTTATTTGATATTTTAATATTTTCTCAATGTCTACTTCTAGCAGTGATAACACTTAATGTTTACATTTAGTAACACGTATTGTTGTACAGACCAAGGTCAATTCTCAGTCTTGTGTACCACACTGAGGGATACAGAAAGCAAGAGACCACAACATCAGGGAGGAGAGACAGGACAAGTGACCCTAAACTGACTGACGAGATATTTTATCCCACATATGTCATGTTCAGTATAAGGGAATCAGCTGAGGAATCACAAGGGTCAGTGTCTCTTCTTCAATGGCCAGCATCCAAGGAGGACTCTGTCTGTTCTGCCTTCGATCCCAGTCTGTGTGGTCCTGAATCCAATTTCAGAATCCAGCCTCTGAATTTGGTTCATGTCTGTCACTGAGTCCAGTCTGGGACTTCACCAGTGCCTAATACACATCATCAGTAGTGATGGTGAAGTAATTGCCATCGGAGGGGTTGGGTTCAATATTTATTCTGTACATATTTGTATATATGCTCCATTTTATTATTATTTTCATTTTCATTAAAGCTGTTTTAGTTTTCTAACCTGTAAGTCTCTCTCTCTTATTCCCTTTCTCTTCCATTTTGGGAAGGGAGAAGTGTACATAGCAATATGTCATTTGTCTGGTGCCTGGCTTAGCCCTAAACCTTGACACTGTCTTTACCTACACTGAATGCTCACTGCTTTCTATGCCTTGTTCTGTACCCACTTGGAGCTCCAGGATATGCTACCGACAGTTATCCTTAGTTACACCAAAAAAAGCACAATATTTTACTCAGCCTTACTTAGTTTCAACTCAATTGTATGACAAGACAAGGAGATGATTTTCCTTTCTACGCCCCAATTTAAAAAATAATTAAAAAAACCCAACAAAAAACAAAACCAAAAACATTAATATTCATTATACACATAATAAACAGTGCCAAAACTAATGGAAGTTATATCATGTATTGCACTGGGCAAGCATGCAATGAAATTAGGTTTCATTTAACTAAAAGGAGGAGTACCCTGTGACAGGCTACAAAAAAAAACACCTTATGCTTTATATGAAATAGAAATAGATGAGAGTGGTCTTCAGAGAACTTCTAAGAGAAACTGCAGTATGATTCAGCAGATTCATACAAAGACAAGAAGTGTTACTAAGTAGGACAAATTCAGCATATGCAATCTTGAATTTCATGTTGCAAGCTGAGCTCTCCAGATGAACATCTACTTTCAGAAAAAAAAAAAAAAACAACAAAAAAAAAACCTTTTGAACAGTTCAAAATAATATCAGACTACACTGATTTGCTAGAAGGAATTTAAAGAAGGACATCATCTGTGGATTCCTATTCTTGAGTATGGCAAGGAGGCTAACAAATTGATCTACTGCAGAAAACCATTATCTACCCTTGTTAGCCTTGTTCATTCCTTATCAGTGTAACAACAGCATGTTATTCTTTTCTTCAGAAAACAAACATTGTTATTTAAAACCTCCTAAAACAATATTTCAAAATTCCCATGCTGGGAAGGAACTGTTTTTACAAACAAAATAATCCCATTTAACCCAATCAAACTCTTTATGTCCCATAACAGGAACAAAAATTCTTTACTAAGTAGCTTACTCCTCTTCAGTGTTAGGATTATTCAACCTTTTTCTGACCAAAAAAAAAGTTAATACCATAAAACCTACTGCAAATATATATATAAAAATGTATTTTATATATATGCATTTTTGGATGTAGAAAAAAGACGCAATTTTTGATCTTTACAAACCAGCAAGTCTTATCGTTAATGTATATGAAATTTATAAAACTCTGAATTACAAGCTTCTGAATAATGTGCAAACATAAGTTTAGTTCCTGAGGAGACTCTTTGCAGAATACTGATAAGTGCCCCAGCATAATACTGAAATGCATTATGAATGTAGCTTAACATAACAATTGTGTCTGTACCACTACAGCATCGTAACATTAAAGTTCTCTGAGCAATTAATTCTAAAGTTGTGAGAAGGGGCAGACACATAACTGACCTGACTCTAGAAGCTTAGATAATGAACCAATAAAATTTCTTATAAATTGAGAATAGCTTATAAGCAGTGCTTCTGCAGCTAGTAGGTGAGCTCAATTTTGTAAATATGTGTAATATTTGTTATTCCAAACCTTTCACCTAAGTAAATTAATGAATGTGACAGTTCCTTTTCCCGTAATAATTAATTGTCCATTGCAAAATTTGTCCCCAAATTACATGCAGAATTTTTTTTCATCAAAACAATTTCTCAAAATGCTATGCCTCTTATAACAAAACATCTCAAAAAATATGATGCCTCTTATAACAAGTCACTTCGAAGTCAGAAATAGAGTGAATATTATACCATGGATAATAAAGTTGAGCTTACAGTCAGTAAATTGGAATTCTTGGTCAGTATGAAACCTTGTGTAAAGCCTTTTTTGTTTAAAAGATAGGTTAAGACCATCTGGACTATATGGAAGTTTTCACTTCATCCAGCTGTGGAACAGACACTGATTTGTCAAAAATCAAATTGTTTCTGTGAACTACTGTGTCACACAAAATATTCTGGCTGTCCTTTATGACTTCCTGTGTTTTCTTGCATGTCCACAGTACAGAAAACTAAAAGAAACATTTTATTCTTGGGAATCTATTTAATTCTATCTTTATAAATAAAACTCCCTTCCTCTCTCATCTTTAGTTTTTTATCTCCTGGGGTTTTCATATTACTTCTGATCCAAGATTTCAGTTTACAAGTTCTCCAGTTCCAACCTGATCCAGGAAACATTTTCCAATTGCACAGAAGCTCATGAATTCTCTAACAATTTTCATATAGAATTTCCTAGATCACCAGTACTTTCTGTGGTTACTGTCCTGTAGAGTCTGTCTTGCTCAGTGTTGTAAAACTTAGTCTTTCAAGCTGTATCATATTCTGAAGTATTCTGCATGATTGGTACCTTCTCCTGGTTTTACTGCATGAGCTCTGCCATCATTCAGTGTTTCCCTCAAAGTTTAATGTCACAAAGTAAAAGCTGGCATTTGGCTCTGCTGGTTCCTCTGTAGGAAGGCATTCCCTAAGCTGCATTGCAGCTCACCATTTTTGCAACACTAAAACATTCAGGTCAGAACAAGGACTCTAAAAGAATGTTATCTTTATTTTGGCAAGAGACACTGTAGTAAATCAAGTGATGCTGTATACATGTGGAGAATGTTCAATGGAGTGCTATCAAGCTTCCTAACTTGTGAGGCTCTAAAGAGAGGAAAGATCCATTACTTCTCAATAATTTAATTAAAAAATAAGGGAGAAGAAACTCTACAGAATTAGATCCACTCTGTAGCACTGCATATGATTTAAGAAACAAAATTAAAGAGCTCATACTCAAATGAGTTATGTACCCTTTGTCAGTGTGGACATGGAATGAACAGCTTGACCTGTAATTTGGCAAAATGTTTGAAAACAAATTAAAGGTGTTGTGTTTTTTTTTTTTTTTTTTTTTTTTTTTTTTTTTTTTTTTTTTTTTTTTATTATGTCTTTGAAAAATACAGAGATACCATTTAATATATATCACGTACTTTATGTATCAGCAAGTTTCTGGTACTTAAAAAGAGCTATAGCCATTAAGTTACCAGAACTAACTTCTATTTAAAAAGTATATTTCAAGAAATACTTTGTAACTGAATTACATAGTTGAGAAGCAACTTTGCAAATAATTTGTAGACAAAAGAAGTGAAAACGGTACCTTTAATTAAAAAATATGTAGCATGTTTTATTAAACTGTGCAAAAGTAACTTAAGTTACTAGAAACACATTTAAGCTTCCCAGTGTGATGTCTTGGCAGCACTTTAAAGAATTCTTTGAAACACTTTTGAAATGTTAACCTGTACAATCAGTCAAGCATGAAATTGAACTATATTTCCTCTTAGAGTTGAACTAGCACTGCACCATGCCTTGCCCTTCTTTCAACATTGTTCCAGAGTTATATGAAAAGATTGAAAGGTCTGAAAAACCCTTTTTTCCAAGTAAAAGGCACACCCATAGTATGAGTAAGTGGAAATGATGCTTGAAGAATCTCCTCTTCATATTGTTAGTGTTATCTGTAGCCACAGAAGGTTGGGTTTGTTTGTTTTTTTTTTTTTTAATCTTTTAAATTTCAAAATTACTTTTTATTAGTTTTTATTGTTTCATTTATGAAGAAATCAGTGAGGTCTCCATTAGCTTAGCAACAGGGCTGATATGCTAAATAGATGTTTATAATGTTGGCATGAGTTAGGCAATATGTCATTTCAATTATCTCTTCAAAATTGTTTCCTGGTTATTATTTAAGACCACAACAGCAGCTGTAACAGAATGTTTCTAAACCTATTTTCTACAGTGAGGTAAGAGCCCAGATAGCAAAAAAACAAGTGCTGAATTAAAAGCAGCGAACCAGTAAAGAACAAATTAATAAGGTTTAACTGAGTAACAGCATAGCGCAATTTATGAAGTGAAAAGAAATACTAAGAAAAGCAAATGGGAAAACTGTTCCATTATATCAGAGCAGAGCCAAATGTGTTTTGTTTTACCATTTTCAACTCTTGGTCCACTGTAGCAATCTTAATATTGATTAATTAACAGTACTAGTAAAAAATATTTATGAGATTATAACCTAATAAATAATAAATGGTTCTCTTCAAACTATTGTCATGTCATTAAGTTGTATATCTGGAGCTAGAAGCCTATCCTTTTCTTTACTAGTTGCTAAGAAAATAGAGATTGCAAAGACATAGGTTTTATTTCTTTTCTCACTTATTTATTTATTTATTTACAGACCTTTTATTTTTAATTATCTCCTTTTCCATCTATTTCCAACAACAGATGGAATAATAATTTTCTCCTCATAATTGCTGGAATTGCAGAATCTCTGCTTGATATTAAGAAGAAACAAAGTGCTCCTTTAAATAAAAGTAGAAGACATTACAGGTCAGTCTGAAATAGACATCTAAAGATCAAGGCTGGTGAGGGATCTTAAGACTGAACAGGAGTGACTAAGAGAACTGGGGTTGTTTAGCCTGGAGAAAATGAGACTCAGGGTGGACCTTATCACCCTCTACAACTACCTGAAAGAAGGCTGCAGCAAGGTGGGTGTTGATCTGTTAAACCGAGTAACAAGTGACAAGAAGGAACAGCCTGAAGTTGTTGCAGGGGAATTTTAGATTGGGACTTTGCAAAAATTTCTTATAGAAAGGGTTGTAAAGCACAAAACAAAAAGGCTGCCCAGGGAATTTAATGATTATGAAAACAGATCGATTTGGAAAACTCCAAAATGTGTTAAGTTTGGATTCAGCCCCTTTAAAAAAGTTGGAAGTCTCATGACATATAACATGACAATTTTTGTCTTGTGATATTAATGGAAAAATAATATATTCATCTTGATTCTGTACTTGCTTATCTTCCATGTTTATCCAAATAGAGTTAACTGTCAGATGGATGTGTACATATATTTGTAATCTTTTTCTGCCATTTCTTGCAATGTAAATGTTCCAAACTAGCAAAATGTTATTTCCAAGATCATTCTTTATGCAAAATTTTTTACTGTATTAATACTGTACTGGAGGTGTGGACAGACTCTGCCACTGAAATATTCTCTGTAATGAACACATGGTAGGACAAGCGCTACTAACCTGGACACAAGTCATATTTATTTTAGTCTACCTGGACAGTCTGGAACAAAAGAATACAAAGTTTATCCAAGTAGAGAACTGACATTCTATAGACCGAGTCTCAATTTTTTCAGTTTTTCCACTTTTTTATCTTACCTCTACCTTCTTCATAGGTATTTTAATATTTAAGAACTTTACACAAGATGCTGATGGAGATATAACAGGCAGGAGATATAATAGGTGCATGTCAAAAAAAAAAAAAAAAGTGATTTAGTAGAAAATGCTTTTTTTTCTTCAAATTTTTTGTACTTCTTCTTTTTCTGATCCTTTTAATGAAAAAATTCAGAAAAGTCAGTGGCAGTAGTAATGAGATTTGAAATGTAGCCTTATAACTATTATAATTTCTCATTTTATTTTATAACATCTTAATACTGCAGTAGAGAACTGTTTACAAAGTATTGATGGGAAAACAGCTTAAGTAAGATATCTTAATTATATCAGCAATGTGGGGACTTGCAGTTTCCTGAAACTTTGTTTAAAGATTAGTACTACATGACAGGTGAGATCTTTCATTTTAATTTCTCTTTTAAATAGATGCTAATTATAGTTCTAGACTCTACAAAGAAGTGGTTTTATAGTTTCATTTATAGTTTTAGTTTGTTGCGGTTTTTTGAATAATTTTTACGGTTTCACTCATATAGCATAGTTTCATTTATTTACGTGCACACAATTATTAACAATATAAGAACTTGTATAGATTAAATAAAGCTATGAATTAGATTTTATTTTTTACTATATATATGAACTTAACAAATTAGCACAAATATGGATGTTTGCAGAGTTATTTCATCTTCTTTTCTCTAGTAAGTCTCATATTTACTGTCATCTGCACTTAGCTATGTATGATTAAAATTACTACTATTGAGATTAAAACTGTATTACTAAACTCCATTCTGGAACACATGCTCAGACCCTTGTTTTCAGTGATATTCTGTCCAAATGAGATAAGCAACTTTCAAGCTTCTTTGAATACACTTTTAATTCTTGTATGGAGAATATGAAGATATTTTATAGAAAAAGTAGGGCAATCCAAAACAATATTAAATGTCTGTGTGCACACTTCAGTGTCATTGTTTATATGTATGTTTCATATATTTTATTCATGAGACTTCTGGTTTCTTCTCTGTTACGTGTTAATTCTGCTTCGCTCCATTTGACAGCCAAGACAACCTGCTTCACATTCAGAGTAATTAGTAGGCCAGAGGGACACCTAAGAAACAAACTCCAGAAAAAAAATTACAGTTCCCACTTTTACAGTTATGTCAATGTCAGTTTAAATAGGCAAGATTTGTGGTGTTGACATGAATTAACATTTTGCATAATTAGGGAAATTTCCCCACTGAAGATGAGCTAGAGATTGAAATGCTCATCAGGTTATTATATTTTAGATAGAAAAAATGTCAAGTGTTTTGAGTTACAGCTGTGTTAAACTGATAAAGACATTTGAAATAAAATCAAACTTTTCATAGTGGTTCCTGTAATTTCCTTTTAATAGACACCGCTGGGGAATTAAAAAGAACAGGGATAGCCACAGCAAAGGAAAAAAAACTGGAAAGGTGAAGTCACTTTCTATTTTTATATCACCTTATCTTGGCCTACAATTATCAAAAAAATACCCGCCCAAAAAAAATAAAATTCAAATTAAGGGGATAGGGGGGGAACCCAAAAGTAATAATAATAAAAAATATTTTGAAAAACTAAGAATAAAAACAAAATTAAAAAAAAAAAAATAAAAGTTTACAAGTCTGAAAACCCCAGGAAAGAATTTTACTATATTTGTGAATTAAATTGTAGAGAACTCTTTCCTCCATGGGAAGAAACCGCCCCCCCCACACACACATTTTCACTAATAAATAACTTGCATGTGTGTAATAAATATATTGCAGTATAAATATATGAACTACTACTTTTGGGAATTTTCACTTGCATAATATTTATAAGGCTTTGAATATTAGAACATTTACCTGTCACTTATTCCCTTCATGCCTTACTTCTAGTCATGTGCTTGTTTCTTTCAAAACCTTGTTTATTCCAAGCCATTCTTATCTCCAAATCTTTGCTTCACATATGGCATATCACATTTCTTAGGCTTTCTTGTGCGTGGGTCTATGTGCCAGATGTTCTAGGGCACCTTTCCATTGTCTCTATTGATGTATTCTGTGCATTCATTTCAAGAGACAGCTGATGTCTGACGGCATATATTATACACAAGAATCATTAAACATATCTTCTTACCCACAGATTCAGAAGTAAATTTGAGTATTTAATGCAGTAATTAAGAAATGGAACCATAAGTGCACTTAGAATTTCCCATCAGTAAGTTATACTGTTTAACGAACTTCACAAGAATAATTTTCCTTATGGTGATTCAATATAGTTTGGATCCTTTGTACTTCACCTTGAGCTACAGGTTGAAATAAAAGATTCCTGCTAATATTGCTTTTTCACATGATTTAATATAAATTCAGAACACTCTAAGATATTCAAATGCCATGGGAATATTGGAGGAGTTTGGACAATTTTTTTTTTTTTTTTTTTAATGTATAAATTGGAGACATTTAAATCAAAGTTAATAGGTGAAACCCACATTGCAGCCTGTGGAGGTACTCCATGCCCTAGTAGATAGATATGAAAGCCTATGCTGGAGCCGGCTGCAGCTATGGCCCATGGAAAGGAGCCTACACAAGATTAGGTTTTTTGCAGGATATGTGAACCCATGGGAGACCCATGCTGGAGCAGTCTGTTCCCAAAAGGCTATGTACTGTGGAAGGGACCTGGTCTGGAGCAGATCTTGAAGAACTGCAGCCAGTGGGAAGGACTTACATTGAAGTACATGGAGGACTGTGTCCTGTGGGAGCAACAGTATGCCGGAGTGTAAGGAGGATGGAGTATCAGAGATGAAATATTACAAAATGACTGCAATCCCTATTCTCCATCCTTCTGTACCACTCAGGGGAGGAGACAGAGAAATCAGTAGCAAGGTTGAGCCTGGAAAGAAGGGAGGCATCAGAGGAAGGCATTGTCTGTTTTACTTTTTGTTATCATTTCTCACTACCCTACTCTATTTTCATGGGCAATAAATAAAATTAATTTTCCCCAAGTGGAGTCTGCTTTTTCATATGATGGTAGTTGGTGAGTGATCTCCCTGTCTTTATCCCAACTCAAAAACTTTTCTGACTTATTTTCTCCTTCTGTCCTGTTGAGAAGGAAGAATGAGAGTGTAGCAGTCAGCCAAGGTCAAATGCACCACAAGGTATTGCACCTTTCATAATATTTCTTCTGGCCTTATTCTTTAAAAGAGTTATAATTTCTCAAAGGAGCTAACTAACGAAATAAATAAATAAATAAATAAATTACATACTGATGATAGTATGTCCCATTTCAGGCTTGATGTTTTTCATATTAATGTTTTTCAACATTAATAGTGCCACAAAATATTCTGACTATCCTGGCACAACATAGGACTACTTACATATCCTATTTATGAGTAATTATTTTTAATTTCATAGCCTTATGAGTCATTGCTGGCACAGGAAAAAGTGCTCAGCTAAAGAGCTTCAGTAAAGGAAGCATCACACAGCTATCATGGTATGAGTGTAATAGTGTTGCTGCAAAAACCGAGTGTTTGTGAGGTGGACAGCTGACACTGAAATATGCTGGAAAATATGCTGCAAAGAATACTTTACTTTTTGATCATGGGGTTACAGTAGAACTACTAGGCCTAAATGAGTGATACTCTGTTTCAGTGCACTCCTGAAATACCATGGAATTGGCTCCCACTCAAGTTTATTTCTATCTCCACAGTGTAGCACCTATTGTGTTTTGTTACAGAGGAACATAACACTGGTAATGAAACAATGACTAGTGAGAAACTGTTTGGGTCTTATTTAATCAAATATAAAAAATAAATGTTCTGAAAGGACATGTATTCTATATAGAGGCAGTTATTCACTGACTTGTGTGGGGATTGAATTGAGCTACTCCATAAGAAAAAGTGAACAAAATCCTAATTTGAAGGGCATTGCAGTTTGTAAAAGTGGAATTTATTCTGTCATAATTTAGATGCAAGGAACTGACAAATTGAAGATCATTTTTAGGATAATTTTATACTCACACATAATATTTTCCTTGCCAGACTGAAATTTCAATAGCAACTTCAGTCTGCTTCTACCAGATAAGGAAACACAGTATGTAAATTCAGTCTTTTCCATTGCAAAATATTTCCTTAGTTATGCTCCCATGCTTCCTTTCCAGTCCCAAATGCATATAGCATTGTTTCCTTAAGCTGTGCATATATAATAACTATCAACACAAATTGTTAAATTGTATAGAGGTAGATGTTTTATGGGGTTTCATTGTCATTTTGTTTTGGGGTTTTTTTCAGTTGGAGATGGGTATGGTTTGCATTACTGCAGAAAGATGGAAATTTACTGTTTGAATAATTGTACATTTTTATTTGTATTCATAATGAACCATAAAATTAATATTTAAAAATATTTTTTATAATAACTATTCACATAGGCATTCTTTTTCTTTTAAGAAAACTTGACATCCTGTAGCAAGTTATATATAATTATTAAATCTGGACTTTTTTTTTTAATCTGATGTAAAAATAATTCAAAAGAATTTTCTGATAGAGTCACTGTCAGCACCTTGGCAACTGTAGGTTTAAAATTACAGCATCATTTTACAAATTACCTTTCATTGGCCTTTGTAATTTCATTTGGCAGTCCCTGCAAAAGAACATAGTTGGTGAAACTTTAAGAACAGCAAAGGAAACTTAACAGCTGTTAAGTACATGTTTGCTACAGAGACATACTTCCATGAATAAACCTTTGTATTATGTCTTTAGAATAACAGCTTCATTACTGCTTGATTAATCACATTAGCTCAAGTGAATTTCAGATGTTTATGATAATCAGGTATTTCTCACATGCTGCAAGTTGTAAAAAGAGGCTTTTAGAAATCTGAAGATGACTCTTGATTTCAGTATACAAAATACTCCAAATAAAAGTCATGTCCTTGAGGCAGCAGGGCTAGTATAGAGAGTTCTGTGAAATACACAATGAATAGGAAGGGAGAAGTCAAATTCATACCCACATCTCAAAACCCATGTGCATGTCCTGACTACTGGAGAAGCTTTCCTAAAGTGAGATCATGCCACTTTAGAAAGGATCTATCCTTGATAAAGGAAAAGACATGATTTCTGGTCCATGTTCCTAGAACAGTCCATACACTAAATGGAGTAACTGATTAATATAAAATTGGTAAACAATTTTGAGAACATAGAAAGAAGATATTTTCCCTTCTAGATCAGCAGTCCTACTCAATAAACTGCAAAATGAAGCTTTCTGTCACTGGCTAGTAATTAAAGCAAAATAGTGTTGATTCTCTGGACTGGACAACAAGTGACTTTCTCAACACTGGTTGTATTTGTAATGAATACTCTAATCTATACAGGCCACTAGTAGAAGCCTCTAATACATGTCATTCCCTTAGCCTGCCCAGTCTTCTGCTGGGAGAGTATGTGGTAAATGCCAAAAACTGTGGTAAGAATTATCATACAAATAAATGGCATAAATAACGACAGGACAGTGCTAAAGTTCTGTTTGTTTTCTCTTTTTTCCTCTGTCCCTCCTTACTTGTTTTCTTTCCAAGAATACCCTAGTGAAGATAGCCTATAATTGTAGCTTAAAGTCCTTTTTTGAAGAAACAGGGTGTCTTTACCTGAAAAATACACTTGTAACTGGATTGCTGATTGGTATTTATCAGAAAATGCTAATCCTCCAGTGATTTTGAAAGAAAATATTTACCTTAAATATCTTTTTTTTTTTTTTTTTTTAATGAATGATCAATAGTCTTGAGAATATTCCAAAATCTTAGTCTTGGTTTGTTATATGTCGCTTAACACTGATAATGTTGAGCTCCTAATTTCATAGGAAGACTGCAAAGAATCCCAGAGCAAAGTCAATGTCTCTGAGGTTCTCAGTTAGCAGTGCAGTTCATCTGAACCAATTAGTCCTCTCAATCTACTCAAGTATACAAAATGTGTTCAGTACTTGCTGATACAGGTTACATTATTGTGAAGAGAAATATACGATTACTGATGTAATTTACAGGTAATTCACCATATTACATAGTACATACAAACGAGTTTTCATAAATCATTACATTAATATTACAGACCCATATAACTATCTCTGAAAATTTCCCTTATACATATATACCATTAAGACCATTTTCAAAGTACAACAAACACAAAAGTTGGTAAAAAAAAAAAAAAAAAAAAAAAAAAAAAAAGAGGTTCACTTTAAGAAAAGTAAATTCATAGTTCATTTCATAGTTTTCCCATTTTTAGTCACAGAAATCACAGTACTCTCTTCTAAAATATATAATCATAATTATGGATATTACTAATTTTTTTTTCTGCTTCTCAATTTTGTCTCTATAATTCTAAAGTAAAAAGAAAAACAAAAAAAAACACATTCAGAAGGATTTATTTAGGTATACATAATCTCAGAAGTTACCTTGCTTTATTAAGAAAAACAGACCAAGCTTAGAGATACTAAATGCATTAATAGGCCAATATGCCAAATTAAATCACAGAATTATTTAAAAAATGAAAAGCATAACAACTAAAAGATGCATTTGGAAAAAAAAAAAAAAAAAACAAAACAAAGCAAAACAAAACCCAAACATTCTTTGAAGTTTTACAAAAAAAACCAAGGGATTTATTTGCCTGTTTGTTTTACAGTACAAATATCTTGATTACAGTAAATTTCTCTTGATATAGGACAATTCTATTGATTATATCAGAATATGGATAAATTAAAGAAATCTGCTCTTACCTTCATTGTACTGAGACCAACAGGATATTCACAAACACTATCCAATAAACAGATCAAAACTGTGGTATGTAAGTAGAAAACAGAATGTGACTTAATTAGTCTAAATGTCAAATCATGTTATGTCACACTACCTGGTGGCATTTTTTAACAAGATTTAGATGATTGAAAAAAAACATAGTTCATAAAACAGGCTAAAACTCATGGATGAGGTAAAGTATCTGATTATGCTTTATTTTACATGTACTTAAGCCACAGATGTGCTGTCAAATTGCTCTGTCATCAGACAATGATCCATAGAAACATAGTATGGTTTGGGTTGGAGGGTAACTTTAAAGGTCATCTAGTCCAACCCCAACCCACAATGAGCAGGGACATCTTCAACTAAATCAAGTTGCTTAGGGTCCCATTCAACCTGACTGAATGTTTCCAGGGATGGGACATCTACCACCTCTCTGGGCAACCTGTTCTAGCATTTCACCACCATCATTTAAAAAATTTCTTCATTATTATCTAGTCTAAAGCTACTTTCTTTTAGCTTAAAATCATTACCCCTTGTCCTATCACAACACACCCTGCTAAAAAGACTATCCCACTTTAAGACTGGCCACCTTTAAGTATTGATAGGACACAAAAAGATCTCCCAGAAGCCTTCTTTTCTCCAGGCTGAACAACCCCAACTGTCTCAGACTTTCTTCAGAGAAAAGGTGTTCCAGATCTCTGATCCTCCTATGTATCCACTCCAACGGGTTCATATCTTTCCTGTTCTGATGACTCCGGAGCTGACACAGGACTCCAGGTGGGGTCTCACCAGAGAAGAGTGGCAGAATCACCTCTCTCAACTTCCTGTCTACTCTTCTTTAGATGCATTACAGGATACGATTTACTTTATAGGCTGCTAGTACACATTTTTGGCTCATGTCCAGCTTTTCATCCATCAGTACCCCTAATTCCTTCTCTGCAGGTCTGCTCTCAATCCCATCATCCCCCAGTCTGTACTGATATTAGGGGTTGCCCTGACCCAGATGCAGGACCCTGCACTTGGTCTTGTTGAACTTCATGAGGTTTACATGTGCCCACTTGTCACAATTGTTCTTGTCCCACTGGATGGTATCCCATCCCTCAGGTATCTCAGCCACATCACTCAGCTTGATATCATCTGAAAACTTGATGAGGGTACACTTGATCCCACTGTGTACGGCACTGGTGAAGATATTGAACAATACTTCTCCCAGTATGAACTCCTGTGGGACACCACTTGTCGCCAGTCTCCATCTGGATATTGAGTTGTTGATTACTGCCCTCTTCCACTGAATAGTCCATCTATCAAACCCTCATCTCTCCAATTTAGAAAGAAGTGTTCTGGGGGGGAACATGTCAAAGGCCTTACAGAAATCTAGATAGATAGCTTTTCCCTTGTCCACAGATGTAGTGAATCCATCATAGAAAACCACTAAGGTGGTCAGGCAAGACTTGCCCGTGGTTAATTCATGCTGACTGTCTCAAATCATCTCCCTGCCCTTCATGTGCCTTAGCATAGCTTCTAGGAAGATCTGTTCCATGATCTTCCTAGGCAAAGAAGTGAGGCTGACAGGTCAGTAGTTCCCTGGATCATCCTGTCTACCTTTTTTGAAAATGGGTGTAATGTGTCCCTTTATCCATTCACTGAAGACTTCCCCTGACTGCCATGACTTATCAAATATGATGGAGAGTGGCTTGGCAACTACACCAGCCAATTGCCTCAGGACTCTGGGAAGAACCTCATCATGGCCCATAGACTTACGTATGCTCAGTTTACTCCAGTGTTCATGAACCTGATCTTCTCTTACAGTGGGACTAATTTTTCTCCCCCATTCCCTGTCTTGTGGTCCATCAAATCAGGAGGTGTGAGAAGAGAGATTGCCAGTGAAGACTGTGGCCGAAAGATTGTTGAGTACATCAGCTTTCTCCTCATTAATCATTACCAGTTTATCAGCTAATTAACAATTACTATTAATATTAATTATGTTTATATTAATAATTATTTAATATTGTAAAGGTTAGTTGATATTAATTTGCTCTATATACACTTAGTACTTGGTATTATAATTAATATTAATTTGCTATATATACTTAGTACTTGAGAGTAATATTAATTGCAGGGAAACTATAGGTTCAGACTTAAAAAACTTACAACTCATGAAGAAGTAGTAACAGATAAATAGAAAAAATGAAGTACAAGTTTGAAGGATTTTTTTATTAAATCATTAATCACACTAATACATGATGCAGGACTCTCATCAACCTTTAAAGAAATATTTACAGACTCTCAAGAAAAGAATTTGTCCCTGATGATTTTATGTCAGAAATATATATTATTCCTGGATAATTCATCAAACAGCTCTATTTTAAGATTTCAGTAATAAGTAATAATTTTTCTAAGTTATTTTTCTTTTTTTTTTTGTATTTGTAGTCACTGTCAGCATCTTACTTGCATTTATGATTTACCTAGTGAACTATATTTGTACTGCAACATGTAGTTCAGTTTTATTTCATGCAGTTATTGTTTTCAATTTAAATAAGTATAAATGTACTGTTCACTTAAACATCATCCAACTAGTGGCTATTAAGAAAATTGTTGGGAATCCAACTGGAAAATATGCTGTTCACTGAAGTCTTAAATGAGAGCCATTAAAATAAAAAAGTTTATCTAGGACATTACTTATTCCCATTATTACCCATGTTTTTGTCAGGCATCAGAAAGGTAACAGATGAATGAATGCTTGCAAATTTAATGGGTACAACTTCTCAGTGAAAGGGTCTCATTATCTCAAATGAAATCAAATTAAAATGAAATAAAACGTAAGAAGCAGCAGAATATTGGTTATAACAATTTAAAAAATGGGCTTATAAAATGTGAAGACACTTATAACTACTACTATTTCATTATATAGAGTTATGAAAGAAACCAGTATAGAAGTCAAATTGTGTCACATCTGCTTTTTTGCAATGTATTTCAAATTAATCCTAAACAATGTTTTGATTTATGTAGGAATGTATATGAAGAACCCTTGCAAAGGAGTGGGGATACTGTTTTATTCCACTTTCATGTACACAACTAACAAAATTTTAAAAGAGAAATGTTAATTTTAGCAGTCTTTTTGACCATTTAGCACATGCATAAGATAGATTGAAAGTGGTAGAGAAACTTGACAGATGTAGGTAAAGGAGGAGTATCAGTGAAGTGTTTCTAGGGGAATGACTTTATACATGTTATCATCCAAGAATGACTGTTAGGATGTAATATCTGAAATTCCCGTTTTATTCTCATGAACATGATGATACTAGTTATCTGTGAATTGAATATTTAGGGCTGTATTGCATCACTAGCACGAATATTGCAGTAAGGTGTGAGATTTGGAACATTAGATGTGATCACAGCTATGCATCCTTCTTCCTTCTCCATTTAGCCTGAGGATGTATAGATTAGGTATAGTCTTACGTATGTAACAATGCCAGAGAACAGGTTGGGATGACCAGAACATGTGTTACTCCTTGATATCACTCCCAGATACACACAGCTAGATATTCTCTGATGGACAGAAAGAGATAATTCTCCTATGTGCCAAGACAGGAAATACAGTTGTTTTTTGGGGTTTTTTTTTTGTTGTTAAAGGGCACTAAAAAAAGGGCACTGTGGTATGAAAGGGAGACTGAACCTCTCCAAGAATAAGAATTCTGCATAGCATGCTTTGGCTGTTAACCGGGTATCTGTTCACAGCTGCATGAAAATGCAGTTCCCAGCATCCAAAGGAATATAAGATTTACTTACCATCTATATTTCTCTTCCTATTTCTATCACATTATTAAATTAATTTTAATATCCTGTTTTGTCTTTTTTATTGACATCTGCAAAGAAACATGTACTCTCTCCAGTGCAGAACAGATATCCATTACTTTTATAGAAATTTCCTGTAATGACGGGACAAGGGGCAATGGTTTTAAACTGAAAGAGGGTAGATTTATATTGGCTATAAAGAAGTATTATTTTAGGATGAGGGCGGTAAGATACTGGAACAGATTGACAAGAAAGTCTGCAGATGTCTCATTACTGAATGTGTTCAAAGTCAGGTTGGATGAGGCTTTGAGCAATCTGATCTAGTGAAAGATGTCTCTGCCCATGGCAGAGGGTTTGGAACTAGATGATCTTTAAAGCTACCTTCCAACCCAAACAATTCTATGATTCTATAATCCTATGACTGATATATGTCTATGTGCACACCCATCTATATTCACTGCATTCCATAAATTACATTTCATAAAGGAAATTTTTTACTTAATTCAGTATTGTTTATTTCTTTTTTTCTGACTAGTCTTTTTCTTGGAGTATGAAGTTAAATGGCATAATTATCTCAGTGTTAAAATTCATAAAATGTAAAGTCTCAACAACACAGTGACGCTGAAGTATGAATAGAAGAACTATGTGATTTAAATAATACATGGGTTGTAAGTATGACAATCAAGTTTCTCCTATAGTTATAACAAGGCTGTAGATGGGTATCAGGGCTGTGTCTGTGTGCACATCCCAAATATTTCAGTCATTACTTCTCCAGGTGGTCCAGGACCATCCCAACTAGTCATCAGCAGAGTTAATCTAGTGGGCTGTCTTGAGAGAGGATCTACCTTGAAACTCAGTGAATAACTAGACCTACACCATCACACATTTCACTGAATTAAAGAAACCTCCCAAGGAGGAACAGGCATCTGGAACCAGTAGGTCTGACACTCATGTTAGACATAATACCAGCTAAAAGTCCTTCCATAGGAAAATCAAAGTAAACCATAGTCAAGTGTGAGTCATGCATCTGTTTTCAAGAATTAGGATTTTTATATATATCACATAGAATAAGAAATAAGTATTGTTTTAGTGACAGACTCAAGTTTAATGTTCTGGTTTTCCTTGTTGTCTGACTGAATAGGACACAAATGAGATTCCAAACCCGTGAGACATCTCCTACCATGGTTATATACTACATATAAACACAGTATTCAGAACTATAGCAACATTTTTTGTGTGAAATATTCTCAGTTCGAAACTATGAAAAGCTATTTTCTTTAAAGCGCTTGTTTGGCACAGTTCTTTGAATACAATAGTAAAATGAGGTTCAAATATTAATTTAGCTTAATCATAGTAAGTATATTGACTTGTGGCATGAAAACACCACAGCAACGTGTAGCTTCTATATGTTCATTTCTATTCCCACTGTATACTTTCTCTTTAGCAAGACCTTTGACAGTCTCCAGGTGTGTCCTTATCACCAGATTGGTGAGATATGAGCTAAATAAAAGGATGATGTGGAAAACTAGCTGGAGTGCTGGACTCAAATTGTTGTGTCCAAAGGTGCAAATTCCATCAGATGACTAGCAACTAGCCCTTCAGGCATCAGTGCTGGGATTGATATCATATATTATCTTTATTAAGGACATAGACAATGGGATTTAGTACATTCTGAGCAAGTTTGTGTACACCACCAAACTGGGAGAAGTGGTCAGTACACCAGAGAGCAGGGCTAGACAGGCTGAAGAAATGGGCTGGCAGCACCCTCATAAAGTTGGGTAAAAGTGAATGTAGAGTCCTCCAATTGCGCAGGGATAACCCCATGCACCTGAACTACAGTCTGGGGGCTAACTGACTGGAAAGTTGCTCTGCAGAGAAGAAACTGAGAGTCCTGTTGGACAATCAGTTTATCATTACTCAGTAATGTGCCCTTGTGTCAAATATGGCCAACAGCATACCAGCTACATTATGAAAAGTATTACCAGCAGACTGAGGGAAGTGATCCTTTCTTTCTCCTCAGCCTTTGTGAGGTCACATCTAAAGTATTGTGTCCTGATCTGAGTTCCTCAGTATAAAGAGACATGGATATAATGTAGGAGGTCTAGTAAAAGGCCATGAAGATAATCAAGGTATTGGATCATCTGTCATATGAGGTGAAGCTGTGAGAACTGGCACTTTTCAACTTGGAGAAGAAAAGTCTACAGAAAGATGATATTGCCTGCAAGTATGTGATCAGAAGATACAGAGAAGACAGAAGCAGACAACAGAAGTTCAATGAGAATTGACGGACACAGACCAGTACATAGAAAATTACAACTAAATATGATGACATTTATATTGCTACAAGAGTAATCAGACACTGGAGCATGTTGCTCAGAAAGTTTCTGAGATGTTTGTCCTAGGAGGTGTTCAAGACTGGACTGGATATGGGCCAGAGAAAACTGACCTGGTTAGACCTGTTTTGAGCAAGTTTGAACTAGAGAGCTCCAGAGGTCCTTTCTGATTCACAGTGTTCTGTGACTAACACACAGCATTCTGTATTTCCAGAGATATAGCTCTGAGAAGGGCCCTGGGCTAAGGTAGCCACACCTGCCATGGATGCCTCACTTGTCAAAGTAGGTATGATGGGATGCTGCACCTTGCAGTGACACACACCTTCACAGGCTGAAGTAGACTGGTGTCATCAGCTTGGTGACCTCAGGCACATGGGTAGGAACACAGTATTGGAAAGGAGCAGCAGATATTAGGCACTTTTCTTGTGTAACAATTTTAATGTTATTAATAATAAGATATTCTGCATGAATTCCGAATGTGGATATTAGTATTATTGTAACAGTAGTAATGGTTGCTCTGTTTTGGGGGGGAGTTGTTATTTGTTTTTTTTTTTACTGGGCTAGCAAGTTATTCCGGTTTCCAGCTAAAAGATGGATCCTATTTTTGACAATAACAAGATAGAGGTTTTTGGTTAATTCCCTCCATATTACCTATGTAAGAGGAAACTAGAATTACAATGAATGCCATATTTCTGTCTGAGTTAGTCATATAGTCTAATATTAGTTATGAATTACCCATGGGACTTCTGCAGGAACACTGGAATCATGTGATGGCCTGATAGCAGCTCATTTGATCTGGTGGTGCTGATATCCCCAGCTCCCACAAAATGAGAGTTCTAGAAACTTCTTGTATTGTCAGATAATGAAGAAGTCCAGCTGTCGGTTATGGAAGTGGAATGATTTCCTACCTGAATAAGTGAAAGAATTTTGGAAGGCATCAGGAACTCTGTATGCAATGATACAGAAGCTACTTTTGGAATACTAAATTCATTTTAAGGAGCACCAAAAAGTATTATAATAATGATCTGAATTCTAGGAAACTTGTACATGAGAAGCCTGTGAAACTTCTTAAAAAAAAAAAATAAAAAAAAAAAATCTGCAAATAGGTGTTATCTCAAATTTGTAATTATTGGTTGGAAACCAAAACAAAATAAGTCAGTACAGATATAATGCATAACTTAATGCAGTGGAGATACTAATCATTGGATGAGTCTATCTAGGAATAGAATATATAAAGGAATTCTCACTACATGAATTTCTTCTTCAGCCTGGATGACTGAAAATTTCACAGTAGCTCACATAGAAGTTTTAGCCTTGACACAGGGAATTTTCTGCAAGAGATTCTTTGGTGTCTGTCATTAATGTGGTCGAGGAGGGCAGTAAGGGCAGTCCCCATTATCTTAAGATCTTTTAAATGTGGAAGTATGTTATTGATTTTAAGCATTCAAATTTTTTATCTAGTTATTAGATCAAATTTTATCTAAAAATAAACATAATAATAAAATATTACTTCAATGTAAAACAGCATTCAATTTCAAAATGGCAAAATTCTCATAGTTTCTCATTTTCTCTTTTTTTTTTTTTTTAATTTTAAAGCGATATCCCCAGATTGAATAGCTGCACAAACAATATTAGACCCATACTAACCAATCACTGAAATTAGCAAAATGTAATCTTTTTATTCTATGAAATCTTAAGCTTTTTTTATCCTTTTGTCTTTCTCTACTTGCTAGAAAATAACTTTTAAAAACCAAAGCAAAATAAAACTAGAAAAGCTTAATCTTGGATGGCTACCCTCATAAAGGTCTTACAGACAAGTACTGGTTTTTGTTACAGTAAATATTGACAATAGGCAAGAATTGTACAGATAATCTGCAATTACAATATAGCAAAATAAAGTAGTGAAGTTTTGACTATCCAAATGTTACACAGGGACATGTATTACTGAGTTGTACTAGAAGTTGAAAACCCAACAAAGCCAAAGGGTATAAAATCCTGTCTATATTTATATAGTTCTTTTCAAATAAAACAATATATTGTGAATTTACTTTTTTACCAACTGTACTGATTGAACCATTTATGGAATTAGTAAGAACTATCCTAGTACTACATGACAAATGATTAATTTGTCATGGATACAGGCTACATGATCCTCTCTGTGAAGAAACACGAGTGTAAGTTTCCTGTATTTTAAGCCTGCTCTGTTGAATCATGGAGCAAAGCCCATCTTTTTTTTTTATTTTGACAAATACATTTATTGAAAAATTAATCATATTGCACTAACTATTCTGCCTTTTCTGAAAATCCTTCATTAAATATTGCTATTAGAGAAGGATTACCTCACTTATTACCCCAAACAGGACCATATCTGTCCAATCAGTTTATTGTATTAAATCCTGTGAGACTGAGAAAGTTTCAGATCACTGAGGAACTATTTCACAGTAATAAAAATAAAGTACTGTAAAATACTCTTTTCTTTTCTTTTTTTTTTTTTCTCTCTCCCCCTTTACTCACAATCTTTCAGTTTCCAAAACAATTACAAGATAGTTTAGATAGAATTTTTATCACTGTTGGGTGCATTGTGCAGTTCTGTCTAACTAACTTATCCACTGGAACAGTATAGCTACTGTTTAGCAAGTGTTTCAAAACACTTGGAAAGTCTTAGAGTATAAGGACTGCAAAGCATAATTTTGAAAGAATGCTTCTAAGTGGTAGATTTGTATTGTAAGTATGCATTCAAATAAAAAGTCTAAGTAGTAGCAAATATTTATCACAACTAACTATATGGTGTCTTGAAAATGCTGGGTGAATTTAGATTGTTCAGTAAAATTTGCACTATCATGTTTGGCTGCTCAGAAAGGAGACAGAATAAAAGCAAGTATAGTAGGATTTTTTTAATATCATTCTGCTCATCTCGTAAATATTTTTTATTATCAGAATTTCTTATTCACAGCTTTACATTTACTTTTGAATAATTTATTGTTTTGGGGATTATTTATCCCAGTGTATAAGTATTACCAGGACAATTTCAGTGGGAAGAAAACACCACTTAATTATGAAAATTCAATTTAAAATGTTTCACTTAAAAAAAAAAAAAAAAAAAAAAAAAGTCTTTCAACTATTCAGACATAAATCAGACATTTATTAAAAAGATATCTAAACTGCATTGAATGTGTTTTATTAATCTTCTGTTTAGAAGATCTAGTACTTCATTAAAACCTCTGGCAGAGGTTTCAGTATTAATCCCAATATGGTAAAAATAGGGATACTGACTTTGTCATCTCAAAACATGTCATGTCTTCATATACAATCAAAAAATCTGTATGTGTTGAGACAGAAATTCCAGAAAAGCCTGTAGTTCTAGCCTAGTCACAGACTTTCTGAGGCATCTGTTACTAAGTGTTATCTTTTGCCATCCCTGTTACTCTTGTTGCCTAATGGATTTTAATGTAAAGATTTTTCTGCACGTGTTCCTCTCTTCCGATGTTGCTGACTGTAGGTTCTGGATTAAGTATTTACTTTGGTTATATTTTTAGTGAATAACCTTCAGCTGTCCTCATATTTACTCCTCAGTAAATCATTCTCCTGGTTATGCTTTCAAAGAGAAGAGAAGAATTGTTTCTTCTTTCTTTCTTTTTTTTTTTTTTTTTTTCCCCTTTCACTCAGAATGAGAGAACTCTGCAGAAATTACATAGAGAGTGTATACACTATTCTTGATCTATGGGATTTTTTTTTGCATTACTCTAAACAATGTAATTTTTTTTTTTTATGTTTCCAAGTAGGATTTGCATATGTATATGCTGGGAAAAAAAAGTGCTGATGACTGATAAAATGCTTTGTTTACAAGTTGTTGTTTGGGGTTTTTTTTTTCCTTAATAGGAAACTAAGTGACAAATTTTCTAAACAGAAGAAATACACGTTTCTCTACTGTTTGTCTTTATCTCTCCTTGAAAGCTTTGAATGATAAACACTCAGAATAAGTATATTTATCTGAAATATGAACATATCTGACATTAAAAATGTAGGACTAATCAGATCCACTGGATATTTTATGTGGATGATGAAATGATGAATTAAAATATGCATATCTGTAAAATTATAAGTGTTCATGTTTCTAAACTTAGAGAAACATAAAACTCTGCTACAGGGAAACACTTCTAACTCACTGGATGAAGAGAACTGGGAAATGAGACAATTTTGTGTTTATCAAGACCATTAAGTCCTCCAGATGCACAGCAGTCCTAAGTGGGTTTTTTAGCTGTTTCCATCCCTATGTGCCTTTCACTCCCACCCCATGTCTGTCCCATTTCTGGATGATTTACTTGGGTTTTTTTGCTGTAATTTTATTTTTAAAAATCATTATCACAAATTTCATACAGTTTCTCCTTTTTTCCTGTTAGTATGCCAGACTATTTCACAGTGTACAAACAAGATCTCCAAGATAAATTTGTCAGCCTTCTTCTTTGAATCCTACTTTTATTACATTTGGTTCCTTGCCCATTTAGAAGCTCTAGATAGAGAAGTCTCTATATTATATTATATTATATTATATTATATTATATTATATTATATTACCTTGAAAATGTCTTATACTCAGTTTCCCTCTTTCTCAAAATGACCTGCATTTGACAATCATAATAGCACCTCACTATAACATGTATTGGTCTGCTGCGAGAACTGGAGGTAAGGTAAGATGCCTGTCAATTATGATTTCCTCTGCATTTGGTTGATGAAGCAACCCTCCAAACTTTTTCTGAATAAATCCACTGGGATTACTTTTTGTGACTTCTGTCTTTATTCTTCAGTTCTTCTCTCCCCTCTGTGTAAGTTTCCAACTTTATCCATCTGGGATGGCTTTTTTTTTTATTTGCAATACTTCTCTGCTTTTGTTTTTTCAGCTTCAGGCATCTTTTTACTTTTCCCTCCATTTGCAAATATGTGTGAAAATTATGTTTCGTCTGCATTTTTTGCTAGTACTGTAGAGATAAAACCAGCTCCTCTACCCCACCAATACCTTAACCTTTTATCTCAGTAATTATCCTTGATGTGGAGTTTTCTTTAGAAATTTAATTTTTCTTTTTTTTTTTTAATTCTTTCAAGACTAAAGAAATAAGTTATTTTCTCCATTCACATTATCTTTGATTCCATAACAACAATACTGACCAGAAAAAAAGTGTCTCTTTAAAAAATGATATGTCTATAAATGATGGACAAAGTGATGTTCAGCCTCCTATTTTGGAATATATATAAGTAAAGAGTAATAGACATATAATTAATCTTTAAAACTTTTAAACAGTCATAACATTTTCAAATCTTGGAAAGAGTCAAGTTAAAAAACAAAAATGCAACAGAGAAGATAAAATTGATTATCAGTATAATTTAGCCTTTAGAAGCTGTTGACATATTGTTCATTTATTAATTTTTTTTTTTTTTTCTATTTTGAAAAACAGATATTTAAAAAAAAAAAAAAGTTTTCTTACATTTATTTCTTCAGTTCTGGTATCCAGGCTTTTTTTTAAAATAATGCTTATGTTCTAGTGGTCTGATGAAATGCCTTGTTTTCAGTAAAATTCTTTCTCTTATGGCTGATTTGATTTTATCAGTATCTCATCAAATCTACTGTTCTGCCTTGATACTACACCCTGGCTTTTTATGACACCTCTTGATAAACACAATTCCCTTTTCCATGTGGCAGAGTTGTTACGATGTATGAATGGACAAAGGTTGTAAATTCTAGCTTGCAATGCAGAAAAAGATGATTATGAAAATGATGTACAAGAAATAAAAAAAAAAGAAGTACAAATTCATTCCTAGCATATTTACATTCTTATAACATGTTTGGAGTGGGAGATCAGAAGGTAATAGTAAACCAGTCCACAGCATCTAATTTGCTTTAGATTGTTCTGGGTGATATGACCAATAAGGACACTGTCAGCATATGGCTACCCTCTGAGCTGGGAAGAAAAATCTATGAAAACAATAACCCTTTGTAGGAATAAATCTACAGATAAATAACATCTTTATGAAGGATGAGCCTGGGATTGAGCTGTTGTGCATGATGGCCAGACTATCAGCCAAATCAGATATGTTAATGAGTTGGAGAGAGTGTTCTTTTCCCTCAGATTTATGGTGCTTGCTGAACCATGGTGTTTTGTGTGAGTTTATATTCTGTGCAGAAAGTATATGTGTTGTACAATAGTGTTTAGCCTTGAGAAAAGAAGGCTGAGGGAAGACCTTATTGCCCTCTACAACTTGCTGAAGGGAAGTTGCAGTGAGTCGGGAGTTGGTCTGTTCTCCCTGGTGACAAGTGACAGAACAAGAGGAAATGGCCTGAAGTTGAATCAGGGGATCTTCAGGCTGGATCTTAGGAAGCATTTCTTTACAGAAAGGGTTGTCAGGCATTGGAATGGCCTGGCCAGGGAGGTGGTGGAGTGACCATCCTTAGAAGTATTTAAGAGGCAGTTAGATGTTGTGTTTAGGGACATAGTTTAGTGGTTTTTGATATGGCTAGGAATAAGTTTGGACTTGACAATTTTAAGGTCTCTTCCAGCTGAAACTATTCTCTGATTCTCTGATTCTCTACTTCATTTACCTCAGTGGACAAGAGAAGAGCTATGAATGTCATCTATCTAGATTTCTGTAAGGCCTTTGACATGGTCTCCCCCAGCACCCTTATCTCTAAATTGGAGAGATTAGGGTTTGATAGATGGACTGTTCAGTGGATGAGGAATCAGTTGAGTGGTCACATCCAGAGGGCACTAATCAACAGCTCAGTGTCCAGATGGAGACTAGTGACAAGTGGTGTTCCTCAAGGGTCTTTGCTGGGACCAGTAGTGTTCGATATCTTCATCAGTAACATAGGCAGTGGGATCCAGTGCACTCAGCAAGTTTGCAGATGAGACCAAGCTGAATGATGTGGTTGACATACCTTAGGGACAGGATGCCAGCCGGAGCAACCTTGACAAGCTCAAGAGATGGACCCATGTGAACATCATGATATTCAACGAGGCCAACTGCAAGATCCTGCACCTGGTTTGGAGTAATCCCTGATATTTATCAGCCTAATACACAGGCTGGGGATGATGGGATTGAGAGCAGCCTTGTGGAGAAGGACTTGGGGATACTGGTGGATGAAAACCAAAAAATGAGCCAACATTGTGCACTCACAGCCCAGGAAGCTAACCATATCCTTGGCTGAAACAAAAGAAGCATGGCCAGCAGGTCAACGGATCTGATTCTGACTCTCTGCCCCACTCTGGTGAGACCACACATGGAACACTGTGTCCAGCTCTGGAGTTCTCAGTAAAGGAAACACTGTTGGATTGATCCAGAGTAGGGTTGCAAAAATGATCAGCGGAACTGAACACCTCTCCTCTGAAGAAAGGCTGAGACAGTTCAGGTTGTTCATCCTGGAGAAGAGAAGGCTCCTTGAAGACCTTATTGCAGACTGTCAGTATCTAAAGGGGGCTTATAAGAAAGATAGGGACAAAATTTCTAGCAGGGTGTGTTCCAGAAGGACAAGGGGTAATATTTTAAAACTAAAAGAGGGTAGATTTAGACTACATAGAAGGAAGAGGGTTTTTTTGCAATGATGGTGGTGAAACACTGGCACACATAGCCCAGAGAGGTGGTAGATGCCCCATCCCTGGAAACATTCAAGATCAGGTTGATTGGGACCCTGAGCAGCATGATCTAGTTGAAGATGTCCCTGCTCAATGCAGTGCTGCTTGGACTAGATGAACTTTAAAGGTACCTTCCAACCCAAAATATTCTATGATTCTATGACTTTACATTATCAGACAATTTTGGGTACTTCCATGTGCAATTTACTGAATTATAGAAAATCAGAATATTATTATTTTCATTGCACTAAAATTCTTTATAAAGAGATGTTTTTCTTTAATTGAAATCTAAGAATATTGAAGGATATGTCACATTCTGCATTTTATATGTATTTTTTTGGTGTTACAGAAACATCTGGCTATTATAAACCAAATGATGTCTTGATGTGTCTAGCTGTAAAGATAATAAACTCACCTTCACTGAAAATAATGGTTGCATCCTAGGTTTTCAATTATTTACAATATGTGAATTTATAAAGACATATTTAAAAAATAGGAGGAAAAGTTTTTCAGGTCTTTTTAATCTTCAGTAATTTATAAGCATCAATTGCCTTAAACTTACTTCAGATAAGAAGAACTTTAAAATACAGTTGTTTATTTTTTTATATAAACATATCTACGTAAAAGATTCTTAAATATTTGTAACTCATATTTTTTTTCACAGTGCTCCTTAACAGATATTCAAATTTAGCAAACACTTTCCTAAACCCACAGAATATATTTTTTAGTTGCCATGTCTTTTACTTTTCATTGAATAAATCAACATAAGAAAAAGGCTTCTTATATTTCAAATGCCAAAAAATAGAAAAAAAAAAACTATTTAAATATGGGATACCAACATTTAGATTAATGGAAAATAATGAGAATTAACTGGGATTGCACTAGAAATATTAAACCAGTAGATATGTATACTGGAAATAGTAATTTCTCTGATTTTCTTGTTTTCTCACAGATATGTTGACCTCCATGCCCAGGATGAATAGGAGAAGAAATAATGGACTTAAATGTAGCAGTGGAGATTTTGACTGGACATTACGAAAACTGGAACAGGTTGCCCAAAGAATATTATGAGTCTCGAAAACTGAAAGCCTTTGAGGACAGGCAGTCTAAAAATACGCTTGACAGGCATGAAATAGGTAAGTCTGATCATGCTGTGAGGCAGAAGTAGATACTACAGTTCTTTTCCAGCTGGACTGAATAATGCTGTGTCATTTACCTTTGATCTGTTCTGTGCTGGTTTGGGAATGCTAGTTTCATGGTTTCATGAGACAGCTGCAGATCACTTCATGAGATACACTGTGTTTCTTTGTTTGCTTGCTATTTAACTTCAGGGTTTTTGGTTTTTTTTTTGTTTTTGTTTTTTTTTTTTTTTTTTTTTTTGTTGGAAGAAACCCAATTTTTAGAAAGCTTCCCATGAAGTTCAGACCCTATTATTGAGTCAGATTTAATGCAGAGCTTATGTCTGACACCTTCTAGGGCAGTGGCATTCCATAGTCTCATTACTTTTAGGCTTCAGAAATGCTTCAGAAATCTTCCCAAGCCCACAATTGCCTTGACATTATTTTCTCAGCAGCTAAACAGCAAATAGAGCTCTTGTTTCTATTAAGAACTTCAGGGACAGTGTGACAGGAAATCAAGAAGTTTATGATTAATAAAGGGTCATCTTAACCAGAAAAAAAAGACAAAGCAAAACAAATCAACAACAACAGCAATCCTTTGGTATAAGAGAAGTAGACTGAGGAGTTAATTTAAAAACAGTGAAATATAGGACAATGCTACTCCAAGTAGAAATTTATCCTGAGTTTTATATGTGACTTAATGATGGCCTGAGGTCTAGAAGCCCATTCTACAGTCTTGAGTCCAGTAGTGATGCATGTTGTCACTGAACTGGTTTTTTTTGCTAAGAAAAGCATAATTTTCATTTTTATCTCTTTTCTTTTCCTCTTCTCTTCTCGTCTCTTCTCTTCTCTTCTCTTCTCTTCTCTCTTTTCTTTTCTTTTCTTTTCTTTTCTTTTCTTTTCTTTTCTTTTCT
>JANVCC010000021.1:23178330-23200135 GCA_025345505.1 Todiramphus chloris collaris
CTTTTCTTTTCTTTTCTTTTCTTTTCTTTTCTTTTCTTTTCTTTTCTCTCTTCTCTTCTCTTTTCTTTTTTCTTTTTCTTTTTCCTTTTTTTCTTTTCTTGATTTGATTTTTAAGGGATATCATTATAGATTTCAGTAAAAAATATACATACATACATATATATATATAAAATATTCTTTTTCTAAAATACAGCAATAAAGATATTACAGAATAGATCAAAAGAATCTTCAATAATACTGTAGAGATTTTTTTTTTTCCAGATGACAGATATCAGTATAATTTTCCAGATGTAAGGGTCCTTTCATTCTGTTGTTGTTTTTGTACACATCTTGGTATTAATATTTGCTTTTAGATTTGAACAGTTCAGCCATACATTTTGACAGATATGCTAAAATTATATTAAAAAGTGAAATCTCTGAGAAAGCCACATCACAGAATCAGTAATGCTGAAGGCTTCACTTTGCTTCACTTAGACATAATAATTTGAAAGACGGTTTTATAGATTGCATATATAGTACTCAGTCATCACAAGAGAGATGAAGAAGAGTGCAGAGAGTAAACCTTGAAGCATGAAGCTGTTCTACCATCTGATTCATATCTCTTTTCACAGAGGTAAGATTTGTAAACAATTATGTTGTAGTCCTGTATATAAAGATACATGTAGACACAGAGATATATAATGAGTCACATGCTTTTCTAAGAAAACAGTAATAGAATCTCAGAATCATAAAATTATTTTGGTTGGAACAGACCTTTAACATCGAGTCCAGCCATTAACCTAACACTGCCAAGCCCACCACTTACTCATGTCCTTAAGCACCTCATCTACATGTCTTTTAAATACCTTCAGGGATGGTGACTCCACCACCTCGCTGGGCAGACGGTTCCTCTGCTTAACAACCTTTTCAGTGAAGAAATGTTTCCTAATGTCCAAACTAAACCTTCCCTGGCACAACTTGAGTCCATTTCCTCTTGTCCTATCACCTGTTACTTGGTTGAACAGATTGACCCCCACCCTACAACAACCTCCTTTCAGGTGGTTGTAGAGAGTGATAAGGTCTGTACAACCTGAATCAAGGTGGCTTTTGCCTATTGGGCTTTTCAATTTCTCTTACTAGTCTTATATACTTATTTTTATTTTGAGGGTGCTAATGCTAAAATATATATAAGCAATGCTTAAATACGGCCTCCCACTCTAGTACAGAATACTGTTTGTGAATTCAAAATTATTAACCTATGAACTAAGACACAAAGCCTATGCAGTGAATATTAGGCACAGAATACCATTAAAAGCCTGTATCAAAGAATACAGTAGCAAAAAATATTTCCTGTTCTTTAGTTTTGGCTTCTGGTGGTAGAATACAGACAGATACTGTTATGACTCTGCACAGGATGAATTGAAAGATATAGACAAAACCTCTGGTGAGTTTTCCTCCACTAAGAGAATTCTACTATTATGCCGCTTCAGTCATCATTAACTTGTTCAGAAGCCAATAATGAAATCTACTTTACTAGATGCAGTTTTTGTGTTAGAGGATGTTGCAACATGAAGGGTTGTCCAGCCTGCAGGTGTGGAGAGATCACAACCATGGTGGGCTTGTAGGATTCCACACTACACAAGGATATGGAGGCTTTATCCTCTAAAATGGACCCATCCATCACAGAAGTTGGAGGACAAACTGAACTTACTTCAGAAGAGGGCCTAGAGGGGTACCAGTAAAATAACAGTCTTACTCAAAGATAATCCACATAAGGAGTTTGGAGTCAGTCAAGTGTGCCTTGCAAGCGTCCATGATCTCAGAAATTTTGTGCAGTGAATTTGCCTCTTTAGGAAAGGAAAAGTACATGCAGCACAGGATGTTATCAGAGAGAGAAGCTATATTTTGGTCAAAAAATGAATACTTTTTATATCACAGAGACAGAAGAGGCCATAGAACATCACCGCCCTGATCAGCCAATGGATGCTGTTAATTTCTCTTTTTCATATGGGGCAGCCAATAGATGAGAACATTTTGTTCTTTCAGACAATTTTTTTATTCCCAGATTGTTTTCCTGTTCTTGCAGTTAGAATAGCCAATGGGAGGTAGCTATTACTACTTTCTCAGAATGCTCTACCATTTTTAACAGACTATTTTTCACCTTTTCAAATGAGCAGCTGTCACTACAGTTTCTTGATTTTTCCTTTAGTATGTGTCTGGTTTTTAGGTACATAAATGTACTTCCAAGAGGCCAAGTGCATTTTTCAAGGATGCTTCTGGTTCCCAGCCCTAGTTCCTGGTCTCACAACTCCCACACTGGAAGGAAATTTCTCTGCATTTCAGCAGGCATGTTTTTCTATTCAGCTATTTTTCCATTCTAACAAGGTCACCTTTCTGGCTGCTCACTTCAGAGGGAGAAAGGGAAAGGAGGTGTAATTACAAAAGCCACATTATCTGTCTTACCTCTGTTATAGAACTATCTTGCTCATTTCTATATGTGTCTCAATCCAGACAGCACTTATGATTCCTGACACGGGTAAAAATGCATAAAAATTACTTGAAAAAATAAACAAGGATGAACCTGGAAATTATTGTTTCATTGTATTTGAATGACCTTACAGGTATAGAAAGCTTTAAAATTTCATCCTAGCTGTTATTCATTATTCAGTACTGGAATGATGAGAAAATAAGATTTCCTTATATCAGGCTTGTTCCTGAGTCAAGAAAAATAACAATAAAGAAAGAGGAGAGTTGGGTTGGGTGTGACATATTGTAAGGCCAGTAATACAATAGAATTGGTCTTGAAGAAATAAAAAAAATCCAGTGTTTTTCTCTTTTGAAACACAGGTCATCACTAAGTCCTGTGACTGAAGTTGTACTATTATTTCTTTAAAAGATTGAACTAATGACAAGAAATTAATCTGATCATCACTGTTTTGTAGAAGGATTTAGGCCTTTTGCTCTCTGGAGAATGGTAGATTATACCACTGATACTATGTGCTCAGAAAGAAGTAGTGATGTCTTGCCAACTACTGTTTGCTTTTCAATCAGTATTATATATGTGAAGAATTATTTCTGATTGTATGCTAGTTAGTTAATTTTCACACATCCGAAGTTGGGCAGGAGTGTTGATACGCTGGAGGGTAGGAAAGCTCTGCAGAGGGGTCTGGACAGGTTGGATCAAAGTGTCAAGGCCTGTTGTGTGAGGTTCAACAAGGACAAGTGACACTTCACTTGTGTCACAACCACCCCATGAAACACTACAGCCTTGGGACAGAGTATCTTGAAAGCTGCCCAAGAGAAAAGGACCTAAGGGTGTTGGTTATCATCTGGCTGAATAAGAACCAGCAGTGTGCCCAGGTGGCCAAAAAGGCCAACAGCATCCTGGCTTGTATCAAAAATAGTGTGGCCACCAAGACTAGGGAAATGATTTTACCCCTTTACTTGTCACTGGTGAAACTGCATCTTGAATACTGTGTTCATTTTTGGGTCCTGAATTATAAGAAGAAGGACATTGAGGTACTGGATTGTATCCAAAGGAGAGCAACAAGGCTGGTGAAGATTCTAGAGCACAAGTCTCATGATAGGCATATGAGGGAACTGGGGTTGTTCAGCTTGGAGAAAAGAAGGCTGAGAGGAGACCTTATCCCTCTCTACAACTACCTGAAAGGAGGTTGTAACAAGGTGAAGGTCAGTATCTTTTCCCTAGGTAACAAGCGACAGGATAAGAGGAATGGCCTCATGTTGCATCAGGGGAGGTTAAGATTAGATATTTTCTTCACAGGAAGGGTTGTCAAGAATTGGAACAGGCTGCCCAGGGAAGTGTTTGAGTCACCATCCCTGGAGGTCTTTAAAAACCATGTAGATAAGGTTTAGTGGTGCACTTGTCAGTGTTAGGTTAATGGTTGGACTCAGTGGTCTTAAAGGTCTTTTCCAACCTAAATGATTCTATGATTCTAATACGTGAGACATAAGGTGAACATATTTGAGAATTTCCTGAATTGTCTAATGAGCTTTGTTACACTTGAACTGTAAAATGAACTAGTAAGTTGTGTGTTATTTTACTGTTTAAGGCAGATCTCACCTATCCTATACCAGTGGTTTGAGGTTCACTACAAGCTTATTTGTATCACTGATTCTCCAAGGATCAGAGGATATATTTTTGGCAGCTATATTATTTATGTCTCTGAAGCTCAATTATTTCTGGAAATGGCAATGATGTCGTAATTCATTCTGGGCCTGGTTCCATCACTTTTCTTCCTCCAGAGTTGAAGCCTGAGAGAAGCCCCAATAAATCAGTGAAGCCACTCATAAGTAACATAGTATTCACCTTCAATGAGAATGGAAAAATCAAGCCCTCTGCTGTTAAAATTACTTATGACTTTTTTGATTTCATCCTTACACTTTGTCTACCTTTTTAATAGTGACATTTTCAATCAAAGATTCTACTGAAATATTCACAGTTCAGTCAGATGCGATTCTTCATGAATGCTAGAAATGAGAAATACTAAAACTACTTCTTGTCTTTTTTATCAAAAAGAGCAATTTCAGCAGTGCAAAGGAAGATGTTGTGAAGCATGTTGGTTTCACTTCCTTTGAAATGCTTGCATCTTATTTTGAACCTCTTTAAGAAAATTACATTGTCAAAAAACAAGGAACAGGCAACAACTTTCTGCTGTGTTACTATTAACATAGCAGCAGCCGTAAGTAGAAGGGAAACAGGCACAAACAGTTCCGAATGGCAGTAGAGAAGATGAACAGGATAAAACTTGCAAGAAGAAATGATTATAGGCCTTGTGTGTTGTTTGTTTTTGGTTTTGGTTTTTTAAGTGGAATATTTCATATTTATTTTCTCATTCCTTTAGAAAGAATTAATTTGCTGTCTTAATGGTATTGTTAAATCCTTCAAATCTAGCTCATTATCAGGAAGCACTGGATAACAAGGGCCATTTTTATGTCTCAACACGTCTACTGAAGCCTGTTCAGCTGGAAGCTAAGGTTAGAATATTAGGCTTCGCAAACTACTTTTATAGTAATAATTTCATGCTTTGAAAAAGAGAATCTATGTATAGAACAGGAAATAAGATATTAAGAAAGTGATTTTAAATGTGATTTCCAAAACAAAGAAGTACCTATTTTGTACCTATTATTTATATATGTGCATACACGCATATTTAACTGTTCTTGAATATATACCTAAAAAATCATAAACAATCTCTCTACATTGTCCTTTCAGGTAGTTATAGAGAGTGATGAGGTCTCCCCTCAGTCTCCTCTTCCCTGAACTCATCAGTCCCAGATCCTTCAATCATTCTTTGTAAGATTTATTCTCCAGGCCCTTCACAAGCTTCTTTGCCCTTCTCTGCACTTGCTCCAGCATCTTGATATCTCTCTTCTACTGAGGTGCCCAAAACTGGACTCGGTACTCAAGGCGTGGCCTCACCAGTGCTGAATACAGGGCAACAATCACCTCCCTACTTCTGCAGCTCACATTATTTCTAGTACAAGGCAGGATGCCATTGTCTTTCTTGGCTACCTGGGCACACTGCTGGCTCATATTCAGCCATATTCAATTAGAACCCCCAGGTCCTTTTCTACCAGACAGCTTTCCAGCCACACTTCCCCAAGCCTATTGCGTAGCATTGGGTTGTTGTGGCCCAAGTGCAGGACCTGGCACTTGGCCTTCTCGAAGCTCATACTGTTAACATTCGCCCATTGATTCAGTCTATCCGAGTCTCTCTATAGACCCTCTCTATCCTCATGCAGATCAACACTCACAGCTAACTTGGTGTTATCTGCAAACTTACTGATGACACACTTCATGTCCTTATCAAGATCATCAATAAAGATGTTAAACAGAAATAGTCCCAGCACTGAGCCCTGAGAAACACCACTTGTGATCGGCCACCAGCAGGATTTAACTCTATTGACCAACATTCTCTGGGCCCATTGAGCCAGCCAGTGCTTGATCCAGCAGATTGTATGCTCGTCCAGGTCATGAGCAGCCAGTTTTTCCATGAGAATTCTATGGGAAACAGTGTCAAAAGCTTTTCTAAAGTCTAGGCGGACAATATCCACAGCCTTTCCCTCATCCAATATTTGGGTCATCTTGTTATAGAAGATCAGATTTGTCAGGCAGGACCTGCCTTTCATAAATCCATGCTGACTGGGCCTGATCTGGTTGTCCTTTATATGGCTTGTACTGGGACTCAGGATGATCTGCTCCATGACCTTCCCTGGTACCGAGGTCAGATTGACAGGTGTATAGTTTCCCGGATCTTCCTTTCTGCCTTTCTTGTAGATAGGTTTTACATTTGCTACCCTCCAGTCCATGGGGACCTTCCCAGTTAGCCAGGACTTCATGTAAATAATGGAAAGTGGCTTGGAAGCACGTCTGCCAACTCTTTCAGCACCTTGATCCTCTCTTTTCCAGAAATTCTGCCTTTCTGGATCCTGGATAAATAAAATCTGCATTAAAGACAATCTATTTCTATTCTCTTCCAGACTTTCATTGACATATGAGAATGTAAAGCTACCTTTAAACCACTGGATATAAGGTTTATATATACAATAAGTGCTAAGAAACCAAACTGAGTGAGAGGAACTCCTCTGTCTTGGCAGTGACATTCTCATCAAATAGCACATCTTCTGATGCAGCCACATCCATTGTGATAGCAACCAAAACAAAAAAAAAAAACAAAACAAAACAGGCGAAAATCCTACAGATAGTACTAAAGGAGGAAGAAGCATAAGTTTCTCAATAAGATAAGGAGCTTGGCATAAAGACCTTTAAAATTGGACAGTCCATCGCTTGAAGTTAAGGAAACTTTTTGGCTGTAGAGACCACCAGAATTTGAAAATAAAACAAGGATTTTAAATTAAAATGTCAAATTCAAATGCCTACCATGTAGACATTGGCAAGGGGAAAATCATCCTTTGTGCCCATCTCAGTAAACTGAAATCAGCAGACATTTCTATGACACATGACTTCTGTTAGTAACTTAATTCTGTTATTTCAGCATTGATGTCAGGTACCATTTGAAATCCTGTAGGATATTTTTGACATCCCCATAGGGTTTGCACATACAAAAACAGGACAAATGACTTTCTAAACTGGCAACTAAAGCTCAGGTGGGATATCATAGAGTATATTTAATGTTATTAGACACCTATACAGAAGTAACTCAATTATCTTGAGGTATCTATATGAGGAAGAGATTAACTAAATCTTACAATACGATTAATTTTTAGGGACTTTAAAGGGACTCTGTGGTGATTAGCTCAAGTAAAAATGTTTGCCAGGTAGGTGTCTACATCTGATTGATAAATTACATCCTGGTTTACTCTCAGGGTAGAAGATAGAGGTTACTGTGGAATGCATGCATAAAAGGAAGAAGTAAAAGAGAAGAAAATGTACAAATCTGAAGGTGGAATAAGTCTGAGAGTAAAAGAATTATGTTCAGGTGTCTATAGGTTTGTTAAGTTTCTAAGCTCCCTATATAGTTGATGAACATCTAGTTAATGACATAAATGCAGTCTAGTCAACTAAATTATTTAGTTCAATTTGAAGTACACACTTAAACCATTATTCAGTTCCCTAAATATCTGCACATAGAGCTGTTTACATGTCAGTCTAGACATCTGCTTATGTCTGACAGATATCACACAGGCTTTACAGGGACCTATCATACTTCTGGAGCTGGAGTTGAAGGACAGAAGGTATACCCCTCCCATATAAATTCTAATGCTAAATGTCTACACTTGCATAATTGCATTTTGCCTACAGATGACTCTACTGGAAGGTATAGAATTGTGTTGAGGCAAACCCTTACTCCAAAACAGTTGTAATTCACCACTTAATTCTTCTCAAATTTGACTTATTTATGTCTATATAGTAACACAAGAAGGCAATGAAACATTATATAGTCCTATAGAATGATTCATGAGATGAATAGCATACTAAGTTGGTGTCTGTAATTGCAAATTTTATGTTTGTGCCTGTACACATACAAGTAATTAATTATTGAAGAAATCATTGGATGATAAATTAAAAAATATGCAACTTAATTCCTCAGTTAGCAAAGCCCAAAATACATGCTCTAAATACTCCACATAGCTTCATTTTTTTGTTGATATTATCTGTTCTAGCTGTTGACAACAATCGGAATTATCATGACCTTTTATGATGAAATACAGGTTTTATACTCCACATGTGCCCTCTTCATTAATGTAATCTTCACAAGCATTTTACAATGTATATGAAGTCTATCTTATAAATTTATTTCCAGTTTAATAGCTAAGGCTTTTAGAAATGTGACATCAGAAGATAAAACTAATTATATTAAAGGCTTCAAAGCTTCATTAAAAGTTTAATTTCAAATTAAAGCAAGATAACATTGTTATTAATAATATTATTAATAGCAATAATAATTGTAATAATGATACCCTAAATCTGATCTTGAGCTGGATTAAATAAAATGGCTGAAAAACATTCTTCTGGTGTTTTTGATGGCCAAGTTCATTTGCACCTATCTTTGCAGATTGTTCATAAACAAACCAAAACACGCAAAATGGCTTACTACCTTTTAACTACAGGATTACTGGAGACCTGGCAGGTGATAACAGATACATTTCATGCAAGAATTCTTAATTGTGTAGAGAGATAGCATGATTCTAGCAGGATCAACTAGATTTTGGAACACAGTATGTAAACCTTTCCATTATTTTTATTTAGCTTTATTTATTTTATTTGGTTTTATTTGTGTTGGGGGGTGGTTTGTATTTTTTGTTGTTTCTTTTTTTAATATATATTAATGATAAAAGTGGCAGGTCTTTTTGTTGTCTTATTAAAATGCTCAAAGTAGTCTGAAACTTAAGATCTTTTAAACACTCCTTGAACAAAATTTCTTCTAATTTCAGCGGTTTTCCACTTCTTGGAGAGTCTCTTGACAGCTGTTATTAGAGTAGATAAAGAATTCTAATTTGATGATTATCTCAGCTGGCGTATCTTGTCTGTTCAGGCAGGACTAAGAGTCAAAGAAAACCTAGGTCAGAAAGAAATAAACTTTGTTAGGCTAATTTTTGTTTGTGCTGTGTTTAGAGCATCTCAAATCATTGCATTAGTGACTTGGCACAGAATGGATATATCAAGAAAAATGCCCTACTGCAAAGGTTGGAGGGGAAAAAATGTAGAGATGTTACAGGAAAGTGTATAGAACTGAATCTTACAATGGCATGCTTACGAATTATGTCAAGCTCCTATCAGCTATTATCATCTTGATTTCCCTGAATTTGTGAAAGACACATCAATAACATGCTCAAAACTCAGTCAGCTTTGCCACTTCCATCACCACGTACTGCATCAGATGAAATTAGTTGGTCTACCCCCTGCAGGACTTTATGGGTTCTACCAACAAATAGGAACAGAACGACAAATCATACAATAAATGAAAAGAAATGCATGTTTGTGATTTGAGAAGCTGTAGCTGGCATTATGAATACTCTACAAGTCAGACAGCCTGACCTCAGTGCTGGGGAAGATTGTAGAACAGATCATCTTGAATATGTACAGGACAACCTGTTGATCAGGCCCAGGCAGCATGGGTTTATGAAAGGCAGGTCTTGCTTGAAAAATCTAATCTTCTTCAAAAAAGTGACCCACTTAGTGGATGAATGAAAAGCTATGGATGTTGTCTACCCAGACTTCAGTAAAGCCTTTGACATTGTTTCTCATAGAATACTCCTGGAGAAGTTGGCTGCTCATGGATTGGAAGGGTGTACTCTTCACTGGGTTAAAAACTGGATGGATGGGCCCAGGGCATGGTGGTGAATGGAGTTAAAATCAGTGGCAGCCTGTCAGAAGTGGTGTTGCCCACAGCTCAGTACTGAGGACTGTTCTCTTTAACATCATTATCAGCCACCTGGACAAGCAGGTTGAATGCACCCTCAGTAAGTTTTCAGAAGACACCAAGCTGGGTGGGAGTGTTGATTTGCTTGAGGGTAGAAAGGTCCTACAGTGGAATCCAGAAATGCTGAATAGATGGACCAAGGCCAATGGCATGGAATTTAACAAAGACAAGTGCCACGTCCTGAACTTGAGTCACAACCACCCCATGAAATGCTACAGCCTTGGAACAGAGTAGCTGGAAAGCTGCCCAGTGGAAAAGGACCTGGGGGTGTTGGTTATCATCTGGCTGAATATGAGCCATCAATGTGCCCACTTGGCCAAGAAGACTTGTATCAGAAATAATGTGGCCACCAAGACTACGGAAATGGTTTTTCCCCTGTACTCGGGCACTGGTGAATCTGCATCTTGAATACTGTGTTCAGATTTGGGCTCCTCACTACAAGAGAGACATCAAAGTGCTGGATCATGTCCAAAGAAGGGCAGCAAGGCTTGTGAGGGATCTAGAGCAAAAATCTTAATGATGACTGGCTGAGGGAACTGGGGTTTTTTAGTTTGGAGAAAAGGAGGTTCAGAGGAAACATTATCACTCTCTACAACTACCTGAAAGGAGGTTGTAGCAAGGTGGTAGTAGGTCTCTTTTCCCAAGTAACAAGTGATAAGACAAGAATACATGACCTCAAGTTGTGCTAGGGATGGTTTAGATTGGATCTTAGGAAAAATTTCTTCACAGAAAGGGTTGTCAAGCTGGATCCCGCTGCCCAAGGAAGTGGTCTAATCACCATCCTTGGAGGTATTTAAAAGACGTGTAAATGTGGCTCTTAGGGACATCATTTAGTGGTAGACTTGGTTTACAGTTGGACTCAATGATCTTAAATGTCTTTTCCAACCTAAATGATTCTATGATTCTATGAAGTAAAGCACTCTTGTAAAACATGTATCTATTTAAAGGAAGAGAGTATATACAAGTGTATATAACTGACAAATGTTTAAAAATGGTGAGGAAAAAAATGTCCAAAGCACTCTTTAATACAAGAAAATGTTTATGTCTGATTCCAGCCTGTTGCAATAGAGCTAATTTGTGTTATGTTGTTTTTAACTTAGGTCAGTTGCAAGCAGTGCACCTTCTTTTCATAATACACATCTTACTTTTTTTTTTTTTTTCATTTTGGAACTGAGAGAACTCACCTTCAGATATCAAATAATTACAGACAGAGAACAGAATGTCATCCAGAGATTGATAGGCTTGTTAAATTGAAAAGGTTCTGTCTGTGATGCCATGTATTCACAAAACCCTTCAGTGAGGGTGGGATTAATTTCACTTTTTTTTACATGTCTAAACTTGAACTGCTTGCCCAAACTAACCATAATAGTTAAGGTAAGTCTAGCTATGAAGTTACCAAGTCTGAACAAATGTAGTAATCTACTTTAGGAGGTGATGAATTGCACTCTGAACCGAATTTTACTAGCTACATTAACAAACTCTGCTCACTACAGAAAAGTTGTAGTGAGTATTCAGGGATATCTCACCACATCATAGTTTGCATATATCCTATTTAGCTACAATTTCTGATGTCTCTCTTCTCTACTAGTTGTCACATCTTGGTGGTAGAAAGCTTTTAGAAAACAATTTTTCAGATTATACACAATCTTATCCTGGGCCTCTCCTGCTATTTTGTTTGTTCAGTTATCAACCATATGTCACTAAAGTATGCATTTTCACTTTCAGAGCAAACTGGTCATGATTTCAAAAGCACGCACATGAGAAGTACCTTGATAAAAAGTGCAAGAAAAATAGACAGTTTCTAATAATTATGTCAGAATTCCAAGATAACATTAATTTTTCACAGCTTTTCATGTCAAAGTCAAGAAAGAACACTGCTAACATATAATACACATAATCTACATGGGCAGAAGCAGATATGTGTTTGGTTGTCCTGTTTAAGCTTCTGATTGGATGGATATGAGAAGTCTTTCCCTGTGCAGGTGTGTTCCCATCTTGAGTGTTATAGGCATCAAGGAGTAATGGTTTTAAACTGAAAGAGTATAGATTTAGGTTGGACATAAAGAAGAAATTTTTTACAATGAGGGTGGTGATACACTGGAACAGGTTGCTCAAAGAACTGGTAGAAGCCCCACCCCTGGAAAAATTCAAGGATAAGTTGAACAAGGCTTTTAGCAACTTGATCTAGTTAAAAATGTGCATGTCCACTGCAAGGCAGTTAGACTAGATGACCTTTAAAGGTCCCTTCCAACCTAAACTATTGATTCTATGTCTTGCCCCATGGTGCTAATTCAGATACAGCATCTTTGCTGATGCTATTCCAGCTCTGTGGGTACCCTATGGAGACCTTCATGTGCCTCATCAGCTGTGCATTACAGTCTGAGTTGATGTTCTGTGGGCAGATGGGCAGATTCTTACACTGGCATTGATGAGTAGCATGATGTAGAAACCCCATATCCACCATCCTTCTTTCCCCCCCTGAACTACTGCCAGGCACTAGATACCCTGAGCATGGGAGGCTTGTCCCCAGCTGTTGAACATCTGCAACCATCCATACCACTTCAGTAGCAGCTATTTTTTTCTTATTTTCCATTTTGAAGTAAAGATCATCTCAATTTTGTAGATCTGGTCCTCATCAGGACAGATTTTTTTAAGTTCAGGGTAAAATATTCCTTCAACAGCTTCAAAGAATGTAGTCCATTAAATGCTACACAGTTACCTGTCCACTCATCACAACTTCAGCTACTATGAAAATTTTATCTGTGAACGTTTGATCATAACCTTTCTCAAATCCCTATTGTTCTAGATACACAGACATTGTCTCAGTTTTTGAGCAGAGGTGCAGATTCTTTAATTTGAAAGACATCTCCATATAATTTTCCAAATGCTTGTAGAGTTTAAAAGGTTCATGTCCACAGGCTTGGCTCTGGTAGTTATGTGGAAACTGTGGAAGCTCTTTATAAACTTCAACACCACATCAGTGTTGTGCACTGTTGTACTGGTTTTGACTGGGATAGGGTTATTCTTCATAGTAGCTTGCATGGTGATATGTTTTGTATTTGTGACCAAAACAGTGTTGATAATACAGTGATGTATTTTTTATAGATGAGCAGTGCTCACAGAGAGTCAAGGCCTTTTCTGTCCCTCACACCTGAGTGAGTAGGCTGAAGGTTCACAAGAATATGGGAAGGGACACAGCTGACACATCTGACCCCAACTGATCAAAGGGATTCTATACCATATGATGTCATGCTCAGCAATAAAAGCTGAGGGGAAAAAGGAGGAAGAGGGGATGTTCAGAGTGCTAGTGTTTGTCTTCTCAGGTGAATAGAAAATCAATTTCTTATTTTTCTGTGCTTACACACAGATTTTGTTTTACCTGTTAAACTATCCTTATCCCAAAATATGCATTTTCTCACTTTTATCCTTCCAAATTTACTCCTGTATCTGGCTGTAGAGCAGTGAGTAAGCAATGGTGAGGGGCTGAGTTGACTACTGGGGTGTGGTGGATTTACCCTGGCACGGCACCAGGTGCCCACCAAGCCCTTCTTTCACTCCCCCCCAACCTCCATCAGCATGGCATGCAGGGAGACAATAAGACAAAAAGAAAAGAGCTGTGAGTTATGATAAAGTTGTTATTCTCTACTTCCTGTCTGCAGGCGATGTCAGACTGAGTCCAGGAAGCAGGGCTACAGAAAACATATCAGTTGATCGGAGGGCAAAGCCAAATGCCCCCCCATCCTCTTCCTGCCCTCTCCCTTTATAGTTGAGCTGATGTCATATAGTATGGAATATCCCACTGGTCAGCTCAGGTCGGCTGTATCCCCTCCCCCATCTTGCCCCCCATCCTCTGGTGCCGTGTGAGCATTGGCAGTCATAACATGGGTCTGTTATCAACACCCTCCAGCTCCCAGTGCTGCAGCATGAGGGCTGGATGAGGAAAAGCAGCTCAGCCTAACCCACTACATGGGGTTAAATAACAACAGCTGTAAAACATCTACACATATGAGTTCTAAGGGTCCTGGTTAAACTCTCTGTGACAGAGGTTTTAACTTGACTATTAGCAACAAAATGGTGAACATTGCACTGCTTCAACAATTTTTATGAAGTACGGTGAGTCTGTTAAATCTGAGACCTGTTTCACCTGCTAAAAGTTGCTTTAAAAGTGCAAGTTACTTTAGAACCTGTTTTACATTTTAGTCCAATGGCCCAGGAATGCTTGCATAATATGACTGCAACCTTTAAGATATACTTAACACTGTCATTGTATTTGGAGAACTGTTACACATCGGCCAAGTCTGCCTGCCATTGTGCATCCATTGTCTTCTACAATCACCTTGTTTCTTTTCAAATGCTTTCTTACAGCCTTGTATAAGATGTTAGCATCCTGGACTGCAAGCTAAGTTGATGCTTGGCTTTAGTTCGGATCAACAATTTGCCTTTTAACAGCTTGAAAAGGAGATTTATGTCCTCAAAGCTTCCCACTTTTTTTATTTTAGTCTGGGGTGGGTTTTTTTGTCTGTTTTGTAGTCATCATCAGCTTACTGCAAACATCATTCAGTCCTATGTGCAATATCTATTTACTAGCAATTCATCTGAACAAAATACAGTCTCCTCTTAATTTTTATTAGACTTCTTATTGACATTTTATGACAACAGCCAACTGTAAACTTCACAGTAAAATCTGAAATTATCTAAAATTCAGGGTTGGTCCAATACAAAATTTGGGTATTGAATTAAAGTTCTAAGAAAATTTATGATATGAAAAAAAAAATCTAAATAGTATTCCTGAGTAAATTCCAGAGAGTTTTGCCACTGACAGCACTAAAATTGTTTAGGGAGAAATTCCGAAGCAATATAAATTTCTGTAGTAATGAAGGTAATAATTATGTTCTCAGTAATGGTTATCGTCCTGTCATTTTAGAAGGACATAATTCTGCAAAAGTATAAGGCTCTGTCTATGAGAACAAGTTTAATGAAAGTTGGGAATGTCTGACTCATGATAACAGAAGCTGATGTTCCTGTCAAAATGTGTACTGCTGCTTTGTTTCACTATATTTCTTTTCAAGCATAATTTTGAATTCAGATTTTGAATTTAAATTTTTGTTTAAAGATATTTAGGAAAAAATGAAGTAAAATCACTTATCAACAAATAAAATGAGATATTATTTAGCTTAATAATAATGAAGACATGCCCAAGTATTTTCATTTTTCTAATTAACTTGTAACAAATGTTTGCTGATGACATATTACAAGGATCCAGACTGGAGAGGAGTTGGAGGAAAGGCATGCCACACTTGTGTGCTGCAGTGAGTGTAGACAGTGTGCTTGACTCACCTGCCTTATCCACTAAGACCTTGGCAGGGATAAGCAGCCCTAAACTGAGGGAAATGATGCAATCATAGCCCCTGTGTCTGATCAAGACAATGCTGACCAGCGATCTTGCTTGTGACTATGCTAGAAAAATCTGCCACATGCAGTTACATATGAGAAAAGCATGCCATATATACAAAAGGGGGGGGGGGGGAGAGAGAGAGAAAAAGAAAAAAAGAGAAAGATAGTGGGCTTAGGGACTAATGTGGGAACTTATATGAAGTACTTTCAAAACAAAAGGGAAAGCAGACTGGAAAAGTGCTGTAATTTCATTTTTAGTAAACCTGTTTGTCTTACTATTTTTCATCAGTAAGCAAAAGATTTTTAGAAATTGATGGTTCAGTGATAATCTGCTTAAGATCATTGCATGTTTTCAGTGTGCTTCACTTCCAGAAGATATGTTCTTCACTAACAGAATTAGGTGACTAATGTGGAAGATATTCTGAGAGGAACCTCATTCATTCTACTGAAATAATACAGAATTTTATCAATTACTCTTGTTGACAAAGAATTACAAATCATAAGGAAAATTATCCGTAAAAGAAATTCACTTGGCTTCAATAGTAATAGATACAAGTTGAATAAATTTTCATTATTTTGGATGATTTTGTAATATTTTGAAAGATAAATTAAAGCAAAAACAGTGTCTGTGAACCAGTATCCTTAACTTTAGGCAACCTTACTGTGTCTAAAAGATTATATGCCTGCAGCAATACTTTATTCTATGCATAGCTAATAAAGACAGGATGGAATAGGGAAATACTCTCAAACTAAGTCAGATGTAACCCTTGACAGATATCTGCTGCACTTCACACACAGAACAGGAACCATAAAATACGTAGCATTCAGTAAAATAGGGCAAGGATTAATTGCTGACCAAGACACCAAGAAGATCAAGCTATCATTGTTTTTTTGCCTGTTTCCTCTAGAGGAAGCTGTTTTTACCAGTGCTATGTCATTTGACATCTTCTTTGTCTGAGTAGTTTTCCATTGCCCCCAGTTACTATTTCACATGTTTGTTTTTTTTTTGGTTTTTTTTTTTTTTTGTTTGTTTTAGCTTGGAGCATCAGAAATAATTTAGAATTTTAGTGCAATTTATGACCACTTTACCCTTATGCCCTGAGGTTCTGGTAATGAAATAATCCTAGAACTTTTCCTGCATATTGCTCTGGAGAAAGCTGGTTGGAACTGTTCAAATGAGATGAGCAAACATCTAAGATCAGATATTCAAAGATTAATTTCTATTCTTGTCCCTTTTTCATCAGGAGTACAGCTAATAGTATGTACTTTCTTGTTACAGCTCTTTCTCCATAGTAGTAAATACACAGACAGAAAATTAGGATTTAATTTAACTGCAGTGCATCCTACCTCCTAAATTTAGAAGTTAAATCCTTTGTTATTTGTCCTGTTCTTATGCAGCTCCTGAACTGATCCCTTTTCTTAAAGGTACTAGTTGTGAATATAGATTTTAAACAGAGCTGTGACACATTTAAATTCCATTTTGTTATTCTTTGCCTGTGGCAAACTGCAAAATGTAATTTAGTGGCAAAAGAATCTAACAAGCTGTTTTGGGAATTAAATTGGCTTAGGATAGACTATGACATCAATGACAATATCCCTTAGATAGGATATTGAACGACTGCATAATCACAAAAACAAAATAAAACAAAACAAAAAATAAAGAAATTAAAGGAGTGCACCACATATACTATTTGGTGGAATTGGCTTAGAACTTGCGGATCTACTCAACTATTCATCCTTGCACACACATCTAGTTTACTGTGCATATGTGCATGTGCAGGTCTTCTACAGTGCATTTGATCAATACAGATTGCTTCGCTAGTGAAGAACATCTGTGCTGCTGGAGGAGAAAAGGAAAATAAGGAAGTATGCCATCTCCAGTATCTGTTCTTCTGCTTTGAAGTTTTTAATAATCTTCCCCCAGAGAAAAGACCAGCATTCAAGAATCCCTGAACTCTCCAGGATAACCCAAGAGTAAACTATTTACTTAACACAGCTGGTAAAAAAATCTTGCATGGTTTAGTAAAGCGTATTGCAATCTCTGTCCTTTGTTTAGTAATCATGAAAAATCTATATTGCTGCTCTAACTGAAGGTTAAAAAAAATGTAAATTGATTTTGCCCTGACTATGCATGCTAAAAAACCCTAAATACTGCCTAAAAATAATGTAGTTCAAATTATGTATATGTTACATGTTTAAAAAATCTTAGTACTTTATTTCATGTGCCATCCTAAAGAGGCAGGGAATGGAATGAATACACTATCAATTTAGAGGTCAGCTTATAACTATACAGAGAAATTTGAACTTGCCCTTCAGGTATTATGTTGTTTAACTTACCAACAAAACAATGCCATGAGGAAAACCCCTCTTTTCAAAGCTATTTGTTTGTTTATGCTTCAGTGACACAAGAAATCTATTTAAATGTAAATAATTGAATGCTAGAAGGCATGGCGATTGGCATTAAATCCACAACAAATAAAGACAATAAAATTTTGAATGCCCATCTTTCATCTAAGATAAGAACTGAGCTAAATTATTATTATGTTTGTACTAGATACTTATACTGTGTTTTATATAGGTTATATGTATTTATTTCTACAATCATGTATATACATATATTTCATATATCTTTTTTTTTTTTGACTTTTTTGTTTATTTTTCTCAAAATAATTGCTTCTACATACTCTTCCTCTGAAATTCCTCAAAAATTAATTTAATTTATGTCAACAATAAAGTACACCAAAATCAGTTTGGCTTTTTGGTTTTTTTCATACAATCATAGAATAGTTTCAGCTGGAAGAGGCCTTCAAGATCATCAAGTCCAACCTTATTCCTAGCCCTATCAAAAACCACAAAACCATGTCCCTAAGCACAACATCTAACTGCCTCTTAAACACTTCCAGGGATGGTGACTTCACCACCTCCCTGGCCAGGCCATTCCAATGCCTGACAACCCTTTCTGTAAAGAAATGCTTCCTAAAATCCAGCCTGAACATCCCCTGGTTCAACTTCAGGCCTCTTGTTATATTGCTTGTCACCAGGGAGAACAGACCAACTCTCGACTCACTACAACTTCCCTTCAGGTAGTTGTAGAGGGCAATAAAGTCCCCCCTCAGCCTTCTTTTCTCAAGGGTAAACAGCCCCAGACCTCTCAGCATTTCCTCCTAAGACACATGCTCCAAGCCCTTTACTAGCTTTGTAGCACATCTGCACCCTCTCCAACACTTCAATGTCTTTCTTGTAGAGAGGTGCCCAAAACTGGACACAGTATTCGAGGTGCAGCCTCACCAAAGCTGAGTACAGAGGAATGATCACCTCCTTGCTCCTGCTGACCACACTATTTCTGACACAGGCCAGGATGCCATTGGCCTTTTTGGCCACCTGGGCACACACCCCTAGGTCCTTCTCTCCCTGGCAGCTCTCCATCCACTCTTCCCCAAGCCTGTAGTGCTGCTGGGAGCTGTTGTGGCCCAAGTGCAGGACCAAATGCTTATTTGTCATAGTGAACATGAATCAGAAAATTAGAAAGTTATGTTTCTAAGTAAGGCCATTTTTAAGGCCTTTAAACAATAAGAAGATAGTTAGGGACAAATTCCCAAGTACTCAGGAAGGACATTTTCTGATCTTGTCTCTCATAAATAAAGAAATTCTCCTGTTGCGACATAATGAACTCTTACAAGCGTCAGTGACTAGATCATTAATTACATTAACTCTTGAAGGCATTCAAACTCAAAGCTTTATTCCCTTGTCTGGGACTGTCAGGAAGAATATTAGAATCAGTTTATTAAACATTTCGTTTAGGCCTTTCTCTGACATCTTCCTTCTATTCAGCCATTTTTGTTCTTACCCAGTAATCTTATTGAACTGGAGACAGGCCAACAAAGACATTATTCATCACCATCTTTTAATATACCAGTGGAAGTGCAGTGCAAGGACAAAACATTATTTCATATTTCATGAATAAAATGACCAAGACTTTTCTTTTCCTTATTGCTAATATGCAGGATCAAGCCTAAAAACAAAGGGGAATAGTTTGTGAGGAAAGAACATATAATAGTGTAGGATAGACTGAAGATAAAGAGATAAGCAGGGGGAAAGAGAAGATTATAAAAACCCAGTAGAAAGCTAGAGAAAAAAAGTTAGGAATAGATGAAGGAAAGACTGATAGACTTGTTGTACATTATAAGAAAGACAACTCTAGTGGCAGTGATGCAAAATTGGCATAAGAGGAAGGAAGTATTAACAGTGAGAAAGAAATATCTTGAATAGAAATTTATATGAAGATTTCCAGAAATGAAAGGATTCAATTCAGTAAATGTGATCTGAAATACTATGCTTTTATTTCTAAATATAACAATGAAGCACAGACTACTTGTTTGCGATCAAGTGCCACCAATTGGCTCATGTGCCCACTGCTTAGGGTTAATACACTGTATATTGGGTTTTTCTTCTAGGGGCTTTTTTGGACTGGTTCAAAATGGGGCCACTTAAACAGCAAATTAACATGGCAAATTAAGTCTGCATTGTTCAGCCTCAGTTTATTACTTAACAAGATAGACTTCACCAAAAAATGTGAAAGGAAAAGAAAACAGGCTATAGAATAAAAGAAAAAAGAGAGAAAAAGAAAAGAGAAGCAGTAAAATGGAGAGCCAAATCAACAATAAAGTTCAAAGGAAGAAGAGGAAGGCTTTCTACAATAATTTAGAAGTACACAGGGAAGTTTTCCATATGGTGCAACACACTGTATATTGTCTCCACTCTGACTTTTGAATGTAAACTGATAAATGATGGAGTCTCATCCAGTTTACATTATGGTACTTGTATCTCTCCACAGTATCTGACTATTGCCCGGCACAGCTTTACTCTGTCATTTGCCACCTCTTATCATGAAGGGAGCTGAAGAAGAATGAGATATTCTGTTTTCTTCCACAAGTTTGTCTCCCTCTGATGCCTTTTCTTCTGGAGGTGCACTTAGCTCATGCAGCTCCATTTTTATCTGTAATCTGTAATGGATAATGAAACAGATAAAAAGTGAAACACCTGAACATCATTCCTTCTAAGACCAGTGTTACCCATAAAAAAAGCTATGTGAAGCTGTGGCATGCTAGCAAACAGCAGTCATAACATCAAGAAGCAAAAGAGCAAGATATTCTGACTTTGAACACTAAAAACCACAACAAACAAGCAAACAAAACCTCTCATGTTATTTTTTTTATTTTCACTTGAACAGTTTGGAAGTATCAAAGGATTCAGTAACAGCTTATTTTTATATTTACCAAAGCCTCTTGGTGGACATTTATTAGGCCTTCAATATCTTACTGAAATAACTGGAAGGATCTGATAAGGATACTGAATTGGGTAAGATTGTTGCACAGGATCACACTGATTCTGAACACATCTTCACTTTATGATATTGTGGAGCAAGAAGAGAACAAAAGAGTTGTATAAGAAGCAGCTACAGTCTAGCTGACTGCTGTCACTATTTTAGATATACAGGCTGCTGCTTCTCCTGAAGGCAAAGCTACCGTCTCCTCTTTGCTGCCATAGACAGATACTGAAAAGAAGCAGATGGGTCAAAATAGTTCCATATGTTTTACTGTCATAAACTTAAAAAGATGTTCTGATTTTAGTACTAAGACTCATGACATCAACTCAAGAAGTAAGGAAAACTGGAAAAAATACTGAATTAAAAAATTGTATTTTACTTTTGCAATTCATCTTGTCTCTTTAAGAATTTCTTTGTGTGACTCTAAGTATGTTGAGAGAGTTTTAATTAACCAGTTTTGAATTTATAGAACACACATTGAATAGTGTTAATTGTTACTTAACTGCTGTTATTTTATGAAGTTGCGGCAATGATACCATATGCTTTCTTCCTACAAAAATCCCAACAATATTATGCCTTAAAATTAGGCAAAAACTAAATTATTTGTGTAAATACTAATAAAGCAGTTGTGATAAGAGAGACAGTTCAGGTACACATTTATACTTAGGCACCTCTTCCTTATATATTTGTGTATATATATCCTATACATTATATATATATATCCTGGCAAAGATCTGAAATCCTAAAAACTGTTTTAAGCATCCATAATTCCTTATACTTCCTCTTAAAAACAAGCTAAATAACCAAAACACAAACAAAGAAACAAATACAAACAAAACAGAACTCAGGAGAGTAGACTTTGGAGCCAGGCTGCATAAAATGAAAGGGAGTCACAGAGATGTGCACATCCTTGTCCACTGGAGTCACACAGATTTTCACTGCCCATTACAGTGACACTAAGGCTTGTCCAAGGATCGCTCCCATGGGTGGATATTGTGCCTCTGAACTCCCTAATAAGCTGGTAAATGCAGTTCGGAAGAAGCTATGTTCACTTATAACAGCACAGTTGGGTCTAGCATGAAAACTGTGGCATTTGTACCACAGCTACTTGTGTGAGAAGAAAGCTGTTGAGCTGAACTAGATAACAAACATCTTTCTTTCTTTCTTTCTTTCTTTCTTTCTTTCTTTCTTTCTTTCT